>BMAU01010910.1:0-725800 GCA_019973935.1 Trichonephila clavipes
TAAATTATTAAAATAGTTAAGATCAATACCATCGTTTTTTTGTTTGGTCTGTGTTACGATTAATATTAATTAATTTACAGCTACTGAATGATTGGAAAACGTTTGCTGAAGTTCGATACATAAAGATCTATTTTTTAACTTTGAAAAGGTAAAAAAAACCACGTGTGTTATGTAAGTCTTGAAAAGTATTAAAATAAGGATGAAGGAAATAAAAAGACTGAAATAATTCTTAAGAATACTAATAAGCATAGGCCAGGAATGGCGAACGATCAAAATGGTTTGCATTTTAGTTCAAAATAAATATGTTCACTATGACGTATTACGAACAAACGCGAGATAACGGTCGCAGAGCGGCGGGGAATACATTCGTTTGTTATTGACTTGCCTTAGTTACGTCGTGGACTACAGTTGCTTATAATGCAAAATTTGTCTGTGCATTACATAGACAATTTCGTTGACATAACTGTATTTTGAAGTTTGTGTTATATTTGCGATTTTCAACTGTTATTCAACATGGCTAATTCAGAACAAAAAGAGCAAAATAGTAAGTTTAACAGAGAATTTCAAACTTGGTGAATCTAGAAATATGGCATTATTAGTAAAGGCGACAAAAAAGCAGCGAGTTTTTTATGTTCTGGAACAGTAGTATACAGAACAAAGTCTGTAAAACGACATTTTGAAAAAAAATAAAAAAATTGTTTGTCAAAAAATAAAGCACAACAAAAATATTTAATTTCTTAGAAACAATTTGGTAAATAACTCCAATTCAGCATGAATTCTAAAAGTAACATCATACAATCCTAATATGTTATTTGTCATCCAATCTGCACCAACAGAAGTCACACTAATGTTACTTTAATTTTAATTACACGCATAACTAAAACATTTATAACCATGTAGTGCACAAAATGTATTTTTTCATGGTAAATAAAGATCTTTGAGTATTTAGTTTTATTATTTTTCCAATAATAACAAGTCAAAATTATTTGATGACACGTCTATACATCATCAAACATTCCTTAAGAAAAATGAACTACTATAACAAATTAACATTCCTACTATAACAACTCAACTCCCACATAACTTCGACTTTCGGCGGACTTTACAAAATCCAAGTGAATGAACGACACACTGGATCCTGATCGACACTGAAATAAGAGTCGTTCTTTCATGACTTGGAAAACAGGCTGCTTTGCAGAACATTGGAATAAAATATAATATGATAAACGTCTACACGTTGCATTTCTTCTGTCATTCTAAGAATTACTCCAATGCATGATATATATATATATATATATATATATATATATATATATATATATATATATATATATATGCCAGGCTCAAGGCCTGCTGGTAAAATGAGGATGGTCACATCTCAATAAGAACGTCTTTATTTCGCTTCGATCACATAAAATCCAACATAGCGGCCCTTTGGCGCGCAACCGGGTGACACAAAAACCAACATCACGGCGAGGAGTCACCAGCTAAGCCTTTTCGAGTATGCGTTCTCCTTCGTCAGTGCTCGCTCCACCTTTAAAATGATTATTTACCCACACAAAAGAGTTCGCTCTATTTTCATTTTATTACAGCTGGCTTTTTCAAACTAACATATATATATATATATATATATATATATATATATATATAGAGATATATATATATATATATATATATGGTGTGTGTGTGTGTGTATGTATATGTATGTATATATATATGTATGCATGTATATATGTATGTATATATATATATGTATGTATATGTATATTAATATATATATGTTATATAGCATATATATACACCAGCAAAAATATATGCACCCAGAAGAAAAGCTACATTCCTGCATTTCGATGAAAATAAAACAATGATTAAAAATCAGAACGTTCGGTTACAGCTTGTAAAAGGTTAAAAATCAGTCAGTAAAGCCTCTGGCAGCTATACCAGCCCGAAATTCGGCGTGGCATCGATTCAATTAGATCACTTATGATTGAAGATCCCTGCCATACATGCATCACAAATTCTCCTGTATCTCGGGACGGCTGAGTTGCCTTCCCAGACATGCTCTATTGGCGAAAGATCTGGTGACCTGGCAGGCCATGGTAGAACGTCATATCCTTGAAGACATTGTTGGGAGAGTCGCGCAGTATGTGGACGAGCATTATCCTGTTGATAAATGGCACCTGGGCGACTTGATAGCATGGGTAGCACAATCGGCGTTAAAATATCGTCCACGTATCTGCGAGCTGTCAAAGTGCCTTGAAGGACCACTAAAAAGATGATCGTGTGTCCCAAGAAATTGCTCCCACACTGTCACACCTTGTGAAATTGCTGTATGCCGCTCGACAATAAATGCCGGATCGGACCGCTGGCCGGTGCGCCTCCAGACACGTGTGCGGTGGTCATCAGCACTGAGACTGAATCGGGATTCATCACTGAAGATGACACGTCTGTCTGTGTGCCCGAGGTCGGCAAAAATCCAGTCGACACCTATGATGTGGGGTCAGTGATAAGCGTCTTAGCGCGGACGTCGGCTTCTCAAGCCAACTTCGGTCAGTCGTCTCCCTTAGGGTGATGGCACTGGATGTCTGGAAGGAGGTAAGTGGCGTTGAATCGATGCTAGCGACGTTGTTGGTGCCGAAGTGGCCACTCTTTTGATTTGCACGATCCTCGCGATCATTTGTGTTCCTGGGACGTGACCCTCCGCGATATTTTTCTACCTTCTGTGATCCACTGTGCCAACATGTCGCTCCGACCGAGGTATCGTATATTCGACCAATGAGGCCTATTATACGGTATCAAAGTCCGTCAGCTGCTCATTACTGCCGGTTACGTCTTAGAGGCATCCTAAGTTTCAATATCGTCTATCAAAGTCATCAGATTCGTTTGGATAGCCGTACGGCGCTCGTACTCATGCTTTTAAACTCTCCCAGTTGCGCAACTAATATGCGCATAGCACACTTAGCCTTGTCTCATTGGCCGAAATTTTAATCATTTGCATATCTCTTACCAGACTACATTCTTGCCGAGTTTCGTGATTGTAGCTTGATTTCTTCTGGGTGCATATATTTTTTGCGACAGAGTGTATATATATATGGTGCCGAACGCTTTCAAGCCACTACCTCGTGCTCACGAACGCACTGAGTGTTTTGGGAGCCTGCCAGTCGTTAGACGCTCGACGTGGCGGGAGCCGACACAATAAGAACGAGTTACGACGCCATTGAAGGAAAACGTAGGCATGGACGAGATGACGGACTGAGAAAGACGGAAGGCAAAGACGCTGTTTGCATGGATTAAGACGTTAAAGACGAAGACGATATAACCTCGCTTGTAAATGACGAACTTAACTAAAAGCCTAATGTATATATAGTAAACAGTTTCAAGTCATTAAATCTATAATTAATGATAAATGAAGTGCCATTCCTGACCAGCGCGCCCCACACATATATATATATATATATATATATATATATATATATATATATATATATATACATATATATATATGTATATGTATATGTATGTATATATATATATATATATATATATGTATATGTTTTTTTCATGCTATCTGGTTTGCATCTAATGCCAAGTGGTTAAACTTTAGTGTTAGATTATGAATCGTTTGGATTGACAAGGCATTAGTAGGTGTTATGAGCAAAATATAGGTGTGGTAATTGATATATTAAATATGAGAAGTCGTTCTATAGATATGGATTGAATTCTTGATAGGATGCTCTTTAGTGTGTTTTTAATGATTTAGGCTATTCATTTGTGAATATATGCTGGGTTTTTAATTTGAACTTTCGGTTTTTTATATATTTTTTAGTTTGAACTTTCGGATTTTTTAATTTGTACTTTCGGATTTTTTAGTTTGTACTTTCGGATTTTTTAATTTGAACTTTTTGATTTCAGATATTTTTTACTTTGAACTTTCGGATCTCAAATATTTTTTATACATATACACTTTTTTTTCTACCTATACAACTATTTTAAAGATCGGTGCAACATCTTCGGTGTTCGATGGTTCACTTATATTATGCACTAAATTGTTTTTGAAATTTAATATTTTAATGTTATAATATCTTTTAGAATGCGATGACGAATTAGTTTAATTTTTCAAGTATAATTGTTTAATTTTAACTTTTTAATTTTTTAATTTTTAATGTTTAATTCAAAATATTTTTTTAAAATTTGGATTTATTCCGATTAACTTACAAAGTTGCAATAAGGGGAAGGTTGGCGCCATCAAACTAGTTTAACCCCACTTATCGGTCCTAAGTCCGAGGTTGCACTTTGATATTTTATAAATTTTTATTTTATTTTACAATCTTTTAATTTTGTTTGAAAAAGTTGGAATTTTATCTTTTATATTTGCCATTGATATTTTGAAATAGGATTTTGTATTATAAGATTCGTATATTTCAATTTTTCAATTGATTTTTGTGATCGATTGTTGATGATTGATTTTATGTATTTAAATATATATATATATATATGAAGTTAGACAAGATCAGTAAGACCGTTGGCTTTAGTGAAGTCCGAGATTAGAAATGGACTATCATGTGTATCTTCCCAGTCCAGTACAAGACAATCCAAGATGTGCTAAAGTGAAGTCTTTTCCAGATAGCATTTAGGACAAATAAGAAGCCTTTTATTACCTCCTGAAGAAATTAAACTTTTTTAATGCCCACTGGCAAGTTGGGGCAGGCAAGTGTTGGACTGTCTGTCACAAGGAAGAGATAAAGAAAGCCCTGGTCTTTTACATTTATACCATTTGTGAAATGACCTCTGTGTTTTTGCCTTTCACTATATATATATATATATATATATATATATATATATATATATATATATATATATATATATATTTAATATAATCATCTACTGAAATGCCATAAATCTAAAAACGTAAAGTAACAAATAGAAATATAAGAAAATAAGTCAAAAAGAAGATAGTCTCAATAGTACAATAGTAAACTCTTAACCTTAGGAACTAAGATTTCAGGGTTATACATAATTTTAGGACTGCACAATATTCCCCTGAAATTTGCCTGTACTAATTAACTGCAAGGAAATGAAAGAATAAGTTTACATTAATGCTAAGAATAATAAACATAACACTAGAAGATTACTAAATATTCTAAAACTAAATTACTGATACTAAATACCAAATAAATAATACTGAGGAAAAATAAACTTACTTATCTATGTCAGAAATATAAAATATATAATTAGTACAGTATTTTTAAGACAAATCAATATCTCAACAACACACACTCTCACACAGAAACATGTATAGACAAAAATTGAATTTTTGTTTCAAAATTAAAATAGCGTTTTTCTTACAAATATCTTGATGAAATAAAATCAAATTTTACAGTCTATAACACGAAACTTTAATTCATAGAAATAAAAACATTGTCGTCCTCATAAAAAGAATAATAATTTTATCTCTTTTATTCTTTCTTTCTTCCGTAGATTATACATATATTATTTCTAATAATGCCTATTATCTAAAGTAATACATAAAAACATACTTTTTAAAGAATTTTCCAAGGAATTGTATGCAATTGTCACAAAACAACTGAAATATTGAATATTTACTTTTGGAATATTTCTTAAATATACTTAATCATTTATTAACAGTTAACCTCAAAGGCAAAAGTAAATATTAGGTAACATAAGGAGATTTTATTTTATCCTTCTTAATTTAGAAATTCAATTTCGATTTCATCACTTTTTGCAACTCCCTCTGGAATCGCAATGCCAATCCAATAACGCTCCGACTTCCTTACAATTGAATTGAATATTTGCTTATTTTACGCACACAATAAAAATACATTTTATACACCAAAATAAATGTCTTTTCTTTCAAACGAATGTAAAAATCTGGCTTTTAACGTTCGATTTGAGACTTACTGCAGGAGTAAGAAGCTTATTATTTTATGAAAACTTTCAGAAGCCTTCGGAAGCCTGCTATAAAATCTATACACAAGCCTTCTCTTTAAAATTTACTCCACAGCAAATGCAGCACTCCTTCTCCGATATGACTACTTGGCTTTCTTTTTAAGAATTTAGCGTTACAATATCCCAACGGAGATTTAACATATTGTGACCCTAGCTATGTGGGTTCTTTCTTACTTTTGGAAGTACAGAATGTCATTTTCTTGCATCGATTTTGCCATTTAGAGGCTTTGTTCCGACAATGTTCTATGAATAAAGGACCGTTTTTCGCTGTTATTTCTGCTACTACTTAACTCGATTATGATGCTTGAAAAAATATTTCGAAGGGAAAAAAATTCCTACTGAAGCTACAAATATACATTTATGTGTATGGTATAGGTTATTTCTAGAGTGAAGTAATATTTCTTTAGAATTTTTTTTTTTCGATGTAGAAGATTTTCCCCCTCTTTTTACTTTCTAAAGCCCGTGATCAAAATATGTTGTTTTGGAAGTATCGGATTTTAAAGTCAAGTTCTTTATTTCCTTCTTCAAATCAAGATTTTTTTTCCCGAGATAAATTTCTTTTTGATACGTTTACTGTTGCAGAAAAGTGAAATATAGGCAATTTCAAGCAGTGCTGTTTCTTTAGAAACTGAAATTTCTTTATAGATATTTATTTTTATTCTTCTTTGCATTGCTTTGTAAAATATTCCGTTATAAATCTAGTACATTTGAACAGTTAAATATTTGTGTACTACTGAAAATGATTTTCAAAGCTTACACGTCAAATGTCTACTGTATAATTTTATATATTTCTTCAGATTATAATTATACCTTCAAAAATTAATTAAAGTTTAAATTATACACTTATTTTAAATTGATTTTCATTCCATGGGTAAAGATATTTTTAGTAGAATTTATAATGATTTTGTCAACTTTGTTCTGCAACTGTGAAAATTTTCAAAACTCTTTAAACAGTTCATTTCATTTTAATTAAATTATTTTATTATTTCAATGTTGCCTTTTTTATATGATTTAATTAAAATTGAAACATATTTTATTATAATTAATTCAACTATGATCGAATCGCCATGATTGAATTCTGTAAAAGAAATATAAAACAATAAATGATCACACAAAGGTATTTTTCTTTTATCTTTTATTAATAAGTTAACTCTAGGTATTTTATCTTTTGTTAAAATAGGATTATATATAGATAATCCTTTTAACAGATGATAAAATAATTAAAAGTCCTGATGTTTAAAGATTATTTACTATCCTACAATCATATCCAAACTAAAATCTCTTGAAATTTACGATTTTTTTAAAAAAAATTTCTTAATACAAATACAGGAAGTTGTTAAGTTTTTAATATCATTGTGGATATCAATGATTTTAGAAATTTCACTATATGACAATGTATTCTTGATTATGTTTCCATTTGAATGTATTTGTTGTAAAAGAAAGATGTATTACTTATAAAAATTCACATTTCAAATATTAGAAGCAGAAATATCAATACTTTTATTTTAAATTAACTAGAATATAACAGTTATTAATAAATATCTTTTTAGTTACCCAAACAATAAGTCGCTATGTAGAGAATCTACTAAATACAGTTTTTTGGAAGATAAGGTTCGAGATAATACCTTGATTTAAGTATAACAAAATACAAGCTAAAAATTCAAATATATCTTATAAATAAAATATCAGTTTCAAATCCATGGTTCATTTTTCTCAAATGATTGCGAATGTAACACATTACATTATAAGATAAATATACATTACATTTATTAGAAGGTTGCAACGTTTGATCGGTTTGTAGCTGTAAGTCCTTTTTGAACAAGCTTCAGCTCTCCTGGAGTGCCGAATAAGTGTATAGGAAAATATTAAATTCCCTTTGCAAAGTCAGGGTTTGGGCCGCAAGCAGGATTTTATATAGGATTGCAAAGCCATAATACATCAAACTTTGGGCCATCTAGAATCCTACTCCCCCTCCTGCGATGAAAGGTTGTGGGGGTGTACGTTAAGCTACTGAGCAATCCCCAAACTTTTAAGACTATGCTTATACTATAAATAAATTAATTTAGCAATTGTATTAGCTTTAATAATGTTTGTCTCTAGTTATGTAGGTTTGGAAATATTACTATATTTCCAAATATGGATGTCAGCATCATCTAGAAACACAACAAAGGAAAAATCTACATACTTCAAAAAATACATTAATTTTTTTAAGAATTTCTCATTTATTTCCCAATATCTTTTCGATAGAAATTTAATATTTCAGAATCATCTTGATACCCTAATTTTATTACAGAATTTGTGCTTTTTTATTTTTACTATTCTGATGATATGTTTAGTGTTGACTGTTTTGAGTTGAAAAAAATTGAAAACATTTAATTTGATGGATAGTAGTTTTTTTTAGCTATTTAAATGATGTAAGAAGTACGATTATTGAAAACCAAAATAAGTCTAGAAACTTAATTATGTATTTACGTTTATTTTTTTAAAACTAATTTATCGAATTAACATATGAAAATTTTTACTCCTCAAGAAATAAAATTGTTCTGGGAATAGATTTCATTTACACATGCTCTCCTCATAGATTATTTTTTAAATACAAAAGATAGTTTTAAATTAAATAAATTAGCGGAAAAACGTATTATTAATTGAATTGTTAAACTTTAAAATACTTGCAAAATTTTTAAGTTTTTACTCTTAAAAACTGAATTTAAAACATATACACGCCTCGTAAATACTTTATACCAGTGACATAAAAAATACGAGTACGTGAAGGTAATTATAGATGAATACATACATGAAAAGACAAGTTTCTTGTTTTTGGAGTTCTCTGACCACCAACAAAGTTATATACCAGGGATAAGCAACCTATGGCACGCGCATCACATGGGCTACGCGAAGCAACCTAGTGGCACGCTGCAAAATGATGACATCATATTAAATATGTCTCTCTGTTCTCTACGCCTCACGCACAAAGACCATTCCTTACTTTCAATTGTTTACCATAGAACGATTGTGCTAAATCTGCTTGTATGTAATTTGTGTAATTTAAGTAATATAGGGTGTTTTTTTAGAGGTATAGAACTTAAAATTGCAATAAAACAACGATGTATTATTCGATTGACATGAATTGTTTTTTATTCGAAAGATAATATTGTGGCATTACATTCTAAATATGATTTCTGGCATAGGACTGCCATGGCTGGCTCGGATGTAGTCCAATCTGGACGTCCAATTTTCGATGACTATTTCCAACATTTGTGGCCGTATATCGGCAACAACACGGCGAATGTTGTCTTCCAAATGGTCAAGCGTTTGTGGCTTATCCGCATAGACCAATGACTTTACATAACCACATAGAAAATAGTCTAGCGGTGTTAAATCTCAAGATCTAAGAGGCCAATTCACAGGTCCAAAACGTGAAATTAGGCGGTCACCAAACGTGTCTTTCAATAAATCGATTGTGGCAAGAGCTGTGTGACATGTTGCGCCAACTTGTTGGATCCACAGCTCCTGGACATCATGATTGTTCAATTCAGGAATGAAAAAGTTAGTAATCATGGCTCTATACCGATCACCATTGACTGTAACGTCATGGCCTTCATCGTTTTTGAAGAAGTACGGACCAATGATTCCACGTGCCCATAAAGCGCACCAAACAGTCAGTTTTTCTGGATGTAACAGTGTTTCGACGTACACTTGTGGATTAGCTTCACTCCAAATACGGCAGTTTTGTTTGTTGACGTAGCAATTCAACCAGAAGTGCGCTTCATCGCTAAACAAAATTCGCTTATGAAGTCATCGAAAATTGGACGTCCAGATTGGACTACATCCGAGCCAGCCGTGGCAGTCATATGCCAGAAATCATATTTAAAATGTAATGCCACAAGATTATCTTTCGAATAAAAAAAGGCTCATGTCAATCGAATAATACAACGTTGTTTTATTGCAATTTAAAGTTCTATACCTCTAAAAAAACACCCTATAAAAATCTTCTGCTTAAAAGTGATTCATTTTTATTATTAAATATTGAATTCGCATCAAAATGATTGTATAACACTTATAAATTGAAGCATCACTATTTCTGCGTACTGAAAAAAAATTACGTATTTTACAGAAATTTCAAAGGTAACTATCGATACATAGACATCAATTTTTAATTTCTACACTTCATTGAAGGAAGGACTTAATTGTTTGAAGAAAGTTGTATGTGCTTAGCTTTCCGCTTTTGGCTCTTCATATATATGTGAACAAATTTTTTTCTCGCAGGAAATATTTTTTGAGACCACAAAAGAATTATTTAATAGCTAAACATTCAGAGTTATGAGTCAAATAGAAATTCACAAATTATGTCGCTGATGGTGCAATATTAAGTAGAGCTTTGCAGGGACTGAATTCACATTCAAATTTTATTTTTTTTATTTCATTCTAATGCAAGAATATGTATACCTCATGTTTATTTCCTTTTCTAATAAATATTCTTAAAAGATGTATAATATATGTACAATTTTATTTTTTTATTTTTGCCGAAGGAATAGTTATATTATGTTGTTTATTTTCATGTTAATAATTTTTTTAAATGCTGCATATTTAATATATAATAAAACTTTAATACCTCTCTATTTTTGAGCATTATTCACTAACTATGGATGCATTGCAATGGGAATCGAATTATTTCAAATATTTCGTTCTGCGTGCACATTGAATCATGTTGATATATTACTTTGGCACACTACAGCAGTACGGTTGCCGACCCTTGTTTTATACTATACTCTTCTTTGATATACAAAATAATTGAAAGAAATTTAAAGGGTAAAAAAACTATCATTTCTCTAAATAATTTTAAATACTTCAAAACTATTCCGCCAGGTGAACACATGAGTTAAATTAAAATATAAAGCTATTTTACTTTCTATAAATAAAATTGTTTATTTTTATTAAACATATCACACACACACACACAAATTAGCATTTATGCTATCAATACACGAGCTTTCTCGTATTTTACACAGTTTAATCAAGACTAACTTGTGCCGAACACACGTCTAAATATTCGGCTGTCATAGGTTGACGAGTGGGGTAGCATTCGAGGAATCGACAATGCCGATACGGAAGAGATGATATCTCAGACAGCCATGATTTATCAGTAGTGTAAAACGTGTGACAGCAGCTTTTCTTGGGCATCTGAAACGCAAGTGGGGTTGACGTTGAAGATCATCCTGTTCTTGTCTTTAAATATCTCCATTTCTTCCGTTTTAAAGTTGTTTTTGAATGACATTTTTACCCAAAGACTTGGAGAACTAAATGAGCATGTCCATGCAGTTCTCGAAGCTTGTAAGGCTTCTTTCATAGCAAGTTGGTCCACATGTTTGTTTCTCAGGACTCCAAATTGTGCCGGTACTCACTGGAAGGAAACTCTAAGAATAAGATCTTTTAAAAGCAGTCTGCATCCCCAAATTTGCTGCTATTCGCTCGTTGCAAAACTGTAGCATTTTTAACTTTTGAGTCGGAGAGTTTTAAAAGTTTTGTAGCAAGTTGAGGGAAGAGATATTTTTAAAGGGTAAAAAGTTCTTGTAATTTATTTTAATTACAGAAATTTAGTTAAATTCGCATAATATTCCTCATAATTAATCAACCTTATTCATGAGCTTTATAATATTTCCTTGGAAATATAAGAAGCCATTATTCAACTCCTACTATTAGTACACACTCTATCTATATTTATTTATCTTGTTCAAATTTTCAGTCGTTAATAAAATACATTTTAAAACACTCAATTGAGCTAAAATTTTATATACACGATTATTTCGGATGACAAAACAGTAATTTAATTATAATTAGTAAAAAATTAATTGATTAAAACTAATTATTCAAATAATTACAAATACAGCCACGTTGGCATCTTTTTTGGTGATTCAGCGACCCTTTTGGCAACTTGTGAAAAAACTGGAAAAGGTTTTTTCTCTCACCTTTTGAGCTGAAATTTTCTATACGCTATTGCTTCGGGTAAAAATGCGATAATTTAATTATAATTATTTAAAATTAATTGACTGAAACTAATAATTTAAAGAATTACAGAGTCAGTCACGTCGGCTTAATTTTTAGCGAATTGGGTCAAAACTTTAAATATTTTTTCCCCTCACGTTTTAAAGCAATCAGTTGAACTGAAATTTTATATACCCGATTGTTTTGAATGACGATACGATACTTTAATGATAATTAATAAAATTAATTGCAATTAATGTTGTAAATCTAGCGTATATATATATATATATATATGTGTGTGTGTGTGTGTGTTTATATTTTAATTGTAACTATTTAGTAAAAGTAACTAATATAATGTTTTTATTGTTGTTGTTGATCTAAGTATAAATTGACATAAAAAATATTTGTAAAGGGGTTTTTTTAGAGGTATAGAATTTTAAATTGCAATAAAACAACGATGTATTATTCGATTGACATGAATTTTTTTTTATTCGAAAGATAATCTTGTGGCATTACATTTTAAATATGATCAAGCAAGGTGTAGATTCGTCGAATGGGCCCAAAATGAGATTGCCGTTGTTCCCGATTTTCATAAGGGAATTTTGTTTAGCGATGAAGCGCACTTCTGGTTGAATTGCTACGTCAACAAACAAAACTGCCGCATTTGGAGTGAAGCTAATCCTCAAGTGTTTGTCGAAACACCGTTACATCCAGAAACACTGACTGTTTGGTGCGCTTTATGGGCTGGTGGAATCCTTCTTCAAAAACGATGAAGGCCACAACGTTACAGTCAATGGTGATCGGTATAGAGCCATGATTACTAACTTTTTCATTCCTGAATTGAACTATCATGATGTCCAGGAGCTGTGGATCCAACAAGTCGGCGCAACATGTCACACAGCTCGTGCCACAATCGATTTATTGAAAGACACATTTGGTGACCGCCTAATTTCACGTTTTGGACCTGTGAATTGGCCTCCAAGATCTTGAGATTTAACACCGCTAGACTATTTTCTGTGTGGCTATGTAAAGTCATTGGTCTATGCTGATAAGCCACAAATGCTTGACCATTTGGAAGACAACATTTGCCGTGTTGTTGCCGATATACGGCCACAAATGTTGGAAAATTCATCGAAAATTGGACGTCCAGATTGGACTACATCCGAGCCAGTCATGGCAGTCCTATGCCAGAAATCATATTTAAAATGTAATGCCACAAGATTATCTTTCAAATAAAAAAAAATTCATGTCAATCGAATAATACATCGTTGTTTTATTGCAATTTCAAGTTCTATACCTCTAAAAAACACCCTATATTTGTAACTCATAAATTTTAAATTTTGAAATCATTTTCTGTTTCAAAGGTGTTGTTAACTATCATCTGTTTTTTAAATACATAATACCGTATGAAGGATTTTACAAACCTATAGATAGCATTTCCTGCAATAAACTGTGTCATCTTTCTAATTTTTTTTTCTGGTGTTATTAAGGAAATAGCTAAATGGAATTTTAGGTTTGTAAGTAACGTTATTTGTCATAATGCTAAGGTATTACTTGAAGAGCATTACTATTTTCTAAAGAGGGATAATTCGATTTCCCATTTAGCTATTACATAGATTTAATTTGATTGAAGATTACATTAATATTATACTTATTCCAAGATTTACAAATTAGTGACCTGCTTTGTCCTGTAATGCTCAACTAAAATTTTGGGCAATCATGCTCATATATCAAAAAAGTATATAGGTTTACTTTTCTTTTACGTCCCAAAATAAAGAACAATAAAATTGCCCAGTCAGTAAAAAAAGCAATTTTAATCTCTATCAGTGTTGTGTTAGTAATTGTTTGTTTATTACAATCACTGTAGTTAAAATAAGGCCATTGGCAACGAGACTCATTATATTGGTCCTCGGAATAGTTACAAATTGGACTTAGTTCACTGGTTCCACAATCTTCAAATTTCTAGCCCACTTTTCCAAGGGTACTTTGAGCCTATGCAAATTTAATGGGTATCAGCCCTTCTTTACGGTGGATATCATGGGCGAGTAAACAAGCTAGTATAATTAACATAAAGCAACACAAGGGGCATTGGCGAGGGACCTCATAATTCTGAACCGAGATCAAATGACGAGGACGACAAGCTCCTAACATCCACACTCCTTCAATATGAAGACTTATCTTAGACAGATTTAACGTACACCAGTCCCTCAACACTCAGTACTCAGGGTAGTACTCAGTGGCACCAGGACTCGAGCCTACGACTCAGTAGAAAGAATTCTTGTAACGAGTTCATTACCCTGATCTCTAAGTCTGATATGAATTTGACTTGATAATAAAACTTAAACTATATGAATTAGTTAAAATTAAGTAAGTTTTTGTAACTTATATTTAATTATGTCAGGCAGTTTACGAAAATGTATATAATGTGAGTTGTTTGAAATGATCCCACAAAATACAGTAAAATAACTGCATCTAAATGTAAGTGTGTGCATGTTGCTTAAATATTACTGTACGCAATATTAAACATAAAGCAATGATTGAATCCTCATTAATTACGATAACGATAGTTTGTTTTAGTTCCTATTTAAAAAAAATCCCTCTATGAGCATAAAAAATAACCTCTTAAATTTAGGGAACAAAAATGCTTTGTTCAGTTGCTTTAAATTACTGATTTTACTCTTTAATCGGCCTCATCGAAATAATTGATGAAATAATTAGAATTCCAAAGTTCTTGAGACGTTTACCCGAAAGGCATTAAGCACGTTATTCGCAACATTAAGTAAAAAAAAGATTTTTCTTCCCATTTGAGTATTTAAATTTTTTTATACTTTTCTTCGATAAAATGGTATTTATGTTTTTATCTCATTATTTTTGTCTCTTAAAGAAGCAGCTTGAACAATTTTTTAAAGAAAAAAATTCACACGAAGCGTTTTAACTCTTTTTTTTTTTCACGAATAACAGCACATCAAATTTCAAGCATAAAATGTAATTTTCTTGTAAAAGTAAATTAAAAAAAAGAAAGAAAACGCATATTATTTGTTTATTTTTTATAAGCATTTCTGTAGGTTCATTACCAGGCTAAGAATTTATCTTCGTTAATTTATCTTAATGCGAAAAATAAAACAAATTAAACATCATTAATTTGGAAATGGCAGATTTAAAAAAAATATTAATTATCAAACAGATTTCTAAATCACTCACATTCCTTGAAGTGTTTCCGTTTTTGTTAGTTGATTATACTTTTATTCATTAGGGATATTAATATTTTTTGTAAATACAATTCTACAATATTATTTTATATCGGTTGTTGACAATCGAAATGAAAACAAATGTCATTTCAGTTGTGAATAACTGATTCTTGAGACAGTTTCCTGAAAAACAAAATAGCTTCATATAATTATTTAACAATTATTCAATACTATCGAAATGTATTTATTACTTTAAAGTAATATAAATATACAAAATTCGAAAGTTCCAATTTTTATTAACTTATCCTTAAAGTATAATTTAAAAGTTATCTTGACTTCACTTAAATTGTTTATTAAATGGAAACAGGATAAATTCATTTGACTTCAATGTCATATGATAACTATTACGACGTGTTTCCTTCTAATTGGTCCATACATTCATGTGACATCATAGCCACATGGTAAATGCAATCCCGCATTACCAGCTAATTAGTTCATGCGCTTCACCGTTGCTAAATTTTGCTTTTTGCGGATATTTTTAACAGTGCGTACTTTTAAACAATAATAATGCACATACGCAAGCATGATGCACTTTAGTTAAAAGAACATTAAAAAATAAGAATTTCTTTTCTAATTTTGAAAAAGTTTTTGAAGAATCTACAGATTTGAACTTTTTTACCCAATCAACAAATTCGAACTGTATCTAAATTTTACAAGTAGAACAACATGTACATAACTATTGTCAGTGTGTTTTGTTAAGTTTTCAATAAAGAACGCGTGATTTCACATATCACATGACCGTCGTGAGTTTTGTTTATGAGGTTTCGTTAGTATAGAATTCTTAAGGGAAAAAAAATTTTCAAGATAACATTTAGAGAGGTAATATGATGTGAAATAAAAGGTAACGTATAACGTCATTCATTTTATTCACGTTTAATTACTATCGGTATCGAACTCTCTGAATCTCAAAAAAATATCATTAAGATTTAAGTTAAGTATTTAGAAAATTTTATATAAATTTCCATAAATCTTTAGTTATTTCTGAAAATATTGTTAAGAAAGGTTTTATTATTTGAGAAGTTTTTACTCAACAAGTACTTATAACTTTTAAAGGCCAAATGGTGTAACATTTAATTTTTTTTGAGCATTTGCATCTTTTGTTCTATAAATCTAGAGCTTTAAAATTCGAAGTGATTATTTTGCGTACTAGACAGAGAAATAAATATCTTTTACACAGCATAATCGATTTTTTTAGTTAACATATGCATCTATGTAATAACTTTATTTCTAAACTTTATTAAAATATATTTTGCATTGCTAATTTTTACATTATTTCAATGGTTACAGAAAACCTTATTTAATACATAAAAAAGATTTATTTAATTTAAACACATTCTTTTTATATGTTTTATTTCAAAATGTCATAATAAGAGATAATACTGAGATAAAGATAAACAAATAAATGAAAAAAAACTTTTGAACTTTACATTTGCAGCTTATAAATAATTTATATATTTAATATCTGGAAGTTTAGTTTCAAATAAAACGGTAAATGAAAATATTTTTGTTGAGAACTTAGAATAAATAAATGTATACATTTAAAAATTTAATTAAAACTTCAAATATTTTACTTTATATTTTCAAATCTTTTATTTAAAAAAAATAAAAATTGATGTAAAATAAAAAGTAATTTAACTGAATAAAGCAGAATTTTTCTTAGAGATTACAAAAGTAGATTTCATTTTTGCTTTCAGGCATTCTAGTGGCGTTAATAAGTAATTTTTCATCCCAATAGGGGGTATATTTACATAAAGAACTAACACTGAAAATGAGTTGTGTTAAGAAACAAATGGTTATTGAAACACTTCATAAATTTCATATTTCTATTACTTTAAAATTGCTAAAAACAATCACTGATAAATATCTCTAACTTGAAAAAGATACAAGAAATATATTTTCATCATCTAGTCACATCATTACGAAAAGTATGTTTGTAATATCAGAACTGATTTTTTATAATACTATAAATTATCAAAATGCACAACAGATGTCACACACTCAGAAAGCTAATGATTGCAAACTATGAAGTCGGAAAAAGACAAACATAAAATTTCGCATTTATATTATTATATAAAATATATAACGACAAAACTGTAATGATTTAAACATAAAAGTATTAATTTGTTTACAAAAAATATCTTCCTAGTCTTCCAGTCTAGGAAGATATTTTTTTATATTAGAAGACAACGTTCCATAGGTTACCAATTTATTTTAATTTTGTTGTAACAGTTTTAAAGATATAATATTTAAAAAAATACAGCAGTCATATTTTTCATTTTTTAGATCAAACTCTTGTAAATTTGTTTCTCTACATACTTTGTGTACTACAACGCCAAAATCATCCTTTAGAATTTGACCAAATGCATAGAAATTGATGTACCATCATATTTCTGAATTTTTTTGGTCAAGAAGCTAATTGATGTTAGTTTCTGTTAGTATTGAAAATAAAAACATTCCTGCCTTTCCTCAGTCTTTTTAATCCATTATTTTCTTCGAATTAAAATTATTAGGTCTAAATCTCAGTATGAGCATGGATCCGCATAGGTAAAGAGCACTAAGTGCTTGGTCTAATCACAGTTTATCCTTGTCCTAGTTTTCTAACCCAATTTCTTCCGTTCTGAATTAAAAATTTCAAAAATATATTTTAATATCATTATGCAAATTTCTTTATTATTATTCCAAGAATACATTACTCTCGTAGTTAATCATTGTCAAACAATTATCTGTGTTTCCTTACAAGAATTTAAACTCACGAATAAATGAATAGAAAAGTATTTATGAAAACTTAATTTTTAATTCCATCAATTCGAACAAAAAAGTGTTTCTATTTTATTTTGATCTTTCTGTTAATTTTTTCATTATTACATTTTATAAAAATGCTGTAATATAAAAAAATCGTCTTTCGTAAATGCAAGCTTTTTGAAACGGTTTCTTATATTTCTTTTTTAATACCTGGGTTTTTCAAATTTTGAAATTATACGGTTGCACTTTCACTATACTAAAAATAAATTTATACTTTATTTAAACAAATTTTTATAATTCCATTATAATCTGAAAAAGATACCTAAGAATATACTTGCAATGCATAATATAAATAACACCTTATTACCATAAAACATGCATTTCTCGAATTCAATACCACCCTTAAAAATTTCTCTCTAAGAGTAATGCTTTATTTTCAAGGGCAATAAACATCCGAAAGAAATATTTAGTTTCAGAAGGAATACATGAAAAGTTATAAACGAAAGAAAACATATTTCTAAAGTTTGTATATATTCTTGAAATACTTATTACAATTCATAGAAAAAGTAGAAGAAATTTACAGTAAGTTATAGAACACAATAAAAAACTCAGAACAATGTCTTTCACTTAATAAAATTGCATTATATCACAAAATGTTAATTTAATTTCATTTAAATTTTAGAGAGTATAAAGTAACATAGTAAAAGAGAAAAATAAAACGTTATAAATTCGAATATAAATACACGTATTACACAGCTTTAAAATTCTTCACGAAAATAGCGTGAGAGGCTCCTAGTGCCATCTATGAGCAAAATATTCAAGTATTTCCCGAAAGCCGCTTTTTCATTTTTAACATACAGACATAATGCAGAATCTAAAGATTCACAATTTACTTAATTTAATAAATAATTTGTTTCATTTTATGGATTAAATTAATATAATTTAATTTTATGGATTAAAATATTTATGGATTTAATATTTATGGATTAAATTAATGTATAGTGTTAATTAGTATTTATATTAGATATTCACTTTCATTTTCATTTGTAATGTTTTGTATCTCCGTGATGATTATTGATGATGGATTTTGTAAACAAGAAACGCTTCCGGTTTGGAACTCATTTTTTTTCAGTTCACATATACAAATTTTAAAAATTAGAATGTGGGAAAAACAATCATTAAAAAAAAATACATTTACATGACTTAAATTAATATCTTAATAGACTAAAATTGAATATTTTTATGAAATTCACAAATGTATATATGTATGAAAAGGGTGTTGAATTAAATACTCAATTTCTCAATCACAAATACTAAATTTCAAGTAATAAAGCACCACGTGAAAAATAAAGTAATTCATCATGAGAAATATAGTTACATGTTAACTATATATAACGAACAAATAGAAATTTTTGTTAAGACAAAAATAATCTTATTCTATTTGGATAAAATCACTGATATTTAAAATATTAAACAATATTGGATGGTTGCAAAATTAAAACATCCACAAACATGTCACAATTAATTTATTAGAATCATGAATGCAATTTTCATTCCATCATTAGTAGATTTTTTCTTTAATTCCTTATCAGATTTTAAACAAAAATGTTAACTACTTCTACATTTACGCAGCAGCAATATTCTTGAATAATGCAATAAAATATCTCGCTTTTTTCTACTTTTTATTAATCTGTTTTATTACGCTGTTAAACTAATTTAGAATTAACATTCAGCAATGTATACGTGGGGCATTTCAGCTAAATATGAGACTTCCAATCTAAAACAAACAAATATTGTAGATCAGTTTTTAAATTTTTAAGAAATTGTTTGCGAATCATATTCGACTGTAAGTTTGCCAAACCACAAATTGATCTCTGAAAATAAGATGAAATAATCATAAATATCAATCATATGTGTCTCTTTCTCATCATTATATTGTAATAATTATGTAATAATATATAATATAATATATTCTAATTATGTAATAATATAAATAACATAATATATACTAATTATGTAATAATATATAACATAATAGATACCAATTATGTAATAATATATAACATAATATGCATACTAATTATATAATAATTATAAATTCAAAACAAAATGAATACATACCTGTGAACAGCAGTTTCTCAGAAAAGGTACATTGAACATCAAATATTGCATTTTGAGATAAATTGATTTTAATATATACAGTGAGGCTTCTAATTGGTTAGTAAATAAGAAAATAAAAGACTCAATTTACAAATGAAAAATGTTTTGATTTACATCAGATGTTCAACTTTTAAGCAAAAACGAAATACTTTATTTATATTTTCACCATTCAAATGTACGTGGTCCAGTTTTAACGATTATTTAAAAATAGGTTTTAAGGGCTTCTACCGGGTGTTTCAAAAGTCACGCACATCCACATGATAAGCCTTGTTGTTTATAGACCAAAAGAGTTGGTTGAGATTTCTGTCAATAGATGGCTGCAGGGGTTCCATCTTAAGAAGTTTTGAGCATCAGTTTCAAAATATTTGCTAGTTGTAGACATTTGGGCACAACGGAATGTGCATGGTTTTTTCCAAGAGCAAAGAATAGTCATCGCTGGACTTCATTTCGCTATAAAATCCCATTGCCGTGTGATAAATGCATTTCGGCAGAAATATCGTGGTGATACAGCACCAAATGCATCAACGATAACAGTTTTAGTTCAATGGATCCTTGACAAAGGATCGGTTGCAGACAGGAAGCGATCGGATAGAGCATACATAGTAAAAACGAAAGTGACAGATGTGGAGACCGCTTTACAAAGAAGTCCATTGAAAAGACCGCCCGTCTTCATAAACACCATTACGGAATTCATACCCTTGCTGAAAGTAATGAAAGATGCACTTGGTTGCAGCAAGAGGGCGCAACGTGTCACACATTATGGGACAGAATGGAAGTTTTAACTGGAATTTTCGATGATCATGTAATTTCCAAAGCACTTTGGCCACCTCGTGTACCGGACTTGTACCTTCAGAATTTTTTTTTTGGGGGTATCCGAAAAATGTCACCTTCAGGAATAATCCCCATACGCTTGATGAACTTAAGAGTACATTTTTAATGCAATATGGGACATTAATTCTCACACTCTTCGTAAAATGCCAATTAATCTGGGGGAAAAAGTTCGATTGAGTGTTCAGGAAAACGGACATTATTTTGAACATTTACTGATTTTTTATTATGTCTGACACTTGACAATAACGATAACTGTTCAGCCTTTGTTTGTTTTACACTCTGTTTGTTAACATAATTCAACTGTCTTTAAAACTCAACCACAAAGGTTGATGTGCGTGACTTTTGAAACACCCGGTAATTACTCTAGGGGTAACTATAAAGTATTTTTAGAAAGGTTAAAATCTGTACAACGTAAAAACGTAAAAATCTCAAATTTTTAAAAAAATAAGATTTAGCTTTCCAACACCCCTTAATACATTGGCAAACACACATACAGAGTTTAAAAAAGCATGAAATACTATGTCTACATATTCCATTCAAACTTGAATCGCCCGAAAAAAGAATTCCGTACTCAATCAAAAAACGTATTTACTTCTCTCTTTCGTGAATAGTTGCCTTCTTCACACTCAATATGTTTCAAAAATTCAATAAAATAGAGAAATTTTAATCTAACTTTTTTTTTTCAAAATGAAAAAAAAAGAATAAACATTTTGAAATGTAAACTTTTTTTCTAATTAACAGGAAATAGCTATTTATAAAATATATCACAAATATGTGAACTTGAAATAAATAAGAAAAAAAAGAAAAGAAGCTATAAAGTGTTTAAAATGTTAAATAGTCTTAACTGCAGTTATCCAAAATAAAAAGATATTTTAGTCATGCAAATAAATAAGTGAACAAAAAGTAACATGATGGTATATTTTATTATTTTCCTGATATAATAAAGATAGAAATAGTCATAATCTGCTCAAAATGTAACAAATTTGAAACCTTAAATGATAAAACTGATAAAAGGAACACAACAAAACTAGAAGTTACGTTCCAATGTATAAATTGTATAAAATTAATTTACGAATCATTAATTAGAATCGCATTAAAATAAGCAATTAATTTTTATATACGTTTATACACATTAATGAGAGACAGAGAGAGATAATTGTTACTTATTTTATATTACACCCCTTAATTGAAGCTGTTTTTAAAAGGAAAAAAAAATGCTTGATATTCGTTAGATTTTCAGGGAACTGCATCATTAGGAGAATTAATTTATAATTAATTAAATATCTAAATTAATATAATTTAGATTTATATATTTTTATAAGCTGTACACGTTTTTAAGATGAAGTAACTTAGATATAAAAATATATCCAACCACATTTATACATGGCGGCGTTAAATAATTTTTTTTCAATATCCTAATTTTTTTTGCTTTAAATATGCAAAATCAAACTGTCAACAAGTTTCAGAAATTAGGAAAAGCTTCATCGTTACCATCCTCTTCATGGATTTAATTTGTATCAAAACTACGAAAACTGTACCCAATAGCTTTTCTGATTCTTTTAATATGGCGATAAACAAAGACAAGATATTCGAAATTGATTAAACTCATCACTGTTAAGATTTTTACCGTTTTTAAGACTCCTAACACTTCAGCATGAATCCACAGTAATCTCTCTCTTACATTATATTTTCTTAACATAAAAGCCCCTAACCAGGCTGCAAAATTAAAAAAAAGAACGTATCTTTTTATGGTTTTATAATCATTTTAAACACGGTTGAAATAAAAGCATTTTTGAATTTACATTAACCACTTCAAATAATTTCAAAGTGAAATTCACGATCATTCAAACTGTATCCTTTTCAGCATTTAAAAAGAAATGTTATTTCCAAAACTGCGTACGCTGGGTTTCCAATCTGAGAATAGAAAACTCAAATTGTAACCGCTTTCTGTGATATCTTTAAAAATATAAAGACACAGCATATCTAATCATGTAATTCTATTAAATCCACCATTTAAAAAACTAAACTTTTAAACTAAATTTCTATTAAGAGTTTATCATGATTCTGAAACTTCTAAAGTCTCCTCACACAAACATCTGCAAATTCGTTTAAAAAGTATTATTTTAGAATACAAAATATTATCCAGAGTTACGCGATCGTGTCTTTTTATGGAAGAAAGTCTTCTCTCGCTTCAAATTAAATCTTAATCAGACTGATGCTGGTTTCTTTTAGGCGACCCTCATTGCACCCCGCATCGATAATGTGCCTTATGGTAATTAAGAAAGTCACCTCAGCAAACAAGAAGTCACGTCATTCCTGATTTTGGAAAACTCTTGAAGGCAAAGTCGGTGTTCTTTTTTAAAGGCATTTGTTAAAAACTATACTCGTGACATGTTTAACAGACAGCTAATTAATTCAGCAAATGAGTAATACTTTGGGGTAAAGTAATTAATAATTAACGTTGCTCCACAGGAAATATAAAATCAAGTGTTATTCGCAGATGCCATGCTTTTCTTTCTTTATTTGTATGCATGTCATAATCATAATTCGTTCACTAAAGTACTAAATTCATTAGATGTTTTAAAACTAAGTCTGCGTGAAATAAATATGGATCCCTTCATTGTACTTTTTTCTCGTAGTATTGAAAACTTAATTTATTACCTGGGTTAATAACGTAAAGAAAAGATGTGACTTATTAAATAATCTCTTTATGTATTAGAATCGTTCTTTGAACTTTGTGTAGGAATGAAAAGTGAAATCCATCGCGTGCGTTGTGCTCATCCGCTTTAATTTAATTCAGAAAGTTGTTTGATATTTGTTTCCTTTAAGGTATTTTCGGTTTATTTTTATTGAGAGTGTTAAATTAAATTATTTTACAAAACTAATAATATTTTATCGAATTTTAAAGCGAGGTTTTGACAAATTAAGAGGATTAATAATCATATCATGTAATTCTTGCCATAAACTTAATCGTAATAATTAAACTTTATATAAATGTATGTAGACCGGGGGAAAATAACCCGCGGCCCGAGGGGAGATGTGCGTCGCCTTGAATAATTTTGCGGTCAGCGAGATTTCTTATAACTTTACAAAATACGACTATTGTGTACAATATTTTTGTGCTTTTAGTCCTTTTTTAATAAATAAATCCCGTAAATATTTTTATTTATTACTTTGCTTCTGTTACTTCGAATCTTTTTTTTTTGGGGGGTCGAAAATGAAATTGAAAGAGTCGAGAAAATAATATCTCAATAATCAAATAAATTAAACATTATTTAAAGATAGCATTAATATTATTATATTATATATGTCTGTGTATTCATAAAAAACAATGAAAACAATAACACTTCATTCTGCTTTAAATTTACAATCCAATAAATATTTGTAAAGGGTAAAAATTAATATAAAGGTACATATGTTGATGTGTGGCCTGCGGGATTATAATGCTTTTCCAAAGCTCCTCACAAAAGCATTTGGATTGCCCAACCCTGATGTAGATTATGAATTTCGATATTTTTTTGGAAAGTTAATTAGTATAAACTTTTCAACTGCTCCCAGATCATCGTGGACGTGGTAGCCAAGTGATTATGCTCGAAGCCCATGTGTCATGAGTTCAAGCCTTTGTGCCATTGAGAACTCGTCGAATATAGGGGCTGATGAATGTTATTAATCTGCTGTGCCACAAAATCCACCCACTGGTTAGGTATGATGGTTTGGAGAGGGGTGTGCTTTCTCAAATGTCATCCTCCTTTTTCAACTTCCGTTTTAATTTATGAGGTCCATCAATCCCAAATAGAACAGGGATACATAATTATCACTTCGATAAATAAAAATGTTGGAAGATTGAGATACCTCACCTAGGGTAGCATTTTTTTTTAATTGTAACGCGAAATATGAAGGCTTGACCTCATTTACCCCCATAGTTTTAGAGAAATGTTCATTCAATGTACTGTAGAGCCAGCGTAAATTACATTTAATTTAATAAAAGAACTTTTACAAAGGTGTAACATCGTGACATGATAGCGTCAAAGGTCACACAGCTAATTGCTAAAAGACATTTATTTTAGAGAAAATAACAAATAAACAATGAATTCATTATTAAAATGACACACTTAACAGTTTTCGCGATAGAAAAGTTTTATTTCGATTTTTTTAGGTATTCCAATGTGGCACCGTTGACTCCGGTAATTAGTTTTTCTCCCTTAGGAAAAGTTCATCTGTCAGCAATGTTCATTAGTCGGCAATGTTCATCAGTCGGCAAAGTTCATGAGTTCCTTGAGCTTATCTGTGTCCGTAAACTAAACCGAGAAAAGCCCAAAATTTCAGAGCTCAAGAGGATCCAGAGTCCATATCCCTTGGTCCTTGAGGGGTGGTTGACCCTGCAAACTCAAAATTTCAAGAGCAAATAAATTCAGTCACTAGAGGACATCGAGAGTCCTGTCCACTTCCCAGCAGACTCCTATAAACTACAAGGGTGGGTAACTTTCACGCTATCAATCACTTCTCATTGGGGGTTGTACTCTGCTCTCCTCACCGTAGTTCTACCCCATTGATGCGTGGGGAAAATAGGACGGCACGTTTGATACCCACCACGAAATGGTCGGTTGCACTCCACCTGGAAGCTATAACTTGTCGTACCATTTTCACTGAGGGTGCATCTATGCCTAGCCCTACTGACAATGCTCTCTTTTCAAGCAGTCGGCGTCCCATGTGTTCAAGGGGAACTCAAAACAAAGAAGATATAACTCGAGTATTTTTTTTCTGTAGAGCACTTTGACTAATAATCGATTGTAGGTTGGTGAAAGAGAATTGTGTGGCGACAACAAAGACATTCTCCGAGATATTTTCCTCATGTCGGTGCTTTTTTTGAAGACACAATGCCCCATATTGGTAACTTGGTCCTCTACATGTTAATCTTGACACATATACGTAGATAAGGAGAGTTCTGTTATTAAGGTGCCTGACTAGTTGCGAAGACATTTTTTTGAAATTTTGCTGAAAATTTATTTTTAAACTCATTTTTTGTTTAATTATAACTGAAAACTAATAAAAACAGCAAAAAAAATTTCTTTCAATGTATTTTTTTTAAATATGGCCAATTTTAGGTTTAAATTAGACGTTATTTGTACGTTACGTTAAACATAGTAAAATAAATTCTAATGCATAATATTTCAAAAAACCCACATAATTTTACTCAAAAAACAGTTACTAATGAATTGACCTAATATCTTTGAAAAATTTTAATTTGTTACTGAACTAGAAGTCAAAAAGTGCACGCAATGCAAATTTTTCAAAAATTTCACATTTATCACACAGAAAAAAAATCATAAAAAAGGTAAATATGCTGTTTTTTCTTAATCCCTACGTCACAGCATACATACTATAATAATGCACAATTACACAAAATTACAGACAATTACCTACAGAACTTTTTGAGATATCATGCTTAACGTGTTGTAAAATATCAAAAAATCTGTTTCAGAGAAAAATGCATTTAAAGATTTAAAATTCAAAATTTAAAAAACTATACTGCTGAAAAAAACCTAAAACCTCTATATATCAAAAGAACAAACATTTTCAAAGCAATTATGAATATTATAT
This sequence comes from Trichonephila clavipes, assembly GCA_019973935.1. NCBI lineage: Eukaryota > Metazoa > Arthropoda > Arachnida > Araneae > Nephilidae > Trichonephila > Trichonephila clavipes. Next base: position 26,532 of record BMAU01010910.1, read on the forward strand.
ACTTTCTTCAAACTTTTATCTTTTAATATTTTTAACAATTTTATAGTGTCAAAAACCTTTTCTTAAAGTCTAAGTACACAGTTTACGAAATACAGATTAGACGTATAAAAAGCACTTTAAAAAAAAACCTTATTGCATTAAAAATAAAAATATTTTACATAGAAAAACAAATATATATTATTCCATATTATTTTAGAAGTTAAGAAATATATCATACAAAATATATTTGTGTTGTTTTACCAGTAAACATTCACGAAAAAACTCTTGAAAAATATTGTTTATCACAAAAGTTATCATAAATTAGAATAAAAATCCTGCAAAGAAGTACTTTAAAACCCTCCATATGAATATACTAAGCCTTCTGTTTTTTCATCCTTAGTACTTTTTGTTTTTCTAGCTGCTTTTCTTTTTTTTTTCGAGACAATTTCGCAATCGGTAAAGAATGTCTTAAAGATGTTGAAATCCGTTGTTTATCAAATTTAAGTAACTCTTGAGCAACACTTTCAGGAAGGGAACCATTTACATTTCGAATTACTGATAATATACCAGCATAACCAGAATTATAAAGTATTAGAGCTAATAATGCACCCAAACGAAATGTTTCAGTCCAATAAATATATTTTTGGGAACAATATTCCACAAAATGTTGTTATAACTTTCATTGCAGTTCTGTGTCTTACCATGAAGACATTTTTTTCAACAAAGTTTCATTACACAGTTTTAGATATGTAGGCTTTATTTGGTTTATAATTTTATTAGGAAGTCCTTGCTCAATTTCTTTGAGGGGACTCCCAGCTGCTTTTGCCCTTTGGTAATGACACCAACTCTCAGATCCTTCAGGACACTGTCCATGCAATGAATTGTTTTTTCAGATACACAGTGAAAAATGCAGCTATTACACTACTCATCATCTTTTGTAGATTACCTACATTGTTTCGAATAGCTATTCCATAATAGTTCTGAATTCTATCGATTAATTTATCAGTTAATTTATTTTTCCTCCCAAACCTTTCGTCGTTTTTTTAATTGACGCAACCGCCCCCCTACACGTTTCTGTACATGACCTATACACTCGAGTTTGGTTACTGTATTAATTCCATAAAAGTTTTTAACAGATTCATATCCTTTGAGTCCCCATCTCCGTAGTATTCATTGTACTGTACATTCCTCACATTTGATCTCTCAAATATACGGTAGGCTCCAACAAACCACCATGTTCCCCGCGGAACCTTTGTAGTTCGAACATACATGTTTCGATGATTGGCTATTGCCTTTCGCGCATATGTGGCAATATTGTGTCATAACTTCAATGTCTAAAATTTTACCGGTGTCAACTGATATGGCACTTACACACCCATTCAAAGATGAGTAGCCTCTGCGTTGCCAAGTACCATCAATGGATATTCCACATTTAGTGAAACTATTTGAGCCTTTGATTTCACTCAATGCAGCGTTGATGTTTTCTTGAGCAACGCGTTCAGTTGCTTTCAACAGTTTTCTTTCTTGATTGCGGAAAGCAAGTTTTGACAGGAAAGGTAAACCGAGGAAAGCACATAATTTTTTTGCCAGCTGAAAATCCTTTCCCGATTATCCTTAGCCCCAAAACAATTGAAGAGTTTATAAGACAAGAACCTTTCATCTTCTCTGTCGTAGGGAAACCTTTAAAGAAGGAGCAGTTTTTGCACTTGTTCATATGTGAGCATAATCCACTGACAGAGTCTTCTATAAGTTCCAAGCCCTGAGAATAACAATCAGACAACAAACTATGGCAAAAAATGAAATCAAAATTGTCCAGCTGACAATTCTATTGTCTTTGAGTTTCAAACAATCTTTCTGAGAAAATTTCCAAACTTGTATGGCTTGATTCCAACTTTTTGGCACTAGCGGATTCAGTAGAATTGAGCTCAGATGTTTCATCATTCTCATTAATTGTGGCACGAATGGGGTATAACGATTTCAAGTAAATCGGCGCTTCTTAGACCTCCCAGATCTTGATTTAGCCATAATTAATCAATATGTTGTCTTAAGAAAGACAGTTTTTTTCATAAAATATATCAAAATAATAAATTAAACGAGGAGCGAAGAATCGAGTAGCTACAACATAAGCAAATCGAAAAATGACAACAAACCTGTAAAGTTGTTGCCACATTTTACTAAAACTATTAAATAATTTTAAAAGAATATCACCATATTCAGTTTTAATGTTACAAAATTAATATTTTATAAATAAATTCAATAAAATTCCAAAAAAGAGTAAAAATCTTTCAAATTCAAAGTACTTCCGGTTTCGATTTCTAACTTCCGGTTCGTTTTTGTTGTTCTCACTTGACATAAAAACTGCTATAACTTCGTAAATAATTGGAGTACAAGCAAAAGTAAGGTATTTTTAGAAAGAAGAAAATTCAAATATTAAAAATATCAAATAAAATTTTTTTTGTCATGTTCATCAAAATTGACGATTTTACACTAGTCAGGCACCTTAAGCAGACGTCACTAGGGGCATTTTCTCTAAATAATAGTCTGTGTTGAAATCGAAAATGTAGAAGGACCAGAAGAAAGAGAGAGGCATTCCCTTCCATATAAAAAAAACTATTTTATCGCTTATTCCGTAGAGAAATAAACGAATTCAAGATTTCTATGTTACACAACCTTAAATCAGATTCTAAGGCAATTCTTGTGTTATCACTTTTAGCTGCAAAGGGATTAATAGCATTGAGTACCGAGTACAGTTCCGTTTTATTTTGCTTTTGAAATTTTATATACAAGCTAAACACATAAGTAAAGATTAGTAACAAAAACTATGCGCACCATTTTTTTTATTCCACTCAAATTTTAATAGGACTAATTAATTAGTATGTACCTGAATTCAACATCCCAAATAATAAGCGTAAATATCTATTTACTTAAGCAATTTTTTTAAAAAAAACGGACATTCTACAAAAAAGTTAAAATAAAAACAGAGTTACATGATTTATATCATTTTCCCTTTAAAAATCTTTCATTGATTCAATACAAACTTAAGGTATTCTGAAAGAGAATCGTTGTCATTTTAAATATAAAGCATTAAAAGATACTTTTATAAATATATTAGTGTAACTTTGAAAATGAAAATATAATATTCTCATACATGTGAAATAATCTAGGATTTAGAAACATTTATCTGATATTTTCTCTCTATGTAACATTACTTTCTTTTAAAATTTCAAAATTTAATAAAAATTTCAAATTTAAGAATTAGTTAAATATTTCTTTTTGTTCTAATTTTATTTCAAATTCATTCCATTTTAGTTAATGCGAATACATTCTGCGTAATCAATTGGTCTTAAATGGAGTTAGTATAACCTAAAAGTTCTGAATTTGAGAATAAACTATTAGCAAAAGTCAACACTTTCTGTTTGAATTATGCAAAAAATGCGAAAACTAATGCAATTCAGTACTTTTGTACATTTACATATAATTGTTTGCTTGAAAATATAAATTATACATTTCTTTACGTTTTAGAATCATTTCCCATCAAAGTTTCAGGAGCACTTTTTGTCTAATATGAATTATTGAGCAGCTTTAAAATATGAACAAAAAAGTCTTTACGAAATCATTTAAGGCAATTCAAAAGGTAAAAACAAGGATTTACTTGTGCATGCATTTTTTTCAGTCCTATAACTTACGCAGCAAATATAATAAATTTTTACGAGTACATAATTACCATTGTAATGGACGCTCTGCGTCGTCCATTAGTGTGGGATGGTCGGAAGGAAGATTAGCCATATTCTCAAAAACTTCTATTTATTCACAATTATATGCAATAGCACAAATTCAATAACCCAAGTTAAGAAATTCACCAATTACTGAATTTGGAAAGCGATAGCGAGGTAGACGAGATTCTAGAAGACTTAACAAATCGGATCAATTACGTCCAGGCTTTCTAATTTCAAGCGTCCTAATTCAATTTAATACTTAACTAACCGAATCGTCAATCTTGATATTACACAAATAAGCTACGAAATACTCACCCCTAACTTCACGTTAATAAATCACTGCTATCCGTTAGCAGTGTTATCTTTCTCCCTCTAACTCGAAAGTTTCTTTATAAACAAGTGTTAATTTACATAATCACATCTTCTTCGGAGGAGGAAGGTTTATAATTGAATAATTTTTAAAGCCCCAATATTTTCCAAGATGACTATTAGTGGAAAGAACGCGGATAGATCCGTTAAACCATGTACTTTAAGAATTATTAGATCCAAATAGTACTAAAAGCAATTTACAAAAAAATTTTAATTACTTACTTAGCATCTGTAATGAAACATAGCGAATCAACTATAGAATCGTGTTAAATAACAAAAGTAAATTGTTGAATAATTCATTGACTTTTTTCAAAATTACATCCTTGAATTGAAGTTATTCATAAAGTAATATTTATACCATCCCGGTTTCAAAATTCATGATGAATGTATTTAAGTATTCTTATTGACTACATAGCATTGCGGACAAAATTATTCCCATATAAATTTCCTTATTTCGCTATCGTTACATTTTGCAAAATTCTAATATTTTATCGAATCCAATACTTTGCATACTTAAGGATTGAAAAGCAGTATTTTCTAGAATATTTATTTGATATAATCTGTCTTTGCTTTTAAGAAACTTCAAATGACATTAGTGAATGAGTTAAAACAGTATTAGTGAAAGAGACTGAAAAATAAATAATATATGCATCCAAAATTGTATATTCCTACTTATATTTCGTTCTAGAGAATGCTTACTTAGATAAGTGTACAAAATTTCCATTACGTAACTAATAATATATTTATAAATCAGTAGAAATATCTGTGCTATGCACAAGTACGTACACAATTAGCTCAGAATAAGTATAATATTTCAATAAAATCGAGATACATTATCGCTTTACATAATAAAAATGCAAATCCTGCAATATTACATGTACATTTTCCAGGCTTCTCCGGGAAACAAGAGTATTTTACTATATTTTTTTTCATAAAAAAAAACTCCAAATAACGAAGTGAATTTTCGATTTAACGAACTTTTTCTCTTGTGATTCAATTTTTATCTCTCAATTTTTAAAGTATGCCTGAAACACATCTTTTAAGGTTTCCGACTACGTTCGGAACCGTGATTTTAAAAAAGCGTATAAATGGATAATTTTCAAGATATTTAGAGTCAATTAGAGTAGAATACATGTATGAAATTGTTTTGAGGACATTTTGACAAAAGCAATTATTTAAATACAATAATTTGGCAAAAAATTAACTTGGAATAGCCTTTTTTCAAAATGTTCTTCTTTTGTGAAAAATGTTTCTATTATAATAATATTTTGCCTGTATATAGTTTAGATCTCTTTACAGAGCCTCAACTATGATTTTTGAAATATTCTCATTATTTTCAGAGTTACAACCAATTGAAGTAATTATCGGCGTTTTTTCTTAAAATTCCTCCCCTCTGTTGTCGTAAAACATGGATAAACCCACTTTTAAGTTACATATTTCAAAAATTTTAGTTCAGACTCTGAACAGATGTCTGAGCTATATACAGGTAAAATATTATTATTACAGAAGCATTTTTCACAAAAGGAGAACTTTTTGAAAATGGGTCATTCTATGTTCTTTTTTTGACAAAATATTGTACTAAAATGATTTTTTATTGTAATAATGTTCTTAAAACAATTTTACATACATTTTGTAATCAAAATGACACTAAATATCATGAAAATTATCGATTTATGTGCTTTTGCAAATTCACGGTTCCGAACGTTGTCGGATACTTTAACACATTTTATGGTGCTCCATGACTTTGAACTGGTTTTACCAGATACCTAACTCACCTGGAACAATAGAATTGTCGCAATTTTTAAAAAAAATTAAATCCAAACAAAATTAGTAGATTTCATCAATAATTAAATGTAAGGTCTCACGTGACAATGTATGCTTAAAATTGCTAGTTTATAAGAAGAAATATATGTTTAAAACTAATTGTAGGCTTAAAATTAAAAAAGTCATTAAAAATACATTAATTTTAAAATATTTTTTTAAGTTAAAACAAAAAATGCCAGATTAATTACTTTTTAAATCATGTTTAATATTTACAAATTTAAAAAAAATGTTTGGTTAATAAACTATATTAAAAGATAAGTCTCTTTTCAGTGAATTCTCCAGATAACGAACATTTTTGGGGGAATTAGGGACTTCGTTAAACCGAGGTCCGACTCTATTTGATTATTTGCTAACAAACTAAGTTTAAAGAAACAAAATTAAAATAATTTGCTTTAATTTTGAAACAATGAGAAGAAAAAGAGATTTTCTGAAAACATAAAAGAAGTTGATTGCGTGTAAAAACACAACGCAAGCTATCATTCTAATTGAATTTATTCTTTCAGATAATGCATGATTTGTTAGAGGAAACTAAAATGAACCATTTTCATGCCTTTGTACGATAATGTATTGTATAATGAATTTATTTAACTGAGAAAGAGAGAGAGAGAGAGATTATCTTAGATGTTAAATGAAGTTCTTTTTATGTAGTATACATATCGTGAAATATTTAATCAAGGTTACATTCACCATTTTTAAGTTGAGGAAAACAAAAAGTAGTCAGAAAAAAATATTAATACATTTCATTTCATGTTCGTGATTTATTTAGCTAGCGTAATTAAGTTAACGCGTAACTATTTTAAATATTCTTAGTAAGAACCAATACCTGCATGCCCTTTCTTTATATTTTCAATTTATTCTGAAGTATGGAGTTAATTATAAACTTAATTTATTTACTTTAATGTAATGATGAATACATATGCATAACATTTTGTTATTCCAGTGTAATCCATTTTCTTTATGCTTTTAAAGTTAATATTAACTGCCATATGTTACTCATTGCTTATGCGAATTTCATTGCCGACCCATCACTTGAGTTGCTCTTGCAAAATTAATTCAATTTTTACATCAATATTAACTGATGCATTTCAGAACTTATGAGAATGTAAATTCATATTATAGGGTGTAAGGGAAAGTTATGTCGTTTTTTCCCTAATGAAAAAAATATACTTTCACTTTTTATTAAAAATTTAATCTAATGTATAATGTTCTTTGTTAGTTACAACCATCTGCCAGCGTTCTGGCAGCTTATCTAACCCCATGGAAAATAAGTTATCGGTTTTAGAGACAAAGTATTCTTTCATTCATACTTGGGCACTCTCATAATTTATATATTTATTTCCATCAAGAAAGTTTTGCTGGGACTTGAATAAATGATAGTCAGATGGAGCAATCAGAAGTATATGCTAGCAGAAGTACAGTTTTCTAACCCAATTCTGAATTTTTTAACGCCGTGTTTTTTGCTACGTATAGTTTAGTGTTGTCTTGAAGAAGAATCATATCTTTCCTATGGGCCAATGATGAACGCTTATGTTGAATTTCCTTAAGCAAAACTTCAAGTTGCGAACAGTAACGGACGTTTCCTTTTCTTTCACCAAATCCTAGTGCACTATACTCTTGCTGTCTCACCACACACACACACACACACACAAGTACCCAATATAATCTTCTTCTGATATACGCCAGCTTTGGATGTAGTTGGTGGTGTTTCCCGTTTGTAAACATGCAGATTTTTTTCTGACCACATGTTTGTACACTATCCACTTAGTACCATCAGTCTCCAAGTACTGCAAACACACTTCCCTTTGTGACGAGAATGATTTGAAGAATCTATATATCAAAACTCTTCCCATTAATTGTTTTTGCGAAATTTCGTGTAGTACCTAAACAGAGAGCTTGGACACAAAACCAAGCTTTTCAATGTAATATAAAGCAATTATCTCGTCAGTTAAAAGATAACGAAAGATTTGACCTAATCATTTTTCGTAGCACCTCGTCACTGACATATGATGTCCTTCATTGTGTGGGTTCATCTTACAAAGAAAAATCACCCAAGTGAATTTTCACAAACCCTCTTTGGCATGTTCGATCTATTACTGCTTTCTCTCCAAACACGTCATACACGTCTCTTTTTACCTGCTTTGTGTTTTTTCCCTTTTTGGAAGTCAAACAACATTCTATTTCTTAATAGCACTTTTTCTTCACTTATGTTGACAGTTTTACTGCTTTAAAAATACTGACTAAAATGCGGGAAAATGAGTATAAGCCATCAATAACTGTTTAAACTGGTTTCAGTCGGATCCGAATTCGTGTTAAGGATTGAAAATGCATAAAAGCTCTCGTGTTTAAAAACAACAAAAATTTTCCCTCATGCCCAATAGTTTAGAGAGGGCGATTCGAAATCATGAAGTTCGTTGCTGGTAGCTCTCGTGTTTCCGTACAGTGCGCGTCTTTGGTAAATACTTACTCATACGTTAGTAACGCAAAATGTATTAAAAAGTACGTTGTATTTCAACTTTTTGATTTAGATTGGTCTTATTACTCTGATGATGTATTGAACTAATCGACATGTTTAACAAAATGTAGTGTAATTCACGAATCTAGAAGTTAATATATTTAAATTAAATCAGATTATTTATGTTTATAAATTAAAATTAATTACAAAAAATATAACATAACTTTTGTCAAAAGTTTTGCTTAATTAATTTATAAATATTCCTTTTAAAAATAAGCCTATTTTTTTAAAGAAAAAAATAGAGGCGAAAATTATTTGGTAATTTTTTTTTAAATACTCATACTCTAATAATATAAAAACAATTGTAGTTTCAAAATTATAGTCTTCTGATAATTTCAATTTTTCAAAAAGGAAACTATTAGTTTTAAATATTAGTTAATACAATTATTAAAAACAGGGGAATATATTATTAAATCTGCTTGATGTAATCTATTTAATTAAGTGCTTAGCTGCAGCAGACTTGTTCCGATGTTACATCTTAACCACAATCACTCATAGTTGTCAAGATGAAAGATGTTTCATTATTACACTCAAATTAATAAAATATTCACCACGATTGTTATCTAAATTATTAAACTTGTTTTGATACAATTTCGAATGTAATCAGACACATTATTTGATTATCCTGAAAGGAGTCGGTGGAAATTTCCCATTATAACAACCTCAAAAAGTTTATAAAAATTTTGAGTTTTAATTAATTATGACATAAGTTATACTTTTAATTAAAATGCATAACAATAAAATCAAAGGAAAATGAAAAGCTTAACTAATTTTGAAGTAGGTGAATACATGAAATTAATTAATTACAATATTACAGAAAAATGTAAAGAAATTACTTTAATTTTAGTAAATATTTAACTATCACTTCATTTATATCTCCATATTTGACATAATTCCAGCAAAGATTAGACACTAAACTCATTGACATAAATCATCATAATATCAGTAATATAGTATTTTGAAGTTTCTTTCTTGAAATAAAGATGCCGATTGAAAACAAAAATCAACTCATCTCCAAAATGTTTCTAATTTAGTTTTGCAACTTAAGGATTAATATTTTGTGGTTAAAAGGCGTCTTTTCATACTTCTATCTAAGCTCACAAGAAATACCATTATAAGCATTGACATTAATTAGTCAAGAGACTTTACTATTTTCTTTTATTCTATGCAATCAACTGAAACTACTTCAACGAAATTCCAAAGCGAATTTCTACGTAATCAGATCTCTACGTTCCTTGAGACAAATACACGAGCTAAGCTTTAAATAAATATATTTGTTGTTTATCTTTTTACCTTATCTTTCACTTGCAATACCTTAACAGAATACGAAATACTTATTAACTTTGTTGTTGATCCAGTCATTATTCTTCTCAGCCCTTAAGAAGACGAATGGTACAAGTAAGTTCTGTCTTATCTTTGGTTCAGAACATTTCTATGCGATTCAATACAACTATTTTCTTTCTTTATGAACTCACACACATGCATGTATATTTGTACACATGGTATATAATACCTTACACTTTTTGAAATTTTAATTTTTAAATTTTTGTGAATTTCATGAATTTTGATTCTTTTAGTTTAGCCCACCAAGTTGCATCAGTAAGACGGTTCACGTCATCAAATTAGTTTAACCCCACTTATTGGTCCTAAGTCACAGTCTTTAATTGGGTAATTTATAAATTGTAAATATAATTGTAAAACTTTAGTTATTTTTACTTTTATATTTATCATTGAGATTTTGAATTAGGATTTTATATTCTAAGTTTCTATTAATTTCACATTTGTTGCTGATCTAAAGAACTTGTCCTTCATCTATCTATCTATAGATAGATATATATACATTATGCTAAATAACTATAAATTTAATATAAAGCAGAACAATATGCAAGCTACATGACAAGAAACAACCAGAAACTTAGGGTCAAAGTAAAATATTCACAATAATCCATTAGTAAATTCTTAGGCTTAGAACTAAGATTATGGTGATAACATTGTTTCATGATAATACTAATAATATGAATATAAATATTATCATACATTTTTTAAAAAAATCCGGATTACTCAGGTAGTTGGTTAGGTGATATCCTTGTACGCTTAAATTTGCAGGTTCGACCCTGACCTAAGTTAATGGATTTGCATGATGCAAAAATCGACAGCGTCCATGTCGTATGATTGTACACATGTTAAAGATCCCTAGAGCGCTTATTTGGCTTGGATGCTTTCGGCAAAATTAGTTTCTTGTACAGTTTCGTCTCATCAGACTTCAAGTGCCTTCCTCTGGGAAGGAAACTGGGTGTCAAAATTATATTGTGGCAATTGGTACATACCTATATGGTATCACGTTAAAAATGATACCCTCTCCCAGGGAATGTTAAAGGTCTACTATGGTATAAATACCAATCCACAAGTCCCATTTTAAAAATAAATGATATAAATAAAAAATATTATTTCTTATGATTAAAAAAGTATCACTTTAAAAATATTAGAAATCGATTTCTCTTCAAAAGAATAAACTAACTGAAGTAGTCAAAAATAATATTGCTCGCAAATTAATTTAAAAACTTTAGAAAGCAAACACATCTACATCTGGGGTAAGATTTTAAGCTACTCCTATGAAAAGAGCGAGAAAAAAATTAAAATAAAAAAATTACACTTAATAAAAAAATTACTCTTTCTAAATCATTATTCAGTTTAACCATTCAAAGTTTTCTCTTAATTATACGAGTATAAATAGAATTGAGATTCATTTTTCTTTGAAAATGTAATCAAATGAAGAATAAAAAAAAACTTATATATATACTAAATAAAGAATGTGTACGAAGAGTAAAGAAATTGCTCATGTACATCATTACAAACTTATAAGGTGCTTATACTTTCAATACATTCCTGAAAAAAATATATCTATTTATTATACTAAACCTTAAAGATTAGTTTAATTGAGACTATTTTGTACAGATTTATATTTTTATAATATTAATATAATTATTTTTTATTCTTAATTTTTACTTAAATATTTATCCTGTACAATATTTATAAGGAGAAAGTGTTTTGTAATTAATAACTTTCATTAATTATAAAATATAACAATGTTGGAAAAATTTTCTTAAAAAAGCAAGGTAATTATTTATTTCATAATCAAAAGAAAAAAATAGTATTTCAGTCACAAAAATTAAAGTATGTTAAACAATATTCTAAACAAGTATGCATACGTTTGAATGCTTGTATATATGTACGTGTCTGCCTTTGCATGCATTTTCGTTTCCAACTCATGAGAGGTATGTACCTTCTTTGTTTTTGTAAGTACAACCAGCTCTCTTTTTTGAACAGTCTTTTTTTACTTGATTTTGAAATAACACTATACACACATGAATTTAACGAATTTTTTTAAACAAATTTCTTGTTCTGTCTCAGCAGGAATTTTCAAAAAAAAAATGGGGGGTTCATGCTCTTTGGATGAGGAGAGTTTCATCGAATTTATAACAGTTTATGATAATAAAGAAGTCTGAGATGAATTTCTGCTATTAACAGCTAATTTTATACTCGAGGGCTTCAAATTTGCTAAAAGTATGGAACAAAATTTTCTTACTCACGATCCTGACATTGAACGTGTATTAAAATTTCAACAAATCCGAAGTATGTGTAGCCAGATATTAAGTGAGTGATTGAATGAATGTAGGGTTTTATGGCGCAAGAGCCAATTTTGGATAAGCTGCGCCAGACAAAGCCAGATATCAAGAATTATATCAGCAATTTGAGAAAAAAATACAGGCCAATAACACACTTTGTAACAAAAACGAAAGATTTAGGCCGCTCATAACGAATGAAATTCTCCAGTTGAATCCAAACTGATAATTGTTCTAGACATATTTAATACACCTACTGATGATAACATTTTTAATACGGTTCGTAAAAAAAACAACGCTTGTTATCAAATAGCTGTGTATAAATGTTAGTAGTTTTAGTCCAAATTTCAATTTGTAATTTTATATGTTATATACACTTATGGAATGAATTTTCACCGTACACTATAATTTTAATTTATCTCTATATATAAAAATGGATGTTCGTATAAAAGAATTCGCATCACTTCAACACCGTTCAACCGATCACTATGAAAATTGGCATTTATAAGAATTTTCTTGTGCAGAAGTTTTTTGTTCTATTCTCTTTGTTGCAGTTTCCCCGAGTGGCGCTACAGCGTATCAACTTTTGCACCGTTCAATCAATTGCCAAGTTGCCAATATGATTCCCAAAAATGATGCCATCTTGGCTATATCGCCAAACTTTCATTATGTTTCTATTTAATCGCCATTATAATGAAAAGAATGGCGTTGCTTGCAAATATTACAATTTTAAGATAAAATAAATGCAACACAAAATTAATATTAACGTATTACACATCCAGATATAAATTATTTACACTATTTTAAGCGTTCATTACACAAAACTTGTAACAATGTGATGGTTACTTTCGCGGAACAGAGATCAGCTTAGGAAGGGGTTTTCAAAAATCGTCCCACAAGAGATTTGCAGGGTGTTGTAAATAAAAAGAAATCCTTTTTATCAGCTATTAAATCTACAGACTTAAATTTCAACAAATATGGTTTTTATGTTCAGTTGAGATATGCAAAATGCATTTTTTTTGTTTAACTTGCAATTCACGTAAAACTAACTCATTAAAAACGTATTTATCCCTCAAGCTATATTGTTTAATTTCTCAATACATCCTTGAGAAGAACGGGTATACCAGCTAGTTTGTAATAAGTAGGAATTGTTTTTGTTTTATAAGTATGCAGCAGGGATTTTATTATTGCATTTTTTGTACGGTTTTTTAGGGAAATATTTAGAGATTTTCAGTTATACACGATTTTTTAAAATTGTTTAACATGTCTCAAATTTACCATATGTTTGTTGCATGTATTTTTTTATTTCTGCAATATTTTGTTTTGCAAAGTTTTCTAAGGAATTGATTTACCATTCAAAGGAAAAAGTGTTGGGTGTATATGCGAAAAGATCCTAGTTAAGATACTTATGCCATTAATGATCAAAAGACCCTCTGAATTCGAAAACAGAGGATTAGACGCGATTGTCTGAGATGAACGAATATCGTTCATTCAATTTCTCACTCTCTTACTTAAAATTTCTCTGCGGTTTCTCTCACATAAGGCTCCCTACATCTTATTCTATCTAACTGGCATCACCGTCTGTGTTTACTTAACATGTTGTTGTGAATTTCAAGATTTTGTGGTAATGAGAATAATTGGACGAAGATTAAAATCTTGTTTGACTTGCATACTTTTGATCTCTGGTATCTTATTTTTGTCCCGATGCATTCAAGTAACCAGAAGGTTCGCCATTTTGTCTGCTTTTCCTGATTAGAATGAGAATGGAACGTCTAGTATTGAGGAAAGAATTAATTACATAAAGGAAAAATTTCCAGTTGTTTGTTTTCACGCATAATGTCTCGGAGAGGAGGTAGGTAGTTTGAATAGATTAACTATTCCTACAAGAGTTTTCACTTTCGAAATTTTTCGAAATAAATTTAATTAATAAACTTAAAAATTGGTTGTTAGTCTTCGCTTCATAAGACATTATAATAACAAAAACTGTAGGGCCTGAAATGCAAAACTTCCAATACATTCGAAGTACTAAAAAAACAGTGTGACATATACACATGAACATATATACAAGACATGAACAGCTTTTTATATAGATGAATGGCCCAAGCTTGCATTTCTTGCCTTCTCTTTCCTCTTTCATAAACATCTATTTATTTCACCTTGTCGACTGTTGGAAGTTTGTAAAGACTCTGGTAAACTCAGAATGGTAATCAATAAAGTCTCTCTTTGGTGCAATTATCAGTTTTTATTTTAGGTTTGGTCAGTGCTTCTCCAACTTTCACTATTCACGACCCAATATTCGATCATCATTTTCTTTCAGCTCCCCTCCATACGAATTATGCTCCTAATGTATTGAATTCAATAATACTATACTTTGGCACTAAAGTTACAATACTACTTTACCTTCTTATATGCTACTAACGTATATAAACGCCTCGCTCTGCCAAAACATCAATTTCCTTCACGTATTTATACGTCATTTCGAAGTACGATCTTTTATGTGCCCTGCTATTCATGAAATTATTCCGAAGGCTTTGGAATGCAATAAAATGACCTTGACAGTGTTTGCTAAGGATTTACTCATTTCAGAGGATTTGCTTATTTATTTCTTTTCTTCTCCCTCCCCCCAAAAACATCAAAATGCGCGCGCAGAGGAAAAGGATGGCAATGGGAAACGAATCACGTGACTTTAAATCGGCAATTAAAGAATTAATTATAAACTAATAATTAATGAAATAAAAAAAGATATATAATTATAAAATTAGGTAGGTTTTAAAGAGTATGATACATTTAACAATTCCATGAACTTTTGTACATCAAAGGCTTTTATTTCAGAAAATATCATGCGCAAGGTAAAATATACCAAATATCTCTTGCAGAAATGATTCTTATTTTTATGGGCTTTTAATCTTCAAAATTATGATTATATTTTAAACATTTTACAAATTTTGAAACCTCATTCCTTTATAAAAAATATGTAAAAAAAATCTAATTATTTAATTTTAACTCCTAAGAATTGTATCTAGTTGAAAATTGTTTAGATTTTCAGCTCTCGCGATAAAATTAACACCCCTGAGACCCCATGGTGGTTCGTCTAACCATTAAGAATGATGGTATTAAAATGATTATCTTATGGCGCCTGATAACTTAAACATATGTTGCAATTTTTTTTTAGATTTTATAATATATCTGATGTAGACAAAAAATTTTAGCACTTATGTGTTAATTATTAACATTTACGTATTATTCATCTAATCCTTATGAATTCATTTATTCTTATGCATCTAGATAATAATATTTATTATCTAAATCATCTTACATGTTGCAAAAAAAAATGCAATTTAATATTCCAGCGTATTGCATACATTACACCCATGCATTGTTATATATATTAGATAAAAACTTTGCAGATTTCAGTAATTACAATTTCCATAGATAGCGTTGTCGTGTGCACTGAAACATTTATTAAATAAAATAAGCTGTCATGGGAAAAGTGTGAATAGATTTTTATTTTTTTGTGGTCATGCATTGCGTTTCATTTCCTTTCCAAATAAAGATGACAAGGGAATTAATGATTTTTTTCAATAAAAATGTCAGACACCTAAGGTTAAAATAAATGAATTTCATTTGGAGATCTTGCTGTAAAAGACACTAAAATGCATTTTAATACAAATGGAATGTCATTCACAGACTCTTTTCAATGAATACGGATGAAAAGATTTCAAATAAACATTCTCCATATAAGTAAGGATTTCATGGATGTGTTATTGCATTTTTTAAAAAGAAATTACTACAAAAGAAATTCATTACTTTTCAACTCTAGACAGTTCATTACTAAAGTACCCCATCTTTTTTTACAGATGAGAAGGGCTTTAAAAAGAAAACTTCGTGTGATTTTCAGTGATGTTTTGAAATAAATCGAAATGAAAGATTAATTTTAATTTGGTATCAATGATACTTAAAAGCTAAGAAAGCGTTTATTTTCTTCAAGTACTGTTTTTATTTCAACCAACAATTCTGGAAATCAATAATTGTAATGCAAGCGTAATTTTTTTTACTTCTACTTCTATTTTGAATCAAAATAATCTTTCTAAAATTTTAATCCTAATGCTTTAAGAAGTTTTAAGCAAATTATTTTTTTTTATTTCTTACTTTAATTGACAGCATTTCGTCTTTTAGAAAATAATAGCCTTCTAAGACAGTGTTTCTCAAAGTTGCAATACTCGCGACCCATTATTCATTCATTTTTTCCTAGCGCCCCCCCCCGCTCCCCATACAATAACAATGTATTGAATTCAAATATATAATACTTTGACGCTAAAATTAACATGCGACTTTAACCTCTTAAGCACCCCCCGCCTCCTTGTATATAAACTTCTTGCTAAGCCAAAACCTTTATCTCTCCAAACGTATATATACGTCTTTCTGAAGTACGATTTTTTCTATGCACTGTTATCCGTAAAAGTATTCCAAGACTTTGGAATGCAATAAAAGGACCTTGACAGAGTTTGCGAAGGATTTACTTATTCCAGATTATTTTTGCTCCTTTATTCCTTCCCTAATACATCACATACGCGTGCCTACGTGGAAAACGGTTGGCATTTGGAAGTGAATCGCGAAACTTATGATCGGTAGTCAAGGTTTAATTATATAAACCGTACAAAAATTATAAAGGTAAGTGTTAATTTTTGTTGTAAATTATATATATGACAAACCCATGGGGTCACTGGTATAATTAATAAACTTCTTTTTAATTTAGAATTGTAAAATTAATTAAAAAATACGTTGCGTAGCACTGATATATTTATAAGTGTAATATATCAGTGTAAATGTTTATTTTATTTTTTATTATATCAGAATGTATTTTGTTTGTTAACACACACACTTTCAGTAAATTAATAATTTTTTAAAATTATCTTTTGTTCTCGACTTTTCAGTATGCTCGCGCCACCCGTGTAGAGTTGTCACGACCCTCGAGGGGGGCGTGCTCCACAGTTTGAGAAACACTATTCTAAGATATTGTTCATGTTCTCCGTGATTATTTGTGAAAAAATTCCTTTCCAAATTCAATAATAATGTAATAGTGAATAAATTAATGTTTAAATTAAATACCAAGCAATCATTTATCAACTTTTAATTTAAATTATGTACTAATATTAGACAGTGATGCATTTTTTTTTAAAATAATTGTCTGACTGATCAATTGATTACTTTATTGAAACTCATTTCAAATTTTATTAATCATTATATTTAAAATTAACGAATGATAGGAAAAGTGCTGACATTAACGAATATTTTTGGCTCTGAGCATTTTATTTGTTAAAAAGTAAAATGTATTTTAGATAGTAAAGTCAATATCTTCATAGCAGCACAAAGTTTCCTTAAGACAGTGTTTTTCAAACTGTGGGGCGCGCACCCCTGGGGGCGCGAGCATATCGAAAGTAAAAGTTTAAAAAAATATTTACTAGAATGAAATAAAACAAAATACGTTCTGACATAATAAAAAATATACACATTTACACGGAGATAATATTTATATATATATATATATATATATATATATATATATATATATATATATATATATATATATATATATTCTCTGCGATTTTACATCATCAAAAATAAAAGCTTCTACATCAAAACCTCATTTTTTAGCTATATTTGATACTATAACCAAATAAAAAACGTTTTATTCGATTTGCTGCAATCCCATGATGAGAGATTTTTTTATTACGTTTTCTTTTCAAAGCGAAAATGCTACTCTTTCAGAGAAAAGACAAAATTCAGAGCCATAATCAAAAAAAATTTTAGGACGATAAAAATTTCATCACTGTTATATATTATTGCCATCAGCTGTAGGCAGCAGAATGTATTTGCTACGGTTTGACCTTCGAGCATACTTGTACAGTTAGTTACGTCCTTGCTCTTATGTATTTGCTTTTTCATTTAGGGAAGTTTGAAGGATTACTAAGCCAAGCATAATGAAAATTGTTTCACATATTTTTGTAGAACATCCATATTGTAATAAATACACTTTTAATCCCGGAGCGGTCACGCCGAGCACAGAGTGCACGAAATCCGTAATTCTGGCAAAACTGCTTAATTATTACCAATGGCCCTGACACTATCCTCCTGTTTGACAACATTAATGTGAACTAAAATATATTTGTCACATATCTTCCTCTTTTTTGGGAGTGACAGACGTTTTTTTACAATCTTAAGGTACTTGTTTTGTCTGAGTTCCCGGTGTGATAACTTTTTTTCCGAAATATTTTTATGTCCTTGAAAGTAGGTGAGTATATTTTCTCTTAATTAAATTATTAACTGGAATTACGATTTGTATTATGTACTATAAAATAATTATAAAAAAAGGATTGGGGTGACTCAATAACCCCGCTCGACCATTAGCATCGAGTGTGCGCCTGCTCCAGGCTTAAAATATGTTGAAGTCTTTTTTTTTAAATATTAAAAATAATACAATTATTTTTCTTTAGAATTTTCTTTTATTGTTCATTATTCAACATCAAATCTAAATGCTAATTCTTTGAGGCTTAAAATTACAGTTCAATTAAAACTAATTATAATTTGAGCAATCATTTTAAAAAAATCATTTTACATTTTTGTAAACATTGTCGCACACTTGGCTATACTCATCTTACAATTAAGCGATTATATCAATATTGTTTTATTTTCTTACAAATGAACTCGTGCAAAGAGCGGGTACTTCAGCCGGTATACTTTTAATGTATCAGTGCTGCACAAAATATTTTATAACTAATTAATTAATACTAAATTAAGAACAAGTTTAATAAGAATTAGCGACTTCTATGGGCTTGTCTTACAGAGCAAAGTTTTTCAAAGGAATGCTTATGATTAGAAATTGATCCTCTGAGTTCTTTTTCTACATTTAGCTGATATCTATATTTTGTCTTGTAAGCAACCACACCGTATTTTGCAATATGTTCCAATTTAAAAATTAGAGAAAGGAAAAATAACATAATAATTATCCTATTACGTATTTTTTTTTTGCTTAAAAGTAACGTATACAAAATTTAATACTTATGTCATGAATTTGTACGGTTTATAATAAAGATGGTTGCTTTGGTGTCAAAGTGCACTATGATTGCATTGAGTACATTATAAATGTATAAGGGGGGCGCCAGTATTGAAAGTTTGAGAAGCACTGCCTTAAGAAAAACTTTAAAAATTTATTGCAACTAATAATTGCAAATAATTACTAAATAAATCCTTGCTTATAGATTATGCTATTGTCATTTGTATGAAAATGAAACTTTATTGAAATATGAATTTTAAAGAGCTTTCTGAACATTTTCACAGTAAAGAGATTTCGATCATTTGTTTTATTCAATATTTTTTTGTTAAATCTTAAGATGATAAGTGAAATTCATGTAATGGGTATTCTATTATTCACACTCAGAAAACAGTTCATATTACAAATTAGCTCTTCATATCACTGAAAGGGACGTAACAAGAGGCTGTGTGAAGTAGACGATATTGCGTATGCACATACCTGTCAATACAATATGGAAACAGCTAATGTTTGGCAGTCGATGTTTTTCTGGACATCTAGTTAATCTATAAAACAGATATCACTTCACTGTGATGAGTAGCTTTCAGACGATGGTATCCCGACTCACAATGAGTATACAAATATCTCTTAGACGGGGTTGTAAACAATATCAGCTGATGTAATCATTTGAGAGAGGATGTGCAAATAGAGCAGGGGTACTCAACCATTTTTTCTGCCGTGCCGCATACATACGTCAGCTATTTCAGGCGGGCCGCATACATATGTTAGTTATTTCATGCGGGCCGCATACATTTGTTAGTTATTTCACGCGGGCCGCAACGTGAAAATAAATGGGGGAGGGGAAGGAGAAATGCTTTAAGACCAAAATAGCATTGGTTATTTAAAAAGTGGAAAATTGATCAAAATATTACAACCGCTGTTTTGTTTAGTTTTTAATTATTATTTTATTTTTGTCACTAATACTAAATTAGAAGCATTTAAGAAACACTCCTTCACAATTTCTGCATCACTTCATGGGATGTCTTTGTTACCACTGTGATACTGCCACTGTCAAAACAATTTATTGTTGTTGTAAAGATTATTCAAGAAAGTTTATTTTTCTCCTCTGGAAAGAGATATTTGATTAAAAAAAATGTCATTGAATGTTTCCTGTTTATTGGTATTTTTTAAATACAGCAATTTTGTGACAAACCAAACAATTACTGATTCATGTTTGTTTCTCACTACAAAATAGTCAACCTCCCGATCATCTTGAAACTATATATTTTCTTCGTGTGTTTTTCACTTGCAAGATATGAAAGATAGTTAAAAATTAGTTTCACCCATAAAAGGGTCGCTACTCCGCTGTTGTCTGTTATCGCTAACCGTAACCGTACCAAATAGAAAAAGAATATCAATTCGTATCCGTATAGCCCCGACAGCTAAAAGCAAAATTGATATATTTGATTTATTGACAACGAATTTTCAACCAAATTTTTAATACGTTTTTAAATAAGTAAATTTCTCAGAGCAATGGACCATTACCGGGCTACTTAAAATGACTCGGTGGGCCACAGGTTGAGTATAGTTGAATGTGAGTAAAGGAAGCAGGAAACCACAGTAACATTTAACATTTGGGTGTAGAGTGATGTACTAACGGCGTATAGAGTAACAAAAGGCTAGCGGTCGATAGATAGAGACCAACAACAGAACTCGAGAACATAATAGGGTAATCTTCAATTAGCGCTTACAGCTACTCCTGAATTCTTAACCCCTTGAAGACCATGTAATTACAAAGTGGATGCATTATATGTATTGCCCGAAATCTCATTGTTACCTCATATAGATGGATGGCTTCTTTAGGTGTACAACCAATGTAACTAGCACAGAAAACATTTTAAGGTGGACTTTCTTTTATTGGGATTGAGTAAAATTACAAAAGTTAAGTTACAAAATGACTGGGTAACTTAAAACGGGAAAATTAAAACTAAAACTGAAAATCTCTGAGAAATTGCTCGAAATATTCCTTGAAACAAAAAAAGTTTTCCCACGTGTGTTACATTGTTCGATTTCTTCACCACAAGTAGATAAATCCGTATCAGAAGCTCTGTGGTATTCATCAGTTTCCTGCAAGTATTATCATTCAGTATTCCTCTCGTTGAAGTCCAACAAGACAATACCAAATTGCGAAGAAAAAGTTTTAAAAAAAACAGAAATAGTTGAGCTGACTTTAGATAGCGAAACGCGAAACATGAACGATCGAGATGGGATGTGCATCGCAAAGCCAAGGTCAGTTTTCCTAGAAATCTGGAATTTCTGGGGATACAAGAAAGCGCAGCTTATAGTACGCAAGTGTTTAATAATATAATGATCGGATGTGTTACTGGAGCTTCAGTGTCTGCTCTGATCATCAGTAGTAGATAGAACGAAAGGAACTGAGTTCACAGAGGTCATTTTGTCGCCTCTTACCATTATATACCACCAGGCGCAGTTTCAGTCCTGCTGAACATATTCAATCTGGAATCTGTAAAATATTGTTTTTAAACAGAAATCCCGCTTTGGAGGCATATTTTCAGACGTCCAGGACAGTAGTGAAAACTCACTTGACTGTAGTACGCAACACAGTCTGCTGGTCAGGATTTATAGTATAAAGTAGTTTTTCATTGGATAACCAGGTCCCGCTTTAGTTTTCATCAGTGAAACCCTTACAGAATGACGTTACATCGATGGGATTATTTGCCCTGTGTGTAGTGTTCTCCCTTTCACGAATCTCAGGATTTACATTCCTATAAAAAAATACGCAGTCTCACATCTGTTTTTCTTTTGTATGTCTTGGTGCTTCTCCTACACCTCAGATCTCTTCCCAAAATAGAATATCTGGCTAGTAAATTTCTTCAAACGGCACAATATCGCGCTGATCATTGATACCAATTAGAATATATATGACAAGCTATCCCTCAAAAGGACATTCACCCAATCGAGCAAATGCACAACCCGAAGAATAGCTTACATTAAAGCGTTAATTACATTAATGGTGGACCAAAGCACTATTATTTTTTTCTTTGTTCTTGCTCGTGTTTGAATATTAATTTTTTTTGTTCACACACACATTTTATAAATAAATATTCAACTTTTTTGATAATTTCAGCGTTTTCTTCTCAGTACAAGAATATTATATCTATTGGTTTTTACTAAATTCAGATAACTCATTCTTGGTGCGTTGGTTTTTATGATGTGGAGCAGTGCTTCTCAAACTTTTAATATTTGCGCCCCAATTTTCAATCATAATTATCATCGCGACCCCCTTTCATACTGTAATAATGTATTGAATTCAATAATAATGTATTTTAACGCTTAAACTAAAGTACGATTTTAATTATAAACTACACAAATTATCGAGATAAATATTTGATTTATATATATATATATATATATATATATATATATATATATATATGACAAGCGTTTGGTGGCATTAGTAATTATTAAACTTGTCCTTAATTTAGTATTGCTAAATTATATATTCTACAAATTGCATCCATGCTTAGTATGATATAAAATGACATTATTAAACTAATTATCAATACATACAAAACTAATTATCATACATTTATAAGTGTATTATATCAGTGTAAATGAGTATTTTATTTTTTATTATGTCCAAATGCATTTCGTTTTGCTTCCTTTCAGTAAATTAGTAATATTTTAAAATCGTTTTAGATTTTAAGCTTTCCGACATGCTCACGCAGACACGAAGGGCTATAACGCCCCCAGGGGACGTGCCTTACCTTTTGAGAAACGCTTATGTAAAGTATAGTATACATAATTTTAATTATATATACATATATCTATGTGTGTGTATTTCTCTCTAGTAAAAATAAAAAATAAAAATAATCAGATTAATATAAAATTGAGATTATAATACATGTAAAATATGTGTTATAATCCCCGTAGAAACAGGTTTCATATTTTAATTAAAAACGAATTCCCTGTATTAAAGTCTTGTGTGTATTCTTAATCCTTCTTTTTATACATGCCGTTATGTAATTTCTTATAAGTTAATTTTGTATAAGATTAAAAAAATATTAATTATTTTTTAACTACAAAAATGGAATGCCATATTATTATTAAAAACTGCAACGCATTACAATGCTTTTAAAGTATAAAAAAAGACAGGAATTCTACGAATTCTTCAAAATTATTAAACATCTTATTATTTGCATTACAGAATGCAAAGCATAACCATCATCGAAGGAACTGCACTCTAAAAATAAGCACCAAATGCTCTGTTAATATTATGTTTCTCCCTTTTCCATAATTTTTTTTCTTTAAATTTCACTTTCTCTTTCGCTTAAATTTAATTAAAGAGATTTGAAGTCTAACGAAGTTTAACATTAATTGAGAGAAGGTTTGTTGGCTTACGGCTTTTTGAGAATTACCATTAGAAGGAATTTTCAGAAGGAAAAAATTTCTTCTTCTAGCTTTTAGAAATTGTTGGCGAAGAAAGAATAATTTTTGTTTGTCCTTCGTTCAATTATTCGACCACATGTAAACACGGGATTTGCTTTACTAATCTAATAAGTAAACACAATCGGCTGCTTGTAATCTTTTCGTCTGTAGGGAATATATTAAATTTAATTTTCCTTTATTTCGTCTTTTGGCCCGCTATCTCACAAGACAAGATCTCGCAAAAGAAGCTGCATCGGTTTTATTTCATTAAAGTGAAAACTTGTGCGATAAGGAATTATTTTAAAATGAATTTGGAGAATAAGACTTTTTTTTCTCCTTTGCGTGTCTGTGCATTAGAAAATGAGTATTTCTATTCGCTTATGTTTCGAATGGAAATGTAAAATGAAATAAAAATGCAAAGTGAGATGTTTACAAGAATATTTATTCCTTTTCAAACGCGAAAAAAATCCAGTTCGATTATTTAACAATTTAAGTTGGGTTATGATAAGTTTATTATCTCTGCTTTTTTGTTTATAGCATCCACATTGGTTTATGTGTCTCACTTTTATTTTTTCGCGAAAATGGTATTTTTTTATTCTGTTTCATTGATTTAGCATCACCATTATAATCAAGATTCATTTCTTGAAGTCTTTTATGTAAAAGTGTTAAGAATACAAATTTGTAAACTTGTCATATTTTGTATATAATGGCATTCTTTTTTAATTGCTGTCAAGTGTGTGAGAAGTTATCACAAAAACTTTAAATCCCATCGATCTTGCAAAAATTACTCTGTTCAATGTATATACAGCAAGTTTAATTTAAATTAAGTCAGATTTCTTAAATTAAAAACATTTATTTTTCAGATTGTATTTGTTTACCTATTTCAATGTTATATTGTAATTTAATTTTTCCCACTTACTTTTGACACTTTTATCAATTTAATATTTTATGGATTAATTAATTTAATAAATAGAACGAGCTACGTATTGTGATAGAAACTGCCTTATTATGAAATTTGAGCTTTAATTAAATATTTTAAGGCAAGATCTCAAAAAGCAATAGAAAATCTTTATTCATATTCTTCGTTCATTTTATATAAATATCTACTTAACTTTCATTAAGAGGAATATATAATTTTAGTGTGAATTATTCGTCAAACAAATGTTTTTTGGTATGTTAAAAAGCATATATATATATATAATCTTTTTATTTCTGGCATTACATTTTACCCAAATGTATCTGCGTACACTAAAATACAAAAGTTAAGCAGTAAAACCCTTTTTAAGATACAAGCAGTACATTTCAGGAAAAGCTTCTTACAGTCGATAAAGATCAATTCAGCAGAAATGTAATATATAAGTAAATATCAGGAGTGTGTGTGTGTGGCGTAAAGACATACAAAACCAGTGAAGTAATCTTACGTAGTTCAAAGAAAAAGGTATTTCCATACATTCGTTGCAATAAAATTGATATCGAATACAAGACTGCCAAGAACCGACCGTTGTTAGAATGATCGGTAAGACAGAAGAGGGACGTAGTTTAACTTAAGATTGTCCAAAAAAGTCATTTTAACTGCTTTTTATTTTCAATTAAGAAAGCAATAACATACGTAACTGCTTAGAAATTTTTAGAATATATTTTTTTTTTCAAGTGAAATAATTTTTTTATGGTTAATATTTACTAATAACTTGTTATATTACTGTAAATAACATAAAAACTATTAAAAGAGTTTATTTTTTACCCAAATTTTCTGACATTTTAATCCTTTTTCACAATGCAGTCGTTTTGGATGTTTTTGGGTAATATAGGTATATACTATATAAATTTCAGTCTTTCTAGTGTTAAAGAGTGTTCTCCAATAGTTTGAAATTGACAAAAAATGTGTATCATAATCTAGAAATGCCTTTCAAATGACAAATAAAGCTGGGAGAAAGGTTGGTTGATTCGTTCAAGGAAAATAATGACGTAATAACCAATTTATCTTGTATGCGAAAGTAGATCGAAACCAATTTGTTGACGGCATTGCTCAGCAGCTATGTACGGTAACCGGAGGACAAGTATTCCAGATTACTGCTGTCAGATGCCTACCTTAACAGAGTTTTTTACAATGGTGTAATAAAAGCAAGGGCTGGACGTTATCAAAAGATTGAGTCACAATCGCTTTAAGCTGATTAGATTGGTTTCAATCTAACAAACGATTCTCGGTGAAAAGTTGGCATGGGCTCTGGAATACTTGTGTGGGGAGGCGTCATGATGAACGGATGGATAGAAATCCACATTTTTACCAACAGATGTTCACTTATCGGAGATCATTACTATAATGATTTTATTCCACCCCAACGTCGCCTGTTCGAAGTGATGGATTTTTGTGGACAACAACGGAGAGCCAACCGTCACATGTTGTTCGAAAGCTTCAAGATGAGGAAGATTTCCATAGAATGGATTAGCTAGCGTGCTTCTATGTATATCAGTGCTTCTCAAACTTCCAATATGTTTGCAACCAATATTCAATCAAAATTTGCATCACCCCCCCTCCGTACAATAGCGATGTATTAAATTCAATATTACTATGATGTTAAACATACCATACGACTTAAATCTCTTAAGCCCTCAACTTATATAAACATCTCGCTCAGCCACTGTGTTTATTGCCCTCAGACGTATATATACGTCTTTCCGAAGTTATATCTTTTTTTGATGTGCTATCCATAAAACTATTCCGAAGGCTTTAGAAAGCAATAAAATGTCATTGACGGTGTTTGCAAAGGATTCACTTATTTCAGAGGATTTGATTATTTATTTCTTTTCTACCACCCCCCCCCTCAATACACCACATACGCTTACCTACGTGCTAAACGGGGGCATTAGAGAGTGAATCGCTTAACTTTTAATTGGCATTTAAGATATTAATTATAAACCTTACAAATTACAAGATAAGTGCTAATGTTCAAGTATAATGTTACATGACAAAGCCATATGGTGACTGGTAAGTATTAAACTTGTTCTTAACTTATTATTTTCAAGTTGATTGTAAAAGAGATTGTGCATTACTGGTACATTTATAAGTGTAGTAGATGCGTATTTTAATTTTTATTATGTCAGAATGTATTTGTTTGTTTACTTTCAGTAAGTTAATATTATAAAAGATTTTTTTTCAACTTTTGAAGAGGCTCGTGCCCCCCTCGTAGGGTTATGACGCCTCCCTAGGGGGGGCGCCCCACAGTTTGAGAAACACTGATGTATGTTCATCCCAATGAACATATGTTGAATAATGAATGTGTTTTGTGGACCTATACAATCATTTTCAACACCACACAATCGGCACAGATTCCTGTAGAGCAGCGGTACTCAACCTTTTTTTCATCTGTGCCGCATACATATGTCAGCTATTTCACGCGGACCGCAACATGATGATAGATCGGGGGGGAATTCCGGACCAGATGTGGAAAATTGATCAAAATGTGATAACTATTTTTTTGCTTTTTATATCATTACTATTTTTTTTATTTTTGTCACTAACACTAAGTTAGAAGAATTTAAGAAACACTCCTTTTAAATTTCCACATCAATAAACAGTTTCGTATTATTACCAGTAATAAATTAAATTTCATAGGATGTCTTTGTTACCGCTGTGATATTACCACTGACAAAACATTTTGCTGCTGTTACAAAGATTAATCAAGAGAGCCTGTTTATCACCTTTTGAAAGAGATCTTCGAGAAAAATTGCCATTGAATGATTAATGTTTAATGGCATTTTTTAAATACAGCCCTTTCGCGATAAATCAAACTATTTCTGATCCATGTTTGTTTTTCATTACAAAATAGTCAACCTCCCAATCGTCTTGAAACGATATATTTTCTTCAAATGTTTTTCTCTTGCAAGATATGAATGATAGTTAAGAATTAGTTCCACCCACACATAAAATGTTCACTACTCCACTGTTGGCTGTTAACCGCAACCGTTCCAAATAGAAAAGCAATACCAATTCGTACCCGTACGACACCGACTACAAAAAGCCATATTGAAATACATGATTTTTTGACAAAGTATTTCCCACCAAATTTTTAATACAATGTTCTTAAATAAGTGAATTTCTCCGTTTAATGGACCATGACTGGGCCACTTAAAAAGGCTCAGTGGGCCGCAGGTTGAGTATCGCTGCTGTAGAGGAATGAAAACTCTTACCTCGAGCACTCCTACGTAATCTGATATTTAGAACGTGTCACATGGTCATTAACCATTGTAATCAGTAGAGTTATTGGCCTTACAAAGGAACTTTAATGTTCTGTTTTCTGTCTCGATTAGAAAACGTTTTGTATCAAACTACACTGGTGTGCTAAAATTAAGGACGAAGTCGAAAAATTAGCATATCAGCTGAACGAAGAGGCAGAGCGGACAGAAAGACCAATCAGGAGATTAAGTAAGGTGATGTACGGTAGCACATGCGCAGATATGCAGGTAGACGTAATGGGGGAGTGTCTGAGTAGTATAAAGCATGTTGTCGGGGTAAGATCAGTATATCTGGCAAAGAGATTGCACGCCGTATAGCAGTTAAAATCACACCGAGGTGCTGCCTCAGCGAGAAATGGCGAATAATCAATCTGTTAGACGACATCTGGATGCTTTTACCCGAGGTCGAATCATTGGGAAGTTGGAGGAAGGCCGCAGTGTGACAAGTGTGGCTGCAGAGTTCGGAATTGCTCACAGCATCGTTTCACGACTTTGGAGACAATTTCAAACTACAGAAACAGCTATCCGGGGGTTCAGTAGTGGTCGACCACGAGGAACCACACCCGCAGATGACTGGCACATTGTCTTACAGGCCAGAAGAAACAGGCGGCAGACAGCGGGAGAAATCGCTAGACACACGACACAGGCGACTGGACGACCGATATCGCGTTTTACTGTGGCCAGAAGACAGCACGGTGGTGGTCGTCTATTTGCACGACGCCCTGTACGGTGTGTACCTTTAACGCCTGCCCATCGGAGAAGGCGTTCTCTGTGGTGCCGGGAACACCGAAATTGGAGAGACAATGAATGGGGACGAGTACTCTTTACAGATGAGAGCAGATTCAGTTTGAGTAGCAATTCTCATCGCATACTCATCTGGAGATAGCCGGGAAGCCGCAATCATCCCTCGAACATCATTGAAAGGGACAGGTATGGAGGTCGCGGTGTTCTCGTTTGGGGAGGCATCATGCTTGGTAGTTGTACAGACCTTCACATCTTCGACGCAGGTTCAGTCAACGGGACCCGTTATTGTAACGAGATTCTTCTTCCATATGTGCGTCTTTTTAGAGGCGCTATGGGTCTGCAGTTCCTTTAAATGGACGACAATGCACCATGTCATCGCACAGTAGCTGCCGAACAGCTCTTAGAGAGTGAGGATATTGAACGTATGGATTGGCCGGCACGATCTCCGGATCTCAATCCCATCGAGCCTGTATGGGATTTTCTAGGCAGACACTTGGCAGCTCGTACCATACCACCAGTAACGATTTGGGATCTTCGATTGGCGCTGCAAGACGAATGGGCAGCAATGCCTTAACAACTCATTGACATCCTCATTCTCAGCATGGGAAGACGCTGTGAAACCTGCCTAGCAGTCAGGGGAGATCATATTTCCTACTCAAGACCGGATGTTTCTTGCTGGACACCCATCACAAGATGTTTCGGTCTTCAGTCGCATTGCGCGCCATGCTACTTTTTCAATAAAGATTCTTTTTATCCCTCTGATTTCTCTTTTAGTAAGTGTTGCTTACATTACACATGTCCTTACGTATTGGGGATCTTACGATTTTAAATGTGTTGATTTGGAAAGCTTTTGTACAAAGTTATATTGAAAAAACCGTCTCGTTCTTAATTTTTGCACACCAGTGTATTCATTCAATAAATCTTTTTTACAACATTCCATATTATAACCACATAATTTTTTTACATACTTTATTGATATTTTAAGCAATTCTCATCTACCCTTAATTTCATGTTTTTATTAAAATATCATATCTTGTAGATTTCTTCCCTGAACCCCGACAAAATCAGAAAAGTTTCTTAAGATTTCCACAGTTGTAAATTGTTGATTTTTATGTGTAAACTAAGACCTTAGAGTTTTAATATAAACAAGTCATTACTTCCATTGCATTCCATTCAATGTAAACATATCTTCAATTTATATTTTATTAAAAATGTATTTACTAGTAGTTCTTATGAAAAATCAACATATTTTCTGTTTTTAATCTTAGTAACTATAAATATTGTTTTATGACAAATACCTGGTTCCTGAGGCAGTTTCTGTTGTTTGAGCATGATTGGTAGAAAAAATTTAATTAAAATTAAATTTAACTCATTCAAGAAGTGAGAAAATAATTTTTGCTTATGATTGTAATTACCTGTTATTCTACCAAAACGAATTATTATGCGTCACACATTTTAATGAAATTTATTTAACTGTCTATTTTGTTTTATTTTACCTAATCAATTACTGTCTGTCTATTTACTTTTTTCTTTCACTTTTAATGCTTTGTATTATTTTACATATCCGGCAGCATATTAAAACCTTGTTTATTATACAAAATATGATATTGTGCTAATAAAAATTAAAAAAACTCAGTCACCTTTTATTTTAAAATACTTCCAAGTGCTCAGGAGTATAAAAATTTGAAAATAAGTTACTTACTTTAAAAGTCAAATTTGTGAAAAGCTAACATTTAAAAATTACATCATTGTTTCTTTCTGACAGAAATTTCTATCAATTTATAAACTGTAAATTTTAATTTACCCGAACATTTTCAAAATAAAGACAGTTTTGATATCTTGCAGTGTCTCCTTAAATATTAAAATTTTTTGAATACAATAATAATTAAGCATGCAAATTGTGCAATAAAATGTCTGAGAAAGTCTTAAGAAATTTCAATTAATATGACATTTACAAATATTTTTTTTAAATAGGGAAAATATTTAGTCAAATGTCGGTTTATCCTTTTTATTGCATCCCTTTTAAAATTATATTTACATGAACACAATAATTTTTATAAAGTGTACACAGGCAATCGATTATAAGAAGCAAAATGTGTAAGAAAAAGAGTTGTGAAATGGCAGAGTTCGTAAACAAAAGTTGACGGGTATAGATAGCGAAGCAAAACTAAGAAAACAGCTCATTTGTGTATATAATTATTTTTTCCAAAATAAAGTAATATTTTGAAAGGAATAAATTAAGTCTTTTCACTTGCCCATTTGTTTATTTTTCATTTTTCAAAGAATTTTATTTTGTAAAAATACAACTTCCTTCATTACATTTTATTGATTTGTTACTAAGAAGTAATTTTCGATTTTATTTATCAACAAACAACTTTAATGCAGCCAGACAAAATAAGAAAAGCAACTCCTAATAACTGCTTGTGAAGCCTTTTCAAATTTAATCCGATATATTTTTCCATTTACATGATTAAATAAATGAAATGAATTTTCCCTTGAAGGAATCCTTATTCAGAAGTAGTATACATTTTAAATTGAATACCTTGATCTATGCAATGTGCTTTGCTTTAATAAAAGTAAAGGGTGTTTTTTTAGAGGTATAGAACTTTAAATTGCAATAAAACAACGATGTATTATTCGATTGACATGAATTTTTTTTATTCGAAAGATAATCTTGTGGCATTACATTTTAAATATGACTTCTGGCATATGACACTCACGGCTGGCTCGGATGTAGTCCAATCTGGACGTCCAATTTTCGATGACTTTTTCCAACATTTGTGGCCGTATATCGGCAATAACACGGCGAATGTTCTCTTCCAAATGGTCAAGCGTTAGTGACTTATCCGCATAGACCAATGACTTTACATAGCCCCACAAAAAATAGTCTAGCGGTGTTAAATCACAAGATCTTGGAGGCCAATTCACAGGCCCAAAAAGTGAAATTAGGCGGTCACCAAACGTGTCTTTCAATAAATCGATTGTGGCACGAGCTGTGTGACATGTTGCGCCGTCTTGTTGGAACCACAGCTCCTGGACATCCTGATTGTTCAATTCAGGAATGAAAAAGTTAGTAATCATGGCTCTATACCGATCACCATTGACTGTAACGTTGTGATCTTCATCGTTTTTGAAGAAGTATTGACCAATGATTCCACCACCCCATAAAGCGCACCAAACAGTTAGTTTTTCTGGATGTAACGGTGTTTCGACATACACTTGTGGATTAGCTTCACTCCAAATGCGGCAGTTTTGTTTGTTGACGTAGCCATTCAACCAGAAGTGCGCTTCATCGCTAAACAAAATTCGCTTATGAAAATCGAGAACAACGGCAATCTCGTTTTGGGCCCATTCGACGAATCTACGCCTTGCTTGATCATATTTAAAATGTAATGCCACAAGATTATTTTTTGAATAAAAAAAATTCATGTCAATCGAATAATACATCGTTGTTTTAATGCAATTTAAAGTTCTATACCTCTAAAAAAACACCCTTTATTATAAAATGTCAAACAATTTGTAAACAAAGAACTAACAACTTTAAAAATTTATTATTGGAATAATTGTTAATCTTAATCTGATGCAACAATTCCTCATTTTTACAAGTTTTATTATTATTTTGTGTCTGAATTCAACTATTTTATAAGACTTAGATTCTATTTATACAGAAATTATACTGTGACAGTTTTTTAACACATTTTTCTAAAACTTGCGTGACTGATTTTTTTAAATTAAGGTATATAAATTCGTTTTCGGAAGTTATCTCAGTTATCGTTCGCTTTTCCCTTTGCTACATTTCATTCACTCAGAAAAACTATTGTGTATTGCGTATAAAAAGTAATTAAATGTTAGTACACAATATACCATGTATTTTCTAATACAAAATGATCCATGTATAAGCTGTGTGTGTGTGTTGTGTGAGAGTCCGTATTTTCTCCAAAAATTTACACAAAATAAGAAACCATATATATATATATATATATATATATATATATATATATATAAGACGAATTGGAAAAAAGGAGATTTCAATTAATTGTAATTTTTTAACATGTAGCTATGAGATTGAAAATGTTGTCAAACGATTCGTATATTTTTCTTTTAAGGTACGCGACTACGTTCGGAACCATGATTTTGCAAAAGCACATAAATGGATAATTTTCATGATGTTTAGTGTCACTTAGAGTAGAAAATTTTGACAAGAAAAGTTATTTAAATGCAATATTTTGGCAAAAAATTATTTTCAAATAATATTTTTGAAAATTTTCTCCTTTTGTGAAAAATGCTTCTATTATAATA
Organism: Trichonephila clavipes; assembly: GCA_019973935.1. Classification (NCBI taxonomy): domain Eukaryota; kingdom Metazoa; phylum Arthropoda; class Arachnida; order Araneae; family Nephilidae; genus Trichonephila; species Trichonephila clavipes. Next base: position 59,310 of record BMAU01010910.1, read on the forward strand.
ATATTTTGCCTGTCTATAGCTCAGACCTCTCTTCAAAGACTCAACTAGAATTTTTGAAATATATCTCAGAAGTGGTTTATTCATATTTTACGACAACAGAGGGGAACAATTTTAAGAAAAAAACGCTAATAATTATTTCAATTGGTGGTAACTCTGAAAATAATGGGCATTTTTCAAACATCCTAGTTGAGCTTCTGTAGAGATGTCTGAGCTATATACAGGCAAAATATTATTGTAATAGAAGTATTTTTCACCAAAGGAGAACATTTTGAAAAAATATTATTCTAAGTTAATTTTTTGCGAAAAATATTGTATTTAAATACTTTCTTTTGTCCAAACGTCCTCAAAACCATTTTATGCAAATATTCTAATCTTAGTGACAGTAAATATCTTAAAAATTATCCATTTATGTGCTTTTTTAAAATCACGGTTCCGAACGTTGTCGGATAGCTTAAATTGCTATAAATAAAATCTCAGATCGGCACAACCATACTTCCTTTATTTCGTGTAAACCAATCTGAAGCTAACATATTTTCACGGTTTCCAATTTATTAATTTGTACACCGTCTGTGCTAGTTAGACTTCCTGTGCTTCTTTTATGAACATGAATGGTGCAACGCACACTATACATCCAAAACTGGAATGTAGATGCCGCTCGTTATGGACAGATTTATAATTGTAGTGTGATTATGCGACCCACTGCTTTTAGCATGAGAGAGAGCTTAGATTCCTGTGAGTGAGGTCTCTCTGCTCGCTGTCCAATCCAAGATTATATTTAAGCTAATTTGCTTTAATTTGTTCCTCTGAATATTTACCTTTATTTGTCTTGTAAAGTCTATGTATCCGTTATTTGTAATAGACTTTTACGTTTTTCAATAAATCATTTTACCTTGAGAGTTTCAGTCTATACTCAATAATGACATAATGAACGGTTACAGTGTGAAGAAAAATTTGTATATTGCACGTGATTGTCTGTTTATGTTTCACGTGTTGGAGTATAAAATCCATGAATTATGATAATAGGCTCTCAGATATCCCAATGAGTGAATGTGAATTTTGCATTTTATTATTTAAAAACTCGAATTTTAAAACATTGAACTCATCGTGAAGGATCTGTATGCCTTATTTTCTTTAGAATAACAGTTTTCTTTAATTTTAATTTATTTTTTTAAATTTGTTTCACAACTTTTTTCTAATAGTTACGTTATCAGATGCCAATTCATTAAAAAAAATAATTTTAAGATAAATCAGAAATAAACTTTTAACTGCAATTTTTAATATAGAACACAATTAGTTATACTTAAAATGCACCTGGTTTATAAATAACACACTCGTTGATTTTTTTCTTTTGTAGATCTTAAAACGTTTCTACGCTGCTTTACATTGGTGTTGAATGTCGTTCTGTATCGTTAACTCTATTGATGTCAAGATGCCAGTATGATATTAAAGTAAAACAACCAGGAGTTGTATTAAAATTTTTTTAAATGTCAAAATAACCCTTGTATCCGTCATTAAATTAGATCACTGTATCCAATGCACCAGATTTTAAAGTTTTGAAGCACAAGAAAACTTCTTTCGGTACACTGTCATATAATGCCATTAAAACACTCATTTGAATTTTGTGTTTTGCCATGCAGGCATTTAGTAAGCAGTTCTTTGGTACATAATTCTAAATATGGAGGCTTAATCATGTTTAGCTTTTCATTTGATAAACCTTTTTATTTTGCTTTTGGCTCTTTGCCACAATACAGTGCTAGCTGTTAGTAGCACCAATTATCTTTTTCGATGGGACACTGTCCATGCATCGGTTTCTCGACACTTGATGAACAATGGAACAGGGCTGCAATAACATTTGGTGAATACTAGACACGTTTCCAACATTGCTACGAACATCAAACCCATAATAGTATTTCAATCATTCAATAAACGAGTCGATTTTTATTTTCCCCTAAGTATCTTTGACACTGATAAAGCCTTTGCAATCCCCGTCACTATAATAATGTGCATATTTAAGGCCTCGTTGGGCAATAGAACTTTGGAAGATTCTAGTAGCACTAACTGCTTCCATTTTTAACGCAGAACTTTGAAAATTGCTACGGAACACGTGATATGCTGCAAAAGTTTCCGACTCAATGCTTTTAAGCATTTTAGAAATCTTTCTGCAGGTGGGACAATAGAACGAAATTATTTCAATGCCCCCACTACTTTACAAGTGTCAATTGACAAAGCTGCAACCCACTCATTCGTGCAAGAGTAGCCTCTGCACTGCCACGTTCCATCAACTGAAAGGTGACATTCAACTATTTTGCTTTTAGAAGGATGTAGCACTAACAGTTCAGAAGCAGCTTTTTGCATTCATAGTTCACAGATATGAGTTTGTTCTCATGATTAGTGTACGCAGTTTTACTGAGTCTGAGTAAAATTAACGTACCACATAATTTAAACCCTCCAGAAAAATATTTCCCAATTTGTTGCATACCATAAACAAATCTTGTATTTAGTTCAAGGCAGTTTAAAGGTATCTTTAAACCAGAAAACCTTGAGTAAAAGTCACAATATTTACACCTTATAACAAAATTTGAGCACAAACCATATCTGGAATCCTTAGAAAGCAATAAACATTTTTGAAAGCATCATGGACAATTAAGTTCTAAAGAAATTTTTAAGGCCTTCTAAGTGCATAATTCTGTTACCACTAAGTGTTTTACTTTTGTATTCAGCCATTTCTTCATCAAAAACAGCAGGCATTTTAATCTTTCTCTTTTTACCGTGAAATTGACGTTTTCTCTTTGCACTTAATCTAGGTTTAGCATTGCCCATTTTAAATGAAAAAAATTAAAGTTTTTACCAATAAAAAGTGATTAAACGGAGACTTATAAAGAGCTACGTGATCGTAAGTAAATGTAAACAAACAATAAAGCACCCTCTTTTCCTGCCAGATTCTGGATAAAAATATAAGTAAAAACCTGTTGCCAATTATAATTTTGTAGATTCTGAAAACTCAAATTCATATTTTAAAGTATCTAAATTTCCTACTATGGCATATTTAAACGATACTAAAAATAAAATTGTAAACAGAGATTTTTTTCAACTACCGGAGTAAAGACTTGTTCTTCCGGTTTCAAAAAGTAGCTATCGAGTAAAATCCAAACCCCCATAACTAAAGTTCTAAATAAGATAGAAACAAAATATAAACACCATTTTAAAGAAAAAGTTCAAATTTTAAAATAAAATTGAAATTTAAAAATCGACAATTTTGAAGAAAAAGACGTTTTAAAGGTATACGGACATCTTAAGGACTGTTTTAAATGTCCTTATCGCTCCTGAAATTGAATATGGCTTAGAAAAGATGCATGGGGTTAAATCAAGAACAGCTTTTTTTTCAAGCTACATACATTTGACAATTTAATTAAAAACATCAAACATACAATTTTTATTAATTAGGTCATTATGAGGCACACTATATTAATATCGTTTTATCACTATAATTGGGACTAGTATTTTTATAAAAACTGATTAGAAATTATTTATATTCGTAAAAGTAATTAAAAACAAATATACCAAAAACGAAAAAACTATAGGAACAAAAGTAATGCAAAAGTAAACTAATAATGCATAAAATTATAGAAACAAAAGTAAACATAACATTTTTATAGAATACAAATATGGCTTTATTTTTTGGTGTGTTCCGAGCAAATAGGAGTTCCACATTTGATGCATTTATATGACGTCATTTTATTTTTTCTTGTAGGGACAAAAATGGCAATTCCTTTTTTCATGGTTGTCTTCTATAATAATCATAAATAATTTTAAAAATGCAATTTATTAAATAAATATTGTCGATAATGAGGAACATTCGCCTGCAAAGCGGGACACTAAAACATACGCAAGGAGGAATATCCGTCTGAAAAACGGTGATAGATAAGAAAAATTGCATATACCGTGAGTTGAAAAAAAATCACCACCATATGATCTTCTCACTGGGTAGTATCCAACAGAAGATCTCAAGGCAGCCTACCCAAAAAATCCCACCAAGAGTTACCTATAGGCATCAAAGCAAATCATTCCCATCTGAGAGACGGATGTTCCGATCAGAGGGTTAAATAAAATAATTAGGTGAACGAAATTTGGAATTAAGCTCAATTAATTTCCTACAATTCATTTGGAATCAGGCTTAAGAAATTCTTACATAGTTTGGAATTAGGATTAAGAAATTCTTAATTTATCTGGAACCTTTTTTTTAAAGTGATACCATCTTTATAAAACTAAATACTCTCATTTCTTAATGTTTTGTCAGTAAAATTTCTTAATTAATAGTTGATTATTTCTGTAATTTGCAGTTTGGAAAGGCTCAATCTATCCCACAATTCCATCAAGTCCCTTCCAATATCCTGTGATTCGATTATCAATCTAAAAGAATTGCTGCTGTCAGGAAAGAAGCTGTTTGATCTTAGGAATCTTGTCAATTTGCTCAAGCTGTCGAGAATAGAATGCTTACATCTGTCCTGCAACCAAATCAAAGAATTTCCTAAAGAGTAAGTTACGTAAAAACACATGTTTTGAAACCGTATTTTAACATCGGTTCTTTAATCTTTATTTTAAATTAAAACGCGTTAGTTAAGTATCTTTAAAAGAGTTAGCTTGAGACTTATTAAACGGTAAAATTGAGATGTTGTTGGAGATTTAGAAGTTTATAGTATTTTTCATTCTCTCTCTCTCTTTAGAAAAGTCAAACCTTGAATAATATATTTAAGGAATGAATTTTTTTTCATTCATAAATATACAGTAGATCACAAAAGTAGAGGGGGGGGGGATGAACCAACTTTTTCTCATGGGGATTTTATTTTTTTTTGTAGTTTTTAGATGTATTTAGTACATTTTTATGAAAAATACGCTTACTTTAAGAAGATAAAAAGAAATACTATTATTACTGAAATGGGTGAAATTTTCAAAAAATTATATAAAAGGACCACGTTCTGTACAAAAGGTTCACGAGCAAATTTTCAATTTTTCAATTTTGGTGTTTGGCTTTGCAATTCATTTTTGAAATGACCTTCAGGATAAGAGATATTTTAATTTTTACAAAGCTAGTGAACTTTATCTTAGTTATTATATGAAATTGCTTAAAAAAACAATGATTATATTCACATAAGAGACTGCAAATTTTGTAATAAAACAGTTATTGATAAATCTGAAGATTAAAACACTTCTACTATTACGCAGAACATGCACAAAAAATTTCAATTAATTATTTTCAAAACTTTTTGAGCAATCGCTGTCTCCGTTTAAACATCTTACAAAAACACTCATCTCGAGTAAAACGCATTGTAAATTATGACATCTTGTTTAAAGTAGAGGCGTCAGCTTTTACTAAAACTCTTGTAGTGTTTGTTTTAGTGAATGGAAAATATTAAACATGGTATTTTTATAAAACTAATAAGATGGCCTGTAAAATAAAATCATAAAAATATGAAATAATACATCGAATCAGTCAGTATATTTTTGCGTTTAAAGATACTTAGTTGAAATCTGAAACAGATTAGTATTCAGTAAGAAGGATTAGTGACAAATTGCACATTTAGTTTTCATTAAAGAAAGAGATACTTATTTAATTTTATTTCCAGTTAATATTTTTAGAATTATATTTCTTCCATAACAAGCGTTATAAAAAAATAAGAAGTATATCTTTGTGGCAACGTAAATAAACGTTTTTCTAATGTAGGTAGGTTTTAGTATGATTCACTAGGAACACTTTATTAACAGTATTAGTTTATTAAATCAAATAGAACCATTAATTTCAAAAGGGATTGATATTTACATGGGGTTAACGTCAAAATTTGAAACGATTTGAAGGCAATTTAAGAGAATCCTTGGGATTTTGAATCAAGGTCAAGTGCCAAAGAGGCTGCCTGAATTAGTACACCCCGCTCTTCGAACTTCCACAATACATCACCATGAAAACTTTCATTCTCAATTAAATACAGCAACCCCTCATCTTCACAACAAGTATTTGTTGGCACCAAAGAATGAACCCTCACCATCAGTGGCGCACAAAAGGGGGGGGGGCCCAGACTCCCCCCCAAAGCCCTTGATTTTTTCCCGCTTGTTTATAATTATAAGTATATAGTACGAAAAATTTAATTAAGTATTTGTTATTGATGATTAATTTTATTAATGAATGCTAATTATTTATTCAATATTTAGCTTTTTACTGTATTTTGCTCCCGAAAATCGACAAAATCAAAAAGAGCAGGATACAAGAAGGGTGAATTTTCGACCCTAGAACCCTCCCCCCCCTTGAAAAATTCCTGTGTACGCTAATGCTCACCATTGCCACGAGTTTAGTACATTTTTTCAAATGGGCTGCCTATTGGCAACTAAGACTTTACAGATACCGCACAGGACCCCAAATAGGAGAGCCATTTCATGGTGGCTCTTTTTATCGGCTACTCTCCTTACCAAAAGAGGTGGTTAAAGATCGGCCTTTTTTCGCCCATCGGCAAATTCATATTATGTACGGATTTTTTTTTAACACTGATACTGTGTCAAAATGAAAATGTGAGGTTTTTTTTTTTAAAAAAAATCTTGTATTAAATAGAGAAACAGGAAAAAAATAACAATGTTAAACTATTTTTAATAAATGTTTTCGATTATATTTCCTTCTTGCTTTCACTGGCTGAATCATCACTGGACCAACCAGTAGCAGCATCTTGAAATGTATCAGCATATCCAAGACATGACGTTTTTGTCTGAGTGTGGTTGGTTATTGCGCCAGTATTCCGTGAACCAAAGTACAGATGCAACATGTGCACAGCAGCTAATAATTCTGGCAGATATTTTGCACTAACAATAGAATTCAATAATATTCCATACCTTTTCTTATCCATATGCCATATACTTTTGAACTCGTGTGTCGTGATCTTAACTGGAGTCGAACAACTGAAGAATCTTCTCGATTTACGTAAAGAGGGTATGGCCCTGATTTATTAAGATGTTCGTGAGTGCATTATTTTTTAATAAAATACACAACAAATAATGGCCACATTCGAAAAGAAATATTTGCATTACAATATAACATGCGCGAGGTGAAGAAATGTTTGAACACGCACGTGACGTATGAGTCTAACCGATTCGCGGACATGCTATTTTGTTTCGTATCACATGAACGCACTCGATGCACCAAAACAAATGAATGCCAGTTTAAAAGCCTTATTATTTTAGTATTTAAGAGACCAAAAAAATATGCTTGGTGCTTAAAGCGTTTAACAGTTCTTTTTATAAACGAAAGTTAGAAAAAGCGCTTAAAATAACAAAACTAAACGAATTTGCCAAGTCTGATTACTGTTTTGTGTGACTTGCTATATTTTTTCCTTACTATTTTAGAATAAAAGTAAAGATCAATCCCTAAAGTTCGCATAAATATAATAATATAGCTCCAATAAATAATTTGAATTTTCATAACTATGATGAGCAAAAAAGGCAGATCTTTACTCACCTCCTTTTGATGCTTGAATTTATCAATTTCAAATTCAAAGTTTCTGAATTCAATCAGAGATCCCGTTGAATGCTAAATTTTGCAGAACGTTTCAGAGTCATAATTGATATTAAATGGATCTTCTACATAATCACATGACACGCATGCCTACTATTTTCACATCCAGAAAATCTATCGACTCCAGACGGGATCGAACACGCATTCTTGGGCTTAATAAGATGATACGCTATCTCTAAGCACTTTGCCAATACGATGAATACAGAGTAAATGGTTTTTAGTCAATCATATCTTAAAAAAAAGTTAACCATTTAATTAGTATTTGTACACTTACACTTTGAAATATCACTACGTCAGCATTTCTAAAACTGTGGGGCGTGACTTCTAGGGCCCAGTAATAATCCTACCAGGGGACAGGGAAAACATCGAAAAGTCAAAAATGAAAGATTATGTAGAAAAATTATAAAATTTGCTTAATGGTATCAAAGCAGAATAAATTGTGAGATAATAAAAAATACACATATAGAATGATTTCACATACTTATAAATGTATAGCCCTGAACAATGTATTTGATCATGAACCCTTTATCTTCCGACGGTAAATACGGCTTAATACTTCCGACAGTACCACTCACTTTAAAATTACATAGAATAATCCTTTTTATGAATACTCAGACGATACTTAGCAGGAATATTATTTTAAATCTATTCCTCTAAGATATATAACAGCACGGGTTCTATGATGAGCATTTTAGTAGGAAAGGCGAATAGTTTTATAGCAAAAATTGCGTTTTCAGCTGGCATTTTGATTGGATTGCGAAGATTGTCATTTTTGTTCCGAAAAAGTAGTTAATGTAAAAAATAAGTGTCTTATTTTTTTCAGTTTGTTAATGAAGACCTTAGAAAGCAGTTTGACTATTTATTTTAGGTGAACAGTGTATATAATTAATTTTACAGTTAATATCTTTAATTAATTAATTAGCTCTATCGGATTAAATTTCCGAAGGTTGAGTATTTTGTTTTTGTATATCCCTTAATTTTCAATGTAGTGATTCAAAAAAATATGTTGTATGAAAAAAAAATTGCAGTAAATCATAATGTGGTAGATAAAGGGTTAAGTCATCAGTACTTAGTTATGAACATTTTAAATAATTACTATTGTCCACATAGCTTATCATATACAAAATTTAATATGTGTCTTAATAATATTAAGGTTTATAATAAAAGCCATATATCACAGCTTTAGCTTCAAAGTAAATCATAATTGAAATAAATTTATCGTTATTGTATGAATTGTGGCACGATTAAAACTATGAATGAAAATTTGTCTCAAATATTAAAAGTTCGAGAAGCACAGCACTACGTACTGTTATTTATTACATAATTATTGTTTATAAGAAAATCCTTTATAAGTTTTTTTTATTTATATCTCACTCCATTGTGGCTTGTATTTCCAAAAAGAGGAATATTATTTTTGAAATTGTAGTTAATAGGTCAACAAAAAATATTTAGTAAAATTTCTGGACATACTAGATATTGTAAGCATATTATTTGGTCAGTGTATAAAGTACTTCCTTTTTTTATTTTACATATCACTTCCCAAGTTAACTATGAAACTCAGGCACATTTTATAAATCTAAGTTTGAAACTTTTCACTTAATGTTGTGTGGGAGATTTAAAAGGAAAGAGGAGTCCAACTGCCATCTTCGTCATACGATGACGGTTTACATTTAAGAATTCTGTCACCAACATCATTTGATGAATCTCTAGTTACCTTACTGCAGAAATTACAGCAAAAAAATATTTCAAAATTTTGAAACTATTTCTTAGAATATTTTTTTAATACTAACAAGCATAATATTTTTCTTTTTTAATCCAGAAGCACACCTCAGCAGTCTTCAGTTTGTTTCTTCAACCATATTAATAAGTTTTTTTCTTACTTTTATATTTTTTTCTTTTCCATGAATAAAAAAAAATCCTTTCTTCATTTCTTTGTGGATCATGCATTTTTTTCAATTTTTTTTCATATATTTCTTATTAACTTTTCTTCTTTTTGCTTGCTTTTCTTTTTTCTTTTGAATTTCCATAGCTTTTTTTTTTTCAATTTGCTAATTAATTTTTCGATTTCTTTTTTTAAAACGTCTGACATAGAGATGTGAAAAAAAAACCTTATTCATGTCACAGCAAAATTGAGCTACATCTTAAATATTTCCTGTCATCATTTTCATTTGAAAGGCTTTTGATAAATCCCAACAACTTGAACATTAAAAATAACAATGTACATCAGAGGATGAATGATACTTGAATCAATTGAAATGAGAACATGTTTTATTGATATAATATATATATATATATATATATATATATATATATATATATATATATATATATATATATATATATATATATATATATATATTGTTATTTTCTTTCTTCGTAGTTTTATTTTGTATAGAAAGGCTTCTTCAAAGTATTTCCATTTTTTATGTTGTTTACATCGTTTAAAGTTTCATTCTGTCACTCAAAACTTTTTTTTGTCTCAATTCTCCAAGTGAGGTGTTGCATGACAGTTTTCAAAGCTTTCAACCTCGCTTGATTTTTGTGAGATGTATTTCTTAAAGAAATTACTGTGATTAACATTTTACATAATCATTCAGATATATAAATCATAATACTTTGATTCAATGAAGAAATTGTTAGATTTAGTTTTACACTGCTGGACAATTGCTAAGGACGGATCACAAATTGCTATGTAGCATAACATTAAGCGAGACATGAGGTCTAGTAGGATAAAATATAGTTGCCACACTGTTCAGACATTAGAATAAAGAATATTTATTGTTCTGGAAAGTACAAAAGCTGTGACAGATCTGAAAGAAAAAAAAATGTTCATTTGATCTGCGTACGGAGAAATGTAACAATGCATCTAAAAGTCAGCAGGCACCTTAAAGAAAGGTATCAGTACGGGATATGTCCACCGTGGAGTGTGATGCAGCATTCCACACGTCATACCATACTTTGCACAAAATTATCCAGCAGCTGTTGAGGCAATTTATCCCATTCCTCTGTGAGTGCACGGATGAGGGTGTTCTTGTTTGTCGGAGGCTAGTTTCGACCAGCAACTTGCCTCCCCAAAGCATCCCACACATCTTCAATGGGGTTAAGATCTGGAGAACGCGCTGGCCATACGAGACGTTGAATACCCACGCTGTCTAGACAATCCTAAACAGCGAGTGTTCGATGACATGTTGCGTTGTCGTCTTTAAAAACAAATTTATCACCGACAACACCACGGAAAAGACGGACATGAGGAAGTAGAACTTCATCAATGTATCGTTGGCCCGTCATAGTCCCATTCGCAACCAAATGTAGGCGCATGCGGCCATTGATCATGATGCCGGCCCACACCATGATACTGCATGTCGGATATCGGTCCTTTTCCTGGATATTTTCTGGACGATAAGCAGTACCACTCACGTGCCAGATCAGTTGGCGTCTACAATCCGATGACAGACTGAACCTACTCTCATCTGAGAATAGTACGCATGCCCAGTACTGTTCAGTCCAATTGTGATGCTCACGACTCCATTGCAAACGGGCAGTACGGTGCTGTCTGGTCAATGGGACACACACAACAGGTGCGCGTGTGTGTAGTCCTCCTCCCCTCAAACGTCTGGCAACAGTTTTTCGGAAGATCTGCTTTCCTGAGGCAGCAAGAAACTGATTTGCCAACTGCTGAGCCGTGGTGTGCCTGTTCGTTTTTGCTGATAGGACGATATATTTGTCTTCTGCATGCGTCGTACTTCTAACACGACCTCCCCCGTGCCATCTACTACATATTCCAGTAGTTTTAAATGACTTCCACAGCCGTGAAACAACGCTGTGAGCGATGTCGAACTCCCTGGCAACATCTGTTATTTTTCGCCCTTCTTCGATCTTTCCAATAATTCGGCCACGCATAAAATCATCTATGTGATGTCGGGAAGACATGTCAAAAATTTTTAAGTTCATCTATTAAATATTTCCTGTAAAACTTTGACTTGAAACAACAACTGTCCACACGCGTCAAAACTTTTAAAGCTCTTATGAACGCTATCACGTGATGAACAGACGTGGAAAAAAATTTGCATACTCATACTTCTTCTTACTAATATTCCGCACTTATTCCAATTTTCCACATTTTGCTTCCTTTTATTTTGTGGTTGCTATGGATGATACTGTTATCCGTCCTTAGGAATTGTCCAGCAGTGTATTTTCAGTTTTACACTTTGTTAAGTACAGGGTAACCATAATTAAACTGTAAGTGTTCAAGAGGAGCTGGAGATAAAAACTCTCTGGAATATTCCAGTGAAATTTGCTATCTACACTCTTCAGAACATGCGCAGATCAAATATGCAAAAAAAAAATCGCCAATTTACAAATCGCTGTGCCGTGTTTCAATGCTTATCCACAGCATATAAGCAAATGTTAAGCCCATCGAACAGTATAAAAAGACCACATTGAGAAGCGATGTTGAGATAACAATTGACTCCACCATTACAAGAAAGACATTGTTTAGAAACCACGGCATTTATACAGGACGTGGAGTAACCCCTCACATCGCTAAACCTGTTAAAAATTTGCTACACTTTTGGTGCGAACCAAGTCATAAGCAGAGGTTTTGAAAATGCCTGTCCCCCACGTTCCCCGGACCTTAATTCCTGCGATTTTCATCTGTGATGGCATCTGAAAGATATAGTTTATAGTTAACAACATGCTTCTGTTGCTGAATTGAAATCTAACATAACAGGACACGTAAGGTGTGTTAAAACAGAGATTTCAGATACAACGATGGACCATGCTGTTTTACGTTTTCAGCATGTGGTTGCATCTGATGGTTCACATATTGAGCACATCATGTGATAATTTTATTGAATAAATTATGGATTGTTTAGTTTGTGATCTTAATTTACATTAATTTTTGATTACATGATACTGTAAAAATTTAATTACTGAATAGTATGGAATTTTGATAAACTGTAAGTGATTTTGTATACTGTTTTAGAATGTCCTTATGCTCTGTCTATCGGTTTTCGAAGATGCATATGCCCCCGCCGAGCGTTGAAATACGGTACAGCGCCATCTGTCGGGTGAAAATGATTATTTTCTTCGTTTGCATACAGTAGACCGTCGTTCATCCGAAAGTTTATTATCCGGAGCGTTAAATATCCGGACCAGTTTTTTTTATCAACTTTTGTCAATTTAGAAGGCGAGAAAGACTACAATACCGACCACAGGGAGGAGATTACTGACTTTGTCTAATCGACCACAGGATTTCAAGAATGCGATGAAGATGTAGAAACATGGAGGGCAAGCGGTGCAGAAGACTGTAGATTTCAAATGCTAAATGATGACGAGATTGTGACTTCCGTGCAAGAAGAATCCTACCCTGACAATGATGAAGCGGATGAAGACGAAGACAAAAGCAACAACGAAAATAGCAAGGGTCCATCAAATGCTGACTCGTTTTCTGCGTTAGAAACAGCTATGAAGTAGTACGAACAACAATCAAAGCGCTGTCCAACTCAACTACTGCTGCTCAAGAGAATCAGAGACCTTGCAGGGAAAGAACGAAGGTATGCAATGATACAACGAAAAATAAGTGATTATTTTCCACAATAAAGGTAACATTGCCACATTTTGCACCTATTTTGCTTTTTCTTCAAGCACGTTTCCCGCATGTGATGATTTTCATAATTCGCGCAATGTCCGGTTCATATACTTTATGGATCGCATTCAATGTTAGGTCATCTGAACAGTGTCCGATCCCAGTTGATAGAATTATTTCTGCTTGAGCGTAGCTGGGATTACCATTAGGCCATTGGTCCTTGTCACCCCTAAAATGGGGGACTTCGAACCTGGGAACTACGCCAGTCATTTTACTGTCGGCTGGACCAAATAGATGTAAAAGGGTTATTTGCACTTGAACTTAAGGGTAGATATTGTTCTCCTTTGGGTATTTTCGCACGTGAAATTCCGTGGCCTTTGGGAAGCCATTAGTTCCCTAACAGAAAATCGATCAATTGGTGGAAAGTGCTGGAAACTCATAAGGATGCTGTCTAAAAAGTATTGGACTCGAAATTTCTCCCACACAGCAAGAATTATGCGAGGGCGTCTCTTTGCTCTTAGCGGGGGAAAAAAACCCAGCTTAATTCACTTGCTTGATTGCAATGTTCTAGTCACTACTTGGTAACTTTATACTGAGGTGATATTTTTATAAGTGTTCAGAGGATGTTTGGTTCTTGAAGAGTAAATGAATTAAGAAATGATATTTCATCAAAATTCATAAGAAGTGGTCATTGTGAAAGCATAATAATTCGTAAATTTCAGCAAATGTTTGGAAACAATGCTACTGAGACAACGCAAATATAGAGTAGTTCATCCGATTCAAATTGAGAACACATCAGTGAAAAGTAACCAGCATTCAGAGAGGCCACAAAACTGCTTAGAAAGCAGAATGAATCTGTTGCTGGAGGGTGCAAAATCTTTTAACAGAAGATCGTCACTTGATCGTATCAAGAATTTTCGGATAGATTGAGATCAGTTCAGATCATACACATGTAATTTTGCATGAGGACTGAACATACGTAGAGTGGTTGAAAAATATGTTCCCAAGGGATGTTGGTAGAACAGAACGAACTCTTTTTCCATGGACAAAAATGGAATTTTAATCGTGCTTCAACCTTACTGCAACCAAGTTAAGAATTCTGTTTCTTTCCAAATTTGAAAACGCCATTCAAAGGATACCCTTTTGAGGGAAGGAGGAAGGTAGTGTTTATTAATGTCGCAGTTGGAAGCTAGGCAAAGGCTATTGGCGACATATTTTATAATTTTGTGCCTCGGTCAAGTGACACGTACAACACAAGAGCTTGCATTCCAATTTTCAAACTTCCATACCTCGTCAACGTGAATATTTTGAGTCTCGATAGATTTAAAGTGCCTTAAGGCAGATTTAAAGTGATCCTACTTACACTATAAGTATTTAAAAGCACTAGGATTCGAAACTGTGTATCGACTAAACTGGCCACTTGTTTACCACCAGGATCACTCGGCTACATTCCATTTTGAAATTTGGAAGAGATAATACCGACGATGAAGATGAATGCCATTAAAAAAAGATTCCAAATTTTTTTTTTTCAAAATTGAAAGGATCGGTAGGGTAAGTATACGGAGGTGCCAAGAGGCCCTCTTTAAAGGAGATTAAGGTTCTAATCCAGTCAAGTAAATATTATATATTGATGGCCAAAGATCGAACACTTTTTAGACAGATCTGATGTGTTTCATCTCTGTTATGTTTGAAATTATTCCAACACAAAAATATATGATCAAAACAACGCCAAGATTATTTAAAATAAAAACTCAAATGAAATTGAATTAGTTACATTAGACTAATTCCTGTTAATATATTATGGCAGATGACAACAATTATAATTAATAATCGCAATAAATAAGCGTTTTTAAGATTTTAAAAGGTTAAAAGTACATGCCATACAAATGAAATTTTCAGGGAAAATTACCAATAGAATTAATCCCTAATTTCAATTTTAATAAATTGGATACTGAGAAAATATTTATAGAAATTCATTTTAAATCTCATTTTCATACAAAAAATTAATATTTTCTCATGAGAAAAATTATTAGGATCTATGCTTATATAAGGAAATGCTAGACTCTGATAAACTAATATAGAATTATTCCTCCAATACATAATATTTCTGCTATGGTAGGGTGGCGAAACCATCAAATATATTGTTATATTACTCGGTGAATGCGTCTGTCTTACTAACAAGCTTTCTCTGGCATTTCTGATGCTTTGTTATCTCGGGTAAAACAACTTACTTCTCAGCCCGAATATAGTAAATTAGCTATCATTTTATTTCTCTATTCCCTTACACTAGAGGTTTTCAACCTGTGGTCCATCAGACACGAATGACCCAATAAAGGAATTTTAGTGTTCCCTCATTTGAATTTGAGGCAATTTAAAAAAAAATGTTTGTCTGATTTTTGTCATACAAAACGGTCATTTTTTTGTTATGCTTGATATTTAAATCATTTTACTGATGTGTGTCTGCACTGAAATTCTAATCATTTGTGCATATCTCACCTTAGCTAATGCATGTTGTAAATTTCATGTTATTTGCATGGTTCCTTCAGGGTGTTGCATTTATGGTGGCCAGCAGTATATATATATATATATATATATATATATATATATATATATATATATATATATATATATATATATATATATATATTATATATACAAATCTGTATAAACGCCATCTTTTCCAATAATGAGTTGTAGTCTAGTAAAACAAAGTGCCATTTTTTTATACAAGTGTCCTGGCTACAATAACTTTTAGACAGTCGTATGGTCCGTAGATCACTGTGAATTTATTGATGTATCCCCCAGATTAGAGTAAATTTATCAATTTGGTCCTCGGAAGTGATACTTTACACCAGGGTTGGGCAGACGTTTCCAGGGTACAGGCTACTTCTAATTTTTTCAAGGTGTTGCGATCCACCTAGTAACGTAGGTGTAATGAGCTAAAAGAAACTCTAAAATACAGTTGGATATCCCCTTTACGAACCTCTATCTTGCGAATTTCTCTATTTAGCGAACTTTTTCCTGTCTTTAACCCATTTTATTATTTTCTTCGCAAAATAACCTCCTGTTAGCGAAGTGTAGATTCTGTTTAACGAAATTTATTCCTGTGTTTCAATTTTTTTCCCTTTCGTATATTTAAAATATTTCTGGACCTTCATATGATGAAATGATTATTAGGAATTGGTGAAGGCTGTCACCCCACAATGTCCTAGTGGTCCACCAGTCGATCGTGATTGACTTTTAATGCCCACACCAGCTTTACACTATAAAATCTAACTAGAGGATGAGTTAAGAGAAATTCATGTAATCATAAGCCTTAAAATTGTAATTATTACTTTGTATACAAAACAATCTGCTGAATCTCAGAAATATAGCCCATCATAATCTGACAATAAATATTTTAATTAGAAAGTTTAATAAAAATAGAGTGCAATAAGTAAGTTTTAAATTATATTGGTAAGCATCTCTAGCATTTTAGTGATGCTAAATTTGGTAGAAATAAAATTAAAGTACCCACTGTTTAAAATACAAATTATAATAATTTAATTTTGAATAATGAGCAAAATATCAGAGTAACAAGATAATAAAAACTGATTAGTGAAATGGAAGGTATTTATTTTCATTTTATATGAAAAACTACATCTATTGAAAGTAGAAAAAAAGCAAAATTCCTCTAATAAAATTAAATTCTCTGAATTTTATGCTGAAAATATATTAAAAATAAAACATTATTTCCTAGAATTCAAAAGTACCATTCTAAGAATATTCAAGCATTTTTTTTTCTTTTTCTCTGCAATTCTGTTGACTTTTGAAAAACTTTAAGGTAAACAGATAAATATTTACCAGTAGATAATACTTTACAATGTATTCATTTCTTTCCTGCAATTTCTCTTCGCTCTCTTCAATCGAAAAAGCTCGAATTTATCAAAATAAGCATTTATAGTAAAAATTTAAGTCAAATTTAAACCATTTATTTAGTGCCACAATATTTTAAAATGAATTAATGTATGAAGGAACAGGAATTAAACAAGAGCTTTTTTTGAAAAAAATTGATTAGATTCACAGAATTGAACTCATGATTGAAGTGATTTCACAAAATTTTGAAAGTAGTTGCATGTTTAGTTTCCACAAATTTTAAATTGCATTCAAAAATGTACTATCAAACATATAAAAATTTGAATCTTAGTAGAAAATATTGAGTTCAGGATTCATTTTATAAAATATTTATGTAGTGAAAAACGTTTTTCATTGTAAGAACAACCTTGCAGAGAATTCAAATGGAGCTACGGATTAGTATTTACCATTACAGACTTAGCACATTCCCCGAGATCTGGTATCACTTTTTTAGTGTGCCACCATATAGGTGGAACATCAATCACAGCAAAGGGGTTTTGACTATCAGTTTCCTCCACAGAAGAATGTGCCTGGGCTTTGACGAGGCGAAGTGGTACTAGAAATTTAATTTTGCCGAGAGCACCTAAGCCAAACAGGCATTCTGGGGATCTTAAACATGCCGCATAATTATATGGCATGGACCCTGTAAGTTTTCTGCATCATGAAATTCCGCCCACTTGGACCGGAGTCGAACTTACCAAATTAGGAGTACAAAGTTAGCGACAAACCAACTACGCCACCAGCCGACCTGGACTTATAGAATTAAGTAAAAAGAAAAAAAAATAAGATAGATAAAATAAAAAAGTAAATAACAAGCAAAAGTTACGAAGTAATAAAATAATAAAAAAATGAAATACAAAGACAAAAATACATTACAAAATAAAACAATTACGTAACAAAACCAAAAGACAATGAAGTTACAAAAACAAGAGAAATGAAAAATTTACAAAAAAAATCACAAAATCAAATAAATGATGTTACAAAAAATAGTGAAAGACGCTTTACTGGAAACAAGTTGAAAAAAAAATTAAGCCAGTTGATTTTATAGAGCACGCAGTTTGTTTTTCTCAGGCATTTTCTCTCTTACTTAATTTTTTTTAACAAAAAACTGACGTATGATCGACGTATCGCTCCCCACCAGAATTACAGTCGCAAATTTTGAAAGGACGCAGGTTAAATCTGTTGAGGTACACTTTAAAATTACAATGACAAGTTCTTAGAACCCCCTGGGTTCTACCCTGGACACCAAGAATAATTTGAGGCAAAGAATCACTAAGAGCCATTTGTATGATAATAACTTATATTTATTAACTTGATTCAAATATTAGAAACTCTAATGACATATGAAATTTATATGTTACGTCAAACAAAAGGGATTTACCTTTAATATTAAATTAAATTACGAAATATGAAATTAATCGATAACTCCGCGTAAGATCAAAAAGGTATACCGAAATAGGAGGTCCGAGAAATACATGCTACTCGAATTATTAGCTTTCATTAATTTAAACTATTTTTATTAAACTAGCGCTTGTTTTAAGTGATAATAAACTATAGTATATCAGCTGGTAATACTTTGATATCTTCACTGGTATATTAGCTTTTGAGATTTCTTTGCAGAGTACTAGCAGTAAGGCTTCACTAACGTAATCCTCTAAACTTGAGGCTAATGCTGCTGGCTCATTAGCCTTCATCTTTGCTAGCTTACAATGCTCTACTTAAATACCGTATCTACTTTGCATATCCCGTTCTCCTCTCAGAGTTGATTGAAAATATACGCGAATTTATAATCCCCAAATAGATGCCTAAGAATATTAGTGGAAAGGTTCCGTACAGATTCGTTACTAAGTAAGGAATTGAGTGATTTTATAGTTTGTAAAAAAGTGATCGCACAAGATAGTCTTTGTGAAAAGGCTAGAAAAACCTTCTTTAAGAGAAAAGAATGAGCTGATTGCGTGTACTGAGTGTTGCAAAGGGTGGAAATATTTTCTTCGGTTATTTCTTGCAGAACAATTTCGGAACATTGACAGAAATTTACCATAGGACCATGTTGGCGACCTTCTAACTGTGAAGTGCCAAGCCAATCTACCGGCATGATTCAGAGTGCTGTACAGTGGAAAATACTTGAAGTAATTTGATTTCCGCGGAAATGCATATGTAAATGTCAAGGATACAGATTAAGAGTTTTATTATATAATAATTCTGCATCATTTTAAGATGTTTACTAACGTAAAAGCAAAAAAATATAAAATAAGACTAAATCTTCAACTCAAATAAAAAGATAAAATTGTATGCATATTGTGTATCTTCTAAGCATATTTATTAAAGTAAGAAACAAACAACATAAAATATAAATATTTCCCCAATATAATTCAATAAAAAATAAATAATTTAATTGCTTTCAAGACCTTTATATATTTTGCTTCCCATAATTATGAGGATCACAGTTCACTAAGTTTATTTCAAAATTACCAATTTTCATCCAATCAAAAATTGACACATTTATTGAGTGGAATAGAGCGTCAGTGACTATGCAACGCGTGTAATAGGTTGCCGACTCCTGCCATCGGATAAATTTCAGTACATTTGCATGTGGGTGTACAAGCTATGGAAATAAACCTTAATAGTTGAATTTAACTAAAATACAGTCCAATTTACTTATTTTTACTTTGATTACTTTAAAATTCCTTTTACAATGCTCAAATTAATACACACGAACTTTTTAATTAATTATGTTAACATCCTTAGTTAAAGGACATTTGATAGTAAGAGTATTGTGAACAAAAGATAAAATAAATATTTCACTTTAATTATTTTTCTTTACTATATAAATTAAAATTCTGTACCTCGTATCTTCACTAAAAGGAAATGAAAAATAAGAAATGTTTATTAATAAGGAATTCTTATTGCTAATTAATTAACTGCTATCTGTTAACAGAACTAACTGTATGTGTTCATTATGAGTACATACAAGGAGTTCAAGTAAATTGTACATAATTAAAGCTTTGCTCTTTATTATCTGTAAGGGATTTAGGAATTTATTTTCCAAAAATACGACAGACTCATTATGTTCGTTTCTAGTTGTAATTTAAGTTATGGAAATAACGAAGAAAATAAATTGTTCATCTTAGTTGTGTATATCTTAAAACTATTGTTTGTGGGAGATTTTTTTCTTTTTTTTTCTTTTTAAATAGGTTTGAGATTTCGGGGCGAAAACGTAAATGAATCATAAAGGCTTTTTTACTTACCTGCCTTAATTTTAGAAACCAACAGTATGTAGGACAACAATAACCAAAACCCTGTAAGTAACCTTTTTTTCATAAACCAAACGCATGTAAGACAAGACATTACAGAAGTGCTTCTCAAACTTTATATGTTTGTGACTCGATATTCAGTCATAATTTGCATCACGTACCCTTCCATACAATGGCGATGCATTAAATTCAATAATACTATACTTTGACGCTAAACCTACAATACGACTTTAAGCTCTTAAGTCCCTCCGACATATATAACTGTCTCACTCAGACAGTGTATTAATTGCCCTCAGACGTATACATACGTCCTTCCGAAGTACGATCTTTTCTGTAAACTGCTATTCATAAAATTATTCCGAAGGCTTTGGAAAGCAATAAAATGACCCTGGCAGCGTTTGTGAAGGATTTGATTATTTATTCCTTTTCTACATTCCCCCTCATACACCCCATACGCTCACCTACTTGCTAAACGGTGACATTGGGGAACGAATGGCATAATTTTTAATCGGCATTCAAGGGATTAATTATAAACCGTGTGAATTATCAAGATAAGTGTTAATGTTGGCATATAATTTTATATATGACAAATCCAAAGGGCACTGGTAATTATTAAACTTGTACTTAGCTTAGTATTATTAAATTAATCATGAAATAGACTGTGCAGAGTATTAATACATTTATAAATGCATAGTAGTGTAAATGAGTACTTTATTTTTATTATATCAGAATATATTTGTTTTTTTACTTTCAGTTAGTAAGTAATTTTTTTAAAAAAATATTTTGTTTACGACTTTTTTAATTTGCTCACACCCCTCTTTTAGTGTTATGATGCCCCCCTAGCGAAGAGTGCCTCACAGTTTGAGAAACACTGCATTACAAATTACTTATATGAATATTTTGAAAAGCTCAAAGAAATAATAATTGTCATAAATTTTATTTACCATTTAAACAACAATACACAAATATGTACAAATAGAGATATATCAACAATGATAGCAGCATACGATGAAAGCATGATTCCGTATTTTGATATGAAACGCAGAAAGATACAATATGATGGCGCAGCTTAGCTAAGGAAAACGGCGAACCATTTAAGCCCCAAGCAAACCACTCCGCCTTCTTTCACAGCTGGTTAGAATGCATTCTAAATGTTCCTGGAAGAGAAGAAATGCATTTGTGAACCACAATGCAACAAATATGCTTCAAATTCCCATAAACCGGGGGACAATTTCTGAGGCAATTTACCAACGAAACGTTTTATGCATTGTTAAAAACTTTCATTTTTTTTACTGATAGTCTGAAAATTCTTTTTCAAATGTTTTCCAGAACATATTTTTGCCTAACTATTTTATTTAGTGAATAAAGACTAAAATGAGATATGCTGTTTAGAGTTGATACCGTAAATAATAAGGAAATAATAATAATACAGAAATTGTTGATAGTAATGTTATTCCGTATATGTTATTGTTATTTTAGATGTGTCTTTCTGGCAAAAGAAGTACTTAAAATAAAATCCGATAAAAAGAACATGATTTAATTGCATAAATAATATTAAGGTATGTATCCAATATGTTTTCCGCGTACTTTACAGTTGTGAATTAAAAAAGCTGATATTTCATTTTTCGAATAACAGCTGAAAGGTTCAAAAACAATCAGAAGTCACTAAAACACTAGAAAAAACATATTTAAAAAAGTTTTTTTTCTTTCTCATTTTCTTAAGCTTTTGAAGTTAATCATATTAAGATAAATTATAAAACTATACATGAATTCATTATTGTTTTTTGTTTATATTTAAACAGTTTAGTGTGTACAAAAATATAAAAATTACAATATCGGAGTCACAGAAAATATGGGAAAATTGTGATAATTTTTTTTGTAATATTAAAACTACATGATTTAAAATTGCAGGGTAGAATTTATCTACAAAAAAAGTTATGTAATTTCTAAAATACTTTTAAAAACGCAATAAACATTTTCAAGTAAAGTATCAAATGTAGTTCAAATTTTAAATCACATGTTGATTGTGAAAAGTAATAAATGAAGAAGAAACACATACTAATTTTCATACAGATTGGCTTTTAAGGAAATTTTTCACATTTCCAGACCTTTTTTATCATGTTTTATTTCCGTTTTCAAACGTCAAATTAATGAGATCAGAAGTAATTCTAAAATGAATTCTTCGTTTCTTAAATTTAAATACAGTCGGACCTCCAAATTACGAACCTCTATATTACGAATTTATCTATATTGCGAGTTTTTCCCTGGAACCAATAATATTTCATGATTTTCTTGGTAAAATAACCTCCCAATAGCGAAGTCCCTTTTCTATATAAAGAACTCTTTCTCCAAATTCAATTTTTTCTCTCACTATTTTTGAAGTATTATGGACATTTCAAGTTGTTCTCTCTTTTACCACATTTTATGGTGTTTATAAGCCTTGAACTGGTTTTATTAGGTGCCTTACTCGAAGAGAGTAATAGAAATCTAGACGTTTCATCCAAGAATTACAACCTTAAACCCCCATTGCCCAGTTCACTAGAAACATCTTCGAATATTCCAATTCACCTTTAGTAGAGTAGTATCGTGTCCTCGTGTCTTTGAATTATTCTCCAATCATTTCCAGCGTTGATTAGTCGTACTGGTAACCTCGTTTCTTGTAGCTCGAAACTGTCAAAACGTAAGAGGTTAAACATCAAAGAAAAAAATTTCAGTCATCAGAAAGTGGATAAAGGCATATAGAAACTTTCCTTGCAGTTTCTTTTTTTCTCTTGTTAGGTAAGATATATAAAATAAGTACATATTAATTTACAAAAAAGTGAGAATAACAACTCTTTTGTTAGATAGTGTTTATGAATTTAAAATTTGTTTTATGTTGTTTATAAAGAAAATTGAAAGATAAATCTCTTTTTAACGAACTTTTTTTGGGGATTTATCTTCTTGGTTATATAATGGCCCGACTGTATTTTATAAGGCTTTTCAATATAAAATCTACACAACGTCGGGTTCACAAAAATTATACTAAACATTATGATAAAGGGTTTGTCATATTAAAATTGCATGATTTCGATTTATAGGGTAGAATTTATATTTTCAAAGCAGTTATAGAAGTTTTAAAATAGTTTGAAAAATATTAATAAATATTCTCAAATAACATAAAAAGCAGTACACATTTTAAATGATAGGTTGGTATTGAAAAGTAATAATTATGATTTACCATGCATGAAATCACTTATAATTTTAACAAAATATAGGTTGACTACTTCTTGACAATTGAATTGTGGTTCAATCTTTTAAATGTCTTGATTAAAAACTGATTTAAAAGTTTTGAATTTCGGGAAAATTAGTACACTTCATTCTGAAAAAACAACATTAAATGAAAAGAAAAATTATTTTACAAAGTGGTTGAAAATCTAGGCAGGTGATCCATAGCTAGCAAAAAAAAAAAAAATTCGATTTTTATAGTATGAAAATTGAGAAATTAAGTGCAAAATGGAATTGCATATTGTCTTCCCCTCCCCCTTTTTTAGTACTAATAATTTTGAATCTTAAAGCTCCCAACTAAATTTCAAACACCTTATATCAAATCACAATGAGTAACGAAGTTGATGAGTGAGAAATATATATCTTATTTAGTTTTTAAAGAGTAGTATAAAGAGTATATTTTCCCTTATTCTAGAAAAGGTATATTTCCGTCTCCACAACTACTCTTTGACTGCATAGAAAACGAACAAATATTCTTACCTATGTAAAAAACACAATGCCGTTGAAACAAATAACATAAAATTCAAATTCCTGGATATCTGGTGATCTTCACTGTTCATCACATCTGTGAATAAAGATATATCAAACATTTATAATCACATTTTAAAATACCAAACATATTTCTGTTTGTATTATAAAGATAATTTCTATGCAAAGTTAATAAGTTTAACAAGTAATAAAATTATAACAATGCAGTTATTAAAATAATTACATATATAAAATCAGCTTTGGCAAAAAAAAGGAAAAGAAAAGAAACTATACATTTAAGCTAGATGTTAATCTAAGATCAGCATAATTTATACAAGAAAGAATAATTATGTATTCGTGTTTTGAAGATTATGATTTGTTAATTGACAACTTCCCACTAAATTGTATTTTTAACAGTTTTTGTATTGCATACATAATTTATAGTTAAATTTATTTATGAATGAGAAAATCACTGTTCTATTAAAAAGTAAATACTGCAAATTTTGAAAGCATTCAAAAGTTTCTCATTGAGTAACATTGGTTTATAAACACTTTCTATGTACAAGTTTAACGTGTTACTTTTTTAGACACTGAATTTTAAATTAAAGATAATTTTATGAAGTATATTTTAGATATTTTATTATGGTATCATGCGAATGATTTTTGTTAGTAATATACATATATATATATATATATATATATTATATATATATATATATTTATATGATATTGCCTCACAGATTAATTTTTAAATATTTATCCTTTGCATCACATGTACACTTGCAGGATAAATATCTTTACTACTTCATTTTATTCTGTATTTGCAAATAAAATTATAAGTAAATAACAAATATTTTTTATGTTTCAATAGGAGAAAATAATTTATTTTTATTAAAATTAAATATTCTAATAAAACCTTATCCCATACTTTTTAATTATGACTACATGGAATGTGTACTTAAATGTATTGTAATATTCAACGTATAAAATAGTCAATGCTACAAAATCATATGTAAATTGCAACTATAACTAATATTATTTATATTTTGTATGATTATTCTAATTAAAATTAGAACCCAAAATTTTGAAAACCTGTTAGACAAGCATAGAATTTAAATTAGTCCAAGAACTTCAATAATAAATTACTTTTTCGAATAATCTGATCATTCAAACAAGCTACATTGACGAAATAAATAATAGAACAACTTTTCTCCGTATAAAAGAGCTGATGGGGAAAGCAAAGTAATAACATATTTCCCACCAAAAATATATAAAGCGTACTTCTTTCTTCTTTTTAAAAAACAACTTATTATGTTTCTTGTTCGAAATTCACCTGATTTTCAGAGCCCAACACAAGAAAAAATAGTATCAAAAGACATTTTGTTACTAGAATAATCGATGACCATATTACACATAATAGCACTTCCCGATTCGAATTTTATAGAAGCTTTCCGAAGCCTGTACATAATCAAATATTAAACGCTGCCCTCTCTTCATAATTCGACATATCGACGTGTATTTGTACCCTGAAATGATGAATTATGTTCTTTCTCTGCAGGCTTTTCTACAAGAGCAAAATTGCTTTTCTAGAAAATTATTGACAAAAATAGTCGGCGTTAAAATCACTCCACCCCCTAGCTCCTTCCCTTTTCGGGCATCGATTACCAATGAGGTGTCTGCAAAAGCACCCCGTGAGTTGCCGTGGCCACTGAAAATATTTATTTTAATATTTTTTTTATCGTTTTCTTTTTCTTTTGACGTGTTATTTCCGCCTGGAACAGCACAGAGAAATAATAATGGTCCTTATGCTGTTGCTTTTCGCGTTAAAAATGTAATTCACGGAGTCAAAGAAATCGACCACTGTATCGCGTTTTACCGAAAACTCTCGACGATAAAAATGTGGTGAATATCGATTCTCAGAGTGGTGTCTGTATTGATAGCTAAATACCCCCTTCCCTGCTGAGACGTGATGGAAGTGTTCAAAAATAAAGCAGTTGGGGACTTTTGAAAGATCCGTGTATAGAACGTTGCAATTTTAATGAGGAATTATTCATGAAGAAAATTTAGACTCAGCAAATATTTCTGGGGTTTATTTTAATTAAAGCCCAGTTTGTGTCATTTTCAACCTATTGGACTAAAATAGGACATAACTTTGATATTTATTGACCCAATTTTATTTTAATAACAAATGCAAAAGTATTATGTGAAATAAAAGTGAAAATTATGCGCATATGTGTACATAAGCTTTGATATACCGGTTGCTTCATAAATAGCGTGACCGATTTCAGAGGATCATAAATTTTTATTGAATGAAGCTATTTGCATGGAATTTTCAATGTGATTTTGTTTAGCACGTCTAGCTTTAAGTAAACGTTTCGGCTAAGCTAAAAGAGTTTTTCCGATCATTTTCGATGTATTTTTCCAATTTTTCTTAATTTGCTTTTTGAAGCCCTTGAAATGCTCTTATCTTACGTCTATTTAATTGTTTTTTAAGTATTTTTTTAAATTAGTAATTGCAAGGAACACAGGCAGGGGATAGTGATAGCCATTTATCAGCGGAAGAAAATTATTCTTTTTCTTATATTTCAGTCATTTTATGGTTGATTTAGCAGTATAACTATATGGTATACAATGTTGCTGAAAAACAAAGTTTCCTTTAGTGTAAAGAAATTTGCTTCCTCTGGTCAAGTGTTTACAAACTTTATTCATATGGTATTTGTAATAAATTTTAGTCTTTGGTTCTACAAAAAAATGGTTTTTTAAGTCGTGAGGGAACATGCGGGGACAAAACTTGAAGTTATCCATGTTTTGTATCTATCTTTGCATAACATTAAATACAGAGGCCAAGAACGTTTACTTCGTTTTTCTACGGTCTTAACAGACATTTGATGACAGTCGGGAAATTTTAATTTTTTATAGCTAAACTTCTTTATATGTTGATAAATTGTCGATTGCTCTATCTGTAGTTTCTTTGCCTTAGGTGTTTGATGCAAAGGAATTTCTATAGCGATAATTATTTCAACTTTTTTTCTCCTTCATTAAGGACTTCCTTTCGTTTCACATTTTTTCCCCAAGAGCTTTTTTTATTTTTAAAAATGCTTTATTTTTTACATAATTTGAACAATCATCCTTCAAAAGTTGTAAATTTTCGTTCCGGGTTTGAGGATCTAATTTCCGTATTATAATTTACTCCCATTAATTAAAGTGGTTTGATTAGGAATTTAAATGTTTCATTTTTAAAATAAAATCAGTAGTAAAACGATAGAAATTCATCACAAATAGTTATATGCTTTTAAAATTGGTCACTAGTTTTGAATCAACCAGTATATCTTTGTAAAAATAAGAATCTGGATTTAAATTGCGAATAAATTTGTTATTATTCTTTTATCATATATAAATTATATGTATTTATAAGGTATACTACCTGATAAAAACAGAATATATGAATTAATGTATATTAAAGAATAATGCTTAGTAACTAAAGTTAAAATTTAAATAATAAATAATTACATAAAAATAAATTAAAATTTAACATGCAGAACAAATTTCATCAAATATATTTAAAAATAAAATATTTTAATAAGAAAACGTAACTTTTTATTTCAAGAAAGAAAAGTCAACAATTTCATATACGTAACTAGATTCTAATATATCTGCAAATTAGGTTATGATTTTGTACTTTTTTAACATTGCATTTAAACTCTTACAGATAAACGTTTATTTTTAAATTACATTTAGATATCTCTTAACACTGATGATTTATTCCATGCTTAACAAAAAAGGAAAAATATATTCTAATTATTTAGAGAAGTGATGTGTAATTAAAATTCAATGCTTTCTATAATCATTGAACTTTTACCGAGATTATATAAATTCATGCTTTAAAAGTAACTTCAAAGAAAGTTTCCCTAGAAGTTAAAACAAATGTTTTTTTTGCGTGTGTGTGTGGTCAGAATTTGATTTTTAAGATCATAAATTGAATATGCAGTAGTTCCAAACTATTATTTTTCTTTTACTTCTATATCATTAAAATAGGGAATGCACACAAGTTATGGTAATATTTTACCTTCAGAAGAAAAGTTTAATATAACATTTTAAGGTACTTAGGTATTATCGCAACAATCGCCTAGGTTGAAGATAAATCGCCAAGTTGGCAACCCAATTTCACATGTGTCGTATGCCATGTCACGTGCTTCGTTTCATATAATGTCACCAATACGTTACGATAATACATAAGTAGATACCTATTTTACTATATAGTTTTCCATATAAGAAGAAAGAGCAGAAAAAGTAGTCCTAGAAATTTTCGTTCCGCTAAATATTTTTTTTTGTAGAAAAAGTATTTTTCTCACCTTAAAAAATGAGTTTATATTAATAATTCTAAACTAACTCTCTTATGCTAGATTCATTAATTTTTAAATATTACGAGCTTCGTTTCTTATCAATACAATTAAACTTTTTAAATAATTGCTGTATTTAGAAAATGTTTAGTTGCACTTAAGAAAACTCAGAAAAATACCATTTAAATTATTAACTTAAAAACTAATGTGATATTTTAAATAATCAATTCAATTTAATCTTTAACGTAATATGCATGAAACATTTAAAACCGAAAATGTTTTTACTGTACAAACATTGCTTCATACTGTTGCATTAAGATTTTAAAAGTATAAAAAATAGAAACATCCAATGAAATTTAAAATTAAATTTTTAAATTAAGTTAAGTTATTTATAAGTTACAAGAAGAAGAATTTGATTTAAAACCAAGACTGAAATACATTTTGTCACTATTTGTGTTTTAAGTTTTTAACTTTTCTTATTTTATAACTTAATTGTTTTGTTAAACTTACCTATACTATTTTAGTTTTGTAATTTAATTATTTGTTTTCCTAATGTAATTGTTTGTTTTTGAAATTTCATCGGTTTGGTACAAATTGTTTTTGTATTTTTATTTCCCTTCATTTTATTTTGTTCTGGCTTTCTTTATTTACTTCTGTAAGCCATGTGGGATACTTGTGGTACACGACAACTATTTTATCGGTTTGTAACCCCTTAACTGCCAACTAAAAGTTACACGATTCACTCCCCAGTGCATTCGTTTTTTTTACATAGATGTGCATACGGTGTATTGGGGGAAGAAACGGCACAAATAGGTAAATACTTCTCTGAATTGAGCAAATCCTTCGCAAACATTGTCAAGGTCATTTCATTGCATTCCAAAGACTTCAAAAAAGTTTACCGATAGCAGAGCAGAGAAATGGTTCATATTTCAGAAAGGTGTACATATACGCCCGGGGCAGCTGACGCACCGATTGAGCGAGATAAAAATTAGTGCTTACGTATTATCGCAACCTATTGGCGACATTATTTGAAACGAAACACATGATTGTCAATTCAACGCATACGACACATGCGAAATTGAAGTTGCCAACTTGGCGAGTTATCTTGAGCACTGGCGATTGTTGTGAGAATATGTAAAACCTAAAAGTTTTATTAATTTATGAAAATGCCTTTCGAAAGACATTTTATCAGAACATGAGTTTTGAAATTATGTTATGTAAATATAATAACGAGCAGATTATCGTAAACATGAAGATGCTGAAATAAGTGTATGAAATCTCATATTTTTTTCTTGCGTTTCATTATTTCACGATATTTCCTAGAAAAAAATAATTGACATGAGAATAATTCTAAGATATCGTAGCTTTAGTACTGATGACTAATTTAAAGTTAACTATATCATCTTCTCATTCTTTTATAATAGTCATGACATTTATAAATTTTAAACGCATCATGCGACTGCACACCTACATTTTTCTTTAAAAATAAAAAAATTACCCTTCTCGCGACGCATATTCTCCAATTACAAACAATTCTTTAGGGGAAATGCTTTAAAAATTCCATCATTAGTCATCCTGTCAACGCTTGTGTGTTATAGAACTTAGCGGTCTTCCCATCTGCGCGTTCTCAGGGAAAATCTCATTTCGTTTCCCTCTTTTCCCTATACGTTGTTAAGAGAACATGAATTTGCCCCATACCTTCTGTTTTAATTGATTTGGTTTTACAAAAGAATGGGCTATATTTGTAGATGGAAGCACTTCGCTGCTCTTTTATTTTTAATTAGCAACTGTGCAACCTTCTACAGAATGGTTAAGTCTAACAAAAGGGATGTATAGATTGCATTGTGTTGAAGTAATCCTAGAATACTGGAGTTACATGAATTCTTTGGATTAGGTATTTGTATAGAGATTTTTTTAAGTTTTTTTGTGGGAACTGGATGAGAGGAACTTTAAATAAGATGAATTTTTCCACAGATAATTTAATATTTAAACAAAAAATTAATTCATTTTAAAACAATAGTACATTTTTCAGGAATTAAAGCAGCTTAATTTTAAAAAATTGTTATGTCTGTAGTTTAATAAGTATTTTTACGTCATTATTGTCAGTTTTCGTCAATTTTCCCTGCTTATTTCTTTGCCTTAAGTTTCATTTGTTTTCATATTGCCTCATTTTCCTATGTAAATTTGTTTATTATTTGTTTTTTTTTTTAATTTCATAAAATGTATAAATATTTAAACTACTGTCATTTTAAAGGTTTTTCGGGAAGGGTTTTATAATTTTTTATAATTATAATTATACGGCAATGATTTAAGAAAGTAAGTGAATCTTTATAACTTTAATTTTGTTAGTTTCACAGCAAATGTGTTCAATACTAAAGACATTAACGTTAATTATCTAAAGAAATAAACTCAATTTACTTAATTATAATTTAGTAATAATTGTTGAGCTGTAAATTAAATACTATTTTTTATATTTATTTAGGCTGGTTTCAATAAAAAATGAATATTTAAGTGTAAGTAATACATTTTTTGTTTAAAATATAAATAAATAAACGATAATATAATACACACTATTTAAGGAAAATATTAATAATGCATGGTTATGTATATATTGGTATTTCTTATTTATATTAATCCACCCATTATAACTTTATATTTATTTCCTTTTGATAATTTACTATCCAACCATTAAAAGTAACTAGCATAATATATTAAGTTGTTATACTTTAAAAATATTTAACAACCCTAAAGCAATTTCACATTCTTATTTTATATAAACTGTTGTTTGTAAAAAATGCAGCCTCATGAAGGAATCATCGGAATAAAAATAAATTTAATGCACAAAAGAATTGTATTAGTACAAATAAATGATGAAATTTTCAAAGCAATATATATATGAAGTCTCCCAAATCAGTTTTTGGTGTAGCCACCACGCGCTGCAATAAGTGATGCTATACGACGTGGCATGGAGTCAAAAGGATTTTGAATGTCTGCTTGTGAAAGAGAATTCCCTATTGCTTGTATGCGCTGCAAAAGTTCGTCTTTTGAAGCTGCAGGACGCAGATCACGAGCGAGACGCCGACCAACCAAATCCCACACATTATCAAGAGACGACACATCGGGCGAATAAGCAGGCCAAAGAAGAAGTAGCATGTGTTGTACTGAACAGAACTCTCGGACAATGATTGCAGCATGTGGGAGTGCATTATCCTGCTGAAAGATAGCTCCAGGGATGTCTTAAAGGAAGGGAATGACTTCGGGCTGCAGCACTTGATGGACGTACCTGTTGCTATTGGGACTATCCTCAATTCGTAGCAAATCGGATCATTTATCATACGAAATCGCACCTCAAACCATAACACCGGTAGTTAAGCCACTATGTCGTTCGATAACGCACTCTGGAAGGCAGCGTTCAAAGGCATAGTATCTAACACGAATGCTACCATCATGGACCCATAAATTGAATCGTGATTCATTTGAAAAGATAACTTTGTGCCAATCTGCTTATCAGGCTCTGGGCTCATGAGCATATTGCAGACGCAGCCGTCGATGGTTTGTCGTGAGGGGGGTCCTGTATAAAAGCACCCTTGCACGCAATCCATGGTGCAGCAGACGTCGACCAATTCACGAAGCCGACAATAGTACACCTGTAGCAGTAGACCAACGTGCTGCCAACTGTCTGAAAGAAGCTGTAAGGTTATTCTCCGCCATGCGGAGCAGGTGTCGATCGTCGCCGCTGACATCACCTTCCGTCGTCCACTGCCAGTGTTTCGAGTTTTTTGGTGCTCGTCGGTCCACTGCTTCTAAATTCGCATAACTGTGGAGCTGTTCCACTACACATAGCTGTGATAGGAAAATCCTCCTTCTCGAAGGCCGACAATTCTCCTCATTCAAACTCTGTAAGTTTTTGGAGTTTCTAATTATTTTGTCGTGGAGGCATACTTATGTCTCACTAAATGCTTGCCACTAACAAATAATCTTTAACTATTTTCAAAAATCCCTTCTAATCGCTCTATTTATACGCTTTCAGCATCAGTTCAGTGGGCGCTGCGCACTCCACGCACGCACAGTGACTCAGAAACTTTACTATTTTACGTAACATCCTATAATTGATACTTGCTGCAATGTTCATTTAATTCTGATGATTCCTTCATAGAGTTACATTTTTTACAAACAGCAGTGTATAAAAGAATTGAAATAACTCTTTGAAAGATATATTAAATTTAAAATAATTAATTTAACTATATCTATTTTTTAAAAAAATGATAACAATGAAGAATCCCACAGAAAGATTAAATATTTTTCAAAAACACATTGTTTAGGAACAATTTAAGACTTTTACATTGTTTATAATATTGCTCATGCTGTTAATAATATTAGTTTTTGCTGGAGAAAGAATTGAATAACTTTAAACTGTTATTCGAGGGAATAAGATTTGTGGATGTATTTCATTTACAACACAGTTTAATATTTTTGATTTTGATACATTAAATATTTTGTAAATTGTTTGTTGTTTCTGAAAGGGATCTTTAGTTTTTTAATGATTTAGAACTTTTTTACAATTAGATAAAGTGATTAAATGTACATTTTTGCCTTATATTCTAACGTGTTGCCATTCCTTGTAATGGAAATACTTATTCGATAAGAATTGCTAACGAGATTATTCTAAAACATTGTTATCTTCTTATATATAAATTGACGTTAATCCCATGAAAAAAACCAATGTAATTACCATTTAAACTAACTTTTGAATGGGCTTTATTTTCCAATTTACTTTTTCGCAAATACTTCTACATTAATCATGTAACAAAGAGTGTTTTTTAAAACTTAAACTTACTCTTTCTCTTCCATGATCATTAAATAACCTATTCAATGAAATCCTTAGCACAATTAAATGATTACTTTACTATTATTCAAACCCCTTTCAAGACAAAGCCATAGAAGCTAACTTAAACACACACAGATACTTTTCAAACTTATTTTTTTTATCTCAGAAAAAAGGAATTCAATTGATAATCCCAGTAGAATTAATGGAACTGACTCTCCGACTTAGAAAAAAAATTCAATTTAATTGATTTTTTTCCTGTAACTAAAAGATTTCTCCACGGGCCATAGAAAAATCTTTTACAGAACCTCCAGAGGCAAGTAATCTAACACCAAAAAATAGCTTCTATTGAATGCACTCCTCGTTATTTTTCCTTTACTTCGCAAAAAGGCAGAAGCTTTTAAAAGTGTCAACAGCGGCCAATGTCTGAGAGAGAGATTAATTTCCGCCTATGAGAAACACAATGGGAGCGATCTGGTTCACAATCCACATTCCGAGAGAAAAAGGTTCATTGTGGGGTGGAATGAAAGAAACTAGAACGGATACTCCTCTAGGATATTATTGTGTTCGAGTGAAGAGCATAACTAGTGTTTCTAAAAAATAATAATAATCCATTCGGGAAAAAAAGAATTTGCTGTAGATAGTGAACAAGTAGTTTTTCAGTATTCAAATAATATCCTATTAAACAATGGAGCTCGAGAAGTGTATTCGTATTTCATTATTATTGCTATTATTAGTAAGGAGTATTAGTTACAGTTAGTCAGGAGCTCACAAATTAGTCGGGTATTAGTATTAGTCAGGAGCTCAAGTATTATAATTGTTTTTAACGTAAGTATTAATTAAAAACATGCTTGATGAGGCTTACATATGTGCACAAGTTTATAACTTTGTATGATTCCGTATTCTCATTCCGTTTCAAAATTATTTGAGGAAAAAATTACAGAATAATTTTTCAATAATTAATTAGAGTGGAGAGAATAACTAGTGTTTTCTTCTAAAATATAATGCTAATCCATTCGGGGAAAAAGGATTTGCTGCAGATAGTGAACAAGTAGTTTTTCAGTATTTAAATAATATCCTATAAACAATAGAGCTCGAGAAGTGTATTCGTACTTAGAATTAGTCAGGAGCCCAAATATTGCAGTTGTCCTCAACGTATGTATTAAAAACAAATCTGATGTATGTGAGCTTAGAAATATATGCACACATTTACGATTTTGTGTGATTTTGTTTGCGACATTCTAATAATTAAACAAAAGAGCTCAAGAAATGTATCCGTGCTTAGTATTAGTCTGGAACTCAAATATTACAACTGTTCTCAACGTATGTATTAAAAAACATGCCTGATATATGTAGGCTTAAAATATATATGCATAGGTGTATAATAATTTTGTGCGATTCTGTACTCACTCTGTTGCATGAAGACTGACAGAAAATTATTTGATGAAAGATTTATAGAATAAGTTTTTATTAGTTAAGTACAGTGAAGAGCATAACTCTCTCTAGTACTTCTATAAAACTAATAAAAAAAATTCATTCTGGAAAAAAGATTTTCTGTAGATTGTGAAAAGGTAGTTTGCAGTTTTCAAATAATATCCTACTAAAGAATGGAGCTCGAGAAGTGTATTAATACTTAGTATTAGTCTGGAGCTCAAATATTGCAACTGTCCTCAACTTATGTATTTAAAACAAATTTGATGTATGTGGGATTAGATATATATGCACACATTTACGATTTTCTATGATTTTGATATTCCGTTTCCAGAATATTTACTGAAAATTATTTAGTAAAAAAGTTAAAGAATAAACTTTTATAATGATTAAGGTATCCGAGTGCGTTCGGAACCGTGATTTTGCAAGAGCGTATAAATGGATAATATTTATGATATTTAGTGTCACTTAAATTAGAAAACGTATACACAAAATTGTTTTAAGAATATTATTACTATAAAAAATTATTTAAGTACTATATTTTTTGATAAAAAATGAACATAGAATGGCCCCTTTTCAAAACATTCTCCTTTTATGAAAAATGTTTCTATTATAATAATATTTTGCCTGTATGTAGCTCAGGCCCTGTAAAGAGGCTGAACTAAAATTTTTAAATTATATAACTTAATTGTGAATTTATCCATATTTTACGACACCAAAGGGGAAACATTTTAAGAAAAAAAAACGCTAATAACTATTTCAATTGGTGGTAACTCTGAAAAAATGTGTTTTCAAAACTCCTAGTCCAGACTCTCTGGAGAGAAGTCTTTACTTTATATAAGCAAAATATTATTATTATAGAAGTATTATTTATGAAAGGAGAACGCTTTGAAACAAAGTTATTCTAATTTAATTTTTTGCCAAAATATTGTATTTAAATATTTTTTTTCTCATAATGTTTGTCATAAGGTTCTTAAAACAATTTTATATATGTTTTCTAATCTAAGTGACATTAAAATTATCCATTTATGCGCTTTTTTAAAATGAAGATTCCGAACGTAGTCGGATACTTAAATGTTTTGAAATACTTTTTTTTAATGGGAGCCAATATTAAAACCTATGAAAAATATAATGAAAAAGCTATCCTATTCATAATATATATACTAAAAGGCAACAGATTGTAAAAGAGAGGAGAATATAAGTAATCAGAACATGAATATTGTTCTTAACTATCATTCTAATGTATCCATTGTTCATACCTTTTAAAAGTGGCTGAAACTTTCAATGCAACGATCATAAACTATAAATTTTGAGTTTGTTCTTACCTCATTTTTGATTTTTGGATCTGAGGCAGAAACATTTTCATTTGTGATTAAGATGTTTCGAAATCTTTAAAATAAGTAGTAGATTTATAAAAATTTTGTTTTTAGAATTATTGTTTTCTTACAATTATTGGTTAAAGTAGCGTTTCTCAAACTGTGAGGCGGACCCTCTCAAGGGGCTGTGATAACTCTGCAAGGGGATGCGAGCCTATTGAAAAGTCGAAAACAAAAGATTATCTAAGAAACTCATTAATTTATGGAAAGTAAACAAACAAAATACATTCTGACATAATAAAAAATAAAACATACATTGACACTGATATAATACACTTATAAATATATCAGTACTGCACAATCGATTTAATAATTAATTCAGCAAGGAACAAGTTAGGAACAAGTTTAACAATTACCAGTGACCCCAAGCTTGTCATCTAAAAATTGCATCCAAAAATTAGTGTTTATCTCAGTAAATTGTACAGTTTATAATTAATCCCTTAACAGCTAATTAAAAGTTACGCGATTCACACCACAATGCCACTGTTTTCCTTCCACGTAGGCGTGCGTATGGGATGTATTAAAGGGGGAGGAAATAAGTAAGCAAATATTATGAAATAAGTAAATCATTCGCAAATACTGCCAAGGTGCTTTCATTTTGCACTCCAAAGCCTTCGGAATAATTTTATGGTTTTATGGACAACATTGCACAGAAAAAATCCGTACTTCTGAAAGACGTATATATACGTTCAGGGCAATTATCGCTTTGTTTGAGCGAGACGTTTATATACGTCGGTGGCACTTAAGATTTTAAAGTCGTAATGCAGCTTTAGCATGAAAGTATGCTATCACTGAATTCAATACTATGTTACTATAAGGAAGGGAGGGCGCAAAGAAAATTATGGTTAAAGATTGTGTCGCTAATAGTGAAAATTTGAGAAACACTGGGTTAAAATTATTGTTGATTATTAATAAAAAATCCTAAATCAAATTATGCAATTATTTATTTAAATACAGTTTCCTAAGGTGAGTTTAATGGATGGCAAGGCATGTGTATTAAGTGAGATATCTTATTTCTATTTTTATTTTATTTAGAAGAAAGTGTATTTCCAAAACAATACATATAAGAGGACCGAATTACTATTATTATTATTTTGTTATAATTTATACTGAAAGAAAACTAGAACTATTGCTAGTACCTTAACTATAAATGCGGTACCTTTTGTTCTTCAATGTGCGTCTCTCTCTCTCTCGCGCGCGCTGTTTTTTTAAGTGAGTCAGTGCGTTATTTTTTTATTAGATATTATTACATAAAGTTTATATTATGCGTTATTATTTCTTTAATTCTCATTAGAGTTCTCTGAAAGATGATGCCAACATGTTTGTAATGAGCATTTCAAATATTCCACTTATCGGATAGCTAAATAGTTATAAACGTATAACTTTACGATATAATTTGTTACTTTATTACATGAATGCAATTACTATATTATATATATATATATATATATATATATATATATATATATATATATATATATATATATATATATATATCCGTTAGGAATATCATGCATATTACTTTACGATATTGCTTCGAAGCTTTAACTCATGGTTGCATTAGTACCCAGTTAAAATATTTCGTCAACCCCTAAAGGTAAATGCATTACAATTTCAAATTCCCTGGTCTTGAATACATAGTACTCATACTTACAACATGTGAATAAAAATAATGTTATATGCAAATAGCATTTTTCTTTCATAAAGAAGAAATGAAATTATCACACACAAAAAATAATAATTAGCAGAAGATTGAATATCTTGGCAAGCAATGGACAAAAATGTTAAACATATTTGAAATTTAAAAATTTAATGCGGATATATATATATATATATATATACATATATGTACTCAGCATTTAATTCTAAAATTCTATTATTTAATTCTATATTCATGTTTTACTGGGAAATAAAAAAAAATTCTAAATTAAAAAAAAATACAGATACACATGCCTTACTGGTTTAAAGAGATAAACACATATTTACGTGTCAAAAACATTTTCTGTTCCGTGACATTCTTGAAACATGACACATTCAGATTAATACTTAAAATGTATTATGATGAATACGGAAACCTTGATTTTACAGTATGTACCTAAAAATACCGGAATTTATAGTAGTTTGATGACAAAAAGGGTACATACTACTACAAATCAAAAAACATAATTTAATGCACAAATATATTGAAAAAAGATCAACGTATTAATGAAACGTAGAACATTAAAATAAATTCAAGCCTTGATGTCAGAAATAGTTGCTTTATTTGTGAAAACCAAAATCCAGAAGTATGAAGAATTACATTTAAGGAAATCAACCCATCACTGTTTATATGAATAAGCTAAGTAATAAAAAAAGTGAAATATTAATGTGAGTTTCTGAGAAAGAATAAATTGCGTATTGGTTTTTGTGCTTGTAGTTTCTGCTATGATTGTCTGATTTTGTATTGTTGCAGAGGTTTTTATAAATTAAATGATGTTTTGAATAAAATTCATGTTGTCGTTATATATATATAAAGTAGTTCATGAAGTACTGATAATGGAATGCATGGAATTAATCTAAGAGCGGTCGCGCGGAGCACGGAGTCAACTCAGGCTCATGAAATCTTTAATTTTGGGAAAACTGCTTATTTGTTACCAATGACCTTGTCAGTATATTCCTATATTACAGTATTCTTATACTTTAACTATATT
Organism: Trichonephila clavipes; assembly: GCA_019973935.1. NCBI lineage: Eukaryota > Metazoa > Arthropoda > Arachnida > Araneae > Nephilidae > Trichonephila > Trichonephila clavipes. The sequence goes on from BMAU01010910.1 coordinate 97,991, forward strand.
TGTCACGTATTTTCCTCTTTTTTTGGAGTGGCAAGCATTTTTTTGTTTGTTTTTTGTTTTACAATCCTTAGATACTTCAAGTGACTGAGTTTAAAAAGCGGTGACTTTTGTTCCGAAATATGTTCTATAAATAGGCTGCATTTTTCCTCTGTGGACGACTAAGTGGTTCTTATTGCTGTGTTGCACGAATCATTATAGTTTATAAATGTAAATGAGCAGAATGCAAAAAAGGAAATGGACATATGTGCGATTTTATTAGATGACGTTGAAATAGATCAAGTAAGAGAAGAACCTGATGAAGTAATAGGTATTAATCATAATAACAAAAGTAAATTTCAGCAAAGCGATGAACATGAAACATTTGAGTTAAAAGAAAATTTTCAAATGCCGCCTAAAAAACTCCTTCAAGAAAGACATGGAGCCATATGTGTACTACAAGATACACTGCGCCCTGTCAAAAAGACACAAACATAAAACAGTCAACTTGCTATTTATTGATCATCAAAAGATAGTAAAAGTACAATAATTGGAACAAATGTGACAGTTCAGCCAGCAAATATTCCTGTAATGTTAGCAAAAAGTGTTGTGATCTGGGCCCTTTGTCAAACTCATACACATTTGAAATATTTTAGTCCGATTTGATTCGAATTATTTCTCATATTATCAAAAAAAAGAGTGTGTGTGTGTGTACTTATGTACTCACGTAAGAAGTTATACTTCTTTGGCGTAGCAAGATTAAAATCTTTCTAAAAATCTTGAGCAGGGCAAGCTGGGCCATGGACGAAAGGCGGTCATGAGCAGAATTGAACGATACTAACCTTAGGTCAATCGGACTAGCCAAACCCGAGATAATCACGATTAAAATAAATTTAAACACCCTCGCACAGGGACAATAAGACCAAAAACATGGAGGGTTTTCGGCAGACTGTATCTGGAGTTGAGGTGAACCGAATGTGACACTTGAGACCTCATACTGAATGTCTTGGTGGGAAGCATAGTTCCTGAGGAAATTAAGACAAATTAATAGAAAATTAAGGGCCTGAAGAGCCCCCGAGTTATGGTCACATTTTAAAATAATTAAAACATTTCAGACAATTAAAGAAAATAGAAGCTGGGCATCCAGCAACTCGAAATTCAGCCTTATTGGGAGGAAACGCTACAGAAATCCATTCGAACTGGTCAGGAGTCTGTAGTTGTAAATGGGGCGGCGATAGCTTGGGAAAGGAAAACAAAACGAACTCCCCTCCCAGGGGCAGGAGCAACTGTGAAGTAAATGGTCACGTACATCCCAGTGGTACACAGAGTAGTAGATGATTCTAAAGTTTCATTCTTCTATCTCTGTAATACCGTGGCGCCATCAAAAGATCGAACCTCATAGGAATAGTATGGCGATTCTAATTTTAGAGATAATGCCCCCAAGCCCACTATCTACACACGAATTATAACAGATGAAAGAGCTCAACAAGGAGAACCTATTGTCAGAGTTTCATTAACGAAGCTCAAAAATCCTCGGAGCTATGCGGGATTTGAAAAAATTTACAACTTTAAAATAATTTTAAAATGTTAGATATAGATGAAGAAATGGGGCTATGGCCCTACAAAAATATATCTAGGATGCTCATAGGAAGAACAATCGAATCCGGTCGGTGCGGTCGACCAAGGTGGAATAGGATTCAAGTTATTACTTGAGAAGCCCTGAAGGGGGGAGCACCGGAGGGGACCAATTCCACGTAAAGCTCACGATAATACGAAAAAATGGTAGACCTCCAAAAATCAAGTCCCATTCTCAATTGCTGGGGGGTGAACTTTTTTCCAGTTCCCGTAGGAATAACATGGGGGCGTGATATTTTAGTGCTCAAGCCCTCCCCATACGTACACAATGGGAATGCAGCTGATGACTGGGTGGGTCTCGACGAGTGGAACAGTTGATTCAAATCTCAAGACTTGAACATGAGCCAAGATATTGTGAATTTAAACAAATTTAAAAAAAAGTTTAAATCAATTAAAAACTATGGAAAAAATAGCTCCAAGGGAACACGAAATTATAATAACTAGAAGAGTAGACAGAGAGGGATTGAATGAGCCAGATGCGAATGGACTGTCATTCTCGGGTGTCGAGATATTGGCTAAAAAGATGTAGAGAGGATGGATGCGTCCCATCAGATATGGTTAAATAACAATAGTTTTTACGATCCCCCAAATATCAGTCTCCTAGCACCAAAAAAGTGGCATGTTAAAATATTAAACAACGGTGTGTGATCATCGGTGCCGTGACGGTATGCACGCGCATTGTAAAAACTTACCCTCTTCCTTATTCTCAAATGCGCAATAAGAAGTATAACTTCAAAAATTGAAAAGTCTTTAAAAGCAGGAAATAATACATTCACTTTAATAAGTTAATATATAAAAAAATGATTTGGTGACTCCGTAACCCCACGCGACCACTAACGTTAATATCGACTGCTCCCGGGCTAAATAAAACGAAAACTATTTACTATAACTATATGTGCTTCACCTTTAAAAAATTAATTAATCATCATTTATTTTTTATAACTTGTAATGGCACACGCTATATTCTAACATATTAAATTTGAAGTAAATAAAACTAAATTATAAAGCAATATATATATATATATATATATATATATATATATATATATATATATATACATTAAGTTTTTAATGCTGCATAATGCGTGAAAACACACTTTAATTTTAATTTTATACTCAAGTTGGCAAAGATAAAACTTTAGAAAATATGAAAATCATTTTAATTTAGGAACATTCTAATAGGCGAAAATTGCGAGCATTCGACTTAAATATTAGAGTTAGTGATATGAACTTTTATTGAAATATATTTACTAATACTTCCTTATATATATTGCACTGGGAAATCTACACATTTCATTTCACATGCAACTTTAACTTTTATAAAAATCTTAAATTGCTTCATTAATTATCCCTATTTATAAGTATTGAAATTTCTAATCATTCCGAATATACGAAGCTTTATAAAAGATTTGGGTCTCACTTAGGAATTCAGTTCCATCTCGAAGAATACAGTAAATTTCTTTAGTAAACGACTTTTTATAAAATTTTAATCTTTTGAAATAGTTATAAGCTTTTAACTATTTTAAGACTTTTTGTAACGGTTGTAAGGTAGCACAAAATTCAGCCTAAGTTTGTCCAAGTTTTTATACTTATTTTTCATATGTATCGTGAATTGATTTCTATTAGCTATGGTTTTATTTAAGAAATTTGCAAGGAGAAGGGCATTCAAAAATAGTATTATATATATATATATATATATATATATATATATATATATATATATATATATATATATATATATATTTAAATCTATAAAATCAATCACAGTTATCAATTGAAAAATTGAAATATATGAATCTTATAATACTAAATCCCATATCAAAATATCAATGGCGAATATAAAAGATAAAATTCCATCGTTTTCAAACCAAATATAAAAATTATAAAATAAAATAAAAATTTATAAAATATCCAAGTGCAATCTCGGACTTAGGACCGATAAGTGAGGTTAAACTAGTTTGATGGCGCCAACCTTCCACCTATTGCAACTTGGTAAGTTAATTGGAAAATATCCAAATTTCAAAAAATTTTAAAAATTAAAAATTAAAAAGTTAAAATTAAACCATTATACTTGAAAAATTAAACTATTCGCCATCGCATTCTGAGAGATATTACAACATTAAAATATTAAAATTTAAAAACAATTTAGTGCATAATATAAGTGAACCACCAAACGCCCAAGATGATGCACCCACCTTTAAAATAGATGTATATGTATAAAAAATATTTGAGATCCGAAAGTTCGTACTAAAAAATTCGAAAGTTCAAACTAAAAAATTCGAAAGTTCAAACTAAAAAATCCGAAAGTTTAAATTAAAAAATCCGAAAGTTTAAATTAAAATTTCTAAAAACCGAATGTTCAAATTAAAAACACAGTATATTCACAAATGAAAAGCGTAAATCATTAAAAACTCACCAAAGAATATCCTAACAAGAATACAATCCATATCTCACAGCACGACTTTTCATATTTAATATATCAATTACCACATCCATATTTTGCTCATAACATCTACCAATGCCATGTCAATCCAAACGATTCATGATCTAACACTAGAGTTTGACCACTTGGCATTAGAAGCAAACCAGACCGCATGTAAAAAACTTGCTTGATTGGTCATAAGCATTTCATTGGTCATAAATGTATGATTGGACATAAATGTTTAATTGGTCATAAATAATTTTAAAGTGTAGTCGTGTAAATATTGGTCTAAGTGTGTATTAAAATGTATCCTGTGTGTGGAATGCGCAAATACTTCACAGCTGGACCACTAACAAGCTGACTTTATGGACCTAATGTTAAGTGGTGGATTTGTGCATTTACGAGTTTAAAAATATTTTTAAGAAATATTTCTGATCTATATATTTTCTCAGGAAGTTGATGGGATAATCATTATGTATGCAAATATATATATATATATATATTTATATTTTTAAAACATACGTTTATAAGGAATTTCGAAATAATTAAAGAAAAGGGGACGTATGCAATTTATTTTAAATGACGTAGATAGTTTTCCGTGTAGTGTAAATATCATTTTAAAGGAATCAGGGTTTTTTTATCGAGATTAATACTTACATTTGAAAATATGATTTTATTAATTGTATATCTTAATTGTTGTCCTGCATAGGTCACGTTTCAAGTTAAAATACTGACTTAAATAATTTCAGTAATTAAGTATAAATAACACTTTTATATTTGGGTTTATATAAGCTTAAATTTATTTTTATTATTTAGGATAAATTTTGATTATAAAAAAAGAATTAAAAATTCTTAAATAATATTTGTTAATTTCTGTTAAAATAAGTTTTGTTCATATAACAAAGTTTTAAAAACTAAACTTCTTAAATTGTATTAAAATATGAATTCATGATTAAAAATATGGACAGCTGTTTTAACTTATGAATTTACCAAATATTTCCACTTTTAAGTTACAATTTTAACTTAGAAGTATATCTAGAAAATGTCATCAAGTAGTACCACTAGAGAATAACAGATGGCAGCACGAGTTATGAATATATTTTTGAAAATAAATACTTTTTAAATACATGAGCAGAGATTAGGAAAGAATTTCTCTACTTCTTTATCAATTACTTACTTCCAAATTGTTTTGCTTTAACAATTAATTATTATTATTTATTAATAGTCACATTTCATAATCATGTAACAATTTCGCCTTTTTTGAATAGACTCTAGTTAGTTGTATATTCTTTTGCTTCTTTTTGCTCTGTTATTCTTAAACAAGTTCTCCTTCCCCCAGCCTCCAACTAACTCATGTGTCTCTTTTTTATCTATTTATGTAACAAGAAACACTTGAATAAACTCAAACGGAAAAGTAAATTTGTGAATAATATGGGGAAATATTTTTTGGCGTTTTATAATATCCCAAATACAAGCAAAACTTAAAAATATCAAGCAATAAAATTTCAATATTATTTTGCATAGCATTACAGTATAAATATTTAATTACCAAATCATCAATCGAGAGTACCACGAAATACCAGTAAACGTATTTTTAAAAAGTAGTATTGGATGATTCAATAAAATAGTCGTAAAATCTCGTGCTGCCATCTATCGTTGAGGCACAAAATTTTAAGCAAATGGAATGAGAAAATCGAGATAAAATATAATTGTAATTTCTAAAATAAATATCTGCATTGTCAATAACAGATAAGTAATTTAGTAAGAAATAGAAGTATATAGAAGTATTTAGTCGGAAATAGAAGGAATAAAAACTGTCTTCATTGTTCTCTCACCTAAACTATCGAGTCTTTTTTCTTTTAAGTTTTTTATCACATATTCTTTTAGATCCTTAAACATATTGCACTATTTTATGCTAAGTACCCATTTAAAAGCATAAATACTTAACTCATTAAAAAGTACTTAAAAGTATATGTGACCAATTCCCTAACTGAGTGTTTCTTTTAACTTAGTCCTTTTTAACATTGTGGGGTTAAAAAATTCCAATGGAATTCCAAATTGAAAAACAATATTCAAAAAAGGAACCAAATTCACTATTTCTTGTACCACAGAACGAAGCAACTTCAATCCAATAGGACACAATTTACACACATGCCATCATCTCTCCCTCTTTCTCTTTCTAAGCATGGGGATAATTTCTCAAGATCGGCATCACCGATTTGTTGAATCCTTTTCAAGAAAAATATCAGATACGATCAGATAGACCATCTTGTTTTTAACCATGCACTCACTATATACATACACATTTCATGGTATTGATAGTTTTTTGATAACAATGCATGCTCTTAAAAACTAAACTTTCTGTTATTATTATAATAATTATAATAATTATTATATTATATTTTGAGTCAGTAAAATATAGTAACATATCCCTGGTGGACCTGCGAATTTATTACTTACATTCACATCAAAACTCATTCCAATTTTTTGTAATTAAGTAGTGTTATTCTTAAAAAGTCTGTAAATATTTAACAAATTTTGAATAATGTATTTAAACAAGTGTTTAGGCATTATATGAGCACCATATTTACACATTATATGTATAAACTAGCTGGTATACCCTTTCTTCGCACGGGTGAATTTAAAAATTAAAAATACAGACTGAAGGATAAAGAAGTTTTTAATGAATTAATTTTACGTGAATTGTATAAATTAAACAAAAAATAAGCTTTTTACATAACTCAGCTGAACGAAAAAAGCATGTTTGCTAAATTTTATGTCTTTAGATATAATTGCTGATTTTTTAGTATTGTTATTATTATTTATGACGCCCCGTAACTTTCTTGTGGGTCGATTTAAAAAACACCTACCTGCTCAGCAAAAGTAACACATTGTTACAAATTTTGTGTAATAAACGCTAAAAATAGAGTAAATAATTTTTATCTGGATGTGTAATACGTTAATATTACTTTCTGATGCATTTATTTTATGTTAAATAGCTGTTACCCGCGACTTCGTCCACGTGGAATTTAACAAAAAATTGTTTATTCACTTCGCAGAGTTTACGAAAACTTTTCTTTTACTTTGTGAATCTATGTTTCTTTTTTGGTTTTATTTGTTTCTTTGCTTTTTGTTGAGCAAGGGGTGAAAGGGATGCATCATGATCTTTGACACTGTCGATGGGGTGAGGACTAAAATCTTTAGGATCAAAATAGGTCTAAGTAGCAAGTAGGGTGGCCTTCAGAATAATTCATTGGATATCAGTAAACAGAAAAAATCCTATTTCTGAAAGACGTATATAAACGTCCAGGGAAATTTACGCACTGACTGAGCAAGACGCTTATGTACGCCGGCGGCCCTTAGTATGTTATATCGTCTTGTAGCTTTAGCATCAAAGAATCGTGTTATCGAATTCAATAAATCGTTATCGTATGGAGGTGGAGCGAGATAAAAATTAGGATTGAATATTGGGTCTCAAGTATTGAAGTCTGAGAAGGAATGGCATGAGCAGACGTCCTGATCAGGTGGTCAGTCTGAAGTGAGACCCCCAGTGCTTAAGTCCCCAGCAAGCTTGGTACTCATTTGTCGATCCACTGCAGGAGGGACAGAATGCTGAGTCGATCTTACCCAGTCCGAGGATAGAATCTTGTGGTGTGGATGCGGAATAAGTTGCCACTCGGCCACTGGGTTTTCCTCTCATTAAAAAGTAAGTCTTTTATAGACTCCGAAAAGCCTCGTGGAAAAATTGAAAGATGTTATGATCCTAAACTAGATTCTAATCAATTGACTCTACTAGAACATGCATTTAAAGTGACTTCAAAATTTTTCCACACCATTTATTAGTGAAAGAACATTTTCAGCCTTTCTTAAAAATTAGTTCAGAAACCGTCTGGAAAGCGCAGAGCTCAGACTGACGATTTCTAATCTTTCACCTGATGTAACAGCACTAGTAAAAGAAATGTGGCATCGTCCTTTCTCTCTAACAATTTTAATTAATACAATTAATTACACTATTTGTTTGTTTGATGTTAGAAGTTTGCAATATTTTGTGAATTGAAGGTTTACTGTTGAAATAAAATGAAATGTTTGTATAAATAGAAAATGTGAGAGGGAGAGAGAGAGACATATCTATACGCGACCTTCTACTTAATCCTCTTCGGAAATCTTTGGGCTATCAATTCGCGTTATTCACAACCATCCCTTAGTAAGAAAATCGTGATATGCAAATTAACTTATTATAAATAGGAGGGTATTTCTAGCTGTAGTAGGAGAATGAGTGGATATATACTCTAGACAGGTGAGATCTATATTAAAGGTATAATATTTGAGTTATATAGCTTTGATTATATTAATAGAAGGAAACATAAAGTGACGATTGTTCACTGAGATTGAATTAAGATTAGATTAAGAACAGTCAGTAGGGTAAAAACTTTTTGAAAATCGATTTTGAGTTTTTGATATTTCTAAAATCTACAAATCATTAACTTCCAATGGTATAACATAAAAGCCGTTATCTGAATTAGAAGTATTTTAAAATGGGTTTTAAAAAATAATCAACTGCCACAGATCACGCCCACTTTGCCAGATTAAGTGTAAATATTGACTTTTTAAATCTGAGAATTTGCAAAGCCTCCACAAAATATCATTTAACCATACACAATTAACTGTGGATTAAATGAAACTTAACTGCAGGTTTAGCTGTTAGTTTGTTTATGTACTTTTGGAGCCAAGTTTGTAAATATGATGAAAATATTTTGCTGTGTAATTAGAATTTTTTGTTGTGTATTATTTCTCCTTTCGAAATTGTTATACTTTTAAATACTTAATAACTTGTTTGTAAAGATTGAAAGCGTGCTTTATGAAAACATGATAGTTATAAAATTATTTCAGTAGCTTAACAATGAGGGATATGGCAAAATTATTCTACTTATTCCAACCAATTTTGATTCTCGACAGGTAATAGTTGTTAAAATATTGCATATGTAAAACACCTGGTTTTCATCTGAACAATAGTAAAAGAAATTTCATATCATCCATTGAATCAATGGAAATGGAAGGAAATCAAGAATCTTACCCTTCATTACCCTGCAAAATAAATTAAAGACTACATTTTTTTTTAATAAGGTAAGATCTTTTTAATAAAAATTTATGTTTCCTAAAATTTATATTTTTAAAAATGTGCAAGTTTCCTGTATGTATGAACTCTATGTTTATTAGATGCAATTGTGTATGCCGAAGTGACATTTTTGAAATATTCTTAAAGCATCCAAATAAAAAAAGCAGATTTAACAAAAAATAACAATTTTCAATAAATTCATAATATTAATGCTCGGTGGACTAACAGTATGTCTTTGAAAAACTAATTAATATATTTAAAAAAAATTTCACTTCAGTATAAATATAAATGTTTAAATGATATACAATAAAAATTTGAGTATTTATGTTTAATAGTTTCTAAAAAAAGCTATGAGATGACACATCAAATGTCATGTTTGTTGTCTTTACGAGAAGCTCGTTACATACAAAAAAATACATAAATTCCATGTTTAAAAACATAAAAAAAGTTTTAATTTGGCTGGTTTAGAAATTATTTGTCTAGTTTAGAGTGCTTTTTGAAGTTAAAAACTTAGAAACTGTCTGCAACAACAAAACCTAATGATAACTTTACAAAAACCCAGCGAAAACTTTCAAAAATGTATGATCAGGTACTTTTAAATACCATCTCAAAACCAAACTAAAACCAAATTCATACATTTTGACATTATATTTATGTTGCTTTATGTTCAAATTTGATATCTGTAAAGCATGAAAGCTACTAATTTTTCAAAAATTGATACAGAATTGAGAAAATTGATGTAATACTAGAAATTATCTCGTTAAAAAAAACTGAAAAAATGCTATTCTGGGCAATTTAAGACTTTTTTGTTTATTAAATTTTTGTTTATTTTTTATTAAACAATGCAAATATGCTAATGTTTAATAAAATGGGACAAATACATGTTGAAATTCATTATTTTTCTGATGAAGTCACACTTTATAGTAAAAATCCAATTTTCTCAAAAATGTTTTTAAAACTGAATACATCTTTTTCTCAGAAAAGTAATGTATGCTTGAATATGAAATTTTTTCCCTCATGTTACTGATATGTAACTATATATATTCATGTGAGTTTTTTGGGATTTTCCCAAAATATTTGACTGAAATCCATATATCTCGTGACAAAAAATGTCAATTTTTTAAAAAATTCATGTTAATATTTTTTTGTTACATGATTCAGAGGAAACTAAACAATATATTTTAAATATTCCAATTCATTGCAAATATTAATGTTTATTTATTGTTCAGACAAGTTTTTAAGCTTTAATATTCAAAGGTATTACAATAAATGGTAACTAATTATAACTCAGATGTGTAATGCGTTTTGTTGTTGCGAGAAGCTTGTTGCATGCATAAAAATACACAAATTTCATGTTTAAAAACATAAAAACTGTTTTATTATTATTTTTTGACTCTTGCATAGTTTAGAGAAAATTTTGAATTTTGAAACTTTTAGAAATCATGTTTGCATGTGAACATACAAATCCATATCAAATCCTTTCACAAGATTGTAAAATCCAAATCATTACTTTTACATATTGATACATGTTTACATTATATTTATGATGTTATAAGGTCAAAATGGATATTTATATAATGCATCAAAGTTAAAAATTCTTCACAGATTGTTACATAATTATGAAAATTGATGCAAAATGCTAAAAGAAATCTCGTTCAGCAAAAACTGAAATATACTATATATGTATTTTATGAACATTTTAAAACTTTTTTCTTTCCTATTTTATGCTTAAAAAATTAAGAAGATACTAATGTTTAATAAAATAGAGCAAAAACATGTTGTAATTTATATTATTTTTTGTATTATTAAGACTTTTTAGTTTCCAACTTTATGCTTAAAAAATTAAGAAAAATACTAATGTTTAAAAAAATAGGGCAAATACATGTTGCAATTTATTATTTTTGTGATGAAGTGCCTTTTTACATTAAAATGCAATTTTCTCGAAATGATTGTTTCAAACTGCGTATACATTTTTCAAAAAAAAATCTGAAAAATGAATATATTTAGAATTTTTACTGCACATAAATAATATGTAACTATATATAATAGAGCTACTTTGTTTGGAGATTTTCCCAAAATATTTTGCTGAAAAGCATATATCGTAAAAAAATGACAATTTTCAAAAATTTCAAAGCGATACTTTTACGATGAGTTTTTTTTTAAAAAAGTAAACAATATATTTTCAATATTTTACCAGTATTTAAATAAAAAAGCCTAATTAATATACAGACAAAATTTGAAGTTTTTATATATAACAGTTTCTGAGAAACATGTTTCTAAAATGGCTAAATTTAACATATCGGATAGGTAGCGACTTTTCATAAATCAGATAAAAATGTTAGATCCTGGATAAAAGGAAGGACCTAGTTTATTAGTGGACTAATCGCTTACGTGTTACTGTCATTGTTACACTTTCACGACTTTTACTGAGACATTCTCTTAAGGGCAGTCGGAAAGGTAAAATTTGATTTTTTTTGACAATTTGAGATTTTTACATTTCACATAGTACAGATTTTAACCTTTCTAAAAATACCTTACTTTAACCTCTAGGGTAAGTAGAAGCCCTAAAAACCTATTTTTAAATAATCGTTGAAACTGGGCCACGCCCATTTGACAAGCGTAAAAGTAAACAAAGTTTTTTGTTTTAGCTTAAAAGTTGAGCGTCTGGTATAAATCAAAACATTTATCTTTTATTGTATAAATTGAGTCTTTTATTATTTTATTTCCTAACCCATTTGAAACTTCACTGTATTTTTAACGGTCAAATCAGTGTTTGTTTACACTTTCAAAACTGCGTTGTAATTTTTGAACTCGCAAGTATTCTTTAACATTATTCAGCTTAAACTTTCAAAAAATTGCTATAATATATCGACTTTACCATGCCTAGAGCATCGACTAAAGTATTTAAGAAACGAAGAGGAGTTTTTAATAAAGGAAGATGTAATAAAAGTAATGATGGTTGTGATGAAAGCAATTCTACTGTTCCAAAGAACTCTGCTGATGAAAAAATTGTGCTGATGGTGCAAAGCTTTGTACTAATGAAACTGAACCATCTGCCAGTGAGAGAAAAAAATTGTAAACATGGATATTTCATATTCGGATGAGGCTTTTCTGGTTTCAGAAATGTTATTGTGGACATTAACCTTTTAGCTTGTGTGTTTTTTGAAGCTGTAAAATGTATAAAGTGTGAAAAAACAGGACTCAGGTTGCACCTCAGTGAAAGTAACTGCGGTGAAGCTGTGAAGTTTCACTTAAAATGTCCTTCTTGTAAATATAACTATACTTTTTTTTAACTCCAAGAAATGCGATAGTTCTGAGAATTACGAACTGAATACCCGGCTAGTGTATGCTATGCGATGCATAGGTAAAGGTGCTGAGTCTGCTAGGATGTTTTGCGGTATCATGAATCTTCCCCCGCCACCCACAAAATTCTCAAAGTACAACCACATTTTACTGCAGGCAACAAGAGAAACCTGTGAACACAGTATGGCAGAAGCTGTTCGTGAAGCCGTTGATGAAAAAAGATGGAAAAAGGGACCTTGCTGTTGCTGTTGATGGTAGCTGGCAGAAGCGTGGTTTTTCTTCGAAGAATGGCTTGGTGACAGTCACAAGTGTTGATACCGGCAAAGTTATAGATGTCGAAGTTTTTTCAAAACATTGTATTTGTCGAACAAAACCAAGCATCTTCAAAATTGTAAGAGAAATTTTGAAGGCTACAGCGGTAAGATGGAAGTAGCTGGAGCTCTATCCATTTCAGCGTTCCCAGTCTCTCTACAATGTTCGGTACACAAAATATTTAGGAGATGGGGACTCTAAAGCTTTTTTACTTCTATTGTCGAGAACAAAGTATATGGTGACCATTGCTCTGTCGAGAAATTAGAATGCATAGGTCATGTTATGAAAAGAATGGGGACACGTCTTCGACGCTTGAAAACTAAGATGAGAGGTCAAAAACTTTCTGACGGAAAGCCTTTATGCGGAAGAAATAGATTGACAGAGGCAGAAATCGACCGTCTGCAAGCATATTATGGTATAGCTATCCGCAGAAATTTGTCTAGCGTGAAGGACATGCAACAAGCCATATGGGCAATATTTTTACACAAGCTATCAACCGATGAAAAACCTCAGCATGGATTTTGTCCCTCTGATTCAGATACGTGGTGCAAATTTAAAAAGCAGAATTGCTTGGGGAGACTTATCATCACAAAAATAGTTTACCTGTGGATGTTGTGGAGGCCATGCGACCAGTTTTTAGGGATTTAGCTAATCCAGAATTGCTAAAAAGTGTTTACATGGAGGTACGCAAAATCCTAACGAAAGTGTAAATAATGTAATATGGTCTCGTGTACCGAAGAAAACATTTGTACAATTAGAAGTTTTGTCACTGGGTACATATGATGCAGTTTCCTCATTTAATATGGGGAATGTATCAAAACTAGAAATTTTGTGAGAAAAGTGTGTATTGAGCCTGGTGATTACACGGTACAAGCGATGGAGTGCCTCGACAAACAGAGGCTGTTACGAGCAAAATACTATTGTTTACAAAAAACAAAAGGAAGTTAGGAAGGAAAAAAGACTTAAAAGGAAGAAAGAAGATGATGAGCTACTAAAAATGCTGATGATTTAGAATATGGAGGTGGCATGTTTTAACTAAAAAGTAATTATACGTTAAAATCAATTTTCTCAAAATGTCAATTTTTGATGTTCGATGTTCCTTTTCTTAGAAACTACTGTTCACAGGTATGTAAATTTTTATGATATATTTATAATGATGGCTAATATATACTGAAATGAGCTTTTTGTAAAAAACCCCAAAATTTATTTTGTACAAATTTTTTATGTGAAAAACGGGTTAACGTAAACTATGTTTGATAAAATATTTTATAAATTATGAAAAATTCAAAATTAGCTAAAAGCTCATTTGAGTATAATGAGAAATGTGTATTTTAATTATATGAAAAATTTCAAGCATGTACATATAAAAGATTTTGAGAAAATGTACCTCGAAAACAGCCAATTTAACATTGTCGGTAGAGAGGTTTTCCGACTGCCCTTAAGATTATTAGTTGAAATTGTGTCTTTTCTCAGTATTGAAATAAATGGATTAGATTTGAATCATGTCAAGTGTTTCTTTCCTCCCCCCCCACACACACATTTAGGAGCTCGTGAGAGAGGCGCGGGTCTCTTACAGAGGAAGTTTTTAGGATGACTGAGAAACATTTAAATCATTTAGTCATGTATTTGGCGTCAGGTAAGGGTGTTCAAAATCTTGGATTGCCCGTCAGGTAATACATAACGGGGACCTCGGTGATCGAACGTTTAAGAACTGGTGATATAATCAATTTATTCAAGATAAAATTTAAAGCAATACTTGTGTTTGAAAATTTATAATTCGCAGGATATTTTCAAGAAAAAAATATACCATAAAATCCGGCGTATAACGTGCACATATACTTTAAAGGTGAAATTTTTAATTTTTAGGTTTATTCACCGTATACAGTGCACACCTTTTTTTACGAAGAAACCTGAATTGTACGTGTGAAATGCTTTTATATTTTGAAGTAATTTATTCTATGTATTGTTTATTCCAATCATTACAAAAAAATAATATAATTCTTGAACTACATCCCTTCAAGTTCATCAGGAATGTTCTTTCTCTTAAATAAACAGTATTTCGATGTATCTAGAAGTCTAAATTTTTATACGCTCGTCCTTTTTTATTATTATTAAAGCTATTATTGTTATTCCCTGCGTATAACGCGCACCCGTAAATTTAGATTTTATTTATGTTTTAAAAGTGCACGTTTTACGCCAGATTTTACGTTAATAAATAATAGAGCACTCTGAAGTGACCAAAACACCTTTACTTATTATATTCAAATAAAAAATATACATACAAATATTGGAATCCACGAGTATTTCTGGAAAAATCGTCGAATTAATTTCAGATATTTACGAAATGTACAGTGCATTTTTTCAAAGACCACGAAAAAATAAAAATTGTTCACAGTAAAAATGAGAAATGTATATAATATGCAAATGTGTAACATCCATAAGTGGAGTGACAAGAAAAATTATAATTGCAAAATTTTTCAGCAAGAAATGTAATACTCTAACTAGGGAGTTTTTTAAAGAATCCTCTGTGTGACTTAACTAACAATTTAAAAGTTAAGAAAATTTACTCTGTTGTCATGTCTTTAATTAAAAAGCTTCCATAAATCTTGGCTTAGCTTATAAAACATGCAGTATACTGATGACTAAAAAGTTCCTTATTAAATTCTCTTAATTAATTTCAAAGTTTATGCGGTGTTTCTCTTATATAGTTTCGAAAATCTCTGAGAATGAATTTTATTTTATTGCATAAAATTGCATTTTTTCCCATTTTAAAGGTGCAAAGGTTTTAATTTTTATTTTTTGAATATAATATTTAAATTAACTATTGTGTATGTAGTTTTTGAAAAAAAATTAATCCAAGTAAGAGATATTTAATTAAAATAAAATATTAATATTTTAAGTAATTTATTGGTCTTCACTGATATTACTCACATGAGGCTTTGCATGTTTTTTATGTATTATTTTGTATATGTATAATATAAGGAACATATACGAATCAATACAATAGGGTTCTGTTTCATGCTATTCCGTTTATGTTTTGGTAATTGTTTTAGATGCTTTGAATGGAGCTACGAAAAGGGATTATAACGTAAATTGTTGAAATTTCAATGTTATCAATATCTATGTCACCAGTTATACTGAAAGCCCCAAAGACAGTGTCAAATCTCGGCACAGTCAAATTCTTCGTTAAGAGTATATAAAAGAATGCCCAAAGAACTGTACTTATACCATCCATGGTTAACGAGAAAAAATATGAAAAGAAAAGTATTCTGTTACTAGGAAAAGACACCGTATTGGATACATCAACCGCAGAATTTCAATTATTCATAAAGACAGGTGTCTATGTGCATATTCCAGCAGATCTGAGCTTGCCATGAAATGTATGAATGCAAATCACATCATCAGCACGGTGTCCACGGAAGTACCAGCAGCATGCAGACGAGTAAGTAAGTCCGTTTGGTTAGTCACTGTGTCTCGATACACCAAATCCTTCAGATGTTCCCACAAGAAAAAAAGAAACTCCTACGGTGTGTGATATGTCGATCGTGGTGGCCATAGAACTGAAGCTCCAAATCCGATTCAGTGACCGAAGTTTTCCATATACAACCAGGAGAAATGCTCCATCATAAACCATCATGCATCTCCATTCAGTCATTATCACTGACCGTATTTCCCTCGTAAACTATGAATTTCACAAGTACAGTTCTTAGGTCTTTTTTTCTGAAATCCCCGTAAAGAATCCGGCTGTGCAAAGTTTGGAAGATTTTTTTTTTTGTACACACTGTAAAAAAAAATTACAACACAGGTACAAAGAGCACTTTTTTTTTAAATATCAAGTCCATTTATTGCGTACCATATATAAAGATAAATATTGAATAAAAAAGTTTATAATGAGTAACTAAAAACCTATAACGTAAAAATTATTGTAGACATAGCAGTTTAATCAGTGATTGGTAGTACTTCCATGAAAATAACTTCCTGATAAAGTAAACTCCTCGTGTTTTGGACTTCTTGTGTCTCTAGAGAGAGGACAAATTGATTATAAGACATCTTCAAACCAATCAAAGACATTTTTGTTTTATTGGTCTAGTCTTTGATTAGGTTTAGGTTACTGAGACCCAATTCAGGAAAGTATTATCTCTAAGAAAAATCTAAGCATTAGTTGACCCAGACGCACACAAAAACACAATTATCCACAAATAACTGCCTTTTACAAAAGAAAGTTGAGCTTATATATTTATCTTAATAGTTATAATTATTATGCTTACGTTAAACATATATGTAATAATAATTTATACAATGAAGACATAGTCGACTCAAATATAAATATCCCATAAGGCTTGTTGTAATATTTAAAACAAATAAAAAGAATATTCATTCAGTTACGAATGTATTAAAACTAGTTTATAATAAAAGAGGAAATTTATTAAATAGAAAATCTTTTAGCTATAAATAAAATAATTTTATAAATAAAAAAAAGTTTGGTACTAAGATAATTCTAAAGACAATAAAAAATAGCTAGGCAACGCCTGTTTTGTTTTTTGAGAATGTTGTATAAAAAAAGATATTCGATAAAAAAAAAAAAAGAAATGTAATATTTGTGATGCTGATATGAAATGTCCGTGAAAAGCATGAATAAATAATGCATGGATAAAAAGACACATACTTCATTCAGCATTTTTAATACAGTACACTATAAATAAGTAAAGTTAAATATGTCTAATATGAAATTTGTAAAAAAAATGCATATACTAAATTATATAAAAGTATACCAAGTATCTAAAAGTATGTAAAAATCTATTAAAATAGTTTAGCTATTTTTTTATTATACAACCTCTGACAATAAAGTACGGTAAATTAAGTAAAAATGGGTGATTTGGCAACACTGGCGAAACGAAACGCTGCACATGCTTAGCGGTAGGTGTCAACCATCTGCGTCCACCGTTGTCCGGTTGAGACACATTTGTGTTCCGTGTAAGGCTTGTTTTACAAAAACTAGTTTAGTACGTTGGTTCTCAACTGAGAAAAGGGAAATGAACGAACGAAAGTCCAAATTAAAGATTTGTTTTAAGCTTGACAAGACACCAAAGGAAACTTATGTGATGCTGGTACGCGTTTATGAAGATCAAACACTGGCCATGAGGTATGTACGAGTGGTTCACCCGTTATCGAAAAGCAAGAAAAGCGTTTCTGACAACTCCCGTAACGGAAGACTGGTGATCTCTGTTAGTGACGAAAACATTGAGAAAATGAGGAAGTTAATCACCAAAGATTGTCAGTTAACTGTGCGCATGATAGTTGATGAATTACAGATTAACCATGAATCCGTGCAACAAATCGTTAACTTGAATTTAGGGATGAGAAAAATGTGTTATCGATATTGACGATGTTCCTTACATCCAACGAAGTGTGACAAAGCCTTTGAACTTCATCCCAAAAGAAGACTTCTTGCAAAGTTTTCAGGATATGTATATCAGATCTCAACGTTGTATAGTTATGGAGGTGACTATTTGGAATGACAGTAAGGTAACTTTCTTTAAAATTTCATCTACGTTAATGCTACAGGACTATTCTTCGAACTTTATTGTCAGAGGCTTTATAATAAAGTCGATGTTAAAGTTTATCATACAAAAGACGACAGAATGAAAATACATTCGCCGATTTTTCTAAGTTCTCCAATTAAATATTTTGACACTTACGTATTATACGACAACCAGTTTCGACAAGTCACAAATATTAAAAAAAGACAGCTAAATGTTGCAATATGCAGTAAACAGTGGAAAACTCTCCCACGGTTGATCCGACATTATAATAACAGCAATGAGAGCATTTGGCGATATTTTTTTAGATGCAGCATTGTGTTTTAATTTGACGAAATTGGCTGAGTGAGTGAATGGATATTTACGTCGCACTGTTCAGCTAAACGAGGGCTTTTGGCGATGGACCACGTAATTTTGAACCATGGTCAATTGACGTGGACGACACCTGAGCTGGCATCCATCTCTCCTAACTATCACTCCACACCAACGGGAAGACGTTTCAGTTTAGACAGATTTAACGTGCATCGCTGCTCTACACGGTGGATCTTTAGTGGTACTGGTCTCGAATTCGTGACAGGGCTAGCCACGATCCGATGCCTTTACCACTCGGCTATCGCGGGCCACGAAATTGGCTGAAATATTATTCTACATACCTATATTTTATTTCCTTTATGTCTAGAATCATTTCACATAATACGTTTTGTTCCATTACGATATTTTAAATTTAAAATTATATTTTTAAAAAATGCATATTAAAATGATTTTATTGGAATTTTGTCTTCCGTTATAGAAATTTATAATTTAAATTTATATTAATAAGAGCTCACACAAATTGAATCTGCATTTAGTACTCCATTCATATGAGATAAGATCAACTTCTCTTTGAAGAACAAACTGTTTTAATAGTAGCTTCTACGTCAAATAATGGGCATTTTCCACTTACGGATAAAAGCCTTAATCTCTATAAACATTTGTTGTTGTGAAGATTTATCATCAAATAGTCCCTACATAATTATTCAAAATTAATTTTATGAAATTGAAAATTCAACGAGTTGACATAAATATAATGTCTTATCAATTTTATTGCATTAGGTTTTAATTCGAAATCACAATGACATGTGCTAATGCCAATTAAGATTTTTGAAAGAGTCAAATTGGTTAAAATTAATAAGCAACTATTTCCATATCCCCTAATGAGTTATATATTAAACATTAAAACTTTGGTGTGACAAAATTAATGATGAAAGGTTAGGAGTTAGTATAAATAAGTGAGATCCTTGTATATAAATAAACATTAATCTTCGCCTTCGTATGAGGAATCGCTAAACGTCTTCATTGTGAGTTAAATTTGTAAGGCGTAAGATTGTAATATTATTTTACAGACATATATATAATATCATGCTGGCCTTAAAAAATGCAACATCAAGGAGGAACAGATATCAGAGTGAAATTTATTTGGCAAATAAGATGTACAAAGTTTAAATGATCAAAATTACAGCATCTTATGTGACGTGCGAGTGAGGACAAATCAGCAGTTAGTGTAGCCGCCATTGTTGGCTATAACCGCTGCCTCACGCCTCGGCATAGAATCAAAGAGGATTTGAATAGGATACAGCAATCCATGCGACTTCCATATGTTGCCAAAGTTGATCGGGTGTATCCCGGGCTAGTCATTGTGCAAATATGGAGCACACGTTTTCGATTGGTAATTGATCGGGAGAACAAGCAGGCAAATGAAGCAATTCAATCTGATGGGTAAGGAACTCTTGAAAAATGCGTGTCACGTGTGGTCCCACATTACCCTGTTGGAATATTGCTGAGGGCAAGCTCTGAATGTATGAAAAGAACACGGACTCCAACACCTCAGAGATGTAGCTCTGACTGTTCAATGTACCGGGAATGCGTACTAGAGGGGTGCAGCAGTGAAATCCAATACCACCCCAAACCATGATACCTGGTGCAGGACCAGTGTGGCGATGCCTAACACAATAGTTCAGCAGAATCTTACCGGGGTATCTGAAAACTCGAATCCGACCATTGTGATGTTGTAGGCAGAAGAGGGATACGTCAGTAAACACCATGGCGTTCCATTCGGTCGTTCATATTCGCCTTCATCGCACCATTGACGGCAGAAACATCTGTGATCTCCAGTCAAGGGTAAACGAAGAAATGGACGCCTTGCGCACATTCACACTGCTGCAAACAGTGTCAAATGGTACGTGGGCACTGAATGATGCATAACACACGCGCGCGCGCGAAAGAGCGGACACGAATATGCCGTGGTTCGTGAGGTCGCTGAGCAGTCCATCATTGTCACGCGCACAATCCATCTGTCATCACGAGCAGTGGTGCAACAAGATGAGTGTGATCAACCCCGTCAGTCCGTCAGTCCACTCATCCAAGATGAGTGTGATCCTCCTACATCCAGTGATAACAGATCCGCATCACACACACACACATAGTATCTTAGTTGCATTTCCACGCTGACCGATTTCTCTGAAGGTTAATCCGGAATCCCTATAGACTACTAATATTTCTCTTTCGAATTTAGAAACTTGGTCAAAAGACGCTCGATGTTTTCAAAGAGGCATAGGTTAACAGCGTACGTAAAAAACTACCATACTTCAAATCGCTAATCTGTCCTCCCGTGCTTGTGGGTTGCGCTGCGGTCAACCATGATGTGCGTCTGCGCTATTATAACAATTATTTGCATATTTTATCACCGACAAAAATTATGTAAATTTCACTTGGTTTGCATGCTTCCTTCAGAGTGTTGCACTTTTCCTGAACAGTACTCAATATATATATATATATATATATATATATATATATATATATATATATATATATATATATATATATATATATATATATCCTGATCGTTAAGAATTCAGTTATCATACATCAAATCTGAGGACATATTTTTCGTTCAATTTTTGATTTTCTTAAAAATATTAAGTTTAAAATTTCTAGCATTTTGCTGTGACGCTGGAATAATTTGTGTAAAAGAGAAAGTTGTTCCAGAAAAAGCATGTTTTTCAAGTGATTATTTATAAAATAATAAAATTTGTAACTTCATTTTCAATCATTTTATATAAATATATTATTTTTCCTCCCTTTCAGTGGGGCTTTCTTGTTTACCAAAAAAACATATCACTTGGTTCGTATAAAACGTTCATTAAGACAAGAACTCATATATTTTCCAGAACTTGCATTATTATAAAATTTCAATTACAGTAAAAAGTTTTATATTGTAATATATTAGTAAAGTTAAAGACATTTTTTTGCTAAACTCAATTATAAGAAAATATATAAAAATTCATGCCTTTCCCTATAATTCTTAGATTATACCTTCCGGATCATTCTAAATAATCTCAGATTTTCTCCAAAGCAATCAATTTATAAGGTTTTACGCCCTTTTTAGGGCCAAAAAAGTAATTGAAGTCTTGGTTTCCGAGAAAAAGATTTATTTTTATAGAAACAATTCTTGAAATAAATGAAAAATGACGTTCTTTAAAGTATCTTCAAGAACATTATATTGTTTCGGACAACGACTATTGAAAGTAATAAGATTCTAAAAATTGAATAAAAATGGTTTTGATACGTATTGATTTTGGAATTGAATAATAGAAATCTGTGTATATATATAGAGTTATATTATATTGACTATGAATTGTGTGTGTGTGTGAGGTATAGTATCTTATTTTATTTTCCTTTTTTTTCTGAAATTAAAATTATTTATAGATAAAATTTTATAAAAGTGATTGGAGAATACACATTTAGTATTATTTCAATATTTATTACATTCTACTTTTTAACTCATTACAATACATATACATATATGAAATAAGATATTGTTTATTGTGTTGAATAGTGCACATATAAGTTGTGCGCTGTACACCGTTTTCATATTATTAATAATTTCATTTTATTAGTGTCCGTGTTTTTTTTTATCTTTTTAAAAAATGCATCTCATGTATGCAAAATGTGTATAACAACATAAGGTATTACTACTATGGCGCCAGAGTAGATTTTTATGCAAAATTATTATTTTAATATTTGTATGATAACATGTATTTTTATATTTAATATCTTATTGTTTAAAATGAGAGAGAGAGAGAGATATTATTTTCCAATATAATTTTTTTTTGAAAACGATATCTACTAGCTATAATACGAATCAATTATTATGAAGGAATAGGAAGAAATGCGAGCTCTTATTCTAGATGTCGAATAGATTTGAACAAGCTAATCTTCAATTTTATGTATGGAAGCTCATTTTTATCAATTAATATTTTGGAAGTGTCATTACTGTGTTTGTTGTTATAGTTTTGTTTATTGTATTACATTTTGATTTCAGTATTCCTATTGCTTAAATATTTCTACTGTGTGTAAAATGGCTTTCTAAATGATGTTATGTATTGTTTTGTGTTTGTTGAAAATTGATTAAGTTCATAAAGAGAGAAAAAACCACGCCATGATTCGCTTTTAAATTTGGGGGGCAAATGTAAGGATAATTACATTAGATTAAAAATTAAATTCCCTATCTAGCACTCGACTCATCTTTCTCAGTCCACATCTTCAAGTATCAAACTAATCACCCATTTATTTTTTCCGAACATATGTCCTAGCCAATAAACATGTCTAATTCCAGATCGTAAGATTTAATAGCCAACATATGTCAGCATTAACTTTCATGTACCCTCATCAAACCCGCAATACTTACCGCATGTTTTTCAAATGTTATCCATTTTAACCGAAACCGTGGCGGGCCTTTTTACTCCCTGCTCTTAGCGTCAGAACAGATGTAGAAATGATTGAATAAAAATGTTCCTTTCCTTTTTCTAACTTTAATCTAATTCTGTCTTCAAAATCATGACATATAAATAAATATAACTATATATATATATATATATATATATATATATATATATATATATATATATATATATATATATATATATAGAGAGAGAGAGAGAGAGAGAGAGAGAAAGAGAGATGAAAAATTTGACCATTTTACAATTTAATATGAATGTCCAATTTTGCTCAGAAATTTGAACTGGTAAGATACCAGACATTCCATGTAATCGATAAATTTTTGCTTAATTAATTTTAGGTGTCATTTCTAAGTATTCAATTTAAGTGTAAGTTCATAGTGCACAATTCTGAGATTTTGAAATTGTTACAGGTAAATTTAGATGTCAAGATATTTTTTAAGGCAATAAAATGCATTTAAAAGCAACTAGAACCTCCTAAACTTCTCTTAAAAATGATATTCAGAACTCCTTTCATTCGATAAATTTTAAGCTATTTCTAAATATAAACATAATTTTAAGAATAACTTTCGTTATAAATCTGCTTTAAATAGTCTGCTTATAAATATTCCATTCAGTAGTGTTACTTCTAATTTATTTAACTGATCGTCTTCAATAGTGCTTCTATGGTGTCATAGTTTAAAACATTTGAAAACTAGAGCATAATATTGAATCAAAAACAATTTTTGAATCTGACTAGTAAATAACCAAAAATGGGATGAAATTGAATATAAATAATAAAGCTTCGATTAATTCAATATTTTTGTTTAAATTTGTAATATATTACGTATTTAAAAATCCTTTTTCTTAGAGATCCAGATAGCTGAATGTACTTAAAAATTTAGAAAATTTGACAAATAAAAAATTTTCCTTTGATCTCCGTATTTAAAAAATAGATGCACTTTAAAATCAATTTTTTCATCTTAATACACTGTTAAATTTATTTATTCCGGTACAGATAATTATTTTTTAATAAAAAGTAATATCTTACAATTATTACTGAAAAGTACATAATAAGAAAAATGGACTTCTCTTGACAGCATTCTCAATTATCATAGAAGCTGGATAAAAATGCCAATGTTAACATTTCAAAATTAATAAATTATGACGCTAATGCTTCATATAATACAAATATTGTATTTACTGGAATCTAAGCCCCCATTTTGCCAGTGTTAATGCTATTGAAAATCGAGTGCAGTTTAGGATCGAAGAAAAATATTTGTTGGATGGGAACCTAAGTTTTCATCATTTTCAAACAGAAAAAATTTACCGTCAATTCTGGCCACTTGCATCGATGACTTATCCTATTCAGCATTTATCGCCGGCATTCAATCTATCCTAAACATCACTGCTTGCTCGTATTTAGGATTTTTTTGTGTATGCTCTTTCTTTAATTACCTAAACATCAAAGATATAGACAATAGCATCAAGGATAATTCACCATGACGCCTGTATAAAAAGGAAGTTAATTTTATTTACACTAAAAATGGAAACAGAGAGCAGCCAAAGAAAATTAAAGACGGATGAAACCAATATACGTCGATGAACCAATCAGAGTAAGATGGTGTGGTTGGCAAACCTATATAAGGCAACGAGTTCCTGGCACAGTTGGTAGATAGGTTACTGCTGCAGGTATGCAAGTTATAAAGTATAGCAGGTTATAAAGATTTAAGTGAGTTTGAACGTTATGTTATAGTCGGTGCACAAGAGATGGGACATAACATATCCGAGTTAGCGATAAAATTTGGATTTTCGCATACGATCATTTCACTAGTGTACCGTAAATATCGGGAACCAAATCTACGACATCGCTGCGGCCGGAAAAAGATCATGCTCGAACGGGATCAGCGGCGACTGACGAGAATCATTAAACGTGACAGACATGCAACCCTTCCGGAAATTGCTGCAGATTTTAATGGTGGACCATCAACAAGTGTCACCATGTGAACCATTCAACGAAATTTCATCGATATGAACTTTCGGAGCCGAAGGTTCACTCGTCTACCGTCGTTGACTGTACGACACTCGTCTAGGCCCGTCAACACCGACATTGGACTATTGATGACTGGAAATACGTTGCCTGATCTGACGAGTCTGATTTCCAATTGAATTGATCTGGTGGATGTGTATGGGTATAGACACAACCTCATGAATCCATGGACACTAATTGTAACAAAGAGACTGTTCAAGCTAGTGGAGGTTCTGTGTTGGTCTGCGGCGCGTGCAGTTAGCGTAATATGGGACCCCTGATACGTCTAGATACGACTCTGACAGATGACAGGTACGTAAGCATCATGTATGATCATCTGCACCCATTCATATCCAATGTGCATTCCGAAGAATTTGAGGAATTTCAGCAGGACAATGCGACACCCCACACATCCAAAATTTTAACAGAGTGGCTGCAGGATCACTCTTCTAAATTTAGACACTTCCGCTGGCCACTAAAATCTCCAGACGTGAACATTATTGAGTATATCTGGAATGCCTTGCAACGAGCTGTTCAGGATATATCTCCACCCCCTCTTACTGATTTATTGACAGCCCTGCAGGATTCATGGCGTCAGTTACCTCCAGCACTACTTCAGACATTAATCAAATCCATGCCACGTCACGTTGGGGACTTCTGCGTGTTCATGGGGCCCTACACAATATTAGGCAGGTGTACCAGTTTTTTGGCTCTTCAATATATATATATATATATATATATATATATATATATATATATATATATATATATATATATATATATATATATATATATATATATATATCTTATAAAAAATGGTCGATTTTTAAATTTTAGAAGTTAATTAATTTATCAGTATATATATTTAAAAAAATATATTTCCTAAAATCTTAGGTTTAGTCTCCTCATTATTCCCCAAGTGTTAGAATGCAAAATGAGTGATTTTTTTCTTGCTTAAGATATCCTAATAACTTCTACATTTTTCTATATTAAGACATTCTAACACTTTTTCAGAACTTTCAATCCTTTTTAAGGGAAGAGGAAGGGAACTAATTATCCTAATCGTTTTGCAAAGTGAATCCATTTTATTTCTCATTTTTATTCCAGCAATTGTTAAAAAGGAATTATTCTCTTGTCCGTAAGATATTCCATTATCTCCTTTTCAACCAGAGTTATTTAAAATAGAGTGCCAACTGAAAACTAGATTTGTATCCAATTGAATACACGAAAGGGAATTCACATTGAATAATGGATATGCTAAACTTCTGCAAAGAAATCGTTTATAAAAATCAATTCAAACTTGCCAAGAGAAAACTTTTATTCTTCTCTAATATTTCAATAATTTCTTTTTAATACTGTCACCCGTCTCTTAAAAATGTTCTGGAAAAATAAAGAGCTGCAAGAAACAATGTAGAAGGAAACTTCAATGTTTTTTTTTCCTTTTTTAATCCTATTTTCTGTATCGTCTTTTCTTTCCAGAGCACTATCTACAAAATTCGTTTAAGCATAAATAAATTTGCCAAAATCTCATTCTTTTATTCGTTTTATTTTTTTTATCGGAAAGTAACTTTAAAGGTATTTGTCTTTGAAAGTAATTTAATCTATGGGTGCCATAAAACCGGTGGGAGGGATAAAAATAAATTTAAAATACATTTCTGAGGAACCGAATAACTTTATTCCGCCGTTCTTAATTCTAAGAAGGATGGATAAAAATTTAAAATAAAGTGCAATTCTTTCAATGAGATATTTTGCATTATAAAACACCTGTTACCGTGCTATGTCTGCAAGAGTGATTAAATAAAGTACGAAATATAAGAAATACATATTATTCGTGAAAAAAATTCTCTCAGTGGAACAACAAGGGCTTAACGTCCTAATCTTTTCAAAAATATTTTAAGATTTAACGAAAGTGCTACATGTAATGGCTTTTCTTTTTTTATACAGATGTATAATTTTTAAGCATTTTAATGTTTTATATACATTTATAATATATGATACATATATCTTATATACATTTAAAACAATTTATACCATAAACACCTTAAAAAATTTGGTCCAAATTTAAAAAATGTGTTTTACAATAAAGTTTTTTGTGGCTAACAGGATTGCTACAATCCAGGAGGTATAGAACTTTAAATTGCAATAAAACAACGATGTATTATTCGATTGACATGAATTTTTTTTATTCAAAAGATAATCTTGTGGCATTACGTTTTAAATATGATTTCTAGCATATGACTGCCACGGCTGGCTCGGATGTAGTCCATTTTTCGATGACATTTTCCAACATTTGTGGCCGTATATCGGCAATAACACGGCGAATGTTGTCTTCCTATCCGCATAGACCAATGACTTTACATAGCCCCACAGAAAATAGCATAGCGGTGTTAAATCACAAGATCTTGGAGGCCAATTCACAGGTCCAAAACGTGAAATTAGGCGGTCACCAAACGTGTCTTTCAATAAATCGATTGTGGCACGAGCTGTGTGACATGTCGCGCCGATCTTGTTGGAACCACAGCTCCTGGACATCATGATTGTTCAATTCAGGAATGAAAAAATGTTAGTAATCATGGCTCTATACCGATCACCATTGACTGTAACGTTGTGGCATTAGTTTTCATCGTTTATGATCCAGAAGAAGAATTCAACCAGCCCAAAAAGCGCATCAAACACTCAGTTCTTCTGGATGTAACGGTGTTTCGACATACAAAAATAATTCTTGTGGATTAGCTTCACTCCAAATGCGAGCAGTTTTGTTTGTTGACGTAGCCATTCAACCAGAAGTGCTCTTCATCGCTAAACAAAATTCGCTTATGAAAATCGGGAACAACGGCAATCTCGTTTGGGCCCATTCGACGAATCTACGCCTTGCTTGATGATCGTTTTGATGAATTGCCAAACCAAACTGAGCATCAAATCACTTGACAGCTGTTAAATCGGTCACCATCTTGGAAAGTAATGCCAACTTAAACTTCTATACTTGGAAAAAAACACTGTTTAGAATTAAAAGAATTGACAATTATTTATTGATGAAGGCTTAGATAATTGATGACTTCTGTAAAATAAACACAGATTATAATGAAGCTACTATACCACTCAATTAGCGGAAGTTTAAACCTTCACTAGATTTGATGTTCCATCATAAATAAGAAGGAATTAAATAATGAACTGATATAATCCAGTTTCATAAAAATTGTTACTGCTAAAATAGCTTACCAGTTTTTAATAATAAACTAGTTTTAAACTATACTAACATAAAAAAATTTTAAAAAATTAAATGTTAAGTTAAAATGTTTTTTTTTCTTGCACAAATATTTCTTAATTTTTCCTCAATAACATGATCGAGTAAATGTACTATGTGTTGATGATAAATGCAAACAATAAATTAGATCGCGCGTCACAATTTATTACTTCATTCTCTACTCTTGACTAACTTTTAACGTCAGAAAGTATTTTGAATGCATTCGAGAAGTCTGATGACTGAACTAAAATCCAAACCAAAGAGAATATTTACTTAATTTCTTATCAACCGCTTAACGAGAAAAAGCAATAACATTTTTTTGCCGAAGGAGTGCGCGTAAAATAGTTTTTTCTTATCATATGCCAAAATCTCTTCTCTTAAAAATATATTTGTAATTTATTACGTATGAAGATCTCAAAAATGAATTTCTCTCGATTCGTCATCTGTCTGCTTCAAAATTTAGTAATTAACTGTGGACATGTTAGAAAGTGCAAAATCAGTGAAACAGAATAAATTTATTATGAAATATTTCCGAATGCATGCTATAATATGATAAATAAATTTGAAGTGATTGCTGGTACATCAGAAGTTCTAGCCTCAGATGGACGGACAAAACTTTTATAATGCGTCAAAAAATACGTAAAAATATTTTAATATTATTTAAATTTGTGGATGATTCAAATCACCTTTCCTAATGAATATCCCAAAATACTTCCCAAATCTTTCTCCAGTTTCAACAGACTCAGTTTCACCCAATATTCCTATAAACATTTTATGTTTAAAATACACATCCATAGGCTGCATTCAGACTCAGGTAATTCAGCTGTCCAGCTCAGATTGGATGTTAATTCTGCAGAACTACCTTGACGCGTCTTTGTAGTTGCTAATGAAGTTTGGGACACCAAATGGTTAGTCATTGTTATAAAAACAACCAAGCTTATTGATTTATCAATTTATTATCCGGCAATGTTTATACAGAGGGAGCAGGCAAATTTAATTGTTATCCTATATTCCTAAAGTAATTATGCACTTAACTGCTTGTGATCCGATGTAACTGCACTCTTCAGCTCTCTCCAGGAACAACTGGATATCCTAGCTTCTTTTCAAGAACTCCGATATAGTCACTCCTCTAATCTCACTTTAATGGCAGCCTAACGATTACCTTTAACATTCACTTTGTTAGGATAAAAATAGCACTCATATTAGCATAAAATCAAGTTCTCTCTACAGAAGACGGTTTTAGACTTAAAACAACATGTAAAGATGTATTTTTCCTCAAAGGGCACAAGTAGGACCCGTCACAACCATCACCTGTTATTTCGACCAATAAAACTACTTCCAGTCACTTCAAAAAACTTAAATCCCTCGAAAAATTTTCTTCTTTGAAACTTTAGATTTCTTTGCTGCAACCGCATTGGCTTGGTCATGTCCCGACCACGCAATTGATCTCTATATCGCTGCTTTAGTTAGCTTTTAGTAAAGTTTTTCTTAATACTGATTTTTAATATCTCCCACATAAAAGTAGATTTTTGTGCCAGAACCATACATTCTCTTTCAAATTAAATACTTTATATATATATATAAAAAAGTAGTGGTAGAATTTTCTAAGGTCATGGAAACTTCAGTGAACGGAGTTTAGAGACCGATAGGGTTATCCAGTCCTCTCAACGATTAATCTTGCGTAGAGTTTATCTGCATGTCCGAAGAATGTTTGATGACGTGTAATTTTTAAATTTTTATTGTGGCTGAGTTAATAAAACATGATGTTAATTTTTAATTTGAAAATAAAAGAAAACATTGCAGGGTCACATATTGACCCAGAAAAATTAATTCAATTTTTAAAAAAAAGTACACAAAACATGCAAACAAAAACTTTTTTCAGAAGAGAATATTGTGAGATAATATTATAAAATCATCACTATCAAAATATAAAATTTTGGAATGAATATTTTATTATATTTTTATGTAAAAAAAAAAATCATGTTAAATGGAAGCAAATGGGGCAACAGAATTAGAGACATTTATATTTTCGCATTAAAGAATATTCATACTATTAACAAAATTGGTTCTAAAAATCATTTTTATTTAATTTTTTTAACAGCTTTTAGTCAAGAAAAATAGCTTAGTTTCTACAAATGTTAAGAAATTCTTATTTTGTATGACGAATGTAAAAAAAGTAATGGTTAAGGTACAGCATAATACTATGTGACGGGCTCAAGCGTTTTTTCTTTAATATGTCCTTTGGGTTCTTTGGGGCCAGAATTAATGGCAACTCTTTTCCAACCAAATCCAAGAAGTGAAGTGTGAAACAAAGATGCAAATTAGGAAGCTTTTAAATATCAGAAGTTAGAGTAATGTCGATGGCAATTTGAGGAATGAAATAATAATCCGTGGTTCAAGCGTGAAGAAGTTTTGGATAACGCGACATGGCGACGAATAGAAGTTACACGTGATCGAGATCCATTGGGTCAAGGTGCATACCATTGCACTCGAGTTATTGCAAGGGATCATTTAGGATAGCAGTGATCTCTACTTAAACTACGGCAAAGGTAGGATTGACTATTTAATATTAGAATCGGTAATAGTATTGGAATCGTGTTTAGGCGAGTCAATTATTAAAAGGTCCGAGTTAGGTTAATTCAGGATCATATAAATTGTGTGCTTTGACACCGTAGACTCTCTTACATATATTGTTATAGTCTCATTTGTTAAAAGCTTAAGTTCAAAATCTTAAAAAAGATGTATTAAGATTATGCATGTATCTAATTCTTCAGTTAATCTTACACATCTTGCTCACGCTGATAATCAAAGAGATGTTCACCCGAGGGGGGATATTACAACTATTTATGTAAAATATATCAATAGGTGATTTATATATATAATTAAATCAATTGTAGTTGCAGATTAATTAGTTGTAATAATCTTATATACAAGATATTTTCCCCCTGTATTGATTGTTTATTCTCAGAGGTAGCGTGTCCGCTCGTAAGTCCAAGTTTGCGGGATCGATCCCGGCTAGAGTCGATAGATTTTCTGGATCCTAAAATCATAGGGATGCATGTCATATGATTATGTGGCATGAAAAAGATCCATTGAGTACGAATTTGATTCTGGTACTCTCGGCAATTTTTAGCATCCGAAGAGAGATGAATTAAGATTAATTCAAGCGTCTAAATTTGAT
This sequence comes from Trichonephila clavipes, assembly GCA_019973935.1. Classification (NCBI taxonomy): domain Eukaryota; kingdom Metazoa; phylum Arthropoda; class Arachnida; order Araneae; family Nephilidae; genus Trichonephila; species Trichonephila clavipes. The sequence continues at coordinate 129,503 of BMAU01010910.1, forward strand.
TGCGAAGGCCACCACTGGATAGTGCCACCATGACATGAACGCATTTGGGGACTTGCCTCGTCTTCAAAGGCTAAGTGGCCAACATATAGCCCATTGGGGGGTTTCACTTCAAAACATGACGAGAACTGGCGATAGATATTATGGTTTTGAACGCGGTTGAGTGGCGGAGATATCTGAGCTTTCCAAACTTCCACACCATGCCAACATGAGAACTATGATCCTCGAAAGACAATGTATAGTATGCCTTCTCCACAGCATATCATGCTATTTTCTGTAAAATGAAACGACGAGGAATATTGTTTAAAATAAGCATCTTCTTTCACATTAAATTGAATTTCCTCTTCTTAAGCCGGGACACTTTATGTCCGTATGGAAGTTAATTATATTTAGCTACAACAGTACTTCGTATTATTTATATATAAAGATAGAGAAATATTCCTATTTTAAGAGTGCATTTCTTTTAAATTTATCCAATAATTACATTTTTGTATTTATAATTCCCAATGTATAAACAATGGAAATTTAGCATTTAACTCTTTTTTCGTATCAATTCTTCGTTTTTATATTGTTATTCTTCATTTTTGTCACTGACACTAAATTTTCTATTTGAGAAGAACTTTACTTTGTTCCTATTAAGTAATTTTTTTATACCGCTAAAAAAATCTATTCTTTATGTACGTTATTCTTAAAACAAAACAACTTAAAAATTTATTTGATCCTACACTAAGCAGTTTGGTTGTAGCAAAATATAGATAATCTTTTTACATTACTTTTGACCAATAAAAAGATATGCATCATTTCCTAATGTCATGTTCTCACGATTTAAAGCCCAAAACTTGCAGTTTCTAAGGTCCAAAATAGATGACTTTTCAGATATTATGCCAAAATTTTTCCATTTATTAAGTCGCTCTTCTTAAGGCTTAAAAATGTGACAAATGCCAAAACCAGAAAGTGAAAAGTACTTGTGATGTACCCCGAAGGTATGCTTACAAAAAGAGTTAAACTCGTTTCAAAAATATGAGATAAACTTAGAATAAAATATAATAAATAAAGTAAAAACATTAGCGAAAGGGAAAGAAATTGTAAATATCGGAAATAAATACATTTATCTGGATTAAAGTTTTCTGCTACGTATATATATATATATATATATTACATTAAGTAGCAGAACCCATTGTTTAGTAAGTGCAAAAGGAACTTTGCAATATAGTATTGACATACATGAGAGAAAAAAGAACCTTTATCGCTTATGAGTTTTAGGATACTTCAAGTTGAAAATTGCTGGTTAGCTGAAACTGGTTATCTGTTGAAAATTAGTTTGATTTATGTTTAAATCAGCAATGAAAGTTAGTTTAAAGAAGAAATGGATAGTAAAAATAGGAGTTTTTATATTTATTTCAAATTGGAATGTTATTCTGAAATTTGAAAAAAAATTATGAAATTAAATATGTTAATATTTTTAACAGAAACTATAAATAGGATGGAATAAGCACTTTAAAATGCAGTAAACAGGTTGAAAGATAGATATAACATGGGTATCGCAATATATTTGTTTCTGACCAAAATGCTTAAGATTTTTTTCATGTTGATTGTATACCATGAATGATGAGTGTGGCAACTTGTGCCTCAGATTCTTCATAATCCCTACAAAAGGGAATTTTAAGTGCATATTCCCTATCCGACGGGGAAATTCAAACAGTTAAAAGAGAAGAAATTAATTATTTCGTTTGACACTGGGGCAATGATAGATCTTGTTCCGATTTATTTTTATTTAATCGACTGTTGTATGTAACGTTATCGTCCCTTTTTATATTGTTCTTCTAGTAGTAGTTTTATATGTGTTACGTGGGTTTTCTTTTTTTTTTTGTTTTTGTTTTCTTAAAATGATGATGAAAGACAAATTTTGGTGTATTGCTGCCTTAGAATAAGTAAATATATTACAAAAAATGTTTAAAGATTTAAGATGCGAAATAATTGGTGTTGTGTTAAATATTTAGATTATTGTATCATAATACAGTTGAACTTGTTTTTGTGCGGTAGATAGGGACCGCAAAAAAAGACATGGCACTAAAATATTCAAAAATTTCATAAATTCTTACATATAACAAACTACAAATAGCTTTTTTTATGCGGTGGATAGGGACAGCATAAAAAAAGCCGCATTTATAAAATATGCCAATTATTTACGAAATTTATGTAAGATTACTTCCGTAACGAAATAAATAATTAAATATTACACATGGAAACCTTTTAAAAACAGAGTTTCTCATTGTAAATACGGATGTCTTTAAAATGCACATACATAATTCATCACTACTCATCGTAATCCAAAGTCCTGTAACAAATAAGTTCAAAATCGCTTTCGTCACTTGAAAATGCAATTTTTATTTATTTATTTTTTGGAAACAAAGTTAGAGATAAGTTCTTGTGACGAAGGACGAGTGGTCAGTTGCTTGTAAATACCACGATAATTAGCTATACATGATTGAAGCCCTTTTTGGAATTTTAAACTCCTTTCTTAATTGGTATCTATTTTAATAAAATGCTTTTCCAAATTGTTGGAAAAGCAACTGAATACGCATTGTCGGGAGACTGTTTATAACATACGAAAAAAGCATCTTGAAGTGTCTACAATTCAGTGGTTTAACGTACACTCTCGCATCACGGGGGGTGAGGAGGTGGGACTCTAGGGGCCCAAAACGTACACTAAATACGTATTTACTCAATTAATTAAATATTAAATGCAAAACTTGACAACCTGACTTTCGGGGGTCCTAACATTCTCTGTTTCACCTCTGGTAAATAGATAGAAAGCATTACAGTAAACACAAAGCCATTTAATTCTGTCACGGGGGGCGGACAGGACTCTTGGAGCCTAAGGCTTGACTAACACAAAATTCGTATTTACCCAATTTATAAAATATTAAGGTGCCTGTCTAGTGAAAAAACGTCAATTTTGATTAAAATGACGAATTTTTTTTTACTTTAAATTTTATATAGTTAAATATTCTGCTTTCTAAAAATACCTTAATTTTGTTCGTATTTCAATTATTTACGAAGTTATAACAGTTTTTATGTCAAGAGAGAGCAAAAATGAACCGGAAGTGTTTGCATTTTAATACTTTTTTTTACACTTTTTTGGTGTTTTAAATTTATTTAAAAAATATTAACTTAGGTAAGATAATGAAGGGACATGGTAATATTTAAAAAAAAATAATTTATTACTTTTAGGTGAAATTTGGCAAAAAAATTCGTAAAATTTTTGTCATTTTCCGATTTTTTTATGCCATTGCTTCTAGATATTTTGTTTCATGCTTAACATTATTTTATATTTTTGATAGAAAACTATGTTCATAAAGACAAAAAAATAATTAATTATGCTTAAAGCAAGGTCTGGGAGGTCTAAGGAATTAGCTTCATCATTGGTGCTAGCAGTAATGTGAAGATTGACACAGAGCTAATCCCAATAATACTTAGTCAACTGGTGACAAAAAGTTGAAATCTATTCATAAATGTTTCGAAATTTACTCAGAAAACACTTTTCAACAACATTTTATGGAGTATTTTACTTAAAGCTACAATATTTTAAACTTGAAGCATTTCGCTTAAGTGCATTATTCACGTTAATTTCTTTTAATTTCTGATATAAAGGTTTATTATCACTATATATCTAAAGGGTGTTTTTAGAGGTATAGAACTTTAAATTGCAATAAAACAACGATGTATTATTCGATTGACATGATTTTTTTATTCGAAAGATAATCTTGTGGCATTACATTTTAAGGTATCCGACTACTTGAGACAACTTTTTTTGAAAAAAAGGAGATATGGAAATCTTTTTGTGATTTTTATATTTATTTAGTATATTTAAAGGAAAAAATCCTAAAATTGGTAAAAGAAAAAAAAATATTATTATTAAAATTGGAAAAAAAACTAGTAAAAATGTACGAAAAATTACATAAACAGGGCCCGCTCTGTGCAAAGATTTTATGAACAAATTCTCAATTTTCAATTTTGATGTATTACTTTGTTATTCCTGTTTAAAGTGACCTTCAGGATAAGAGACATTTTAATTTTTACAAAAACTAGAGCACTTTATCTAAGTCATTATACGAAATTGCTTAAAAAACATTGACTATATTCATATAAAGAACTGCAAATTTTGAAATAAAACAATTATTGATAAATCTGAAGATCAAAACACTTCTACTGTTATGCAGAATATAAGCAAAAAATTTCAGCTAATTATTTTCAAAACTTTTTTGAGCAATCGCGGTCCCCGTTTGAGTTTTTCGAAAAAACACATTTCGAGTAAAACGCATTTTAAAGTTTGACAGCTTGTGTAAAGTTATGGCATTTGCTTTTACTAAAATGCTTGTAGTTTTTGTTCTAGTGAAAGGAAAATAAAGTACTTGGTATTATTATTAAGTTAATAAAATGGTCTATAAAATGAAGTCATAAAAAATCTGCCAATTTTTTGAAAAAAAATCATGATTTTAGGGTAGTTGGATACCTTAAATATGATTTCTGGCATATGACTGCCACGGCTGGCTCGGATGTAGTCCAATCTGGACGTCCAAATTTCGATGACTTTTTCCAACATTTGTGGCCGTATATCGGCAATAACACGGTGAATGTTGTCTTCCAAATGGTCAAAAGCGTTTGTGGCTTTTCCGCATAGACCAATGACTTTACATAGCCCCACAGAAAATAGTATAGCGGTGTTAAATCACAAGATCTTGGAGGCCAATTCACAGGTCCAAAACGGGAAATTAGGCGGTCACCAAACCTGTATTTCAATAAATCAATTGTGGCATGAGCTGTGTGACATGTTGCGCCGTCTTGTTGAAACCACAGCTCCTGGACATCTTGATTGTTCAATTCAGGAATGAAAAAGTTATTAATCATGGCTCTATACCGGTCACCATTGACTGTAACGTTGTGGCCTTCACGGTTTTGGAAGAAAGATTCCACCAGCCCATAAAACGCACCAAATAGTCAGTTTTTCTGGATGTAACGGTGTTTCGACAAACACTTGTGGATTAGCTTCACTCCAAATGCGGCAGTTTTGTTTGTTGACGTAGCCATTCAACCAGAAGTGCGCTTCATTGCTGAACAAAATTCGCTTATGAAAATCGGGAACAACGGCAATCTCGTTTTGGCCCATTCGACGAATCTACGCCCTGCTTGATGATGGTTTTGATGAATTGCCAAACCAAACTGAGAATAAATCACTTGACAGCTGTTAAATCGGTCACCATCTTGGAAAGTAATGCCAACTTAAACTTCTATACCTGGAAAAAAACACTCTTTACACACACACATATATATGTATATATATATATATACATATATATATATATATATATATATATATATATATATATATATATATATATATTTATATATATATATATATATATATATATATATATATATATATTATATATATATATATATATATATATATATATATATATATATATAAAATTAGAAATGCAAATACTTCCCTTCCTAAGATCTTGTACATGGATTTGCAAAATTTGATCTGGAACGTTTTTTTACTTCTGTGGGACACCCTTTAGAATATAGAAAATTTTCGCGGAAAAAAAAAGCTGCATTGAAAATCAAATCACTAAGGATGAAAAAAAGTCAAAGTGGAGGTTGATATGGAGGTTTTAAAAACTGTTCTTTGTATGATTTTCATTATAATTTCTTATAACCTTTGTGATAAGCAATATTTTTTTAAAGAAATTTTCGAGAATATTTACTGACAAAAGAACACACATTAATATATATATTATATTACATATTTCTTAAGTTCTAAGATACTTAGTGGAACTATATACCTGTTTTTCTATATAAAAAATATTAATTTTTAACGCAATGAAGTTATTCTAGTGTGCTTTTTATATTTCTAATTTGTATTTTTTTAAAATCTATGCATTTATACGTTAAGAAAAGCGTTTTTGACTCTATAAAATTGGTAGCAAAATTAAAAAAAAGAATTTGAAACAAATATATAATACTGATATGGGCTTATAAAAGGTTTATTCTTTTGATATAAAGATGTTTTAGATTGTTTTATCCGTATAATTTTTTAAGATTTAGATTTTAAATCTTTAAATGCGTTTTTCTCCGAAACAGATTTTTCCATATTTTATCGCATGGCAAACATGATATGCCAAAAAGCCCTTGAGATACTGGCATTAAATTTTGCATCATGGATTATTATTATAGTATGCATAATGTGCACTAGAGAATAAGAAAAAACAATATATTTACCTTTTTTATGATTGTTTTCCTTTGTGATAAATGCAAAATGTTTGAAAAATTTTCCTTTTGTGCACTTTTTGACCACTAATTTTGTAATAAATTCAAATTATTCAAAGATGATAAAACAAAACATAGGTAAATGCTTTCTGAATAAAGTTCGAAGAGCTTTTTTTTTATCTTAAGCATTAGAATTTATTTTACAGTGTTTGCCGCGATGTGCAAAAAATGCCTAATTTTAACCTAAAATTGTCCATTTTCTTACAAAAATATATTGATTTTTTCCTTTGTTATTTTTATAAGTTTTTAGTTTTGTCCAAACAAAAAATGAGTTTAATAGTGAACTTTCAGCATTATTTCAAAAAAATGTTCCCGCAACTAGTGAGGCTCCTTAAAAGCGAAACCTGACTTTCAGGGGGAAGGTGAGTCCTAACATTCTCCGTTAAGCCACTAGTAAATAGAGAGAAAACATTACAGTGGCGCCATAGCCATTGAAATTTATACACCGCATAAAAAAATATCGCACATAAAAAATCGCATAAAAAATACCACACAAAAAAACGTTCGACAGTATTATATAAAAAGAACAGTTCAAAAAGGAAAATAAGTATGTATATAAAATGTATTTTTACAGATCGGAAAATACAGTGCTAGAACTGTGTTACTAATAATTTGTGAATGATGCAGTAATTGAATGATTCTGCCTTTTAGATTTTTAAGCATATGCTGTGCTTTTGTGTAGTCAAATATTCAAAACTATTTCTCTACTAATTAGAAAACTAATTATATAGTTTAAATAAATGCATATCAAGGTATTTAATACCGAAGCATAAGGAGAAGGTATTTGAATCTATAACTCGATCAAGTTTATTATAAGTATTTATAAAAGGTTTATTCATTATTATTATTATTTTAAACAAAATACAGAAAGAAAATTCTTGAAATTTTGCAAATATTTTTAACATCCAATAACTGAAATATATCAAACTCGAATGCATGATGAAATCAAATTGAGACTTTTATTTTTTTTTATTTAATTGCAAAAATCTCCATTTCCCGTCATTTTTTCTGTATCTTTCCCCCCTATTTTGTATATAATTTATAATTTCCTTCAATTTAAGTGCAAACGGAAATTCATCTATGTATGTGTGTGTTTGTCCTGTATAATTTTTCTGTTTTTATAATTCTTATGTCTTGATTGCCGCAAACTTAACTGAAATTATAGTATTTCCTTTAGGAAATAAATACGTACATAATTGAATCAGGTGTGTTCTAAATAATTTATCTTATAAAAGTTAGATTAATTCGGTATCATATAAGATACTTTACGCAAGCTACTTTTCCGAATTAAGAAATTTTATTTTTACCACAGCATGTAAATGAGTCAAATAACTGATGTTGATTAAATTACTGTAATTAAATCAATAATTATCTAAATCAATTACTTCCTTACGTGCTACAATGTATATAATACTTTTTCATGGAAAAAAAATCCTCTTTGCAAAAGAATCTTATGCAAAGAAACGCAAAGAGGAAATACGGAATTGAAAGAAAATCATTTCCACTTAATTCGAAAGAAAATTTATCTCATTTGTATTCAACTTTTCACTTGAAGAATGGTTTTTCCTTCCTAACAAGACTCGTTATTTTGCGCATTCTTCTTTTCAATTTATGTACTTAGAGAGCACATTCGTATTTTTTGTTCTCGCCGAATAAGCAAAGGCCGGTCCGTATCTCACTTTCCACTTTCATCTCATTTTTTCCTTCTCGCAGATTCCCACATCTTTTCACTCGAAGAGCTATTTATTCCTTCCGACAAGCAAGTACCGGATAACGAAGAACCTTCTTTTATCCGGTCCGCACCTCAGAGACCGATCTTATTACTCCTGACAGCGATAAATTCAACTCAACTCCCAGGGCAACCTTCTTTTTTTTTTTTTTCCACTTCGCACCGCGAGTGTGAGAGGGAAAAAATATAAATATAAAATTCTACAAAAAGAATGAATTCAGAAGAAGGAAAAGATGTATAGAAATAAAAAGAATTATGCTCATCGTGCGAATAAAATAAAATTTTCTTCGACTCTTCCGAGAAAAAAGAAGAAAAAAATCGTAGGGATGGGGACGGATGAAAAAATGGAATTGCGACGCTTAGATAAAAATCTAAAAATAGAATTTTTTTTCGCCCCTGCTATTCTCTTTCGGCAATTTCGAGCGAGCTTAATAAATATCCAATTGTGCTATCATTCTAAAGGAAGGAGATTCCGAAATTAAGGAATACGCGAAGATAAGATCCTGTTTATGCAACCCCCAGCTTTTTGAGGTCCTGTTCCTGATGATAATCATCAAAAAAAAAAAAAAAAGAAAAAAAATCAATTTCTTACGCTTTTTGTAAGAACCAACTTTTTTCTCCTTCTAAGGTCGTGTGATTATTTTCCCCCCTAATTTGCACCATCTGATGGTGAATATTCAGTCAAGGGTAATTTGGAATTTTAAGTGGAATTGGTAAGAGCTTAAGAAAAATAGAAGTAATATCATAATAATTTACACATTTTATTGCAAATTTGATATGGGTATAGTTAAAAGGTAAAAAAGCTGAAGTACAAAAGTAATTCACAATTTGATAAATTAATAAAAAAAGGCAAATCCATGCATATATATATATATATATATATATATATATATATATATATATATATATATATATATATATATATATATATATATAAATGAGTGAATCAACTCACGCACTTATCCACGTATTCATTCAACATGAATCTCCGAAACTATTAGACCCACAAACTTGAAATTTTGTAAGCATGCTACTTTTGTTGAGTAGAGATCTACAAAGAACGTTAGTTTTATGGAAATCAACTTCCACACACAAGAATGGTTGCGAGTCATCAAAGGAAATATGGATATAGAAGAAAAAAAATCCGTTTTTTTAACTGTTAGATCTGTAGGTCAGAAACTTGGTAAGCATGTATTTTGTTGAATAAATATCGTGTAAAAAAGATTTTTAGCAGTTACGGGGACATTAAAGATAATTAAAGTTTCGTTTTAGAAAGTCCTGTCCTGTCCTTTTTAAATCAAGGTTAGGTGCTACAGTAAAAGTTTTCTATACAATCGAAAACTTAATACACTAGGACAGCGGTTCTCAAACTGTAGGGCGTGCCCCCTAAGGGAGCATGAAAAGCCAAAATGAGGGCGCGAGCATATCAAAAAGTCAAAAATGTTTGTTTTTTTTTTGAAAAAATAATTTGAAACTAATTTATTCAAAAAAAGCCCAGTGGTTGAGTGGTAGCGTATCGCGCTTCCACACCACAGGTTCGGGTTCTATTCTCGGGCTGGGCAAGGTTGACTAAGCCTTTCATTCCTACTGAAGTGGGTCAATAAAATGAGTACCAAGTTTGCTTGGGGAATTAAACACTGAAGGTCTCGCTTCAGACGGACCACCTGATCGGGACATCCACTCATGCACCTTAGTTCCCAATGGTCACGTATACTGGTATGGGCACAGTAGGTTCTGGCCCGTATGGCCTGTTGCATCACTCACAGTTTGAGTTTGTATTAATTTATTTAAAATATGTACTTACTTAAAAGTAACATATATAGACAATTTAATACTTACGTTGATAATACGTATGGTGTATAATTCAGGTCGCACTGTAGCTTTAGCGTCAAAGTATGTTATTATTACATTCAATGGCATATTGCTGTATGGGGGGAGGCTAAATGAAAATTATGACTGGAAATTAGGTCGCAAATACTGGAAGTTTGAGAAGCACTGCTATAACAAGTTGTTTAGCGTAGAATAAATTTTAGACATAAATGAAAATGGAGTTGACGTGAGAACATTATCGTGCGATTATTTTCTATGATTTGAAAGCGAGATTAAATCCAGACGAGAGAAAAAAGGCGTTCATCACCTGCAATTAGCCTTTGGTGATGAGTCAACATGTTGTGCTACTGTATTCAGATGATTTAAGGAATTTTGCAGAGTTCGCAATTCTATTCAGAATGAAGAACATGTAGGAAGTTCGCGGTTGACAGTAATCCCGAAATATGCATCTGACACACGAAAATTTTAATGGATGATAATCACTGTACCCACCAACGGATAAAGAAGGAACTTAACATTGGATCCGCAGCCTTACGCAAAAGCTATCATGAAGAATTGCATATGGAAAAGTAGTTTTGTTGCCGTTGGATTACCCATAATCTAACTGAGGACCAAAAAGGGGAAAGTGTCAGATTTAGTCAAGAAACCCTTAAATTGACGAATGATAATGGCCACCGTATCCTTTCTAAAACTGTAATGGGTGATAAAACGTACATACCGTTTCCCACGCCGACAATGATGATAAGACAACGAGCAATGCAAAAAGTAAAGTAATCTGTTTTCTTCATAAGTACAGGATTGTTCAAAGCCATCAAGTTGAAAGAACAGAAGACAGATGTAGGAATTTCGCGGTTGACAGTAATCCCGAAACATGCACCTGACACACGAAAAATTTTAATGGATGATAATCACTGTACCCACCAACGGATAAAGAAGGAACTTAACATTGGATCCGCAGCCTTACGCAAAAGCTATCATGAAGAATTGCATATGGAAAAGTAGTTTTGTTGCCGTAGGGTTACCCATAATCTAACTGAGGACCAAAAGGGGAAAGTGTCAAAAATTAGTCAAGAAACCCTTAAATTGACGAATGATAATGGCCACCGTATCCTTTCTAAAACTGTAATGGGTGATAAAACGTACATACCGTTTCCCACGCCGACAATGATGATAAGACAACGAGTAATGCAAAAAGTAAAGTAATCTGTTTTCTTCAGAAGTACGGGATTGTTCAAAGCCATCAAGTTGGAAGAACAGAAGACAGTAACAGCAAACTGATGAGAAGCATTAAATGTCTTCCAGAAATTCTTCAAGAATGGATTGTTAGGGGACTAATGCTTCACTATGACAATGCATCTTCCAGATTAACAAAGTTTAGGCTCTTAAACAAAAAATATTAAGGTGATAGGACATATACCTTATTCTCCGGATCTAGATATTTGTGACTTTTGCTTATTTTTTAATCTAAAAAGAACTTACGTGGGTATCGTTTTCATTCAAAAGAAGAGATTGATGTAGCCATCAATGCAGCTTTTCATCATAAATGGTTTGAGGCATTTAATCCGTGGAATATAATATATATCCGTCTACAGAAGTGCATTGATACTGAAGGAGACTACTTTGAACAGTCCTAAAATTGGATAACTTAAAAAACCTAGGGGTATCACAAAAATTTCAGACTGACCCTTGTATGATGTAAATTAAACTGTTGAAAAGTGGAATGGCTTGATAGATTGAGTGATTGAATATTAACGTCGCACTGTTCAGCTACACTAGGGCTTTTGGCGACGGACCATGTGATTTTGAACCACGGTCAAGTGACGTGAACGACACACCTGAGCTGGCACCCTCCTCTCCGAACTACCACACCAACGGGAGGACGTTTCAGCTCTCGACAGATTTAACGTGCATCGCTGCCCTACACGTCGAGTCTTTAGTGGTACAGGGCTCGAACTCGTGACAAGGCAAGCCACGATCCGATACCTATACCACTCGGCTCCCGCGGCCACAAAGTGGAATGGCAACTAGCGTCCAAGTATGGTGAAATTATTGTTTCAGTTTATTTAACGAAGTTAAACCAGAGGGGAGCTACTTCTCCATATGAGTGTCGCTCAAAAATATGATCTATTGGATCTACTCGGAAGGTCGAGATGGTTATTGGATTCATTCCGAGCCTTGTTACTCAAAATACTCATCAAAAGGCCAATTTTTCTGAGGTTATAATTGATTATTTGGATGAATGCATTACTTGAATACTACTAGCACAAGTTTCTACAAATGGAGCATAGGGCCCCATCCCGATATATTCATCCATAGAGAACTTATAAGTTTGTGTATCCATCAGAAAAGATATCAGTCCAAACCGTATGTTTTCATACCTTGTACCTTAATATTTCATTCGTTTTGTTGTGAGATGGGGTATTTTCATAATGAACTTCCCAGACTGACAGTTAATTTCCATAATTTTAAACCTCCATCAATTGAAGAGAATAAATTATTTATTTTTATCTCTTTACACCAAAAACATACATTTAACTCAGTGCTTCTCAAACTTTCTATACTCGCGACCCAATTTTCAATCCTAATTTTCATCGCGCCCCCCTTACATAGAATAATAATACATTGAATTCAATAATAATATACTTTGATGTAAATCTACATTAAGACTTTGAATGCAAACCGTACAAATTATCAAGATAAGTATTAAATTTGTATATAATTTTATAACGTGCCCATAGAGGCACTGGTAATTATTAAACTTGTTCTTGAGTTAAAAAAAAAACTAACTTTGTTAAACTAATTATGAAATGCATGGTGTAGTACTGATACATTTATAAGCGTATTATATCAGTGTAAATGTGTATTTTATTTTTTATTATGTCAGAATGTATTTTTTTTGCTTCTTTTCAGTAAATTAATATTTGTTTAAATAATGTTTGTTTTCGACTTTTCGATGTACTCGCGCCCCCCTTGTAAGGTTATCACGCCTCGTAGGGGGCACGCCCCACAGTTTGAGAAACGCTTCATTTAACTAACCGTTTTATTCTTTTTTAATTCAAACAATATTTCACTAAGGAAATGTTATGTAGAATACCAATTAGAGTTACCTGAGCAATTTAGTGAAACAAGACGATACTGGGAGAAATATACTTTTCCTGTTTCTTTTTTCGTATATATTATGAGGAAGATCCCTAAATTGGCCATTGGACTGCTTTAAATCTACGATAATAAGGCGTAAAGTATGAATGTATACTTCTAAGGTTGATCCATTAAATTAAAGAATAAAACAGATTGAATTTATTCTTCAAAATGTAACAGAATTAAATTCTTAATATATATATGGCACATAATTTTCATTTAAATGCTTATTTTTAAACTTAAGGAACAAGTAATTTCATAAAGAAGTAAAATGTATTTATACCTTTTTAAAAAGAAATAAAAATGTTATTATTAAGGGGTAAAAATGCTCTTTGAAATGGTAATTCTTTCCTTATATGAGAATAATTTTCTATTTTTCTCTTAGAAAAAGCTATAACCTTCCTTAATTTACTTTTCAATCCCTTTGTCGAAGCCCTCTTATATTTCTTCATTTCAAAACCTATAAAGTATCAAAACATCTCAAGCAACGGAAATAATAACTGACGGACTCCTGATCGTAAAACAGGAGCTATATTTATAATAAATCCATAAAAAAGCATCAAGGAACAATAACTCCAATTCAATATCCGGTCTGCCCAATGTTGATTCATACAGTTTCTTTTTGAGTATCATGACTTTGGAAATATTGATTGAGCCAATGGGGAAAAGAAATTTCTTTCATAAGTTCTCAGAGAATCGGAACCGTTTGTGTTTATTTAGTTGTAAGACCATCTCTTAGATTCAACATTCGATTCCTAGAATTCTAATACGAAATCCTTTGAAGAAGAATATATTGAGAAACACTAATTCTTTCACTGAGTGGATCATGCGGGCTTGGGAGGGTGCGCTGTGATATTTTCCTACCCGATCCTTATTCTTCAAAGATAAATCTTGCAGAGTTCAAAAGAAATGACGGTTAAAAATCTGTTATGGGAATGATTCTTTGTATTTAATTAATTTAAGGATTTATTTTAAAACATTTTATTTGCATTTTTTTCTCATGTAATATTTCTAAAAAAAATTTATAGAAAGTGGTAGTGGGCTCAAACTCGTGACAAGGCAAGCCACGGTCCGATACCTATACCACTCGGCTACCGCGGCCACTTGGTGTGTATTGAAATGATAGGAAATATGTAAGCCCATGATACGCTTCAAAAATCCACTGACTTAGCCCGGGATTAAACCTGCAAACTTGGAAGCACAAGGCCAACGCCTAACCAACTACGCCACCCTGCGCAGAGTCATACCACAGTGTCCATGCTTTCACTTTTGTTGTTTAAAAATGAAAAAATCTTGTGACCTTCTATAGATTTTTAATTCCTACAGCACATATAATAATACTTTGGACTTTACACCATTAATACGGCACAAACACTAGACAAACAACATTTCTATCATCTATCAATAACAACTATATCAATTTGTACAAGCTATCACGTAGTCTCGGTGTGTTGCTTCTACGTGTACATTTTTATATTGAATTAAATCAGTTCCCTTCAAACGGTGGCGCTGCTGTCGTCTTTTTGGTTTGGAATTGCTTGGTTGGGAGTTTGAGACACATGTAGTATGATTAGCGGCATGGTAAAAAACCTTAGAGGGCCTGTTTGGCTTCGGTGCTCTTGGTAAAATTAAATTTCAGTACATTATTGCATCTTTAGAGCGGAGGATAGGAAGGATAAAAACCTTCTGGGTAGGAACCTGGACGGCAAGATTGTATTGCGGCAATTGATATACATCAATGTGGTGCCACACTAAAAAGTTATACCAGCTCCCGAAGAAGGTACTAGGTCTGCAATAATTACCACTCTGCAGCCCCATTTAAAAAAGGGGAGAGGGGAATACACTACGAAAATATAAGCACCGGCTTCAATGTTGTATGCATTTCCTCACAGAGAAAATTTAATTACTAAAAATATTATGTCTTTACAAAAATTCTTATTCCTGCTTAAAGTGCATAATTATCTTTAAAGTTTCTTTTTTATGGAAACTATTTCCTACAATGATATGGCTACACATATATTTTTTTTTAAAAAAAAGATTAATGCAGAATAAAATTGTGAGATGTAATAGATGTAAATCTCTCTAGAACCTAATCATTTTTTGTACATGTTCTTCATTGTAACTTTGGAGAAGATTAGGTAGAAACGAAAGAATCAAAATATGAAATAAGAATGCATAGTGATCCTAAAATAGGATTGACGGGTAATAAATATTGTTATAAGTCCACGCCAACGAGTGAATAATGAAACCACTAACGGATTTGTGAATTTATTTCCAAATCCAATCTTTTCTATTGGTTCTGTCAAGGACATATGCAAATACACAATTATTAATAATGGGTACGAATTTTTTTTTACTAGCCCACACATTTGTGATAGTTTTGTTTTTGTTTCACAGCAGTTTTAACAAAATGAAAGATACATTCAATCAAATTACGCGAAGTTTGAATTCGAATTGGAAAATTCAGCTTCTTACTTTTGTATGTCTGCCAGATTATTTTTATTAAATATGCAATCAAATTGTACTAAAGACATAAATGATCCTATAAGAACTACTACCTCGCGCGTTAAATCTTAAAATAATCAAGATAAAAATTCTTAACTATTCGATTTGCCACAAGGAAAAGTCTTATTTCATATTTTGTATTTAAAACCTAATAATTTGTACGAATAATTTAATAATAATACACATGCTTGTTTTTAAATTACACACAGTAAACACACTTTCTCACACACACAAGATAAAAATAATTAAAATATATTAATTTATTTTTATTTTGCTTGACTTTGAAAAGCTAATAAGGCTGTTTTCGCCATATATAAAGGGTGTTTTTTTGAGAGGTATATAACTTTAAATTGCAATAAAACAACGATGTATTATTCGATTGACATGAATTTTTTTCATTCGAAAGATAATCTTGTGGCATTACATTTTAAATATGATTTCTGGCATATGACTGCCACGGATAGATCGGATGTAGTCTAATCTGGACGACCAATTTTCGATGACTTTTTCCAACATTTGTGGCCGTATATCGGCAATAACACGGCGAATGTTGACTTCCAAATGGCCAAGCGTTTGTGGCTTATCCGCATAGACCAATGACTTATCATAGCCCCACAGAAAATAGTCTAGCGGTGTTAAATCACAAGATCTTGGAGGCCAATTCACAGGTCCAAAACGTGAAATTAGGCGGTCACCAAACGTGTCTTTCAATAAATCGATTGTGGCACGAGCTGTGTGACATGTTGCGCCGTCTTGTTGGAACCACAGCTCCTGAACATCATGATTGTTCAATTCAGGAATGAAAAAGTTAGTAATCATGGCTCTATACTGATCACCATTGACTGTAACGTTGTGGCCTTCATCGTTTTTGAACAAGGATTCCACCAGCCCATAAAGCGCACCAAACAGTCAGTTTTTCTGGATGTAACGGTGTTTCGACATACACTTGTGAATTAGCTTTACTCCAAATGCGAAAGTTTTGTTTGTTGACGTAGCCATTCAACCAGAAGTGCGCTTCATCTCTAAACAAAATTCGCTTATGAAAATCGACCATTATTTTCGAAATAAAATTGCGCAATTTGAAAGCGTTGTTCAGGCGTGAGTCTATTCATGATGAATTGCCAAACCAAATGAGAATAAATCACTTGACAGCTGTTAAATCGGTCGCCATCTTGGAAAGTAATGCCAGCATAAACTTCTATACCTGGAAAAAAAACACTCTGTACTAGATGGTGAACTTGACGCGGAGCACATTTTCGGAAAGAAAAAGTGTTTGTAACATTGTAACTCACGCATTTGTCTCTATAACATAGTGTTTTTAAATTTTCAAAATATTTCCTAAATAATTAGTTTTTCCTTTCAACATGTGAAAGAATAGCTCATTTAGCATCACGGTATAGTGAAAAAATGCGAAATACCAGGTGTTTCAAAAGTTACGCACATCAACATGGTAATTAATCCTTGTTGTTTAAAAACCTAAAGGGTTGGTTGAGATTTCTTTCACTAGATGGCAACAGGGAAGAACGTATCAGGCATCAGTTTCAAAATACTTGTCAGTTGTGGTCAGTTGAGCATAACAGGAGGTGCATGATATTTTCCAAAGATCAAATAGCCATCGTGGAATTTTATTTAGCTATAAAATCACCACGTGATAAATTCATTTCAACAGAAATATCCAGGTGAAACATCATCAATGATAACAATTTTAGTGTAACGGTTACGTGACACAGGATCGGAGTCCATCGGGTAGAGCGTTCATAATGAAAACGAAAGCGGCAGATGTGAAGACCGATTTACAAAAAAGTCCATTGAAAAAAACTGTCCGTCTACATAAAGATCATTACAAAATTTATATTCTTGCTGAAAGTGATGAAAGGTAAGCTTGGTTGCAGCAAGACGGTGCAATTTGTAACACATCACGGGACAGTGTGGAAGTTTTAACTGAATTTTTCAATTATCGTGTCATTTCCAAAGGACTTTGGCCAACTTGTTTACCGGTCTTGTCAATTAAATAATTTTTCTTATGTGGTATCTGAAAAATGTCACCTTCACGAATAATCCCCATACGTTTCATGAACTGAAGAGTAACATCCTTCATGCAATATCGGAAATTAATTCTCCTGCTCTTCGTAAAGTGTCAATTAATCTGGTAAAAAGAGTTCGATTGTGTGTCCAGGAAAACGGACATTATTTTGAACATTTACTGTCATTTTACTGTGTCTGACACCTGGCAATAAAGATAACCGTTCAACCTTTGATTGTCCTTTATCCTGGTTGTTAACATAGTTCATCTGTCTTTAAAACTCAACCACAAAGTTGATGCGCGTGACTTTTGAAACACCCGTTGCATTTTATAAAAGAAAAAAAGATGTGTCAAATCGGATAAAAATTAGTAGTATGATAAAATAAGTTGTAAGTTATATAATATAATTGTTCGAGCACTTTCATATCTGAAAAATATTCCGAATTTGGCCCCTATTCTTTAACATTAGCTGAAGGCAGCCATAATTTTGTTTATAATTTGAATCATTTTTCTCTTTTTTGATATTTAATATTTTCATAAGAGAATTTACTCATTCCTTTATATAACTAAGCCTTTACTCATATTTAAGTAATTGACTCGAAATTTTTAAAAAGTATCCATGAACATGAAATTAGAAGTAAAAATACACTCCAACACGTACTTGATTCTCTGTATTTTGAATGACGCTTACAGCACTAGTGCCGCGTCCGAGATAATCTTGGGTATGGCAGTTAAAAGGTTAAAAAGTAAGGCCACAATAATTCACTGAACTATAAGATACCATACTAAGTATAATTTAAAACAATTGGTGCAATTAATTGTGTCTTATGATACAATATATATGTATACATGATTAGTTAAAATGGTATATACTTGTTTAAAAAGTACCGGGATCTCATTTTTGGCGAATTTTAGGCATTTTTTTATGATATTTATTACACTCATTGTTAATAAACATTCCTGCTAGATATAATCAATGTGCGGATAAAATTTTTATGAAACACGTTATCTATGATACATCAAGTGTCGAGGAAATTTAAAAAGGGCTGCTTTGACTTAAGCACTACAATGTACACTGCTGGCCAATTGCTAAGGATGGATAACACTATCATCCATAGCAACCACAAAATGAAAGGAAGCAAAATGTGGAAAATTAGAATAAGTGCGGGATATTAGTAAGAAGAAGTATGAGTACGCAATTTTTTTTCCACGTCTGCTCATCACGTGATAGCGTTCATAAAAGCTTTAAAGTAATTGACGCGAGTGGACAGTTGTTGTTTCAAGTCAAAGTTTTACAGGAAAGATTTAATAGACGAACTTAAAATTTTTGGCATGTCTTCCCGACATCACATAGATGATTTTATGCGTGGCCGAATTATTGGAAAGGTCGAAGAAGGGCGAAAAATAACAGATGTTGAAAGGGAGTTCAACATCGCTCACAGCGTTGTTTCACGGCTGTGAAAGTCATTTAAAACTACTGGAATGTGTAGTAGATGGCACGGGGAGGTCGTGTTAGAAGTACGACGCCTGCAGAAGACAGATATATCGTTCTATCAGCAAAAAGGAACAGGCGCACCACAGCTCAGCAGGTGGCAAATCAGTTTCTTGCTGCTTCAGAAAAGCAGATCTCCTGAAAAACTGTTGCCAGACGTTTGAGGGGAGGAGGATTTTACGCACGCATACATGTTGTGTGTGTCCCATTGACCAGACAGCACCGTACTGCCTGTATGCAATGGTGTCGTGAGCATCCCAATTGGACTGAACAGGACTGGGCATGCGTACTATTCTCAGATGAGAGTAGGTTCAGTCTGTCATCGGATTGTAGACGCCAACTAATCTGGCGCGTGAGTGGTACTGCTTATCGTCCAGAAAATATCCAGGAAAAGGACCGATATCCGACATGCAGTATCATGGTGTGGGCCGGCATCATGATCAATGGCCGCACGCGCCTACATGTGGTTGCGAATGGGACTATGACGGGCCAACGATACATTGATGAAGTTCTACTTCCTCGTGTTCGTCTTTTCCGTGGTGCTGTCGGTGATAAATTTGTTTTTATGGACGACAACGCAACATGTCATCGAACACTCGCTGTTCAGGGTTGTCTAGACAGTGAGCGTATTCAACGTCTCGTATGGCCAGCGCGTTCTCCAGATCTAAACCCCATTGAAAATGTGTGGGATGCTTTGGGGAGGCAAGTTGCTGGTTGAAACTATCCTCCGACAAACAAGAACACCCTCATCCGTGCACTCACAGAGGAATGCTGTAAATTGCCTCAACAGCTGCTGGATAATGTTGTGCAAAGTAGGTACGACGTGTGGAATGTTGCATCACACTCCACGGTGGACATATCCCTTACTGATACCTTTCTTTAAGGTGCCTGCTGACTTTTAGATGCATTGTTCCATTTCTCCGTACGCAGATCAAATGAACTTTTTTTTTTTCTTTCAGATGTTTCACAGCTTTTGTACTTTCCGGAACAATAAATATTCTTTATTCTAATGTCTGAACAGTGTGGCAACTATATTTTATCCTACTAGGCCTCATGTCTCGCTTAATGTTATGCTACATAGCAATTTGTGATCCGTCCTTAGCAATTGTCCAGCAGTGTATTTAAACAAATTTATAAATTAAGAAATTACGTTGAATAGACAATACTCGCTAGAAGTATAATAGTTAGAAGTAACTCTCTAAAAATTTTCGAATGCAATCAATTGACAAGAAAAAAATGATTTACAGTTATTTTTTATGTTTAGTTAATTTAACGCGTTCAATTTGAAAGCACAATATAACTATAAGAAGTGTTTAAAAATAACAAATAAATTCCCTAATCGCACCCGGTGATAAAAAGTGTCTAAAAATAAAATGATAAATTCTTAAAAGAACAAGCATATATTTTATTTTGTAATTAAAATGTATCAACATCTGATCATGCATCTGTCTATTAAATAATGACATAATACAAATCCCGTATTCTGACTTTTATACTTCTCAAATACGAAATGTAAATAAGTATATTTACCTTCGCGTTAAGAGCCATATTTATGAAAGGCATTCAACAAAGAGTTTCGAATAACTTTTGCAACTAAAATAAAATCTATAAATTAAACCACCTTTTAACAAGATACAGCGATTTTAATTTTTCAGTAAGACCAATAACTGTAGAGGGGATCTACATCTAAATTAGTGGGGGGAGTAAAAGAAGAAACTTAAATAGGATTAGAAAAAAAAAACTAATAAATTTTAAACAAGAAATATAAAAAAAAAATTAAGTTAATTCCTATTTCGTTAGAAAAACGTACTAGCACTATATGTAGCAGCCAGTTGTAATTTCAACAGAAATAACTCAAAATAAATTTAAAACTAAAAAATTAAAATAAATTAATGAACAAATACTCGAAAAAAACTGAATTAACAACAAGTGTCTCCCCCTACAAGTTTACAAAATGTATTTGAATTTGAATGAATGAATAAAAAGTACATATTTTATTAACGAATGAAAAATTTGAACAGCTGATTGTAGGAATAAGTATAGCATACTTCCCTTTTTCCATGTATTATTGCAGTGACATTTAAATTATTTTAAATTTCAGTGCAACTGTATTTTTCTGTAAAATAAAAATCAAATTTCAACAAATAAAATTAGCATAGGTGTGCATTTAAATTCCATAAATATGTTTAGAGAAAGAAACTTTTTAATTAACACATATTGAGATATAAATTCTCAAAGAGAAGGAATACATTAATTAAAACTTAGATAAAAGTCTCGAAAAACTAACAAGTTTACTAGCATTTCAAACTATACTTAATTTCTGTGAAATTAATCACAGTCGATCAATTTGTTTCGGAATTAATTCGGACGTCTAATTCTCTCGCAACAAATTAGTTTAGTTGTAGTAATTTACGCCCTTCTTGCGATATCAAACTCAATTAACGCATAAATTTTTGCCTCCTAATTAAATTGTAGTTAAGTCTTATATTATATCCGTTCCTTGAACCTTTCTGTGTTTTACAATTTCATTAAATTTCACCATTAGTCGTAAACTTTCACGAAATTACAGAGTTAAGATTTTACTGATAGAGAGTTGCTACTTTTCAATTAGTCTCGGTTCTGAAACTCTTTGGAACAATCCATGAAAGTGCTTAGAATTAATAAACTAGTGTCAGTCCTTACCATGACTTAATTTTCTCGACCCACGAGGACTTACATATATAAATATTCACTCACTGAATGACAGCAGGAGGCCGTATGTAAAACACGTTTGTTTCCGAATACAAAAATGTCAAGTTTTCTAATGGTTCACATTGAAAGAAAAACAAGAAAAAAAATGGTCATCTAGGGTGATTTAGGGGGACAACTAGAATATAATTATAATTTTCAAGTGGAAAAGACACGTTCTCGGTCGATTTATGTAGGTTAGTGTTTCTCAAATTGTGGGGCATGCTCCCTAGGGGCGGCGGGATAACCTTACGAGGGGAGTCAAACATATTGTTCAGTCGAAAACAAAAGATTATTTAAAAAAATTATGAACTCACTGAAAGCAAATAAACAAATACATTCTGACATAATAAAAAATAAAATAAAATACTTATTTATACTATAATACACTTATAAATGTATCAGTAGTGCGCAATTTATTTTATAATTAATTTAACAATACTAAAGGCAAGCTTAATAATTACCAGGGACCCCATGAATTTGCCATATATAAAATTATATGCCAACATTAATACTTACCTTGACAATTTTTATATGATTTATAAATAATCCCTTAAATAACGATTGAAAATTACACGATTCGTTCCCAAAGGCCACCGTTTAGCACGTAGGTAAGCGTGTGTAGTGTATTGAGAACGACGGGGGGAAAAGGAAAAGAAATATAAATTATTTAATCCTCTTATATAAGTAAATCCTTCGCAAAGAATGTCAATCCAAAGACTAAGGAATAATTTTATGGATAGCAGTTCACAGAAAAGGTAGTACTTCGGAAAGACGCATTATGTTGTGAATGGAGATGATTTGTATGAATGAGTGGCAGCATGGCGCCACGTTTTTGTAACTGTGAAAAGGTTGTGTGACGTCATTATGTTCTGTGTATAAAAGGGGTGGAGCCACACGTGCTCACACTCACTCGGTAGTTCTGAATAAACTCAGTTATTTGAATTGACTGGCTCGAGTCTGAATTTCTTCCTCCAACGCCGAGCATCGGGTAGATGCAGCTCGCAGAATTTTGTAATTGAAATTGTTCTTTACATAAGTTTTTGATACCCTCGGCGGGACTGGTTGTTGGTTGGAAGAGAAACTGAAACCGAATTTAAACTATTGAACTTAACTTTTGAACTATAAAATGGAAGTGAATGCTTTGAAAGCGGCAAGAAAAGGCCTGAGAATAGCATTTTCTCTCAGTCTGAAAAAGATTGAAACCGAACTCATAAAAGAAAACATCGATATGAATCAACTTTCGATTCTGAAAACTCAATTTATCGATAAATTTCAGAGACTCGACACTTGTCAGAATCAAATTTCTGAACACCTCTTGGGTACAGAAGATGCCGTGCAAGAATATTTAGATGATATGGAAGATGCAGAAAACTACCGTGACCGCTACATCGAAATGTGTACTCGAGTAGATTTGAAAATACGAGAAACCGTTGTTCCTACCGAAACTGAAAAGAGAAGCTTTAAATTACCGAAAATCGAACTGAAGAAGTTCAGCGGTGAAGCTAAAGACTTTTGGCCTTCTGGAGTCAGTTTCAGAAAATTCACAATGATAAAAGCATTGCGGAAGAAGACAAAATGCAATATTTATTGCAATCCATGGAACCGAAATCGAAAGCAGAACGATTAGTATTGAGTTTCCCTGCAATGGCGGAAAATTATCCTAAAGCCATTGATCAATTAAAAGAGAGATTCGGTCGTGAAGATTTGTTAGTACAAATTTATGTACGTGAACTTTTAAATTTAGTAATGAAGAACGCTGTTTCTGGAAGAACGAAAACTGATTTATCGGCCTTGTACGATGAACTTGAAGGGAAATTACAGTCGTTGGAGAGCCTTGGACGAACACAAGAAAAATATGGAGATTTCCTTACACCATTGTTAGAGTCCTGCTTACCCGAGAAAATCCTGATGGCCTGGGAAAGAAAACGGAATACTGAAACACGCTAAAGGATCGCGAACTCTAGAACACTTAATGACTTTCCTTCGCCTGGAAGTCCAAGGGGAAGAGATGGTGCAGCTGGCAAAATCCGGTTTTGGAACTCCTATGCGAAAAAGATTCCCCAACTGAAAGTGTTAAGCCGACCGAATTAACGACTGCATCAGCTCTGGCGAGTTCCGTAAAAAGTCCTCAGGTAAGAAAATCAATAACTGTGTATTTTGTGAGAAATATCATCCCAGTGAAAATTGCTTTAATGCTAGAAAAATGTCTTTAAATGCTAAGAGACAACTGTTATTAATAAAAAGGTGCTTGTTTTATTTGTTTAAATAGATCTGGACATTTGAGTAAAAATTGTGATATTAAAAATGATATTAAATGTTCTAAATGTAATTATTCTCATTTTGAAATTATGTGTCCAAAATTAAATACGAATTATGATCAAAAATTGTGTTCCATAAAAACTGAGAACTCTCTATCAAGTAACTGCAACAGAAACCAAAGTATTTACTTTCAAACTCTCTGCGTTTTCATTCGCATTAAAGATCAGGAAAGGAAAGTTAGAGTTCTGATTGATACCGCTTGTGAAAATAGTTACATTAGTGAAAGTGTTACTAGTATTTTGAAGGCCACTCCACTTAGACAGGAAAAGATAATTCATTCTCTTCGGGGGCAACGAAACTAAACCGAAACATCACAGCGTGTATTCTATTGAGGTCAGTGATTTGAAACATTCTTATGCATGTTGTTTTGAAGTGCTATCCGAAAAGAAAATATGTGGATTTATTTCTAGGATTGAGGATAAGCGTATTTTAAATGAGTTAAAAAATAAAGAAATTATTTTATCGGATTTAAATTGTAAAGAAACGGAAATTGGGCTTTTGATTGGGGCTGATAATATGGGAAAATTATTGACTGGGAATTTAATTGAATTTGATTCGGGTTTAACAGCTATTGAAACTAAACTAGGATGGACGGTAATTGGAAAAGTATGTTCGAACGATAAAAACGTTATGTTAACGACATCGTCTTTGCATGTGCGGAATGTTAGCGTTAAAGAATTATTGGAACTTGATGTTTTAGGAATAACGGATCCCTTACTTAATGAGAATACGAAATAAAATTTTGAATTAACTGATTTTAAGAATAAAATGAAAATTCTTCCCGATGGAAGATATGAAGTTAAACTCCCATGGAAATGTAACTCTGAAAATTTGCCCAGTAACAAAGAACATGGAAAAGACATCTACGGATGATGAATAGATTAAGAAACGGTAAATTGTTTGAGGATTATAAAAGTGTGTGGGAAAATTTAAATATTATTGAACGTGTGCTGGAAGTAGAATTGAATAATGAATGTCATTATTTACCGCATAGACCTGTGATTAAATTAGATAGTGCGACTACAAAAATCCGACCCGTATTCGATGCTTCGGCCCGTGAAAAAGGGAAACCATCTTTGAACGACTGTTTATATAAAGGCGTAAACCTTATTGAACTGATACCTGACATTTTAGATCGTTTTAGAATTTATCCAGTCGGAATTGTAGCCGATATTGAAAAGGCGTTTTTGATGCTATCTGTTGCACCGAAAGATAGAGATTATCTCAGATTTTTTCCCCCTGCAATGAAAAACAATTAGTGTACAGGCATTGTCGAGTTGTGTTTGGGGTGTCTTCAAGCCCTTACTTATTGAATGCATCTATTATGCATCTTTTGGAAAACTGTAATTCCGAATGTAAGGAAGTTGCACAAAAGTTAAAATCTTCCTTTATGTTGATAATTGTGTAACTGGTGTTTTGAGTGCTGATGAAATAGAGATATTTATTGAGAGAGAAGACTAAATTAATTATGTCGGAAGAATGTTTTAATTTACGTATTTTTGAGAGCAATGTGGCGAGTAAAAGTGTTGATAAACACTCAGGCGAAACTTTTATTTTGGGTATCATCTGGGACTTGGATAATGATGTTTTGAAATGTTGCACGAATTTCGACTCATTAACGTACGAAGTGAAAATAACGAAACGATTAGTTTTGTCTACGGTGCAAAAAGTTTTCGATCCCATTGGAA
The DNA here is from genome assembly GCA_019973935.1 of Trichonephila clavipes. NCBI lineage: Eukaryota > Metazoa > Arthropoda > Arachnida > Araneae > Nephilidae > Trichonephila > Trichonephila clavipes. The sequence continues at coordinate 155,290 of BMAU01010910.1, forward strand.
TGTTGGCGCCGTCTACATTGCTCCCAAAATTACTATTGCAGGAAATATGGAAAATGAAAAGGCATGGGATCAGGAACTACCTCAGAATATTGTAAACAAATTTATGAAATGGTTTAATGAAATTCAAATTTTGAAAGATGTAACTGTACCACGTTGTATGAAAATTGATATTTTTACTGAATTACATGTATTTGTTGATGCAAGCAAGGGGTCATATGCGGGATGCGTCTTTGCTCGATCAATAGTTGATTCTAGAGTTAGCATAATTCTTGTTAGAGCGAAGTCTAGAGTAGCTCCTCTCAAACTTTTGAGTATACCGCGTCTAGAGCTAATGGCTTGATGTGTAGGTGCTCGACTTGTAAATTCTATTTTGAAAGCGCTTAATATGCCGGACTTGAAAGTTGCTCTTTGGTCCGATTCCACAACAGCACTTTGGTGGATTAAAGAATATGGAAATTGGTCAGTTTTTGTAGCTAATAGGGTAAAGGAAATTAGACAATTAACTCAAATTCAGTCATGGAAGTATGTCCCAGGAAACATGAATATCGCGGATTTACTATCTCGTGGTTGTTCTCCACGAGAAATGCTTAATTCTAGATGGTGGGAGGGGCCTTCCTGGTTGAAACAAAATTCGGAATATTGGCCAGATGGTGAAATCAGTTGCGAGCCTCAAGAAGTTAACGTAGAGAGAAAGAAAACTAAAAATGCGAATGTTGATCTAGCAAACGATGCATCCCCCTTGCTTATATGCAATGTGTCTGATTATGATAAAATGATAAGATCATTTGCATGGATTTTAAGATTTGTAAATAATTGTCGCAAAGACTATAACAAATGTAAGGAACATGAACTTTCTGTTGCTGAAATTGAAAATTCTGAGGAACAATTGATTCGTTTAACTCGGACATATTATTTAACTGATGTTGAATCTTTAAAATTTGTTACTTTTATTGATAATGATAATATTTTAAGAGTAAAATCTAAAATAACTGAACGAAATGATGAAAGTTCTTTTTTTGTATCCTATATTAATACCTGATAAATGTGAATTTACAAAACTTTTGATTAGATCTATACACAAAAAGAACTGTCATGCAGGAATACAAATAATGCAATCTCATTAATTAGAGAAAGGTTCTGGATTATCAGAGCTAGAAAAGCTATTAAGAGTATTTTGAATGAATGTTTTATTTGTGCTCGTTTTAAAGTGAAATCATTGTCAAGCGGACCATCACCCTTACCACCAGACCGCGTGAATGATTGCGCGATATTTGAAGTTGTAGGAATTGACTTAGCTGGACCTCTGTTTTTAAAAACTGGCGAAAAGGTATGGATTACATTGTTTACTTGCGCAGTCTATCGCCCTCTACATCTTGAATTAGTAAACGCTTTATCTTCTGATGCCTGTTTGCTAGCTCTTAGGCGTTTCATTTCCAGGCGCGGGAGGCCCAGGATAATTTACTGTGATAACGGTACTAATTTCCGAGGTGCTTTCAATGACCTTGCGAAATTGGATTGGCATAAAATATCGAGAGAAACATCAACTCAAAAAATAGTTTGGAAATTTATACTACCCATCGCCGCATGGTGGGAGGCTGGTGGGAAAGGTTGGTTCGCATTATCAAGAAACTATTGAGACGTTCTCTTGGAAAATCAATTTCTATTAAAAGTACTAAACCTGAAAAGGTCTTGAATATTAATGATGCAATTATAAAAAAATATACTTCTTCTGGAAAATTGGTTAAAGAACCGAAGAGACTTAATCTTTTGAATTATAACTGTTATAGGTTTGAGACTCTCCCCAAGTCTCAAAGGGGGAGTATGTTGTGAATGAGTGGCAGCATGGCGCCACGTTTTTGTAACTGTGAAAAGGTTGTGTGACGTCATTATGTTCTGTGTATAAAAGGGGTGGAGCCACACGTGCTCACACTCACTCGGTAGTTCTGAATAAACTCAGTTATTTGAATTGACTGGCTCGAGTCTAAATTTCTTCCTCCAACGCCGAGCATTGGGTAGATGCAGCTCGCAGAATTTTGTAATTGAAATTGTTCTTTACACATTATATGTCTGGGGGCAACTAACCCACTGGGTGAGCGATACGTTTATATACGTCGGGAGGGCTGAAGAGGTTAAAGTCGGATTGTAGGCTTAGCGTCAAAGTACATTACTGAATCTAATGCCTCGTTATTGTATGGGCGCGATACAATTTATGATTGAATATTGAGTCGCAAACATTGAAAGTTTGAGAAGCACTGATGTACGTTTATAAATTAACTGGGAAACATTAGGTATACATCAGTGCTTCTCAAAGTTGCAATACTCGCGACCCAATATCCAATCATTATTTCCATCGCACGCCCCCCCCCATAGAATAACTATGTACTGAATTCAATAATACTATACTTTGACGCTAAAACTACGATACGTCTTAATATAAACGTCCCCGTGTGTATAAGCGTCTCGCTAAGCCAAAGCCTTGATTTCTCCAGACGTATATATACGTCTTTCCGAAACACGATTTTTTTCTGTGCACTACTATCCGTAAAATTATTCCAAGACTTTGGAATGCAATAAAAGGACCTTGACAATGTTTGCGAAGGATTTACTTATTCCAGATTATTTTTGCTCCTTTATTCCTCCCCCTCCCCCAGTACATCACATATGCGTGCCTACGTGGGAAACGGTTGGTATTGGGATGCAAATCGCGAAACTTACGATCCGCAGTCAAGGTTTAATTATAAACCGTACAAAAACTATCAAGATAAGTGTTAATTTTTGTTATAAATTATATATATGACAAATCCATGGGGTCAATGGTAATTAATAAATTTGTTCTTGGCTTAGAATTGTTAAATTAATTATAAAATACATTGAGTAGCACTGATATATTTATAAGTGTAATATATCAGTGTAAATGTGTATTTTATTTTTTATTATGTCAGAATGTATTTTGTCTGTTTACCTTCAGTAAATTAATAATTTTTTTAAATAATCTTTTGTTCTCGACTTTTCAATAGGCTCGCGCCCCCTTGTAGAGCGCGCCCCACAGTTTGAGAAACACTGGGTTTACATCATATTTATTAAGTTACTGCTTATTATCTTAAACGTAGGATATACTACAGAGGTAAAAATACATCAAGTGCTGTTTATATCCTCATAATTTTGGTCTACTGTTCTAATTATTTCTTTATTTATTTGAATCCTTTTATTATTATTTGTATGATTTTTAACTTTCAGAATTAACTGAAAGCTTTCCATATTCGTTTGTTTGAGAACCTGTTAGCATAAAACTGAAATTTCATCAAACGTTTAAACATTACTTACATGTAAATTATATTTAAAGTTTCAATACGTGTGTCTGCTTTCAAGTGATTTATAATTTGTTGCATAAAATTAACATATACGTGATAATTTTTTAAATTTTATTTAAAATAGTTATATTTGTCAGGATATATATATTTAAATGGATTTTTAATGGTACACAGACTGCAGACACGACAAATCCTCAAGTGCGAGAGTCATTTTAGTGGTGGAACCATCTAGTGGCATCTCTCGCTACCAAATCTAGTCAATTAAACTCAAGTTCTCGTGGGATGCTAGATATTGCCCGGATTTTATTTTACCAAGCCAAATTATTTTATTTTTACGGAGCCAAATTAATACTCAAGTGATCTATAACATGCCACATGCCCATATGACATGCGTACCTACGATTTAGAATATAGAAAATCTAGCAGACGGGAACGAACTAGCAACCTTAGGCTTACGAAATGGGCACGCTACCTCCACGCCACCAAGTTGACTCAGAGTAAATATTGAAACTTAACTTTTCATGTCTCGAAGTCAAATATATCAAATAATTAACCACGAAACAATTAACTAAGTTATGTATACCAACAATGTATATAATTCGATCGTTTCGTTCTGATTCACTTCTTTATTTCCTTTACTTTTCCTCTCGTGTGATATTTCTTTCCCTGCTGTTTCATTTTTTTCTAATAATACTTGCTTAGAAATAATATTATCTTTTTACCGAGGCCCTTATAAAATCCATCTTTCTCATACTAAAATGAAACCACATATTTTTAATATTAGCAAAGATTCAAAAAGATTACAGCATGCAAAAGCATGCAGCAGAATTACACATTCCAGTATACATTCCTCAATACACTACCATAATACAGTATTTTCCGGTTCCCCTATAAAGCAGCGTTTCTCAAACTGTGGGCACCCCCCCTAGCGGGACGTGATAACTCTGCTAGGGAGGCGCAATCAAATTGAAAATTTGAAAACAAAAGATTATTTTAAAAAATGATTAATTAACTGAACGTAAAAAGGAACAAAATACATCTTGATATAATAAAAAATTAAATGCGCATTTTCACTAATATATACATTTGAAAATGCATCATAACTGCGCAATGTCTTTGATAATTAATTTAACAATACTAATTAAGTTTAATAATTATCAATGACTCCATGCGCTTGCCATATATAAAATTGTACTCCAAAATTAACCCTTATCTATCGAGCTAAAGTAAAGATTTGCTCCCAATGATGCCGTTTTTAGTGTAGGAGTACGTATATGATGTATTTGGGTGGGGAGAAAAGGAATAGATAAATCATCTGTGAAGTAAGTAAATCCTTCGTAAATACTGTCAAGTTTCTTTTTTTGCATTTTAAAGTCTTCGGAATAATTTTATGGATAGCTTTGTACAGAAAAGTTCGTACTTCGGAAAGACGTATATATACGCATGAAGCAATTAACGCTTTGGCTGAGCGAAACGTTTATAATCGCCGGTGGCAATTAAGAACTGAAAGTCGCATCGATAAAGTATAGTATTATTGAATTCAATACATTGCTATTGTACGGTGGGGAGCGTAATGAAAATTATGCTTGAATATTCGGTCTTAAATATTGAAAGTTTTAGAAGCACTGCTATCAATGTATGAACATTTCTTTTATCAAGGGAGGAAAGCCATGGTTCTTCTTATCTTAGTAATTTTACAAAATTTAGCTAAAGCTGTCTTTGTCCAATGTTGTAGATAACATAATTTGGAAAAACTTCCTTGAGCAGAAAAGTGTTTTATTATCAAAATAAATTTGTATATTGAGTGAAATAAATTCATTTTTATATTTGTCTTCTTAAAATCATTATAAAAACATTTTTTTTGTTTTACTCTTTGAATTAAAAAAAAATTGCAACTAAAGAGAAGGAATATGGAACGCGCATTTTTAAGACGAAGAATTGGAATTATTTTAAAAGATATGGAGTATTATATAACGAAATATGACACCCTCTGAATGTCGGTGAGGGGAAAATATGATAATAGCGTAGCAGAATTTTACTGCCTATAAAGTGTTTTGGTGTTTCTTTTTCTTGAAGATAAATCGGCCTTAATAAACTGGATCATAATATAATATCGTGAATTCTTTCTTAATTTAAAAGTAACAGATGAGAAAATATTTAAAACGAAATCTTAACATACTCTTAACATATTTACTTAAGATAATGATCTTATCTTTCTTAGCTTTGTCCCAAATTTAATTATAACCAAGAAAATTCGTATACTCTGTCAGATTCTCAAATAAAATTATGTTTATTTACTTCATAGCACAGAGTCGTAATCAATACTGAATTTACATACTCAAAGAAAATTAAATCCCAGAGGTAAAAGTAAAATTCTCACAAGTATTAGAAATTGAAAATGGATTTATTATTACTAAAATAATTATAGTCAACATAAGTTATTTCGTCTTGTTATAATAAATAAGTTTAACTAATTAACTTTAATATAAACTAATTGATTTCGAATAGTTTTCAAATTGATTATTTTATAATCTTTAATTTTATTAATATTAAAAAAAAATATTTTTTTTTACTTTTCATTCATTTAGTCTTGAGCTACAACAAAGTACAAATATATTTAATAAATTTATACTTATTTTGTTTCTTAAGTATTACCCTCTTTAACTTTAAATTGAAATGTATTTTTAGTTATTTCAGTTATGCTTTAATTAATATTTAAATTATTATGATTTAACTTTAAATCAGATTTAAGCTATTTTAGTTTAATTTCAAATTGATCAACAAATTTGTTTTGTTAACCATCTAAATACAAATATATACTTACTTGTGACGTACCTGCAAAGTAAGCTACTCTTTTTTTCCTTTGATAGTTTGTTCCTGGTATTTCCACCACACATTCAAACCCCGTGGTTCCAGGCAATGACAGTTCATCATATTCGAAACTCCTGTGCAAAGATGTGTTGTAGGTATCTCTGGAATTCGATATGGAAGTTGAGACATCTTTTACAATTGCTGGTGTCTTTTCTTTAGGAAGTATTCGATACAACTTCAACTTTGGTCTTGGAAACAATCCAGTAGCTTCGCAACTGACATTTAAATTAGTGGATGTAGTGTGGTATTTAACATCCATCGTTTGAGCTGGAACTGAAAGAATTGTTTTGTTAGTTACAATTTTAAAAAAGAAGGAAAAACAACAACAACATATTGTCTATTTAAAACATAAATATCTTATATGAAGGAATTAAGAAATCAAAATACTATGTTGTTTGAATCTCCAAAAAGAAATGTGCAGAAATTCGTGATCTCTACCAATTTTCAGACCATTCATGAAGCAATTTTTGCAATTCCCCTTTCAATCAATTGACCTGTACTTAATTGTCAATCATGAATAATGATTGGGATCATGAATGAGGAATAATGAGTTGGAATCATGAATAATGAGTTTGCTGACATTAGACAAGGCTGAACCTGACCTTCCCCTAACCTTGATATTATTTGTCATCAAAATGCTAAAATATCACCCGTGCTAGCTATAAGGCTCATTTTTTTCGATGGACTCTGTGAGGGGGAAGAATTCCTGCCTAAACCTGTGGTTGGTGTCATTAGCTTTAGAATTTTAAACATAACTATTTCTCGAAACACTTGTGTAGATGTAGTTCAGTAGATTCCTTAGCTTGCCTTTTATGTTTGCCTATAGACATGTGCGAAGACTATTTGGTTTCTGGTGTTGGTCTCAACGACGCAGCAGCCATTATTACTATAAAAAATCATAGCACCTTCCAATATGTTTCCGAATTGCATTGCGTCACCCATCATAGATTGATGGAAGTCATATCTAAGTATGATGTAAGAACAAAACAAATATTCGTGTCAATACTTTTACCGGGAGCTTCCTAAATATGTTGCCTTGAAAAATTTTTAATTTAAATTTGTATTGTTAACAATGAATTCTATCATTTACAGATCGATGCATAATGCATTTAGTATAACTATATTTTAAGAAAACCATTTCATAATTTCATTCTTGTTAAACAAAAATGCTTTGATACGGATGTTTTGCAATCTATTGTATAAAGAAAAATATATAAACTTCCAATTTAATCTAAATGTATTGAACATTGAGATGAAAAATGATTTTTAGAGAGGACTTCAAACTCAATTACATCATAAAAAACTATCTCAAAATGTGCGTGTTTTAATAAAATTTGCGTACAAGTTATTTCATGTGTTTTAAATTCCTTCAGGGATTCAAAAAGTAGAAACTGTGAAAAATATTTTTAATTAACATTTGATTCATGAAAAAACAATGAGAAAAAAATCTTCACTAACCAATGTATTTCAAACTAATTTAAAAAATAATCAAATTCTAGATAAATATTGCTTTTACTTTACAAAAATAAAATGTGATGCTTAAAGCTAACATTAATTATCCTCAGATTCTTTATATATGTCATTGTGTTCCTAAGAAATGTTTCTTAATATTTGTTGAGATTATCGTAAATTAATATCCATAATATTTATGATGTTGATTAATAATATTTCTAATTACTGTTAAAGTATTTTATCTTTACCCAATAATCCTTTTTCTTTTCTTAATCCCTTAATTGGTAAATTTTTTTGCCCAAAAAGTTCTAAAGAATTTTTTCTTGCATGTAACTAAGCACAATATTTAACAAAATGTAAAAAAAGAATAATTTAATTTTAATTTTCAATTTTTAAGATTTATTTTATAATTGTGGAACACAAAAACTTCTGCTCGTTTGTTTCTTATAAGAACACTCTGTATGATTAAAATAACTCCTCTGATGCTTACAAAACAATTTCATGTCTGTATTCCTTTTTCAAATAGTTGTGAATTTTGTGTGTTTGCATGTATATACACTGCTGGACAATTGCTAAGGACGGATCACAAATTGCTATGTAGCATAACATTAAGCGAGACATGAGGCCTAGTAGGATAAAATATAGTTGCCACACTGTTCAGACATTAGAATAAAGAATATTTATTGTTCCGGAAAGTACAAAAGCTGTGAAACATCTGAAAAAAAAAAGTTAATTTGATCTGCGTACGGAGAAATGGAACAATGCATCTAAAAGTCAGCAGGCACCTTAAAGAAAGGTATCAGTAAGGGATATGTCCACAGTGGAGTGTGATGCAACATTCCACACGTCGTACCTACTTTGCACAACATTATCCAGCAGCTGTTGAGGCAATTTACAGCATTCCTCTGTGAGTGCACGGATGAGGGTGTTCTTGTTTGTCGGAGGATAGTTTCGACCAGCAACTTGCCTCCCCCAAAGCAACCCACACATTTTCAATGGGGTTTAGATCTGGAGAACACGGTGGCCATACGAGACGTTGAATACCCTCGCTGACTAGACAATCCTGAACAGCGAGTGTTAGATGACATGTTGCGTAGTCGTCCATAAAAATAAATTTATCACCGGCAGCACCACGGAAAATACGAACATGAGGAAGTAGAACTTCATCAATGTATCGTTGGTCCGTCATAGTCTCATTCGCAATCACATGTAGGCGCATGCGGCCATTGATCATGATGCCGGCCCACACCATGATACTGCATGTCGGAAATCGGTCCTTTTCCTGGATATTTTCTGGACGATAAGCAGTACCACTCTCGCGCCAGATCAGTTGGCGTCTACAATCCGATGACAGACTGAACCTACTCTCATCTGAGAATAGTACGCATGCCCAGTCCTGTTCAGTCTAATTGTGATGCTCACGACACCATTGCAAACGGGCAGTACGGTGCTGTCTGGTCAATGGGACACACACAACAGGTCTGCGTGCGTGTAGTCCTCCTCTCCTCAAACGTCTGGCAACAGTTTTTCGGGAGATCTGCTTTCCTGAGGCAGCAAGAAACTGATTTGCCACCTGCTGAGCTGTGGTGCGCCTGTTACTTTTTGCTGATAGGACGATATATCTGTCTTCTGCAGGCGTCGTACTTCTAACACGACCTTCCCCGTGCCGTCTACTACACATTCCAGCAGTTTTAAATGACTTCCACAGCCGTGAAACAACGCTGTGAGCGATATCGAACACCCTGAAACATCTGTTATTTTTCGCCCTTCTTCGATCTTTCCAATAATTCGGCCACGCATAAAATCATCTGTGTGATGTCGGGAAGACATGCCAAAAATTTTAAGTTCGATTATTATATCTTTCCTGTAAAACTTTGACATGAAACAACAACTGTCCACACGCGTCAAAACCTTTAAAGCTCCTTTGAACGCTATAACGTGATGAACAGACGTGGGAAAAAAAAGTTGCATACTCATACTTCTTACTAATATCCCGCACTTATTCTAATTTTCCACATTTTGCTTCCTTTCATTTTGTGGTTGCTATGGATGTTAGTGTTATCCGTCCTTAGCAATTGTCCAGCAGTTTATATGCTCGCACAATTTGAAGCACGGTGTTATACCGAGTCTTACACTGCAATGGAAGCGAGAAATAATATTGGTTTTTTGGATTATCTTTACATTTTCACACACACACACAGTTCTTCTCAAGCAACATATTGCTTATTGCTTGCTCTTTCTCGAATATTTTCAGGAATCTAAATTTCTGCCTTCAATGCAAAATTATCGCACTCACTGCAAAGAAAATCACGAATAAGAAGTATTTCTGTACCATGGACAAATTACATCTCTCAAAAACACTGGCACCAATAATCTCACTATAAGAATTTATATATATATATTTGTGTGTGTGTGTATACTGGGTATATAATGAATATACTGGGTTTTTAATTTGAACTTTCGGTTTTTTTTAGATATTTTTAGTTTGAACTTTCGGATTTTTTAATTTGAACTTTCGGAAATTTTTAGTTTGAACTTACGAATTTTTAAGTTTATACTTTCGGATTTTTAGTTTGAACATTAGGATTTTTAGTTTGAACTTTTTGATTTCAGATATTTTTTAATTTGAACTTTCGGATCTCAAATATTTTTTGTACATATAAGACTATTTTTTCTACCTATACAATTATTTCAAAGATGGGTGCATCATCTTTGGTGTTCGATGGTTCACTTATATTATGCACTAAATTGTTTTTGAATTTAAAAATTTTAATGTTATAATATCTTTCAGAATGCGATGACGAATAGTTTAATTTTTCAAGTATAATGGTTTAATTTTAAATTTTTAACTTTTAAATTTTTTAAATTTGGATATTTTCCGATTAACTTACCAAGTTGCAATAGGGGAAGGTTGGCGCCATCAAACTAGTTTAACCCCACTTTTTGGTCCTAAGTCCGAGGTTGCACTTGGATATTTTATAAATTTTTATTTTATTTTTATAATTTTTAATTTTATTTGAAAACGATGGAGTTTTATCTTTTATATTCACCATTGATATTTTGAAATGGGATTTAGTATTATAAGATTCGTATATTTCAATTTTTCAATTGATTATTGTGATTGATTGTTGATGATTGAATTAATATATATATATATATATATATATATATATATATATATATATATTTATTTAAATATATAAAAACAATCACAATTATCAATTTAAAAAATTGAAATATATGAATCCTAAAATACCAAAACACTTCAGAATATCAATGGCGAATATAAAAGATAATATTCCATCATTTTCAAACAAAATTAAAAATTTAAAAATAAAATAAAAATTTATAAAATATCCAAGTGCAATCTCGACTTAGGACCGATAAGTGGTGTTAAACTAGTTTGATGGCGCCAACCTTCCCCCTATTGCAACTTGGTAAGTTAATTGAAATATTTCAAATTTCAGAAGAAAAATTTAAAAATTAAAAATTAAAAAAGTTAAAATTAAACCATTATATTTTAAATTAAAAAGTTAAAATTAAATCATTATACTTGAAAAATAAAACTATTTGCCATCACATTCCGAAAGATATTGCAATATTAAAATTTAAAAACAATTTAGTGCATAATATAAGTGAACCTTCAAACTTCCAAGATGATGCACCCATCTTTAAAATAGTTGTAAAGGTAGAAAAAAATAAATTCCTGATCCGAAAGTTCAAATCAAAAAATATTTAAGATCCGAAAGTTCAAATCAAAAATTATCTAAAATCAAAAAGTTCAAATTAAAAAATCTGAAAGTTCAAGTTAAAAATCTGAAAGTTCAAGTTAAAAATCTGAAAGTTCAAGTTAAAAAATCTGAAAGTTCAAGTTAAAAAAGCTGAAAGTTCAATCTAAAAAATTCGAAAGTTCAAGCTAAAAATCCGAAAGTTCAAACTAAAAATTTAAAAAACCGAATGTTCACATTAAAAACACAGTATATTCACAAATGAATAGAGTAAATCATTAAAAATACAGTATATTCACAAATGAATAGAGTAAATTATTAAAAATACAGTATATTCACAAATGAATAGAGTAAATCATTAAAGACTCACCAAACAGTATCCCATCAAGAATATGATCCATTTCTTATAGCACGACTTTTCATTTTTAATATATCAATTACGCATCATATTTTGCTCATAACATCTAACCATGTCAATCCAATCGATTCTTGATCCAACACTAGAGTATATATATATATATATATATATATATATATATATATATATATATTGTCTGGTTTCTTACAATCTAATTTTTTCGGTTTTGTTAGATTAATTTTCAGTATTCATTAGTAGAGAATTGACACTATATATATATAATGGGCAAATCAAAGATAGAAGGAAGAAAATGTCCGCAAAAAGCGTACGAGGAGCCAACTTACGATAACGCGTACGGGCAAAACCAGTTAAAGGGTTAATAAAACTAATTTTGAAAACATTTTTTTTTTTAAATTTTACCTTTATGTAATGATTCATTTAAAATTAAAAACAATCAATTACTTATTATATTTAACTCTAATTTTCACTTATTATTTAAGTGTTTTCCTTTAGTTACCTTTGTAAATCAACTTATCACACCAAACATGTTATTCTACCAAAGCACACATTTCAAGATTATAGTTCATTTTTATTTTATAACCTCACGAATGTTTTTCTAAACATTTATCTTCATAAAACTTTTGAATCATGAGATAAGTTTTCAGAATGGCTTTTAAATAATGAAACACTTCATACTAAAAATTTTTTATTATAATTCCTATGAATTATACATGATAGAAATGTTTTCAAAATTATGTTCCATCTTATATAAGTAAAACACAGAAAGCCTTATTTCATACACGAAAAACCATCCGAAAAATAAAACAAAAGGATTCTCCAGAATATTCCACATCACGGAAAAAAGAAATAGGTTTTTGAAAACAACGCAATATATCTTTATCTTTTAAAAGAGTTCATATTTTGAAGAGGGAACATTTCCTATCTCCGTTTATTTACCTTAAACAACCACTGGTATATTGCAAACATAATCATAGTTGAAAAGGAAACATTGCTTTTCGTGAACCAGAAACCTAGTCCTGACTTTCTGTAATAGCTAATCCGTAAGATAGAAAACTATGATTGCTTTTTTGTTCCGCACAAAAAGCACTTTTTGACTGTCGAAATCTACCTTCTGGCAGGAAACAACAAAGAAGAACGATGTTTAAAACGCACAAAAATAACAATTGCCCAAAACAAAAAGCACTTCAGGCTTTATTGCGATAGCATCTATGGAAGAGGTGGCGTTTGGAACGTTGTTTGAAAAGAATGATTTTATCAATAGTTATTAAAACGTAGTATGACGGTGAAGTTTGATGTATGTGTAATACTTATCAATAATTTTTTAATATGGAGATTTTTACTGCCGTTTAAATAAACTATTTAAAGTATATTGAGGAAGTACTCAAAGAAATTGTGTAGAATTTTTTAAATATCAATTCATTTTGCTCAAAATTACCGAAACTTGTTGCAGTTCTTGTTGAAATAATCAAATTTACATGAAACTATATGTTTTAAATATTTTTATGGACATTTTTTATTTATTTAATTTACAGATCTGGACTATTATTTAGGCAATACAATTATTTAAAATACAGTCTGAATTTATTTAAATCATCAATGGAATTTATTTAAATCATGGTAAAAAAAAATTTTTTTTCTACAAAATGCATATAATTTTCAATTCTTGTGAATTTAAATTTTGCATTGTAAAATTTAAGAATTGTGAGTTATAATGATTATATAAAGAACAAATATATTTGATATTCCATTTGTCACGTTTAATGTTGTTGTGGGAGGAGGGAGTCCAGAGGTCTGGACCCTCTCTCATGGTCTTGATTTTCTTTTCAATTGATTATAATCCTATGCATGTAGCACATAAACTTAAATTAAGTATTTGTCATGAATTATTTATTTTTTTAGCTGATGCTAATCATTTATTCAATATATTTTTTTACTGTTTTTTTTTGTTTCTGACAATCGAGAAAATCAAAAAGGATATGTTTGTTGGCTTATTGGGGTACGATTCGTGAATGGTGGACTTTCGAATGGTGACTTAATGCAAACAAACGTCATACAATTTCATCTTAACTCCCCTCATCCTGCACTAAGGCAACCACTGCTTAAATTTTTTAATTATAAAATGGCTTATACAAAAATAGTCATAGTCTGAATATGACAGTCATTTAAGTTAAAAAGTGATGGACTATATAATAATAAAATAGTACAACTTGAAGAATGGAATAACGAGAAAGAAGAGAGAGAGAATGCTTTGCATACTTTAAACACGGTACTTTTTAATTCTATAGATTCTCCATAACCTCCCTTCCCCCGATGATTGATTTTCGGGAAACCCGTTCTTATAGCAAATCTCTACTCAACAAAAGAAACATGTTTACCAAATTTCAATGTCTCTAATAGTATACAAAAACGGCATTTTTCCCCCGTATATTGATCTTGCAAATCCCCTTGGGGGCGGAATTTAACAAACAACGTTTTTAGCTTATTTTTAATCAATATATAATAAACTTACCTTGTAGGTGTAATAGTTCTAGAGATTTAAATAAGAGTGAATGAGTCACTATATTCTGCTATATACATATAAATATCCACCATATTTTTTCAAATGTATAAAACTTGAGTTTATCATAGCTTTCCAGAAAATTCTTCGAAAAATTTTCACTGAATAAAGATACAAAATGCTTTACATAACTTCAAGCAACATTCTTTTTTATCATCAGCTCTCTGTAATATTTAAACAAACTATACTATTGTCCCATTTGACCTTAAATATTCGGCATGGACGCTGGTTTATATATTAGAACTGTACTTCTAAAGCATTTGTCATCCCTGACATAAGGCATCTGTTTTTTCTCAGAGGAACAAAGAATCATTTCTGCAATTGCCCCAAGTTACGGTTAAAGGTTCCCTTGCGCCTCTTTCCATTATCCACAAAACACTCCAGAGCACACTCTTGCTACGGTCTATGGTTTTCCAAAAGATATGACGAATGTTGGGCCTATTCATTATATCAGCAAGCTCAGAAAAAATGGCTACCACAAAGTAGAATCTTTTGATACCAAATATATTCTCATAAAAGAAGCGGTATGTTGAATTAAGAAGGGATGTGTTTAGAATTTCAATATTAAAATCAACCGATTAAAACGTTGATTCGTAATTACTTGTTCTGCTTTCAAAATCGTGACCTGTGGGTCATGAATTCAAATCCTAATTCCTCGCCTTGTAGAGGATTCGATGCACGTTACATCTGTTGTGGCTCAAGTTCACTTGTTGGCATCGTGTGGTAGTTAAAATAGGAAGGTTGCATTTCAGTTGTCATCTTCGTAACTTGGCAGCGGTTCAAAATAACGAGGTACGTCTCTAATAGTCATCGTGTTGTTTTACAGTGCAACATTACTAATTTTCACTTACTGAAAGCACACAGCCCTTCCATAGCATGCTGCATTACTTGATTTAGAAAGAAGAAACTCTTCTTAAAAATTATTATGAAATAAAAAGTTGCTACTTTTTTTAAAAATTACAAATTGACCTTAATAAGGTTTTTAATCAATACACATTGCTGATTTTTAAAAAAAATTAATTGACTTTTTAACTGATGGGAATTATTGGAAACTATAAGAGTTACTAACGACGATCCTTGTAACTTCGAGCCACGCTCAAACGCAAACAAACCACCTGGACTCATAATTGTCCCCAAATTTCCACGCGGCAAGGCGATTTTGAGGTAAAAAAATTTACTTAATATGTAGAAACTCCTAATAAACATCACGATAAATGTTTTAATAAATCCAAATCGAACTTGATGATAATGTAAGGAAAATCAACTAGAAATTCGTTGTTTTTATTTAAACGTATTTATATTAACGAAAAGCATAATCTAGTATACAATTTAACCCTTCTAATTCATTTACATAATCAATCACATCCGTTGGAAAAGTTACTTTGTTTTTCCTTGTCTTTTGATTTCATGGACTCCAAGAAAATTTAAGAGAATTCATGTTTCTTTAGAAAAAAAATCAACCCCATAAATATTACAGTGGTAAAAATTCATAATAAATTAAAAATAGAAAATGTACTTCACCGCCAAATGAAAAATGTATCCTTCTATATTATATTATCAAAGGGATCAAAACACTGTTATTCCTAGCGAATTTTTGTCCATTAATCGTTTTGAAATCGAAAAATTCAAAATATTCTATGTTATAGGTTTATTGAGAAATATAGACAAAATAAAATTTAAATTGATTTACTATTTTTAATACTCTCACACACATGCATACATAGATTTAGCTTGCTGAACGAAAATTTGAATCAATGGAAAAGCTGTAGCAGGCTTCGTTTCCATCTCAAAACTTTTTGAGAAAGTGTTTTCTCTAAAAGCATGACTGCTACCTCTTTGTAGTGGAAACGTGACAGATTAATTTTAGTATATTAAGTGAAGGTTTTGGGCAGATTAAAGTTTGACTGATGCTTATATTGCAAGTGTAATGCATTATTGGTTCAATCAGCTAGGGAGCATCTATTTTCATAAACTGAGGTGCTTATCAGCTATTAAAGTAATTATCATCGTGACATTTTTTGACAAGCTTTCGTAGTGCTTCGGATTTGATATATCTTTTCCAGAGTGGAATACCATCTGCCTTTTGGAAATTCACCGTTGGAGAGAGAGCCTGCAAATCTTTTAGGTGATTACAGATAAGTGTATTTTGATTATTTAAAATCGGACAGTTAAAACCTGTAGCGAGCTATCTTGAGTCTTTATTTTAATCTTGTGTGTGCGCGCTAACATTCCTTAAAATTGTATTTAGAATAGAAGTGCTATTTCTTTAAATGGAAATGGATTATGCAGATTAACTTTGAATTACAAAAGTGTATGCGTGTGTTAGTTGAGAATTTAGCGAAGATTTTCACTTTGAAAATTAGATTCTTCAGTAGTCAGTACTTTATTGCCTAAATCCACGCACTTATTGGCTTAGATAGTGAAGTATGTCTTGGAATGTTCTCGAATAATTCTTATTAGAAGTTGGTATCGAGACACGGGAAGTTCTGTCATTTTGTAGGAGCTACACTTCCGAGCGACTTCAAGTATTTGAGATTGCATTGTTGATTAATTAAGTATTAATTGATTTTCTTCGTAACTCTTGTATAGGGATAATTAATCTAATAAATTCATTATTTTGGTCATTTTGTGCGTGTAGTTATTTTCTGGTGCTTTCTTTCATGGCAATATTACTGATTTTTGGCCAGTTTCAAATCACGGTCTGTGGAGAACAGGATTCTTAGATTTAGATAGTCAGACTTTGAAGAGAGAAGGGAAGGGGAGGGACCCAGCAAACTGTGTTGTCATAATTGTATTGTCTGCGTTCCAAAATTAAAATTATATTTAATGTTTAAAAAACATATGAATTTTGCTTTTGTTTAAAAACGTATGAAGCATGCTTAGTACTGATAATTACTAAATGAAACTTAAGTCATTCAATAATTATTATTATGACTAAAATCAATACACACTTCAATACTTGAATTTCAATATGAATAGCAATATTTTCTGACAGCTGATAAGTTATGGGCGAGTGGATTTGTTGACATGGCGAATAAATTAAGCGAATTCTTAATTTTTTCAAACAGTGCAGACTATAAAATATAAAAGTGCCGATGACGCTCTACCACCGTAAAAATACGTTAAATATGAGAAACGGACTAAAAATTGGTTTTCATCTCTCCTGAATTATGTTGCTTACCTATTAAACTTCAAAGTTCTATTGAAAAAAAATTCCAATAGAATACCCATACAAATTAGACCATCAGTTTCGGTTTTGATTTCATTCAACACAGAAAATTATTTCATTTTGAGAGAACGAATTAATCGTCTCCAGAACGAATTAATCGATTTCATATAGAAGTCTACTGTGAATCGATGATCGGTTAACGAACAATTCGGATAGCGAACATAGTCTTGGAACGGATTATGTTCGTTAACCGATCCCCCACTGTATTTTTAATAATATTTTTAATATCAGAAGAACAAAGTATATAAGTATTTAGTTACTATTGGAAATTGAAAACTAATTTTAGTAAATTAATTCGACAAGTTAAAAAAAGTCTGGGTTTCAATGAAAAAGAAAAGTGTACATGATATTAATTTGATAATAATTTTAAGGAGACGAAATGTTACTAATAAAAGACATTATACATCTAAAACTTCGAATCTTCAAACCTTAATTGACTGAATGAAATAAATAATTTTATTTAATACTACAAATAAATGAATGAATGAGGTTAAATATTTTCTTCCGATGCGAGAATTAAAATAAGGAAATTAATTTAAAAACAAATTACCAATTTAAATTCCACGCTATGGCAAATTAATAAATCTATAGTTATTGAGTTGCTTAACTAGATTTCAGAAGATTTTAAAATTTTTTTTATTCCTCTATTTACACTGAAAAGAGGATAAGATAGTCTTAAATTTGCATTTAACTTAAGGTATGATTGTTTATTGATATCACACTTATAAAACCCGACAGGAAGACTATGAACAACTAATACAAAGGTAAAAATACAAATTTTCAAATCTTACCAAAGACAGTCATAAGCTGCGCCTTTGAATCTTGTCCGGCTAATGACGTGACCAAGCACGTATATTTCCCACTCAATTCCGTAGACGGCTGAGAAATTTTGAGGGCTCTGTATCTAGAGTAGGCGTCTACAGTATTCACAGTGTAATTGAGATCCAGGCGATCTCGAAGGATCCCAGATGTGTGTCTGGTTCCAAGCTCGGGTATCCATTGGTAGACAGGTTCCAGATTTTCCTCGAAGAACCACTTGACCACCAATCGAATGTCGTTCTCATTGTATATGTAATCGCAATCAAGGGTAACAGATTTCTCCGTTCCATTTTCTACCCATCGGGGAACTGATAAACGTCGGATTTCAACTCCGAAGCATACTGAAATGAAAAATATACACATTAGTAAAGGTAATATTTTTTAGTATAAATTATGGAAAAAAATATTTTCATTAATAAATTTTGAAAGTTCTAAAAGAATGGACTTTATATTTTGATTTGAAGGTATATTTTTAAACAAAGAAATCACTTAACTGGAAACTAAACATTGAAACTTTAAAAAAAATGGAGTTTTTCCCTTTTATAGGACAATTTATGGAATAAATGATTTTTTAAATGAAAAGAATGGGAGTTTTTTTAGATCAGTTTAAAAGGGTACAAAAATCTTACATATTTTTGAAATTTTAAAAAGAATGTGAACAGAAAATAAAATTGTTAACAGATGAAGTAACAGTTACTCAGATGGGCAGTAGAAAATATTTTGATACTTTGTGATGGGCTCACGCGTCTTTTCTTTAACATGTCCTTTGGGTTCTTTGGGCCAGAATTAATGGCAACTCTTTTCCAACCAAATCCAAGAAGTGAAGTGTGAATGAAAGATGCAAATTAACAATATTTTAAATATCGGAACTTAGAGTAAGCGAGATGGCAATGGATGGAATTCGTCAGTTGATGGCAAGTAGAGAAATGTTAATATAGTTCGTGGTTCAAGTTTGGATAAAGATACGTGACAGTGATTAGAAGTTATAATTGATAAAGATAAAGAGAACCAAGATGCATACCAGTGCACACAAGTAAATACAAGATTGTATTAAGGATATTAATGATGGATTCTTCAGACTGCAACAAGGTAGGATTGACTATTTAATATTAGAGTCAGAGATTGTATTAGAATTGAGGTTAGGCTATTCATTTATTGATAGTGGTCCGAGTTAGGTTAAGTCGTTATTATCTATATATATTGTGTGCTGCGTATTTTACCGTAGTAGATTCTCTCACATTAATTATTATAATTTAATTCGTTAGAAGTTTAAATTGAAAATCTTAATGAAGATATATTAAGATTATGTTTCCTTCTAGTTCTTTCGTTAATAATACGCCTCTAGCTCACGCTGATACTCGGAGAGATATTCTCCCAAGCGGGGGGAAGGGGTATCACAACTTGATTTTCTAAGTATACTAATTGTAATATATTTACGATCATAATGTATTGCGTTCAATTTTACATTATTTTTAAAAGGCTTCTGTTTTTAATTAGTTGTGCTTCACCAAGAAAATTAATAAATAATTAGCATTTAATAACCAATGTGTTCTTAAAATGCTTTAATATTTATACTGAAAACTTAAGAAACATTTGTATTAATTGACTTTAATACTACATAATTAGACTACTAACTATTAGCACAATATGTGACCTTAAAGTTTCCCTTAAATTATGTATTTAATTTTCAAGGATATAATAATTTTCCTTCCCGAATAAACTGGAAGGTTTCGTCAAACAAATCTGACCGGAAACAAATCTCTTTGGTATATTTTTTCTAATATTAATATGATCAGCTTTAAATAAGATTATTAATCTATCATGAATTAGACACCGCCGAATAACCAATCGACGTGATTTTCAAATACAACACAACTGTACGTTTTATAGCCAAAAAATAATACCAGTTGAACGTTTTGCGGATTGGTATTTCAGGTATAACACAGGATCGTGTTTGACGAGGCTGCGTTTGGTTAGAAACTTTTACATCACTTTCATCACGGTCAGAAAAATACGAATAGAGCAATACTTCTCAAACTTTCAATACTTGCGACCCAATTTTCTGTCATAATTTTCTTCACGAACCCTTTCCCCATCCAAACAATAACAATGTATTGAATTCAGTAATAATATACTTCGACGTAAATCGACAATTCGAATTTAATTGCAAACCGTACAAATTATCAAGATAGGTATTACATTTTTTATATAATTTTATATATGACAAGCCCATGAAAAAAGTCACTGGTAATTGTTAAACTTGTTCTTAACTTGGTATTGTTAAATTAGTTATCAAATACAATATTCAGTTACGATACACTTATAAATATATTATATCAATGTAAATGATTATTCCTTCTTTATTATATCAGAATATATTTTGTTCTGCTTCCTTGCAGTGAATTAATAATATTTTTAAATAATATTTTATTTTCGACATGCTCGCGCCCCCCTTGTTGAGTTATCACGCCCTTCTAGGGGGCGTGCCCCACAGTTTGAGAAACGCTGGGGTAGAGTATTAGCAGATAACGCGATATTTACGAAAAGGCGTGTGGTTCAAGGCAGTAACCAGCATATCTGGAGTCATGAGGCATCTTCTGTGAATGAATTGCTGTTAGATTAGCAGAGGGTATATATAGTCAATTGTAGGCAATATTCACTCTCGTAATAGCATCATAGTTAAATTAATCACAAGGAGAACTAAGAGCATCACATCACTGGATTGATGACTTCGTTATACATTGGAAGTTGCGATGAACTTTATGACATTTCAAAAGAAATCAACACATGGTTATATTTAAAAATTTAAATATTTTGGCATGGATATGTAAATAAATAGGATTCTCTTACATGAACAGAATGGGAATTAATGTGCTTGAAAAGTAAATAATTCTCTGAAATAAGCCCTAATGCATTTTATTCCAGCAAAAATCTTAAGACCAGATCTCATTTTAGAGGAAATGTGATAAGTAAGAAAATTACATTAGAAATTGTGCAATTGCATAGGTTCGCCGTAATAATATTTATATATTATTCTTGCAAATAAATGTCTGGAATTTCGTTAGAATTTTGTTGCATAAATTAACATCGCTGTTATTTCAGAAAATCAGAAATTAATACTAAAACTGCACAATAATTTGAAATATTTTGAAAAAATCTGTAATAAAAATATTAGTAGAATGATTCAACAGTTTAAAAGAAATTCACCGATCCCAAAGGCGTAATATTAGAGAATATATGAATTATTTTACAATTTTTTTAATTAATTCAAACAGAAAAAAAATAGCAGAACAGCGTAACCCATATAAAAGTAGCATATTTATATATTATGAACTCACTAGCTGCATGGCCCGGTTTTGCACGGGCTTTCTCTTTCCCTCATGACGCCAGCAATTATGTATGTGTTTGTACGCACGCAATGTGAGTGATTTCTAAATTTATTTCATTAAATTTCCCTTTTTCGAAATTTGTTCCACATATTTTCGATTTAAGACAGGTTTTTTTCCCCTCCCTCTAGCCCGGCACAACACGGTTTTTTTAGTGTAAAATTACTGTTTCCTCTTCAACTCCTCCTCACAGATAAAATATAGCTTCAAATTTCAATCTATGACTTTTAAAAAACAATATTGCATTAGTTAAAAAATTATTAATGTGAAGCAATAAAAGAAAACGATTCTTTAGTTAGCTTAAAAATGTCTCTGAAATGTATTATTATCCAAAATTATAGACAATGTACTTTTTTAATTAACAAATAATTAATTTAGTAATGAATTAATAGAAATACTTCTAAAACACACACACACACGCATATATACAGGGTGATTCAAAACAACGTGGACAAACTTACATGGTAGATCAGTCATACAACAAGGATCAAAAATCGTATATGAACATAGCATCGCAAACGCCCGTAGAGGGTGCTAGAGCCACGAGAGGGCGTTGCGAAACAAACCCGACCTAAGCAAACGGAGATTGTCTTCATTTGAGCCGTGGATGCGTTGGGCGTAACATGCCTACTTGCACACACCGCGAAATGGCTGACATGCACTTAATTTACGGCATGGCCAAATGTAATGGACGAGAAGCCTTGCGAATGTATCGTGCGAAATATCCTGATAGACAGTTGCCTAGCCGCTCATTCTTTACCACTTTGCATCGACGATTGTGTGAAACCGGATCGTTCAACGTGCACAAGCTGGATACTGGTCGCCAACGAACAACTCGGACGGTTGATGCTGAAGACAGGGTTCTCCAAGAACTGGAGCGTAATCCTTCAACAAGTACATGAGTTGTGTCCCGAGAGACCCATATCCCCCTAGCTACCGTCTGGCGCATTGCACACGAGAAGGACTACATCCTTATCATTTACAACGCGTCCAGGCACTGGAACGGGGAGACTACAACAAACGTATGGATTTTGCGCGGTGGTTTTTGCACGAAAGTAATGCAGGCCGAAACTTCGCAACAAGTGTTCTCTTCACGGATGAGGCTACGTTCTCATTAGAGGGTGTGATGAACTTTCACAACCTGCATACGTAGGCGGATGAAAACCCCCATGCCATACGTCCGCATGGCGCACAACGAAAATGTTCCATTAACGTGTGGGCTGGCATTGTAGGAGACTGTTTACTCGGTCCGTACATTCTCCCTGAAAGACTTGACGGTTCCGTGAATCTAATATTCTTGCAAGAGGTTCTGCCCGAAAGGCTGAATGATGTTCCGATGCCTATTCGTCAACGCATTCGATTTCAACATGACGGAGCTCCTGCATATTTCAGCATAGACGTCAGAGCACATCTGCAGGCTACTTTTCCTGGTTGCTGGATTGATCGCGGTGGACCGAACACATGGCCAGCACGATCACCAGATCTGTCTCCCTTGGATTTTTTCTTATAGGGATTTTTAAAAGGCCTTGTCTATGAAACACCTGTTGCAACGCCGGAAGACTTGGTAGGAAGGATCGTTGAGGCAGTTCGAGATACACCTGGTATTTTTGAGAAGGTGCGCTGTTCCATGCAACGTAGATGCCAGGCGTGTCTCGATGCTTCTGGAAAAAACTTTGAGCATTTGCTGTAAGCTCGACATTAGTCGAATGTGAGAGAAACATTAACAATAAAATTATCTGTAATGGTTTCGCTTCTTCTCTTTGTGTAATGTATTTTTTGGACGCCCTGTAGCGGATCCGGATCACAGTTGCGACCCACTGTTCATATGCGATTTTTTATCCTTGTTGTATGATTGATCTACCATGTAAGTTTGTCCACATTGTTTTGAATCACCCTGTATATATATATATATATATATATATATATATATATATAAACAGTATAGGGGAAGCGTAGATATACATTTACATGTACTGAAAAAAAAAATTCAAAAAGAAAAAAAAACTAAATGATAAAAACATTACGATATTTTATTTTAATTTCATAGTTTTCCTTCCACTGTCATAGCTACAAATTTTGTGTAATGAACGCTTAAAATAGTGTAAATAATTTATATCAGGAAGTGTAATACATTAATATTACTTTTTGTTGTATTTATTTTATCTTAAAATCTTGCCACCAGCCCTCCCTTCGAAATATAGTTTTATTATGAAATAAAAACAGTGACGACACTGATGAAGGGAATCAATGAAAAGCGAAAGCGCACTGAGGAATGACGTAGACAAAACAGAGGGGATAAAAAAGATAGATGAATGCTGTCACGGGCTTTTTTTGCAAATGGCAGAATTTTTTCCTACTTTCTTGACAATTGTCGTTATACTTCGAAAACTTCTCACAGTATCCTTATAAATTTAGCTTATGTGTTATTCTGATGTATAAGCTATATTACTGTAAACTTTCATTAAAATCCATTCAGTTGTTTTTGCGTGAAAGACCCACAAAGATACTCACAAACTTTCGTATTTATAATATATATTAGATTTATAAACATCTGGGTTCTTTTTCTGATCGTGTATCGTGTTCGAATTGTGAAAAAATAACCGCAGTCAGGTTTTTGTCCTATCGATTTATTTTTTTTCTCCTACGGGACACATCACAAAACAAAGAAATTACCAAGATGTAAACATATGGCAAAACACATCGTCCAGCAGTCTTTCTTCCTCCGACCACGTTTTTTCTCGCCTTGTTTTCTCGTGTCTGCTGCTCTTCGCTCCACCTGGTCCGGTCCGGTCTGGTCTCCAGGTCCTTCTCTATACACTGGTGTGCAAAAATTAAGGACGAGACGGTTTTTTCAATGTAACTTTATACAAAAGCTTTCCAAATCAACACATTTAATACCGTAAGATCCCCAATACGTAAGGACACGTGTAATGCAAGCAACACTTACTAAAAGAGAAATCAGAGGGAAAAAAAGAAGCTTGTTTGAAAAAGTAGCATGCAGCGCAATGCGACTGAAGGCCGAAACATCCCTGTGATAGGTGTCCACCAAGAAAGTCCAGCGATGGGTGTCCAGCGATCTTTAGTAGGGGATATGATCTCCCCTGACTGCTAGGTAGGTTTCGCAGCGTCTGCCCATGCTGAGAATGAGGGTGTCAATGAGTTGTTGAGGCATTGCTGCCCATTCGTCTTGCAGCGCCAATCGAAGCTCCCGAATCGTTACTGGTGATAAGGTACGAGCTGCCAAGCGTCTGCCTAGAAAATCCCATACATGCTCGATGGGACTGAGATCCGGAGATCGTGCCGGCCAATCCATACGTTCAATATCCTCACTCTCTAAGAGCTGTTCGGCAGCTACTGTGCGATGACATGGTTCATTTTCGTCCATGAAAAGGAACTGCAGACCCATAGCGCCTCTAAAAAGACGCACATATGGAAGAAGAATCTCGTTACAATAACGGGTCCCGTTGACTGAACCTGCGTCGAAGATGTGAAGGTCTGTACGACTACCAAGCATGATGCCTCCCCAAACGAGAACACCGCGACCTCCATACCTGTCCCTTTCAATGATGTTCGAGGGATGATTGAGGCTTCCCCGCTCTCTCCAGATGAGTATGCGATGAGAATTGCTACTCAAACTGAAGCCACGCTCATCTGTAAAGAGTACTCGTCCCCATTAATTGTCTCTCAATTCCGTTGTTCCCGGCACCACAGAGAACGCCTTCTCCAATGGGCAGGCGTTAAAGGTACACACCGTACAGGGCGTCGTGCAAACAGACCACCACCGTGCCGTCTTCTGGCCACGATAAAACGCGATATCGGTCGTTTAGTCGCCTGTGTCGTGTGTCTAGCGATTTCTCTCGCTGTCTGCCGCCTGTTTCTTCTGGCCTGTAAGACAATGTACCGGTCATCTGCGGGTGTGGTTCCTCGTGGACGACCACTACTGAACCCCCGGATAGCTGTTCCTGTAGTTTGAAATTGTCTCCAAAGTCGTGAAACGATGCTGTGAGCAAAACTCTGCAGCCACAATTGTCTCACTGCAGCCTTCCTCCAACTTCCCAATTAATGCGACGCTGGTTAACTTAAATTAATTTAATTTATTCTTATTATCCATTTTATAATACCCAGGTTCTAATTTGTCATTTGGCGTCACACTATAATTTACGTTTAAACATTAGATCTTTTAAAGACAAATAAAACAGGACACTAAATTAAAAGCCGTTCTTTAAATTAACACATAATTTATTTACAATAAGATTGAAATTACGTTAAATACTAAGGATATACATGATTACTTAACTGAATTAGGATCTGAGAGAGAGAGGAATCTTGGTGTGGCCATTTTCGAGAGTCTCAATCTCGGTGTTCGTAAAAGGGTCGTCAGACCAAAATCGGTGATAAAATTTGTGTCAGAGAGTGTCTTAATTCGTCGTGCATGCGCTTATATTTCGCGGCGGTTTACTTCTGTATTCTGGAGAGGATTCTTTTTCGAAACACAATCAGCTTTTCTGATTGGTCTGGAGTCAGCGGAGGGATATCTTCTCGCGGTCCATGACTCCCCCAAAACGCGGGGAATTCCCCAAAACAACCCAAACCATGATGTATTTATGGGTACATTGCCTTCTTCCAGGCGTGGAAACGCGTCACCCTTTTCGGTGGGGTGAGAAATTCCTTTTCTTGTAAACAACAACAGGGCCGATATAAAAATTACTGTTGTAATCCTTAGGAAAAGGCGGCCCCACATCACAATGATTCGACCTCGGGTAAAAGCATTCAGATGTCTTCTAACAGATTGGTTATTCGCCATTTCTCGCTGAGGCAGCAACTCGGTGTGATATTAACTGCTATACGGTGTGCAATCTCTTTGCCAGAAATACTGATCTTACACCGACAACATGCTTTATACTACTCAGACACTCCCCCATTACGTCTACCTGCATATCTGCGCATGTGCTACCGTACATCACCTTACTTAATCTCCTGATTGTTCTTTCTGTCCGCTCTGCCTCTTCGTTCAGCTGATATTCTATTTTTTCGACTTTGACCTTAATTTTTGCACACCATTGTGCATAGCTGTCCCACTGCTAGATCCTCCCATATATGTTGGACCCGTTGCCAGATGCATTTTCGGCATGTTGTCAGGTGCGAGAATTTATTTATTCCTCCAAAGCTTTTTAATGCATTATTATCAATATTATTAAAAACGAACTACAATAAAACAATCATTAATTAAATAGTCCATTAAGGTTAAACAGGGAATATATTTTTAACATCACACACTTATTTTAAATTTAAAGTTTTCCCCTTAAGAATTACTTTAAATTATTTATCATAAGTCAATGTGGGGCGCGAGCATATCGAAAATAAAAGGTTAAAAAAATTAATTTACTGGAATGAAGTAAAACAAAATACTTTCTGATATAATAAAAAAAATACAGATTTACATTGATTTGATTTATATATATCATCTGGTGAAAAAGGTCATCAAAAAGAAAGTTTCTACTTTGAACGCTAATTAGCTATCTTTGATCCTATAAAGAAATAAAAAAAATATTTTATCTGCTTTGCTGTAATCCTTCGATGAGAGATTTTTTATTACGTTTTTTTTAACCTAAAATATTACTTTTGTTGATCTTCGAACTTACTGGTATGGTTATCTGTATCCCTTTATTTAGGGAAGTTGCAAATTATATAATTCTGTTGCGCTCTTTTCAATGTGAAAGAGTTTTATGATATATGGATAAGTATATTGAGCACTTTGAAGGATTATTTGGACAAGATTTATTTTTATGAGTATTCTGAAACATATAACACATAATGAAAAACGTTTTACACAATTTTTTCGAACTTTTTTTCAATTTTTTATATCGAATACACTTTTACCACCCCAGGAACATGAAATCGTTAATTCTGGGAAAACTGTTTATCTGTTACCAATGACCTTGACAGCGAATCCTCCAAAATGACAGTCTTAATGGGAACTAAAATGAATTGATCACATATCTCCTATATCTCCTTTTTTTGGGAATGGCAAACGTTTTTTTTAGAATCTTAAGGTATTTGCTCTGACCAAGTTCCCAGCACGACCAATTTTGTTCAAAAGTATTTTCTTGAACATGCTGCATTTTCCCTTATGAATAACTTAGTGGTTTTAATTGCGATGCTGTACGACTGATTATGGTTTATAAATGTAAATGAGCAGAATATAAAAAAAGAAATGGGCATCTGTGATCTCTCTGAATGGAAATGGAAACTGATCAAACAATGGAAACGCTTGCTGAAATAATGCATATTAATCATGATAGCGAAAATAAATTTGAGAAAAGCAATGAACATGAAACGAAAGGAAAATTTTCAATAGCTACATTAAGAACTCCATCAAAAAATATGAAGCCTTAAGTGTACCACAAGATGCACTTCACCCTGTAAAATAGACACAAGCAAGAAAAAAGTTCAACAGGATATTTGTCGATCATCAAAGGACATTAAAACCTACAATGACGTGAACAAAATGTGACATTTTTGCTTGCATATACCTTTCCTGTAATGTTAGCGAAAAGTGTCTGTGGTTTGTGTCTTTTATTAAGGTCACGGACATTTGGAACAATTTAGTTCAGTTTCATTCCATTTTTTCTCAAATTATCAAAGAAAAACTGAAAAATCCTTGAAATAGGTAATTATATTTCTCTTAGTTAAATTATTCACTGAAATTGTGATTTTTATCGTGTATACTAAAAACAATTATAAAAAAAAGAATTGGCGTGAGTCACTCCGCGCGACCATTAATGTAATTATCGAGTCACACCTGGTCCTGGGCAAAAACATTTTGAAGTTTTCTCGCTTTAAATGTAAAAAAAAAACACATAATTGTTATTCATTGGAATTTTACATTCTTTTTCATTATTTAATATTAATTTTAAATGCTAATTCTGCGAGGCTTAAAATTACAGTTCGTTCAAAACCATTTATAATATGAGCATTCAATTCAAAAAAATCATTTTACATTTTGTATACATTGTCATGCACTTGGTTTTACTCTCCTTACAATTAAGCTACAATATCAAGAATAATATATTATAATTTTTATAAAAATAAACTCGTGTTAAGAGAGTGGGTACTTCAGCCAGTATAAGAACAAGTTTCATAGTTATTAGTGACTTCCATTGTAAGTTTCCATGGTTCTTGCAGAGTAAAGTTTTTCAAAGGAAGGCTAAGAATTAGAAATTTACAATCTGAGTTATTTTTTGATATTTAGTTGAGATCTATATTATCTTCTTCAAAGTAGCCATCGCAGAAAATCCGGGTTGACAAAGGTATGATGTTGAAAATGGTAATAGTCTACGATATGCTTTTGTTTTCAGTGCAGAAAATTCAGCATCCACCTCTATCCAGAATTCAAAGAGTGATTTAGTACAAAATTGCCCTTTAATTTCGTCACTGTATTTGAAATCTATGAAGATCTCTTTTTCGGCAGTAGAGAGCTCTTTTGAAGTATTTTTAAATGGACCCCTAAGCCATTCGTAATTTGCTATCAATTTGCCCTCGTCTGTATACTTGTTGATGCTTTATTATCGTCGAATGCTCGCTGCGATTTAAAAATATGTCTATGATTTTGTCTTAATCCACTACCGTGAATTACAATTAACGCGTGAATTTTGAAATATACATTCAAGAGAGATTCGGTAGCTAATTGACTCGGCCAAGACCGACTGGAGTTGTACGAGGTACAGCATTATTGCGTGTTTTGTGCAGTCGTCCGTTAGGTTGCGCAGACTCACGTGAACGTTCGCGAGAATGCCAGATGTAATGGATATGATAGAGAGCAACATAGAGTAGACTGTTTTTTAATGATATTTGTACTTTTAGAAATGGATTATGAAGGAAACAAATCTTTAATTAAGTATCATTTCTCAATCTGTTTCAATTTAAAAATTAGAGAAAGGAAAATAACATAATTATAGCCTATTACTTAAAGTATACCTAAAATATATATTACTTAAGAGTAACACATATAAAAATTTAATACTTATCTTATTAATTTGTACGGTTTATAATTAAGATCATATTATAGCTTTAGCGTCTAAGTAGATTATTATTGCATTCAATATATTATTATTATTATATAAGGGAGGTGCGGTAAAAATTATGATTGAAAATTGGGTTTGCCAGTATTAAAAGTTTGAGAAGAGCACAGTCATAAACCAACACCAGTAAAATATTTCCAATACTTTGTTTTGCGTTTGGTAAAAATGTATAGTGTTTCATGCTTGAAACGTACTATTCAAACATTAAATTAATTGAAAAAAAAATCCCATACATTATTACAAACACATTATTCAAACAAACGACGCTTGGCAAAAGCAATCACTCTTATTCAATAAAAGTAGAAAACAATTACAAGCCGATACTTGCGCTTAAAGTAGACGCCCGCATTACTTTTATTTAATAGCATTTTCATGTCTTTCATTCTGAGTTCTCTCATAAATCTCGACAGATTTGTCCAATTTCTAGTACTTTCATTTTGTGTCCCATCTCCACGAACGTAATATCAGGAATAAATATTTCTTCTCTTTTTTTTCTTCCCTATCTCCAACATTCGTTCTCTGGAACGATAAAATCTGATATATGCAAAGAATGTAAATATACTTCAATCCTAACGACGTTGGGAAGAAAGAAAATGAGACTCAACGACATGGAATCTCTGGTTCCCATCTTGCCTGTTGCAAGAGGGGAAATAAAAGCAATAACAGAACCCAGTCCCCACCCCTGAACCCAAGAACACATTAGCTATGACTTCTTATCAAACCATCCAGGAGAGAGTCATAAAT
The DNA here is from genome assembly GCA_019973935.1 of Trichonephila clavipes. Lineage (NCBI taxonomy): Eukaryota > Metazoa > Arthropoda > Arachnida > Araneae > Nephilidae > Trichonephila > Trichonephila clavipes. The sequence continues at coordinate 185,847 of BMAU01010910.1, forward strand.
TCGCATGTTTTGTTTAGAATTTGGGGTTTCGTCGCTGACACGATAAGCAGCAATTATTATGTAAATGGGAAGCCATATGGTGATGCGATTTAAGAAAGACGTGACGCACCCTTTACAATGCTCTGGGTGAAAAGAAAGTTGGAAAAAGAATTGCCCACTGGATGGAAGAACAAAGAAAAATTTAATCAATGGGATCCCATTCAATTACAACAGCAAAATTATACTCGCTGAAAGATTAAGAAGTTTTCCCATCGCAATCTCTTCTTTGTTTCAAATATTTTAATGACTTTTACAGCATTAAAGTTGTTTGCCCAATTCGTAAGTAGTTAGCTCCCTTACTAATAATGAAAACGCTTCCTGAATTACAATGAAATTATAATCTCTGGGATTATGTGTGGATAAACCCGTGTACCGAATATTCTGCTTTGTGTGTGTTTACGGTATATTTTAATGGATTCTAAAGTACTAAAACTCGTTTCACTTGTAATAAAATTGTTAGTCATGTAAAATTAATAATAAAAACTTTTCTTCGAAATTTTTTGATCTGCAATAAGCATATTGTGTGGAGAAATTTTTTATAAAACTAAGAATGTTTGTGTTTTATGTTATTTGGTTGAAAACTTTATTTATATTTTAAAACGTAAATTTTTATTTAAAAAAAAGAAGCAAAATTGTCGATGTTCCTGACTTACACATTTTTCACTCATGTTCTAAAAATGTGAAATAAAATTAAGAAATATGGACCTATTTGAAAAAAATTCGATAGTTAACTTTGTGGAATACATTTTCCATGCTTTAAGGAAACATCTTTAACTCACGTTGTGGATAATAATCATTTTAAAAAGCTTTCTTTTAGAAAATACATAGTTGTTGATCAACACCAAAATTTCTAAGGAACTCTTAATAAAAAGATTTGAAACCCCTTAATTGCCACCAGTGTTAATAACTGTCTTGCTCAACCAGTGCGTTGAGTGCTTCGGACGTATATGTCCGTCCATCCAGAGTACAATACCTTTCTTTGTGCTGTTATCCGAAAAACAGTCCATAGGATTTGGATGTAAAATGATTTCGAAAGTGTTTGAGAAGGATTTACTTTTTTCTGAGAAGAATTTGCTTAAAAAGGGTGTTTTTTTGAGAGGTATAGAACTTTAAATTGCAATAAAACAACGATGTATTATTCGATTGACATGAATTGTTTTTTATTCGAAAGATAATCTTGCGGCATTACATTTTAAATATGATTTCTGGCATAGGACTGCCACGGCTGGCTCGGATGTAGTCCAATCTGGACGTCAAATTTTCGATTACTTTTCCCAACATTTGTGGCCGTATACCGGATATAACACGGCGAATGTTGTCTTCCAAATGGTCAAGCATTTGTGGCTTATCCGTATAGACCAATGACTTTACATAGCCCCACAAAAAAATAGTCTAGCGGTGTTAAATCACAAGATCTTGGAGGCCAATTCACAGGTCCAAAATGTGAAATTAGGCGGTCACCAAACGTGTCTTTCAATAAATCAATTGAGGCACGAGCTGTGTGACATGTTGCGCCGTCTTGTTGGAACCACAGCTCCTGGACATCATGATTGTTCAATTCATGAATGAAAATATAGTAATCATTGCTGTATACCGCGCGCGCGCGATCACTATTGACTGTAACGTTGTTGCCTTCATCGTTTTTGAAGAAGTACGGACCAATGATTCCACCAGCCCATAAAGCGCACCAAACAGTCAGTTTTTCTGGATGTAACGGTGTTTCGACATACACTTGTGAATTAGCTTCGATCCAAATGCGGCAGTTTTGTTTGTTGACGTAGCCATTCAACCAGAAGTGCGGTTCATCGCTAAACAAAATTCGCTTATGAAAATCGACCATTATTTTCGAAATAAAATTGCACAATTTGAAAGCGTTGTTCAGGCGTGAGTCTATTCATGATGAATTGCCAAAACCAAACTGAGAATAAATCACTTGACAGCTGTTAAATCGGTCGCCATCTTGGAAAGTAATGCCAACTTAAACTTCTATACCTGGAAAAATACACTCTGTATGTGCTTTTCCTTTCCCCTCGAATACATCGCATATGTGCATCTTTGCGAAAACTTTGGCACTGGGGTGGCTACATATTGTGTTACTTTTAATCGGCAGTTAAGGGGTTAAGTAATAGATAAATTTGGATAAAATTGCTGCGAAACATGGTTATTTAATGATTTATTTCCAGCTAAATAATGAAGACAAAATTTAGCTTCTTGATTTTACGAGAATCATCCTTACCTCTTTTCATTATGACGGTATAAAAAACATATGAAGGCACTTATTATTTTACACTACTTTTATGAAAGAATTTTATACTCACTATATTTCAGTTACAAATCTATACTTTTACTACCCACAAGCGTACAGACAGCTACAAATTGTTATTAGATCGTTCAGTTGCTGTCTAAACATTTTTTGTGATGTAACGTTACGATTTTTTTTTCAATTTAACAAAATATTTTTTTTACTTTACATATAATTCTAGTATGATATATTAAAATGTACACAAAAATATATATAGTTAATGTGCATTAATGCACATTATGAATAATTGTTAAAAATTATACTCACTAATAAAAAAAACCTGTTTTAAAAGGGCGTAATATTTCCACTTAAAAAAACCATCGTTTCATTAAAGTTTTAATACAGATTTTGTGACGGGTTCATCGCATTTTCAACTAAAATCTCCTCTTGGGTTCTTTGGGGCCGAAAAAGGCAAATTCTTTCCAACCAAATCCAGAAGCGAAGCGTGAGTATGCAAAATAGGAACCTTTTAAACAGCAGATGTTTAACGTAAGCGTATGGCCTGTTGGGAAGTATTTATGCTAGTCTGAGTTTAAGAGTACTGAAAGAGTTTCTACGTAAACTGAAGTCAGATAAGTAAACCGTCATTCTAGTGTGAAGCTATCCGTGACAGAACGATCGAGTCAAGGTGGATACTATTCCACGCGAGATCAAGAAAAGATATTTAGGACCCGAGAGGATTGTTATTAAGCAAGAGATCAAGGTAGAATAATTTTTTTATCTATTAGGAACTGTGTAAAAGTTGAGATTAGGAATTGGCGGGAATATAGTGATTAAAGTCTCGCTTATTTGGTATCACCTCAGATCCGCTAAGTTAAAATGTAAATATTATGATTGTTAGTGTTTAAGTTAAAATCTTAATAAAGGTATATTAATATCATTGCATCGACTGGTTCGTCATTCATTCCTACACCTCTAGGTCACGAAGATAACTTAGAAGTAAGGCATCACCCACGGGTGACTATCTTACAAGTTTAGGTGATATATATATATATATATATATATATATATATATATATATATATATATATATATATATATAAGGATAATTAAACTAGATTATTAAATTCTCTATCTGGCACTTAACTCATCTTTCTCAAAACACATCTTCAAGTATCAAACGAATCACCCATTTATTTCTTCCAAACATATGGCCTAGCGAATCAACATGTCTAATTCCAGATCGTAAGATTTAATAGTCAACATATGTCAGCATTAACTTTCAAGCACCCTCTTCAAATCCGCGATACTTACCACATGTTTTTCAAGTGTTATCCATTTTAACCGAAAATCGTGGCGTGCTTTTTTCCTCCCTACTCTCAGTATCAGAAGAGATGTCGAAATGATTGAATAAATATCTCATTTTTAAACTTTTAATCTAATTCTGCCTTTAAAAATCATGACATATATATATATATGTGTGTGTGTGTGTGTGTGTGTGTTAAGTATTGTAGTAGCGTTGGCCGGTGTTGGTTTGTTGTCATACCTGGTTTATTGAAGACAACTTCAGAATAACTTTTCCTCTTTTATTATGAAGCACACATCAATAGATTAAAACACAATTGCGGTACATATTCACATTGAATAGGCAGCGGAAAATTGGAAGAGACACAAAGACAAAGAGCTGCAGTTATTTACATTGTTACATGCTGAAGGCAAGCAGACAAAAGAGAGCGATTACACAAGATTTTTGCTTTTATACCAGCAGTGCAAGCGCGTGATTATTACGTAATAGTAGTTCTGATTGGCTAGAATGGGCGGGACAGGGATTTCGGACAAGCCGATTAAGATTAAGATTACAATGTTATTTTTAAAACAAATATTTCACATTATTTTAAATTTTAGTACAAAGAGTTAATAAAAGAAATACTAAAGGGAATTATTACATATATATATATATGAAGTAATCAATATTTGTTATTTATAAATGCTTACATAACATTTAATTTCATTTAATAAGCTTCCTAGAAATACCACCAAATCAAAGGATCATCCGCTGGAACACAATATATTTAAATTGTAAGGTGAATAATGACATTTACAATAATGATTCATATTTGTCATTAATATGAAAATAAACACATTATACAACTGTTTTTATTGATTTAGTCTTTAAAATCCTCAGTGTCTCACTTTAAATTTTTAAACTGCACTTAACTAGCAATGCACCTAGGTATTAATAAAAAAACCAATTAACAGTAATAGTTTCATGATAAAACTATATTACTGTGTATACACTTTGTGATGTTATTATTTAACCTAATATGAATTCTCCATTTAACAAAGATATATTTGCCATGACATAAATAAAGCCTCATTTTCTAATGTTCTAAATATATTGTAAATATGTGTATGAATGTAATTTTTAAAAAACATTCTTTCCAGTTCTATGCAGGAGGTTTTCACGCGAATTAGAAATTTAACATTTTTATCATAAAAGCAATATGGAATTCAGAAAGAGCGAGAGAAGGAAAGAATTATTTGAAATAAGTTTTCAATTAATATATTTAATTATATTTAATCATATAATCAAATATTTTAAGGTTACTTATCAGTGATGTTGATAAAAGAGTTTGTGGGTTAATTTACATTTATAAATTTCTTAAAATGTTTACAATGATAATTAAAAAGAGAATAATTCATTCATACTTATATATTTTTTAAATCTTAGTAATGTAATCAAATAAATGTTTAACATTTGTTATAAATTTAATTGAGTTAATAGCAAAAATTAATAATTGAGAAGATTCATTTAAAATGTTTTCTAAATAATCTCTAGAATTATTCTCCTAGGTAATATTTGATAGAACTCGTGGATTTGTCGAGTAATCAGACAAAATTTAAGAGAAAAATGTTATAATTTAATACAGGTGTATCCAACCCAAATGACCTTACGGACCACTTCTGAAAAACATTATAATCTCGCGGGTAGCGCATAAAAATATGTACCTTTATATCAGATTTAGAAACAGAACAAAAATTAAGTGAAATTTTAAAACAGAATGAATTATTATTATTGTTTTCATTATTTTTCATGTATACAGACATAGATAGTATAACAATATTTATATAATATAATAATGCATAGAAAAAGTAATGCTTAAAATCTTGCAGTTGCCATTTTCTTGAAAATTAATAGTGTTCATTTTGAATTGATCTTTCGTTACTCATTAGTGAAATTTTATAGTGCTGTCATTCGCAAACGATTAAGTATACGTTGCCCTTTATCTTAACCGTTCTGAATATATTTTTTAAAACTTTAAAAGCATCTCTGACTGCCTCTTGTTTTTTGGGTACTCCAAACAGAAAAGTAGGAGGAGAAATGAAAGTCGTACACACAGAGATTAATGTACCATCCATAGTAAAGGATATGCATAATGCAATTCGGAATTTATTGAAAAAGTAGTTTATTATAGAAAATCAAATGTAACTGTTTGATAAAATATAAATCTATTTTAATCTAAAGGGCATTTCTATTATCAAAAGATTTATATTAAAACAAGAACCGGTAACAGACAAATACATTCTAGATTTATATATATATATTCTTAGGAACATTGAAAATAGCAACCGAAGAAGAAAGCATTGGATTGAAATGAAATTTAATACACATAATGACACAGATGAGAGATTCACTTGATCTCAAAAACAAGGCAATTAAACAAATACAGGGTGTGCAACGACACAAATACTGGGCAACTTCAATAGCGCGTTGGACCACCTCCAGCTGCAATACATGCCGCCACACGGTCCAGTATTGAGTTGATTAGACACCTTATATTGTCCTGAGGCATATGGGACCACAAATCTTGAACATCCAACTCTAAATCATGTACAGAGTGACACCATGGCATCTGCCGTTTTAGCTGATCCCACACGTGCTCTACAGGGGACAAATCGGGGGGAGCGGGCCGGCCATAGAAGAGTCTGAAAATGACGTAGGAAGTCTTGAAAAATTCTTGCTGTATGCGGACGAGCATTACCTTGCTGGAAAATTGCTTCTGGGAGACCATTTAGGAAAGGTCTACATGGGGTCGAAGAATATCATCAAGGTAACGTTGTCCTGTTAAGGTTCCACGCATCACAATTAAAGTGTACCGGCTATCATATGCTATGGCCTCCCAGACCATTACACCAGCTGTGCGGGCAGTGTGACGAAGAACTGTGTGAGAGGAATTGTACCTCTCACCAGGACGCCTCCACACCCGTACACGGTTATCATCTGTCCCCAAAACAAAGCGGGATTCATCACTAAACACAAATTTTTGCCAATCTGTGACATTCCACATTGATCTGGCTTGGCACCACTGTAGACGCAGTTGCCGATGTTCCGGTGTTAAAGGGAGTGCACGGAAAGGGCGCTTGGATTTAAGATTTGCTTCTGCAAGGTGTCTGGAAATTGTTTGTGGAACAATTGCTACGCCTACGTCTGCTCGTATCGTTGAACGAGTCATAGAGGGGTCCACAAGTGCTTTTCCGCACGATCCTTCGATCCTCTCTCCTCGTGGTCTTCCTGGTCGCTCCAGATCCGCACGTGGGTACCTTCTCGTGACCACTGCTCCCAACAATTTCTAACGGCACACTCCGAACGATCAACCTGGCCAGCAACACGGTGCGTCAACAAGCTCGCAGTTTTCATCCCGATGATCAGGCCTCTCTCAAACTCGCTTAACTGTGAGATATGTCTTCTAGCACGTTTACCTGGCATGTTTCGCTTACCAAAGTCTTCCTACAATCGGCGGGTAATCGTCAAGTTTATGAATCTTCGAATTTGCGCTGGCTTATATAGCACCTTCTTCCTGATTGTAGCGCCACCTCGGCGTGTATGAGCATGCGTATTGGCACAAAACTTGGATCATTTGCATATCACATTACGCTGTACTTATTTGCAAAGTTTCTGATTGTACTTAGCTTCCTTCTTGGGTCGCTATTTTCAATGTTCCTGAGTGTATATATATATATATATATATATATATATATATATATATATATATATATATATATATATATATATATATATATATATATATATATATATAATCTGATACTTAGAAATTTTTTAAAAAGAGTCGGCGGTCCTCAACTTACGCACTGGCGGGCCACATCCTCCCCGCGTTTTGGACACCCCTGATTTAATAGATTAAAGTTGAATAATATTTGGTAATGTAAATGAATACAGATATGATTTAATAAGATTATGAGTTTGTATGTTTGAGTGTCAGTAGTTAAGGTATCCGAATAATAACTAAATTAATTTGAATAATAACTTTTTCTAAATTTTGCTTTCATCTTATTCATATGAATGCTGGATAACTAAATTGGACTTAATAAATATGAACTCACATTTTGAATATATGTTATAGTTTCATTTAATATTTATATGTTAAAATTACGTGTCACAGTGTTTGTCCGCGATGGACTCCGAAACTACTCAACCCATTCTGACATAATTTTACATATTGTGTGCCATTTCGTCCAACTTAAAATAGTATTTTAGAAACACCCAGGAAGGAGCTTACCTCAAAAGCCTTGGAGCGCGGGAACTTGATTCCTAGTGTATTTTGAGATGGTCAATTTGAATCTGATATCCGATATGAGAAACTTTTGTAAATTTGCCGGATAATTCTGGATGACTGTCTATTATGCGGATCGTGACAGGATCTTTCCTCAAAAGTCTTGAAGCGAGAAAAAGTACTTTTCTAATCATTTTCAGGACGGTGATAGAGAATTTGAAATTGAATATTAGAAATTCTCGTAACTTTGCCGGATAATGCCGAACGACTTTAATGCCCCTTTCCATCGTCTGAACTTGCATGCCCAGGTGATTCAAAAGTAGTATTCGGTTGCGTCTAGGGGTGGGAAACAAAAATCTGAAATCAGGTTTCAGAAACTCGCATAAATTTACAGGACGTTGCCGAATATAAGTGAAATGCTGCACGTTCGAATCCCACTTACAAATTTTCATTCCCTCTTGCGGCTGAATTTGCAAGCGCTAGGGCACCGATATTCAGCCCGTATGTTTTTCGGAGCAGAAAAGGAGAATCTGAAATCGGATTTTAGGTGTTCTGGTATTTTTATCGAATAATGCCGGATGACAGTAACATGCGTGGACAGCGGTGTCAGTCTAACTTGCAGACGTAAGGATACAAAAAGAGGGTCCCTGGCGCATTTTGAGGTGAATGATCATAATATTTAATCCAATTCGAGAAATTCTTGTGTTAAATAACGCCAGACGTCAGTATTTTAAACGAACCATGGCATAGGCTTACTTTAAAATTCTTGGAGTGTGCAAATTCTGGGTGCTACTCTCTGGGGTTTTCTGGGTGTGGAACAAAAATCTGAATTTGGACTTTAGAAACCCCAGTAACTTTGCCAAATAATGCTGGATAATAATACTGCCCGTCTCTTCAAGGATGGAGCTTGACGGAGCAGGGGCGCCAAAAGAAGGTCCATCTCGGGATGTGGTAAGAGAATCTAGATTCGGATTTCAGAAACTCCCTTTATTTTTTCGAATATTGCCGGAATGAGGACAAATTGCTTTGCGTCCATATTTTTATTCCCTATAGCTACTAACATTTCAGGCGCAGCCTTAGAAAAATACGACCAACAGAAAATTGCATTGGCAATCACATTTTCAGGCATTGCTGACACTTTAATAAATGGTGACAAATGCATGTTTAGCATTCCAGCTGCCATTAGACATTCATGTGAAACCTGACGGAATGTGTAATATTAAAAAAAGAGCGGAAGGGCTATACGGTATTGCAAAGGTGTTTAATCACAAACTTCTCTCTCTCTCTCTCAATGAGTGTACTATGGTCCGTAAGCACTCATTCAAAGCTTTACATAAAACTTTGTAAGGTTTTAATGGCAACGAGAAAATATTCGGTGGTGCTGTCCTATTAGTGTATGGTGATTTCCGATAGACATTGCAAGTTATTCCTTGCTCTACTTTTTCTCACAAGATTAACGCAAGCTTAAAAAAATATTTTTTATGGCGAAACTTTGAAACACTTCGACTGACCATAAGCACGTTAATTCAATTGTAAGATGTTTAATCGGCGCAGATATTTTCTAACCAACTACTGGATATTGGAAACACACACACACACACACACAGTGAAGAAGAGCTGCATCAAAATACTCGATGTATCAAAATACCAGGCAATTTCTGTAATGTTCTTTAGATAGAAAAGGGACTGATTGAGAGTATCTCCCCGAATTTATTGTATAATTATCTAGGCAATGGCTGACTCTGTAATCCTGTTACTTGGGCAGAAACAAATATTGATGTTGACAAAATGAATGTCCAGATACAGAGGTGCTGCCAGGTGATCTAATGCCTTTTAATTCAATCAACGCTATTCTTGATAAAAATGAAACTGTAATATTTTTGAATTTCCTGGATATATTAGGAATGTCACCTCACAATCTTGGGTTGAAGATTGGTTCACTGGTTATTCTGCTGCTTAACTTAAATACACGTAGATTATGCAATGGTACACATTTGGTCATCAAAATAACTATCGGGAATCTTCTTGAAGCAACCTTTTTGATTGCAAAGTTTAAAAGAGAAATCGTCCTGTTAACACGTATTTCACTAATGCCGTCAGAATCATTAATACCGTTCAAAAAGCTTCTTTCCCAATTTATTAAGCTTTCACGATGGCCATAAATAAATCTCAAAGCCAAACACATTGTCAATTTAGCGATTTGACTTAGAATATCAATTTTTATCGCAAAAGCACAATTTGCGTAAGCAAAAGACAAGTTACCAAAAAATATTTTGCACCGATTGGAGATTAATTATATAAAAAAAATATTTATTGTTATAATTTAGAGTGAGAGATAAAAGTAACATTAAAATTGCTAAAAATCAACGCCATTAACAATATTTATAAAATTAAATCTTCATATGTTGTTACTAACAACTTTGTACATAATTCATGTATTATACTATACTCATATGAATAAAATGCAAATTAAAAAAATTACGTTGTTTTATGCTTAACTTCAACTCTACAAAATTGTAAACACAAAATAAAATTGACTGCACTGAATAGCTGAGAATAATATTAAAACAATGTATTATCACAAAGACACAGCAACGCGTGGCTATGTGGGTCTCAGCTAGTATATACATGTATATAATCTCATTCATAATTTCCATAAAATCCGGCTCATAACGCGCATTTTTAACACAAAAATGTCGAAATTTACGAGTGGGTATTGTACGCCTGGTTTGGAAAGATAGTTTTGAAAAAAAAAACAGATGAGCATAAAAATTTTGACTTCTGCATACATCGAAATACTGTTTATTTAAAAGAAATGACATTCCTTATGAACTTAAAGCAGTGTTTCTCAAAGTGGTGGGGCGCGCCCCTGGGGGCGCGATGACCCTACAAGGGGGCGCGAGCGTATCGAAAATTTAAAGATTTTTTAAAAAAAAATAACCGGAAACAGAAGTAAAAACAAAATGCTTTCGTCCATAATAAAAAAAATACACAACAACACTGATGACATAATTTATGTTTATTATCTGGCTTTTTCCCGTCATCAAATAACTATCTTTGATCCCAAAACCAAATTAAAAAAAAACATTTTGTTTTATTTGCTGTATTTCCTCAATGAGAGATTTTTTATTACGTTTTAACATAAAATATTACTCGTTAAAAGAAAAACGAAACCCAGACCCTGAGAAAAATTCTAAGATAAACAATTCACCACTGTAATTATTATTGAAGTACTGTACATTAGTTGTAGAAAAGAAAAAGGAAGTCATGATTCACTTTTCAGCCAGGCTGCATAGTACGTTTGCTAATCATTTGATTGACCTTCAATCTTATGGTATGGTTATTATCAATATTAGTTCCCTCCCATCTTTTATGCGTTTGCTTTTCGCTTAGGGAAATTGTAAATAATTGAGTTTTGCGATATTTGGAAAAGAATTGATTGGTTTAACATTTCTGTAGGATAATTAAAAAGTGTCTGATTTGCGTCCTTTATTATGGTCTTGTACTTTTGAATCATTTTAGTTCAGTTTTATTGGATTTTTTCTCAAATCATCAAAGAATTGAATAGTCCTTGAAAGAAGGTAAGTTTACTTTCTATAAATTAAAATATTCATTAGAATTCCGATTTGTATCGCGTACAGTAAAAATAATTCTAAACAAATGATTGGGGTGACTGAGTCCCCCCGCACTACCATTAATGTTAGTATCAAGTACTCGCCTGCACCCGGGTTAAAACATTTTGAAGCCTTCTCGCTTGAAATGCTAAAAGTAATACAATTATTCTTCATCGGAATTTTATATTCTTTTTCATAATTTAACATTAATTCTAAATGCTAATTGTGTGAGATTTAAAATTACAGTTCTTTTAAACAGTTATTTACAATTATAGCATTTATCTAAAAAAAAAAAACATTTTACATTTTTTGTATACAATGTCGTGCACACAGTTTTACTCTCCTTACAGTTCAGCTATTATATTAAGAATAATGTTTTATTTTTTAAAAATGAACTCGTGCGAAAAGTCGGTGTTTCAGCCAGTATACGTTTGATGTATCAGTACTGAAGAAGGTATTTTATAAATAATTTCTTATTACTGAATTTGGCCGCGGTAGCCGAGTGGTATAGGTATCGGATCGTGGCTTGCCTTGTCACGAGTTCGAGCCCAGTACCACTAAAGATCCGCCGTGTAGGGGCAGCGATGCACGTTAAATCTGTTGAGAGTTGAAACGTTTTCCCGTTGGTGTGGTGTGGTAGTTAGAGAGAGGGGTGCCAGCTCAGGTGTCATCCACGTCACTTGACCATGTTTCAAAATTACGTGGTCCGTCGTCAAAAGCCCTCGTGCAGCTGAACAGAGCGACGTTAATATTCAATCAATCAATCTTATTACTAAATTAAGAACAAGTTTAATAATTATTAGGGACTTTCACGGGCTTGTCTTGTAGAGGAAAGTTTTTCAAAGGAAGGTTTATATAATATCAGAAATTGACATTTAAAGAGTTATTTTTCTATATTTAGCTGAGATCTATATTTTGTCTTCAAGGCCTCCACTGCAGAAAATCCAGTTTGAAAAGGTAGGATGTTGAAAATGGTAATAGTATACGAAGTGCTTTTGTTTTCAGTACAGATAATTCCTCATCCACCTCTACCCCAAATTCAAAGAGCGATTTATTTCAAAATTGCCTTTTAATTTTTCACTGGATGTGAAATCTATGAAGATTTCTTCTTCGGAAGTTGAGAGCCCTTCTGAGTATCTTGAAATAGATCCCTAAAATCCACTCGTAACTTGCTACCAAGCTATCCTCATCCAGAAAATACTTTTTAAAATTCTTTGCCAACATAGCTAAATGATTTTACATGTTTTAAAAACAACTTTCACATGTTGTTCTACAGATTTGTAAGTTTTAACACATATCGAGCTGGGGCTTTTTTTTTCCATCATTTACTTCAGTAGTGGTAAATCCAAAATTTAAGTATTTTTGAGAAGATCGCCTTGATTTAATTTTCGGAACCATGCTCGTTCGTCTGTGTACTTATTGATTCTTTATTATGGTCGAATGTTTGCTTACGACTTAAAAATGTATATATGATATTGTTTTAATCTACTGCCGTAAATACTTAATTACCGTGAATTACAATTAACGTGGAAATTTTTTAAAAAAAGTACATTCAAGCTAGATTCGGTAGCTATAGGAGTATCGAGTCGACCAAAACTGACTGGAATTGTACGAGGAAAAGCATTTTTACATGTTTTGCGCAGACGTCCGATAGGTTGCCCAGACTCACGCAAACGTACCCTATAATGCCAGATGTGATGGATATGATAGAGAGCGGCATTGACTAGACTATTTTTCTAATGACATTTGTACTTTGAGAAATGAATGCTGAAGGAAATAAATCTTTAATTAAATACATCATTTTGCGATCTGTTCCAATTTAAAAATTAGAGAAAGAAAAATAACATAATTCTAAGTAATATATATATTTTAAGTAATTTTCTTAATATATATATATATATATATTACTTAAAAGTTACATATAAACAAAATTTAATATACTTATCGTATTAATTTGTACGGTTTATAATTAAGATCGTATTGTAACTTTAGCGTCTCTCTCTCAAAGTGCATTTTTATTGCAGTAAATACATTATTGTTGTACAGGGGGCGAGACAAAAATTATGATTGAAAATTGGGTCACCAGTATTGAAAGTTTGAGAAACACTGGTTTTTATGTATGAGTGGTGCACAGAGTATATTATGACTAATTAATTAATACTAAATTAAGAACAAGTTTAATAATTATTAGCTACTTCCATGGGCTTCTCTTACAGAGCAAAGTTTTTGAAAGGAGTTTTAAGATAAGAAATTGACCCTCTGAGTTCATTTTCTATATTTAGCTGATATCTATATCTTGTCTTCTAAGCAACCACCACATTTTGTAATATGTTCCAATTTAAAAATCAGAGAAAGGAAAAATAACTTAGTAATTATCCTATATTACTTAACTTTTTTTTTGCTTAAAAGTAACATATACAAAATTTAATACTTATGTCATGAATTTGTATGGTTTATAATAAATATTGTTGCTTTATCGTAAAAGTGCATTATTATTGCATTCAGTAAATTATTATGTATAAGGGGGCGCGATAAAAATATGTGATTGAAAAGGGGGCGCCAGTATTGAAAGTTTGAGAAGCACTGACTTAAAGTGTAGTTCTAGAAGTAAATTATTTTTTTAAAAGCTTGGGATAAAACATCTTAAATGAAGGACTTCAAAATATACAACAAACACTGCACGTGTACTCATTTCAGGTTTTTTAGAGAAAAAAGGGTGCGCGTTATATAACGCATATACCTAAAAATTAAGAAATGTGACTTGAAAGTATGGTGCGCGTTATATGCCGGATTTTATGGTATACAGTCCTGATACTTAGTTACAGTATGAAAAACAATACTAAATAAATAAATATTGAAAAAAAGTGAAGTTCTATAAGAAAATTGACCTATTTATAGATTAATCTCAATAATGTATTTCGCAAATAATAAATAAAAAAATTATAAAACTCAGAGAAAAAGAACTCCAGATACAGAGTTACGTTGGGTTCAATTTTAGCGACTTGGATCAATGGATGGAATGGGTCAACTTTGGATGACAATACTATACTTTAATGATAATTAATAAAAATGAATTTCCACTGAATATTATGATTGTGCCATATGTATATACATATTTATATTAATTGTAATTATTTGATAAAAAGTAACTAAAATAAAATGTCTCTTTGTTCACCTAAGTAGGAATTGATTTAATATTTTTTGTATATTACTTGTGTGTGTGTGTGTTCAGTATAAAGTTAAAATGAAATTGCAAACCACTACAAATTTACTTCTGCCATTGAGGTGAATAATAATATATTTTTAAATATAAATGAGCTACCAAGATATAAAATAGAAACAAAGGAAATTATTAAGACAAGAATTATCTTAACAATCAAGTTTAGTATTCCAATCCAATATACTATATTTATAATAATTCTTATTTCTATCGATAATCGTTTGGGGAAAATCCTTCGTCCAAGTGAATGTAAACTACCAAGAGACTACTTATAAAGTGTCTCCTTCAAATCGCAATTTATCCCCAGATTCATAGATCGGATACCATCATCGGGAACTCAAATTACACTAATAGGTACACACTTTCATCCCCCGCAATAAAACAATGGAAACTATTCAGCATTCTAAAACACACTTAACTAGCCCTCTTTAATTAGTTTAATCATTATGATCCGCTAACCCATCTCGAATTTAGTGGGAACTGCAAACGCTGTGTCACCCTCGTAATTTAGTGTCCGTTGCCCGAAGGAGAAATCAGAGTCTGACCACTTGCAGAGTAATTATCCCTTGTTCTGCTTCGCTCGCTATTGTCGAAGACTACTCATTGTGCCTAACTCGTTATACGGAGCTAATTTTGTGGAAAGGGACGGCTGGATTTAGTCGGAGTACTAATTTTAAGAATATTTCTCAAGTGTATCTCGGGAGATTTGGGTTGGGTTTAGTTGAAAATTATACGTTGAATATATATATAAGTTTGAATAAAGATTAAATGATTGTAATACGTTCAAAAATTTGGTCCTTATTTTATTTATAATTTAGTTATAATGGTTTTCTTTATTTAGTTATATTTATTTAATTAGATTTTTTATTTATAATACTTTTTACTTAATTAAATTTCTTTTAAAAAATTCAGCAAAGATTTATTTATGTAAGAAAAAAAATAGAGAGAAAAATCATATTTTGGCATTCTTGAGTTACTACAAAATTAATATTTTTGTGTGTATTTTGTTTACTAATAATATTTTAACAAAGCACAGGTAGTTTTTATCACTTTCACTATATATATATATATATATATATATATATATATATATATATATATATATATATATATATATATATATATATATATATATATATATAGATAGATAGATAGTAGATCAATTTTCAACTATAATAGTATTAAGGAATTGATGGATAAAAAAGAATGTTGTTGCAATGAATACAAGAATTACGTAGATGAATATCATGGGCACGTAATAACTGGCAACTTAGAAATTGTACAGGACCAGAAATTGAGAGAAATTATGAGCAAAGGTACTGGTTATCGATTGACTATTTCAAACAGCAATTTAAATGTGAGAAAACAACTATCAGAAGATATTAATAAATTTATTCTAAATGTTGCAATTAAATATAATTTACCTACTCAGGCTTTTAAAGAATATGGTTTTCATGTCCTCAAGGACTTAATGAATTTTAATTTTAGAACAAAAAATAAAGATTGTTATAGAAAAATTAAGGGACCAATAGAAAACTTACAAAAACACTTTGTGATCGTTTATGTAGATAAAGTACCAGGAAATTATGCAATTATATGTAAATATTATTATAGTAAATTAATAAATGATCATATACAATATAATAATGCTTATGATGTAAGTAAATTTAGTATGAAAGAAATTAACAACAGATTATTTGCATTTGGTAAACAATTAAATATTTCTAGCAATAAAATTATATATCCCCATATATTTCTGACTCCTAAATTTCATAAGAATCCAATCAAATTCCGCAGTGTCACAAATGGGTTCAATACTTATATATCAAAATCGGGAAGAATTTTACAGACCATATTACAAGATACAATAGACAAATTTAAGGATACTTCTATTATAAAAAACAGCCATGATGTAATAAAGAAAGTTGATCAACAAGAGGTATTTTCTTTGTATGGGTTCGATTTCGAGGATTTATTTAACTCCATTAAAATAGAAGATATAATTCAGGTACTTTCAGTTGCATATGAGAAATATGATTTGAATAATTACATTAGTTCTGAAAAGTTCAATACACTTATTCGTTTTGTTATACAGGAGAACTTAATTATTTTTGAGAACAAACTTTATAAACAAATCAAAGGATTGCCTCAGGGTGGCCCGGCTAGTAATAGTCTCGCTAATCTGTATTTACACCATTATGAAAAAGTTCGAAGAAAGGAACCCTCTTGCCTCTTGTTAAGATACATAGATGATTTAATTGTTATAGGTCATGATAGAGAATTTAAACCTAACATTAATTTTTATCCGGAATACCTAAAATTAATACAGACGAATTTTAACTCAAACAAAGTTGAATTTTGGATTTGATTTAACTATTATTGACAACAAATTATATAGCAATATATATGATAAAAGGGAAGCATTTAAATTCAATGTCATAAAGATACCAAACTTCAATAGTTGTCTTCATATATCTGTATTTAGAAATATAATTTTAAATTTTCTGTTGAGAAATAATAATTTAACAACGCACAATATTGATAGATTCAAAAATATCCAGAAATTTATATTAATGTGCATACAAAATGATTATCCCATCAATTTCCTGAGAAAATATATAGATCAGAAATATTTCTTAAAAATATTTTTAAACTCGTAAATGCACAAATCCACCACACAACATTAGGTCCACAAAGTCAGCTTGTTAGTGGTCCAGCTGTGAAGAATTTGTGCATTCCACACACATGTTACATTTTAATATACATTCCACACACAGGTTACATTTTAATATACATTTTAATACACACACAATTAAAACAATATTTACACGACTATATATACACTTTAAAATTATTTATTACCAGTTAAACATTTATGTCCAATCAGACATTTATGACCAATCAATCAAGCAAGTCTTTTGCATGTGATATGGTTTGCATCTGATGACAAGTGGTCATACTCTGGTGTTGGATCAAGAATCGATTGGATTGACATGGTTGGATGTTATGAACAAAATATGTGTATTTGATATATTAAAAATGAAATGTCGTGCAATAAGAAATGGATCATATTCTTGATGGGATACTGTTTGGTGAGTCTTTAATGATTTACTCTATTCATTTGTGAATATACTGTATTTTTAATGATTTACTCTATTCATTTGTGAATATACTGTGTTTTTAATGTGAACATTCGGTTTTTAGAAATTTTTAGTTTGAACTTTCAGATTTTTTAACTTGAACTTTCGGATTTTTTAACTTGAACTTTCGGATTTTTTAACTTGAACTTTCGGATTTTTTAACTTGAACTTTCGGATTATTTAACTTGAACTTTCGGATTATTTAACTTGAACTTTGGATTTTTAACTTGAACTTTGGATATTTTAACTTGAACTTCCGGATATTTTAACTTGAACTTTCCGGATTTTTTAACTTGAACTTTCGGATTTTTTAACTTGAACTTTCGGATTTTTTAACTTGAACTTTCGGATTTTTTAACTTGAACTTTCAGATTTTTTAACTTGAACTTTTTGATTTTAGATAATTTTTGATTTGAACTTTCGGATCTCAAATATTTTTTGATTTGAACTTTCGGATCAGGAATTTATTTTTTCTACCTTTACAACTATTTTAAAGATGTGTGCATAATCTTGGAAGTTTGAGGGTTCACTTATATTATGTACTAAATTGTTTTTAAATTTTAATATTGCAATATCTTTCGGAATGTGATGGCGAATAGTTTTATTTTTCAAGTATAATGATTTAATTTTAATTTTTTAATTTTTTTTTTTTTCTGAAATTTGAAAATTTTCCAATTAAATTACCAAGTTGCAATAGGGGGAAGGTTGGCGCCATCAAACTAGTTTAACCCCACTTATCGGTCCTAAGTCCGAGATTGCACTTGGATATTTTATAAATTTTTATTTTATTTTATAATTTTTTAATTTTGTTTGAAAATGATGGAACATTATCTTTTATATTCGCCACTGATATTCTGAAGTGTTTTGGTATTTTGGGATTCATATATTTCAATTTTTAAATTGATAATTGTGATTGTTTTTATATATTTAAATATATATAAATATATATATATATGAAATATTATTCCCACTACCATCCTCACATGAATAAATCTTCCAAAATATACTTCATGTATATCTCTTATAAAAAGTCAGAGTAATATTCCTGATATAAATCTACATATTCTGAAACAAATAAGATATAAGATGAATTACATAACTTTATAGTCTTTTTCTAAGTATAAAAAAAGTCATTGTTGTACATTTCAGTATTAGTATTTTCTTAAGTTAAATACTTAACTTCTTAAAAAATATTGAGTGAAATTCTGAAAATTTCTGATAATAAATGAACTTAAGAGAAAGAGAGAGAGAGAGAGAAAGAAAGAATAGATTTTGTATTTTCAAGTGCAATTTTTAGGTAAGTTACCTCTATCTTGTAATGGATTTAGATATTCCTATCCATTATTTTCAATAGGTTTTTGCTCAGTATTATTAAGATGAAGAGGAAGGTTGACTAGCCCCAAAACATGTTCAACCCCTGTTTGTATAAATTAATTTTTATTTATAAGCTGTCCTAAGTTAGCAAAATTTATAATACTGCAGTATCGATTTTTTAAATTTTGATTGCTCATGTGTCCTTCATTGTGTGGATTTCTTACTGTCTCAGTGTTTTTCGGTTTTAATTCATAGATGTTCATCTCTCGTTTGTATAGAATTAGTCTCTCTCTCTCTCTCTCTCTCTCTCTATATATATATATATATATATATACTAAAGGAACCGACAGACGTTGTCCTGTGTACACATATTTTAAATTCAAAAATTCCAAATTTTTATGAATTAACTTTAACAATCTCGTCCATTTTGAGTAAAATGTGAGTAAAATTGAGTAAAATTTCAAACACTAATTACATCTGAGTGTAATAATTTAATCAACCCACGATTTATTTCAACAAATTAATAATACGAAGTGACAAAATATTTTCCTGCAATTATCACGGTACCAACTTGAATTATAAAAAAAGATTTTTGAATATTCGATACTGCGATTGAGGCGCAGTCTGCCGGATTTAAAGTAAAACTTTCCAAGATCAACAATTTATAAATAAAAAATTAATTAAATAAACATTTCTAAACCGAATTATAAATCTAAACCATTCTCGAGTCCACTGGAACAGACAAACACTTTCCTTAAAATCGGTCCATCCGTTTAGCTGGAGTTCAGTTTCATACACACGCACAGAAGAATTACATATATAACGATTATTTGAAGAGATATTAATTAAAAACGCTAAAAAGCATGAATCGTCTGCATTTTCGTAACAATAAAGACCGGGTTTGGCCAGTTTGGCTAAAAATAAATTTTCGACGCCAACTTACGACTTTTTCAATTCCTACTATTAGCTCACGACCTCTACACATATTTTATTTGTTTGTTTGATTATTTATTTATTTATCTTGGTGGAATTTTCAATCGTTAATAAAATACATTTTAAAGTGCTCAATTGAGCTGAAATGTAATGCGCATGATTATTTTGGATGACAATACAAATTTTTTTAATTATAATTAATAAAAAATTAATTGATTAAAACTAATTATTTAAAGAAAAACAAATACAGCCACATTAGCATCATTTTTGGTGACTTTTAACGACTTATGTCAAAATTTGAAAAGGTTTTTTTCTCACGTGTTAAAGCATTCAGTTGAAAGGAAATTTTTTATGCACTATTGTTTTGTATGACAATACGATACTTTAATAATAATTAATTACTACTTAATGTTGTGATTCTGTCATATGTATATACATATTTATATTAAAATCAACCATTTAATAAGAAGTAGCTAAAATAAATTTTTTCTTGATTGATCTAAGAAGTAACTGATTTAAAAAATATTATTTGTATTACTTGTTTATAACAATAGCGTTGTTACAATAATGCAGGTGAATATTGAGTTGTATTTTTTGAATGTTTTTATTAATATCTTTTTAACTAATTGCGATATTGAACCGAATTGTGAATCTAAATCATTCTTGAATTTACCTGAATCCACAAAAAAAATTTCATTGAAATCGGTCCAGCCGTTTAGGAGGAGTGTAGTTTACGCAGGGAAGATTTTTATATATAAAGATATAGACTAATATATATATATATAATATATTTTATATATATAAAGATATATATAATATATATATATATGTATATATGTATTTATATATGTATATATGTATATATGTATATATATATGCTAGCCGTTACCCAACCGCTGGGCATTTCACGATGTTGCATATATGTATACTGTTTACATATAAAATGCTGGACAATTGCTAAGG
Source organism: Trichonephila clavipes (assembly GCA_019973935.1). Taxonomy (NCBI): domain Eukaryota; kingdom Metazoa; phylum Arthropoda; class Arachnida; order Araneae; family Nephilidae; genus Trichonephila; species Trichonephila clavipes. The sequence continues at coordinate 206,885 of BMAU01010910.1, forward strand.
ACGGATAACGCTATCATCCATAGCAACCACAAAATGAAAGGAAGCAAAATGTGGAAAATTAGAATAAGTGCGGGATATTAGTAAGAAGAAGTATGAGTATGCAAATTTTTTTTTCACGTCTGTTCATCACGTGATAGCGTTCATAAGAGCCTTAAAGGTTTTGACGTGTGTGGACAGTTGTTGTTTCAAGTCAAAGTTTTACAGGAAAGATTTAATAGACGAACTTAAAAATTTTTGGCATGTCTTCCTAACATCACATAGATGATTTTATGCGTGGCCGAATTATTGAAAGATCGAAGAAGGGCGAAAAATAACAGATGTTGCCAGGGAGTTCGACATCTCTCACAGCGTTGTTTCACGGCTGCTGAAGTCATTTAAAACTACTGGAATGTGTAGTAGATGGCACGGGGAGGTCGTGTTAGAAGTACGACGCCTGCAGAAGACAGATATATCGTCCTATCAGCAAAAAGGAACAGGCACACACGGCTCAGCAGGTGGCAAATCAGTTTCTTGCTGCCTCAGGAAAGCAGATCTCCCGAAAAACTGTTGCCAGACGTTTGAGGGGAGGAGGACTACACGCACGCAGACCTGTTGTATGTGCCCCATTGACCAGACAGCACCGTACTGCCCGTTTGCAATGGTATCGTGAGCATCACAATTGGACTGAACAGGACTGAGCATGCGTACTATTCTCAGATGAAAGTAAGTTCAGTCTGTCATCGGATTGTAGACGCCAACTGATCTGGCGCGAGAGTGGTACTGATTTTCGTCCAGAAAATATCCAGGAAAAGGACCGATATCCGACATGCAGTATCATGGTCTGGGCCGGCAGCATGATCAATGGCCGCACGTGCCTACATGTGGTTGCGAATGGGACTATGACGGGCCAACCATACATTAATGAAGTTCTACTTCCTCATGTTCGTCTTTTCCGTGGTGCTGTCGGTGATAAATTTGTTTTTATGGACGACGACGCAACATGTCATCGAACACTCGCTGTTCAGGATTGTCTAGACAGCGAGGGTATTCAACGTTTCGTATGGCCAGCGCGTTCTCCAGATCTAAACCTCATTGAAAATGTGTGGGATGCTTTGGGGAGGCAAGTTGCTGGTCGAAACTATCCTCCAACAAACAAGAACACCCTCATCCTTGCACTCACAGAGGAATGTGATAAATTGCCTCAACAGCTGCTGGATAATGTTGTGCAAAGTATGGTACGACGTGTGGGATGTTGCAACACACTCCACGGTGAACATATCCCGTACTGATACCTTTCTTTAAGATGCCTGCTGACTTTAAGATGCATTGTTCCATTTCTCCGTACGCAGATCAAATGAACATTTGTTTTTCTTTTAGATTTTTCACAGCTTTTGTACTTTCCAGAACAATAAATATTCTTTATTCTAATGTCTGAACAGTGTGGCAACTATATTTTATCCTATTAGGCCTCATGTCTGGCTTAATGTTATGCTACATAGCAATTTGTGATCCGTCCTTACCAATTGTCCAGCAGTGTATATTAATAATTGATATCTAGCATTAAGAATTCGATTGTATTGAAAAATATATTTATAGCTGTTACACTCTCGCTCCTTGATATAAAAAAAACATAAATTATAATTTTTAATTTCTATTTATATCTAAAATAGAAGTAGAAAGATTTTTTCGCTCACTTAACCAAATAATCAAGTGGATTTCCACCAAAATAACTTTCAGTGGATATCTACTCCATAAAATAAAAATGCGTGCTAAATTTCAATTCTAAATCTAACAGAGCAAAAACAGAATTTTTATCATCAATACCTCGTTGACAGCATTCTTAGCGGATTCCAATTCAACAAAAGAAGCATGCAATCCAAATTTTATTATTATAGTCTTAGCAGTTCAAAAACGGGAATTTTGTCTATCAATACGCCCTAATAACTCTCCCCGCTTCCCCTGAGTTGATTTCCGTAAAATTCATTCTTAGTGGAACTCTATTCAACTAAACAAAAGTGCTCAACAAATTTGAAGTCAAAGAGTTAAATTCAAAAACAGAAATTTTTCTATAACACGCCTTTTTCTTTCGCAACCCCGCTCCTTTGGGGGCCGTTTTCGCAAAAATCTTTGTAAAAGGAACTTTATTCCATGAATGGAACATACCTTCTAATTTTAAAGCAGGTGGTTCTGTTAGTTGAAAAGCGGAAATATTTATCTATTACGCCACTTTATTCCCCTCAGTGACCCTTGGGGATCAATTTTAACCAAAACTCTTTTGTAGCGGATCTCTACACCATGAAAGGAATCCGCTTACCAAATTTCAAGACTGTACTTCTAATAGTTTAAAAATGGAATTAATTATCTATAACGCCCCTTAAGCCCCCGCAACGCCACTTAGGAAACGATTTTCACAAAACCCATCTTACAGCGGATCTCTATTTAATGAATGGAATCAGCTTGCTAAATTTCGAGATTTTACGTCTAATAGTCTAAAAAAGGAGTTAATTGCCTATAACGCCACTTAATTCTCTACAACGCCACTTCGGAGTCAATTTTCACAAACCCCATTCTGTAGGGGATCTGTACTCAATGAAAGGAATCCTCTTACGAAATTTCAAGACTGTACGTCTAATAGTTTAAATGTGGAAATAATTTTCTATAACGCCCCTTAATCCCCGCAACGCCACTTAGAACTCGATTTTCACAAAGCCCATCTTATGACAGATCTCTGCTTTGTGAATGGAATCTGCTTACTCAGTTTCAAGATTTTACGTCTAATAGTTTAAAAAAGGAGTTAGTTGCCTATAACACCACCTAATACTCTACAACGCCACTTGGGAGTCGATTTTGAAAAAAACCATTTTGCAGCGGATCTGTACTCTATGAAAGGAATCTGCTTACCAATATTCAAGACTGTACGTCTAATAGTTTAAAAATAGAAATAATTATGTATGACGCACCTTAAGCGCCCTCAACTTTCCTTGGAGGTCGATTTTTGTAAAAATCATTATGTAGGGAATCTCTACTTTATGAAAGAAATCTGTGTACCAAGTTTCACGACTGTACACCTAATAGTTTAGTAATGGAAATAATTATCTATAACGCCCCTTAAGCCCCCGTAACGCCCCTTGGGGTTCGAACTTTACAAAATCTGTTCTTAGCTGACGTCTACTCCATGAAGGGAACCTACCTATTAAATTTCAAATCTGTAGGTTTAATAGTTCCGGAGATAGCGTGATTAGTCAAGTGAGTCAGTCAGTCAGTGAGTGAGTGAGTCGCTTTTCTCCTTTATATATATAGATAAATATGTGTATGTGTGTGTGTGTGTGTGTATATGTAGGAGTCCCCCCGAATAAAATCTTCGAATAAAAATCAGACTCTTCAGAAGTCGGGATTTTAAATTGGAGAGAAGGTTGTCTAGGGGTAAGTATTAAAGGGTTCGTGATGAATTAATTTAATCAAAATCCTTTAAACGCAGATACTTCATTTAAGTAAAAAAGAATTTATTTCAAGTTAAAAGAGAAAGTTTACAAGGGGAATATTTACAAAGGGGGGTATTTACAAAGAGAAAGACCTACAGAAATTAGTTTAATTGAAAGTTGAGTTATATCTTTAAAAGATGGGGAAATTAATTACCTTTTTCATGGTTGGACTGAGATCGCGCTGGGAGCGAAATGCGCGAAAAACGTTACGTGTTGAACCGGTGGTGTTTAGTAGGCCTCTGCCGAAAAATTATTCAAGCCGGCGCTCCGAAAGCTCACCAGACGGCGCTGCTTCGAAATGCGGTAATAAACAAAATTGACATTAATATTCCTCTGAAAAGGGTATAACTCAACCTTTTACAAAATGACTAAACGGAAAATCCTACATATATATATATATATATATATATATATATATATATATATATATATATATATATATATATATACATATACATATATATATATATATTCTTCGCACGGCTGAACTGAAAAATTAAAAACACAGATTGAAAGATAAAGTTTTTCATGTGATCATTTTACATGAATTGCAAATTAAACAAACAAAAAAAAATTTGCATATCTCAGCTAAACAAAAAAAAGAAAGAAAAAAACACATTTGTTAAATTTTAAGTCTGTAGATCTAATAGCTGATAAAAAGAATTTTTATTTTTTACTCCCCGTAACACTCTTGAGGGTCGATTTTTGAAAATACCACCCTAAGCAGATCTCTGCTCACAAAAAGTAACAAATTGTTAAGAATTTTGTGTAATGAACGCTTAAAATAGTGTAAATAATTTATATCTGAAAGTATAATACATTAATATTACTTTCTGTTGTATTTATTTTATATTAAAATTGTAATATTCGCAAGCAACGCCGTTTCTTAAAATATAATGGTGATTCAATGAAAAACATAGTGAAATGTAAACGATAGAGTCAAGTTGGCAAATGCCTAGCTACTTTCATAGTTCGAGCTTTATTAGAGCTTTGTAAGACCCGCCGTGTAGGGGCGCGATGCACGTTAATACTTTTTCCGACAGCATTATGATTTACTGCAGATTTTCATACAATATTTTTTTCGGATCACTACACTTAAAATTAAGGGATATTCATAAACAAAATACTCCACTTTGGAAAATTTAATCCATTAGAGCTAATTATTTAATTAAAGATATTCCACTGTAAAATTAATTATATACACCGTTCACTTAAAATAAGTAGTCAAATCATTTTCTAAGGTCTTCATTAACATACAAAAACATAAGACACTTAAATTTTGACATAAACTATTTTTTCGGGACAAAAATAACACACTTTGCAATCCGCTGAAAATGCCGTCAGCTGAAAACGCAATAACTGCTACAACACTATTCGCCTTCCCCGCTAAAATTCTCATAATATAACCCATGCTGCCATATATCTTGGAAGAGAGGATTTCACAGAATATTCCTGCTAAGTATTGGTAGAATATTCCTTCTAAGTTGGTGTGGGGTGGTAGTTAGGAGAAGGGGTTCCAGCTCAGGTGTCGTCTACGTCACTTGACCATGGTTCAAAATTACGTGATCCGTTGCCAAAAGCCCTCATATAGCTAAACAGTGTGACTTTAATATTCACTCACTCACACACTCCAAAAATACAGTACAGAAATTATAATTATTTTTATACTTAAAAACGCAATATCTGCCTATTCAATTAAAATTATAGCGTTATAATTAACTACTAACCACAAACAAATTTTGAAAATTTGTCCAAATGATGCAATGTGAAAGAGAAAGTTTATTTACTTTAAGTACCAGAACTGATAAAAGCATTTATTTTGAAAAAGGATCAGTTTCTTACTACCAAATGTGCATAATAAAATCATAAAAAAACATTAAAATAAAGAGAGATTTAAAACAACCTCTCTCTTCAAAACTTAGAATTATTCTGAAATAAAAAATAGGCACTATGCTGATCACAGGAATTAATTAGAAGCGAGCGCCTTGCGTACCCAAAATAAAAAGAGTTTTTCCGAAACAAAAGATAGATATATGCTGTGGTGAGCTTGCTTGCAGAAGGCAGAATTTCTTCCTACTTACTTGACACATATCGTTTTATTTTGGACACTTAATACAATATATTTATAAATTATATCTTATGCTATAAATTATAACTTATGTGTTATTCTGATGTATAAGCTATATTACTGTAAAGTTCCATTAAAATCCATTTAGTTGTTTTTGCGTGAAAGACCCCCAAACATCCTCACAAACTTTCGCATTTATAATATATATTAGATATATATATATATATATATATATATATATATATATATATATATATATTTATATATATATATATATATAATATATGTATATATACAATACATGTATATATACATATATATATAAATATATATATTTATATATATAATATGTATATATATAATATATGTATATATACAATATATGTATATATACATACATATATATATATATATATATATATATATATATATATATATATATATATATATATATATATATAGTTTTCTAAATCTTTACTACAAAAACAGAAATAAGTGCACTCCAAAGCTAAAAGAAACAAAAACAATATTGGAGAACTTAAAGTATTTATGGTTGCTGGAGTAAAAAAAACATTGTTGACTTAGGGTAGCTCTTAATACATACAAGTATTTTATATAAAAGTAGGGTTGAGGTATCAAAGTACCCTAAAAATGTTTTTTCTCAAAATTGACATTTTTTTTATGAATTTATTTTATAAGCCATCTTAATAGCTTTATAAAAATACCAAGTGTATTATTTTCCATTCACTAGAACAAGAACTGCAAGTGTTTCAGTAAAGGCACAGATATCAGTACTTTAAGCAAGATGTCATACCTTAAAATGCGCTTTACTCGAAATGTGTTTTTTTGAAAATTCTCAAAGGGGGCAGTGATTTCTTAAACAGCTCTGAAAAAAATTAACTGACATTTTTTATGTATGTTCCGTATAATAGTAGAAGTATTATACAGAATTTTCAGTACCTTCAGATTTATAAATGACTGTTACACAATTTACAGTCCCTTATGCAAATATAATCACTGTTGTTTAAGCAATTTTATATAATAACTGAAAATTAAATTGTAAAAATTAAAATATCTCTTACTCTGAAGGTCAGTTCAAAAATTAATGGCTGAGCAACGCATCAAAATAGAAAAATTAAAATTTTTTTATTAACTTTTTGTACAGAATGCGCCCCGTTTATGTAACTTTTTGTAAATTTTTACCAGTCTTTTCTCATTTTCGTAATAAGGATTTCTTTTCCTCTTCATAATTTTTGCAAATTTTTCTTAAAATGTACTAAATAAATCTAAAAACCACAAAAATTCCCCATATCTCCATTTTTTCAAGCAAAAACTGTCTCAAGTACTCGGATACTTTAACCAGTTTTGCGGTTATTATAAATACTGGATAAAAGTTCTAAATCCATAACTCTAAGATACTTCATCCATAAGGACAAGGTAACTTACTTAGAGTTGCATTTAAATATACTTTGACTGTTATCAATCATTGTACAATAAACAAGTTATTGCCAGATTCTGGAGCCAAATTCTGATATAAAGCATAATGTTACTGTCCGAATGGTAGTACAGCAATCATTATACAGTTATTTGTATTAAAATAACTATAAACTAAGTATTAAGTTAAATAATAATACTACCTTTTTAACAGTAATACTTAGAATATTTTTTTTCTACATTATAATATACTAAGGTTAAAAATAAAATTATTTGAATGCATTATTTTCAAGAGCTACTGTTACACCCTCTAAAAATTGAATATGTAGGTAAATAAAAGTAGGTCATACATGGAAATATATGAATATTTACCCTAATTTCATTAATAATTTTAAAAAAACTAATAATCTACAACAAAGAAAATAATCCATGCATTAGAGATTTTCCTTACACAAATTATTATTAATAGAATAAATTAGGCATTTTTATATCTACACAGCATTTAATAATATTTTTATAATTTTTTTTCAATATATTTTTCTGAATTTTATTAAAATTGGAGATATATTGTGTTGTACGTAATTTTTAATAATATTTCTGAATATTAATGTACAAATATTATACTATCTCATTGAGGTACTTTAATAATATTTAATTTAAATTAATTTTCGAATAAATATTAGTATATCTCTTAATTACATTTCAATATCTAGAAAGTTTTCAATGTTGTTATTATTTGCCTGCATCGAATTAAGAGAATCAGTGTAAAAGTTAGTCTTTGGTTTGAAATCCTTATTCTTACCAAGTATGATAATGCCATCTATATTAGGAAAAATATATAATGAATAATTACCCATTTGGATGTTTTCATAAAAATGTAAATATTAATTAGCTAGATAGTAACTAGCAGAACCTCTTTGTGGCACACTTTTAATTTGTTGGTAGTAGTCACCATTATTATATAAATAGTTTTCTTTTAGTTCTAACCTAATGAAAGAATTAAAATTATCATAGTTAATAATACTTTTAAGTTTTTTTATGTAATTGCAAATTGATTTTAACGAAATCAGTGATAAAGAATATCCATATAGATTTATATAGATCTTTAAAATCTTAATTATACCTATTATAAACCACTTAACCTTTCAAGCATTCAATAATTTCTGTAGTATTTTTGACGGTGGCAGTATTTTTAAGATAACTTAATGTTTCTTGTACTATTTCATGGAGTATTTTTTTTCAGATTTGAATATTTAAGTATTAAATCCAAATTCTAAATTTAATTAGGTGTCTGTGAAATTTTGAAGTAAAAAATACACGTGGATATATAAAATTATTATTAATGCATCCAGAATTATTATTAATGTACATTATATAGCACAAAACATGTCCAGTGTTTTTCATATTCTTCTCAGAATGTTTAAACATTTTTTTATATTCATAAATTACTTTTTAAGCTTCATTTAGATCTTATACTATTTTGTACTTATTGTTAGATTTAACATTCCGTAACATTATCTTGCAATATAGCTTAGATGTAAATTTAAGAAATATGTACTATAATGAGTAATAGTACATGAAAACATGCATAATGTATGACACGGTGAAATTCTGAAAAAATGGTCATTTTCTTATATTTGAAATAAATGCGAAAAAAATCCTTCCGTGGATTTTTCCTTTCCCTTCGCTATATTCAAATTCAAAAAGGAAGCACAAATAGTGTCCACCAACCAATTCCTTAACTGCAATAGCCATTTCCAGAAAAAAGAAGAAAAAAGAAGGAATATATACGATTTGCAAAACCCCGTCAAAACTGTCACAGAACGATATTATTATGCATCAAAGCGGAGGGAAAAAGCAGTCTTTCGAAAAATAATCTTTCACGGAATTCTACAAAGTTTAAGGAACCATTAGAGGACGAAATAGGGAAATATAATGACTCTTCAGACTCGGTACGTCAAAACAATCTATGTAGTTTAATGTCCTGTGAAAGGGGTACATCCGAAAGCTATCCTGTCAGACGAACTGATACTCCAAATTATTCTTCTAACCTCCCATGGTGCATTTGAGAAGTATAGAATTGCTTCCTTGTAGGATCTTCTTGTAACAAATTGAGTGGAAATTAAGGCAGTCCATACCCTGAGGAATCAACGATGCTGTTTCTTGAATATTCCATGAAGCACTTCCAAGTACGCTTCAAATGTCATAATAAATGAGAAAGTAGAACCACTAATCCAAAATGGAGATTTTGAAATGGTATTTCACAAACATGCTGTTACCTCACTTCTGACATTAAAGGCAGAGGAAAGCGCTGTATGGAATATTCAAATAATCGTGAAAAGCTCGTTTCTCTTTTGAGGAGTTTGATTAAATTATGTTAAGTAGAAAGCATTTCAAAGCAAGTTATTTTTGCTTGTTTAGAACGCTGACGTGGCCAAGGGAATTAATAGTTGGAAAGTTTTATGAACTGGAAGAAAATTTAAGTGGAACGTGTTTTTCAGAGTCAATGAAATTAATTTAATTTTAAAGTTAAATTTGGAAATTTTTTTCAAAAAAAATCCTTTACATATCCAATATTTGTCTTCCTTTAAGGTATCCGACTACGTTCAGAACCGTGATTTTGCAAAAGCGCATAAATAGATAATTTCCACGATATTTAGTATCACTTAGGTTAGAATACATGTATATAATTGTTTAAAGGATATTTTGACAAAAAAATATTTAAATACAACATTTTGGCAAAAATTTAACTTAGAATATTTTTTTTTTCAAAATGTTCTCCTTTGTGAAAAATGCTTCTATTATCATAATATTTTGCCAGTATCTAGCTCAGCCCTCTCTACAGAGACTCAAATAGAATTTTTGAAATATATAACTTAGAAGAGGGTTTATCCATATTTTACAACAACAGAGGGGAACAATTTTAAGAAAAAAACAACGCCGATAATTATTTCAATTGGTAGTAACTCTGAAAATAATGAGAATTTTTCGAAAATTCTAGTTGAGCCTCTGTAGAGAGGTCTGAGCTATATACAGGCAAAATATTATTATAATAGAAGCATTTTTCACAAAAGGAGAACATTTTGAAAAACGATTATTCTAAGTTAATTTTTTGCCAAAATATTGTATTTAAATACCTTTTTTTTATCAAAATGTCCTTAAAACAGTTTTGTGCAAGTATTCTAATTCTGAGTGACACTAAATATCATGAAAAGTATCCATTTATGCGTATTTTTAAAATCACGGTTCCGAAAGTAGTCGGATACCTTAATGCTATTTGATATTTGCATAGTGTTGCAATTTTTGACCTGCGATGCACATCTCTCTCCCTGACTTTTTCCTCTCACTTTGTTATTCTGTTTGTCTCTCTCTATCACCCTATGTTTCTCTCTCTCTCTCTGTATCACTCTCTGTTTTCGCTTTATCTCTCCATTTTTCTCTATCACTCTGTTTTCTCTTTCTCTCTATCACTCTGTTTTTCTCTTTCTTTTTCCTTCAATCAATCTGTTTTTCTCTTTCTTTTTTCTCTCTCTATCACTTTGTTTTTCTCTTCCTGTTTCCTTCTGTCAACATACTCTTCTTTTTCTTTTTTTCCTGTCTATCACTTTATTTTATCTTAATTTCTCCCTCTCTCGCTGTTTTTCTTTTTTTCTCTTTACCTCTCACTTTGTTTCTCTCTCTCTCTCTCTTTTGTTTTTTTCTGTATCTCTCTGCCTCTAGTTTGCTTTTTCTGTATATGCATATATATATATAGAGAGAGAGAGAGAGAGTGATAAATATATAAATATATAAATATATATATAATATATATATATATATAAATATATATATATATATATATAAATATATATATATATATAAATAAATAAATATATATATATATATATATATATATATATATATATATATATCACTCTGTTTTTCTCTTTTTCTCTCTTTCTATCTATTTAAATGTATATATAAGTAGTAGATTTCACTTGAATTAAAACATTTTATGTTGAGGGGGTATTTTGTCGGGTTACAGTCGTTGAAATATGGAGTAGACTTTTTGCTACTTTAAAATCCCAATTTTATTGAGGATCAAATAGGTAAAGCAGTGACATAAAAAGTACAACATAAACAAAAGTGAACATCTAACCCAGAAACTTCTAACCCAGTCACAGAAACTTTCTTTATTCACTCTGAAGATCTCAGCTATTTATAGGTTTTGCCAACTTTAAGCTTTTAGAATCATACGATTTTCAAGTAAAGGCTTTTGTGATAGGTCATAATACACGTAGGTTACAAGGTTGTGTCACGTTTTAAAAATCCAAACATGCTCGTTTTTTACAAGTTCACGTTGCAGTTATTTCCCGTTAGTTGAGTAAACTAAACATTAATTATCACGTTGACTGTTGGAGGGCTCAAGACCATTATGAAGTACAACCCCGTTAGAGAAAATTGTGAATTATTACACACACACACACCATAGAAAAACATTAAAATAACAATAAATATGTACTTCGAAATCTACATTGTTATACATTGTCCTTACCAAAGATTGCTGAAAGAATTCCATATATTTTTTAAAGAATTATATAGGCATCATTTTTCTATTTATTTTTTTTACATGCAACAAATTATAGATTTTATGAAATCGTTGAATTGCCAATTATACAAGCAGAAAAATGTTTTATACTAAAGAATATGAACGAACAAAGGAAGGAGAATTTCTTTTGTATTACCGATTCGAAAGGATTCAAGGCTAATATTGCTTCCAAAATTCATTTTATTTAGTTTCCCTCCGTGCACTTCGTTATCGAAAATCCTAACAAATAGCCGTTCGAAAGCCGCTCACGAAAGTAATACCAGTCACATTTCTTTACTTTTCTTTTGTTCCAAAGAAAAGAGAAAACTTTTTTGCTTGCTAAAGAAGAAAACGAGAGGCAGGAAATGTGTAACGATGTTTTTGTAGCTCTTTCTATAGGTGAGGGCGAGCTAATAAAAAGGAGGCGGTGTATTTGACAACAGGCAATTGACCTGGAGAAAAAGCCATCAGCGAAGGCCGAAGGAGACAATTCGTCTCCCTACAGCTAATTGTGTCCAACAGGCGATTTGGAAACTATTTCCTAATGGTTTCTAGAAAAGCATTCGGATTAGTTAGGCTGTTACAGGATAAGGGGGACGTGTATTAAATTCCTGAACATGCAGGGCACTTGTCTGGTATATTGCTTTCAATGCTTAAGAATGTAGTTAGAATTTTAAATATCCTGGGAATAAAGTATTGATGAAAGATGCTATTTTTATACAGGATTAGTAGTGTATTTTAGAAAAAAAATTTAGAATTATTGCTGCATATTGCTTTTTAATTATCTGTTCTACTCTAAAAGTACATGTTTTAGGTAAATAATATTTAAAATAAATATTTTTAAAAGAAAGTTTTTGAGATTTTTCAAACAGTTTATTTTCTTAATGAAAATTAAAATAAAAACGCAGAAAATATTGTTAGCGTAATCAATAAGTCTGATATTGCCTGTTTCACGTTCCATATTTAAAAATTGTTTTAAGGTTGCGATTTATTTTTTAGCCTTCTGTAGCATAGTGTTCAGTGTAGGCAACGTACAATTCTATCACGCACTGTACTCCGTAGTATTATGAGATAATGAACTAGTACCAAAGAAAACAACAGGACGGCACTACTTAATTCAAACTGAAATCGGTTTTTCGTCTATTGGTATTTACGGAGAACGACTGCCGGTTGCGAGTTCAAAAAAAAAAAAATGAAGCATTGCTCAGAAATTTCCCTCTTTTGTAACGTGTTCTGTTTTGACCCCTTAACTCAGAGCCTATACTCAGAACTAACCTATTTTTGTAATTTTCTTCATAAATAATAAAAACAAAATTTAAATACAGAAATACTTCTTTTTATGTTATCTCGAATCCAAAAAATCAAATAAATCCCATTTTATGAGAAGCAGAGTGTTAACAAAATGAAAATGCAAAACAATTCTAAGATATAAATGAACGTTATGCAAGGAAAAATGTGTTTCAACAATATTAAATATTAGAATAGTAAAATATTTTTTGAAACGCGAATGTATCAATTGAACTCATCGATCATTTTTTAGCTTTACAATAAATTTGTTTAGTGTTAACGAATGAAAATGTTCATTTTAAATTGATTTATTTCACTGCTAATATGCAAAATAAAAGAAATGAGATTTTATTCACCAAATCAGTGATTCTCAAAGTTTCCATATTCGCAACCCAATATTCAGTCATAATTTTCATCGCATCCCCCTCATACAATAACAATGTATTGAATTCAATAATAACATACTTTGACGCTGAAACTACTATACGACTTTTCCAACGCGTATATAAACGTCTCGCTAAGCCAACGTCCGGACGTACATAAACGTCTTTCCAAAGAGTGATCTTTTCTGCGCGCTGCTAACCATAAAATTTTTCCGAAAGCTTTGGAATGCAATAAAAGGACATGGACAATATTTGCGAAGGCTTTACTTGTTTTAGATATAATTTGCTTTTTTATTCCTTCCACACACGCGTGCCTACGTGGAAAAATGCTGGCATTGTGAAGCGAATTGCGTAACTTTCAATCGACAGTTAATGGATTAATTATTAACCGTACAAATTAACAAAATAAGTGTTAACTTTTGTGTATTATTTTATATATTTCAAGCCAATGGCGTCACTGGTGATTATTAAACTTGTTCTTAACTTAGAATTGTTAAATTAATTATAAAATAAATTGGGTAGCACTGAGATTAATTTATAAGTGTAAATGTATATTTTATTTTTTATTATGTCAGAATGTATTTTGTTTGTTGACTTTCTGTAAATCAATAATTTTTTTACATATATATTTGTTTTCGACTTTTCAATAGGCTCGCGCCCCCCTCGTAGAGTTGTCAGGCCCCTTAAGGGGGGAGACGCCCCACAGTTTTAGAAACATTGCATTAAACTACAAGCGTATAAAAATTTTATACATAAAATTCACTTACTTAATAAAATGCGCAATAAAACATGAAAAGAACATTGTAAAAATATAAATTACTGCAATATTGTGAAACACATTTTTTTTATATATAATAGGAACACTGTGATAAGTAGTTGCTCAAACAGCTATTTAATACATTAGTTGAACTTCTTTTGTAGTATTTATAGGCATCAGTATTTGAACACAAGACTTGACAGGGATAATGGCAGCCAAGAATTTATATCCCCGTTGTACTGAATGTCGTTAGCAACGTTTCACATGGATGTCATCCACCGTCTGCTGTTGCAATAGTGGATCTTATTTGACAAACATTTTGCATGATCTATTTCACGTAGCTGTTCATTTCTTAGGAGTGTAAACTTTCTCTTCACTATTCTTTTCGTAGGAATAAGAATGAATTTTCACAATGGAGTTTAATAACCAGTACTACGCTATGGTGTCCTCTAGTGTTCAATTTTTGCATCACCACTTTGATAGTGGTGTTAGTGACCTTGTGGAGGTATAATTTAATTTGGGGGTACTGGTTTATGATCGACTGATTTTAGGGTTTATAGATATTCACTTTGTTGGGATTGTGACAACAAAGTTGAAAGAAAAGTCCCTCTCAGTTCAGTTATTGAGAATGTTCTATAGTTTCCAATTCTTGGATAAAGGTTACCAGCACCAAAGATTATTAACTTCAAAGATAGAATAATGTGAGAGTCTATACATGTTGAAAATGAGAAATCGAATTTCAAATTATTAATGTGGCGTGTTAGAAAACTTGATGAGGTATCGACTCAGTTTTTTTTACTAGGTCTTAATCAAAATAATGAAATCCTAACAATAATCTTTGTACACTTTTGCAGTAAATTTTAATTAAAACCAACAAACAGTATGCAACAAACAGTTTTTATATAGTTTAGGCTTATGGAATTTTTTCAGTGACAGATCTTTGAATCCATAGAATTACTTTAAATATACGATTATATATCTTCGTATATTCGATATTTACACATATATTACACATTATATATTACACATATATATTACGCATTATATATTACACATATATAGTACACATTAATTTTTAATTAGACCTTAAATTCCCTGTATGATTTAATTACACCCCATTGGGCTATTGAAAATTAGTTTATAATCGAACTTTAAATAAAATTTAAAAATGTATCTAATTAGTTTGTGAAGACAGTTTAAAAATTATTTTAATTCAAAATAATTTTTTTAAATAATAATTCCGTTTGATCACAAATTAGTGCTCATATATAAGTTTTTCGACTAAAGGTGAAAATACTGAGAATTATTTAGATGGCTTAAAGTTGAATTTCTAAATATTATGATGAGTAACATTTTCTCATAAATAAAAATATATTTCTATCCTAACAAATTTAAGTATATGCATTAGAACATAATGTAAAATACATCTTGACTATATATATTATTTTCGAAATTAAATTTGTATATGTAATTAAAACGAGATTATAGAAGTACCAATAATTAAAAACTTTATTATAAAGCTGCAACTCTAAGTTATACCACTGAAAACATATTATTTTACCATTAAAATTAGAATTTGGCGAAACAATTGAAGCTTTTTTCTTAACATATAACATATCTAAATTGGATAAAATAAATTTTACATTTTTCTTTAAAATGTTTGATACACTTCACGAACCTTCTTTCTGGCATAAAATTTCGTGAATTAAGTCACTTACCACTAACAGCAGAGAAAATCACAATTAATAACTTACAAACACGCAACATATAAATTATTCAAATTTATAGTTAGTCATAAAGGTAACTATTACTTCGAAAATTTTTCAAAAGTATATGAATGAACATTACTTCACTCATGTACTTTAAGAACATAAAGTACATGAGCTTATAAACATGAATAAATTGTTTTAAAGATAAATGAACTGTGTAATCATAAAGGTGCAAAAGCAAATTAATCATGCATAATGTCATCTGAGTCTTTCAAGTATACTTAAGCGTTCCCTTTTCTAAATTAAAGACGTTCTCTCTCTTTTTAATTTCCAGAAAGCATTGATAATTTATCGAATGCAATCTCCTGGTCGGAAATTCGAAAAGAAAATTACACAGTTACAAAAATCAACACTCCAGAGTGTAATAAATTAGATTAAGTCTGACATTCTGCTCCGAAGCAAATTTTGTCCTCAGTTTTTCTTATTTTTATTCCAGGCTTGTGTAAATGATTCTGTGAAAAGATTTTTTCCACTCACACGCTGGAGAAAAAGAACAAAAGAAAAAAAAGAAAAAAGGAAATAGCAAATACCCGAAAACATATAAGTAATGCAAATACAATTGCATTTGGAGAAAAAAGAAAAATGGGAAGCGCTTGTGAAGGTTAGATTCATCCATGCATTTTCTCACACAGATGTCCTAAATGAAATGTGTCAGCTGCTCCTATTGATTTATTTCTTCCTTTTTTCATCCAGGGCCTTAAAATATGTTCTACTTTCATTTGGGGATACAATAAACGATGATAAACGAATACAAAGCCGTGAAAGTAACATCAAAATCAAACAGTCATCTCAAACAACTTCAAGACAATCAATAGAACTTTTAACAGACCAGATAAACAATACCATTAATTATGTACATCTAATCTACTTTATTCTATTTTGCACATTTTTTTTTATCAGATCACAGTTTTATGTTAGCAGTTCTTTATTTTATTTAATTTGTTTATTGTTGTTTTTCAATATGGTTTGGAGATGCTTCAATTTCAATAATTTCGTTGCAAAAGCATTGCTTGAATACATATTAGCGTCTCACTATGTAACTCTCTTCTAAAGAGTTACATGCATGTGCAATGGAAAATATTTACAGTGAGTGCATGGCTCCATGTTTATACGGATGATTGTAAGCCAGTGTTTCTCAAACTGTGGAGTGAGAGTTTGTAGAGTTTTTTTTTTACCCAAAAATAAAAATATTTAAAACAAGTATTAATTTACTGAAAGGAAGCTAAACAAAATACTTTCTGATATAAGAATTAAATAAACACTCTGATATAATATATTTACAAACATATCAGTAGTGCAAAATGTAATTGATAGTTAATTTATCAAAACTAATTAAAACAAGTTTAATTATTAGTAGTGACTCCCATGGGCCCTTCGTATATAAAATGTAATACATATCTTGATAAGTTGTATGGTTTATATATAACTAGCCGTTACTCACCTGCTTCAATGGGTATTTCACGATGTTGTATATATGTATACTGTTTACATATATATTAATTATTGATATCTAGCATTAAGAAATCGATTGTATTGAAAAATATATTTATAGCTGTTACACTCTCGCCCCTTGATATAAAAAGACCATAAATTATAATATCTAATTTCTATTTATATCTAAAATAGAAGTAGAAAGATTTTTTTCGCTCACTTAACCTAATAATCAAGTGGATTTCCACCAAAATAACTTTCAGTGGATATATACTCCATAAAATAAACATGCGTGCTAAATTTCAAGTCTAAATCTAACAGAACAAAAGCGGAATTTTTATCATCAATACCTCGTTGACAGCATTCTTAGCGGATTCCAATTCAACAAAATAATCATGCAATCCAAATTTTATTTTTATAGTCTTAGCAGTTCAAGAACGGGAATTTTGTCTATCAATACGCCCCAATAACTCTCCCCGCTTACCCCTGGAGTTGATTTCCGTAAAATTCATTCTTAGTGGAACCTATTCAACTAAAGAAAAGTGCTCAACAAATTTCAAGTAAATGAGTTAAATTCAAAAACAGGAATTTTTTTATAACACGCCTTAATCCCTCGCAACCCCGCTCCTTTGGGGGTCCGTTTTCGCAAAAATCTTTGTAAAAGGAACTTTATTCCATGAACGGAACATACCTTCTAATTTTTAAGCAGGTGGTTCTATTAGTTGAAACGCGGAAATATTTATCTATTACGATCCTTAATCCCTCTCAGTGACCCTTGGGGATCAATTTTCCCCAAAACTATTTTGTAGCGGATCTCTACACCATGGAAGGAATACGCTTACCACATTTTAAGAATGTACATCTAATAGTTTAAAAATGGAAATAATTATCTATAACGCCCCTTAAGCCCCCGCAACGCCACTTAGGAAACGATTTTCACAAAACCCATCTTATAGCGGATCTCTATTTAATGAATGGAATCAGCTTACTAAATTTCGAGATTTTTAAGTCTAATAGTTTAAAAAAGGAGTTAATTGCCTATAACGCCACTTGGGAGTTGATTTTTACAAAACCCATTCAGTAGGGGATCTGTACTCTATGAAAGTAATCCGCTTACCAAATTTCAAGACTGTACGTCTAATAGTTTAAAAGTGGAAATAATTATCTATAACGCCCCTTAACCCCCGTTTAGCCCCTTGGGGTTCGAACTTTGCAAAATCCGTTCTTAGCTGACGTCTACTGCTTGAAGCAAGAACCTACCTACCAAATTTCAAGTCTGTAGGTTTAATATTTCCGGAGATATCGTGATTAGTCAGTCAGTCAGTCAGTCAGTGAGTGAGTGAGTCGCTTTTCTTCTTTATATATATAGATTAAAGTCGAATTGAGTGTGTGTGTGTAACTTTAGCATCTCTCTCAAAATACATTTTTAATTCATTCAATACATTGTTACTCTATGGGTGTGTGATGAAAATTATGGTTGGAAATTGGGTCAAAAATATTCAAAATTTGAGAAGCACAGCTGTAAGCTCTCTTTGGAAGAGAATGTAGAAATATACTCGTAATTTTTGGCATTCATTGTGTGCATCCTGGGAAAAAACACAGCACCTTTCAATTGAGAGGTACAGAAACCAGTATTGAAACACAACAGTTAATGATAGAAGAAAAAGATTTAAAAAGGGATTATTCTATCAGATTCTGCCTCTTCTATCCAAGCAATGACTTTCTTTAAGATTCTTGACTCAAGAAGAATTTGTTGAGACCCTAAGGTAGCAGGCGAAGTTTGGGACTAAGAAAGAACACATTGTTATGAAAATAATCAATTTTATTCTGGTTCAACCAACTTGTGATCAATCAAGATTATAAACAGAAGGATTATTCAAAATTTTCTGTCTTAAATTCGTAGAACAAATAATTAAATACTTAATTAAGCGCACTCGGCAGATCTCACCTGGGATGACTATAGTCGAGTCTAAAACCTTTTATGCCTTTCACCAAGACTTCCAAAAATTCATTCTGTTAATCTCACTTTAAAACTAGCGTAATAAATCACTCCAATAGTCATATTGCTACGTTTTGAATAGCATTCAAATTAGCATAAAAGCAAATTATCCCTATAGAAGGTGGTTTTAAACTAAAAAAAAACGAAGTAGTGCTTCCTCAAGAGGATTAGTGAAATGACGCGACTAGAATCTGTCACAAATTGAGGACTGTATGAAAAATTTTACTCAACTAAAGGAGGGTGATAATAGATTATGCCCCATTGTGGAATTCACCTAAATGAAGCTGCTGGCCATCTACACAAAAAAGGAACTAACAGAATCCAAACTCCAATCAATATCGAGAATTAAAAAGAGAAAATTGGATTCTCAATATGAAATGAGAAAACTAATTGAAACTTAAAACAAACAATTGAAAATAAGATTTATCATATCCCTGCAACACCAAGATCAAGCCTTATGTAGACTTCTTACAGGACAAGATGGTCTACCCAGTTATCGTTTCAGATTTGGTATCCTCGAAAGTCCAAAATGCTCTATTTGTAGAGAGGTAGTAATCTTGAATATATACAGTATTTATTACAATGCCCCACTATGTCAAGTATATCTGGTAGATATTGGGAAGCCAAACAACTAATGGGAAAAACAATGCATTGTCCCTTATAATTGTTGTATTTCCTCTTTACACTTAATTTTCTGTTTTTTCCAAAGTTTCTGTATGACACTCTAGTATATCGTTTATTGTTCAGGTGTTTTGATGACATACAATAGTTCATAGGTGAATTACTAAGTGATATTACTTTAATATAAAAATAATTATGTTAAAAAATTACCGCAATAAACTTCAAAATAAATTCACATATTTTAATTAAATGACTTTGATTAAAAATGATTAGATTATGGGCACTCTTATTAATTATTGATTTAAATGAATAGTTATGGACACTTATTAATTATTGATTAAAATTAATAGAGATTATGGACACTTATTAATTTTTGATTAAAATAATTAGATTATCGACGCTTATTAATTATATAGGGAAATATCTAGTCTGAATAATACAATGCAAAACGAAAGTTTTTACACTTTTACTTCGTCATACATCACTCGTGCAAAAATGGAATTGGATTTGTATTGATGATAAATTTTAAGTTAAGATATAATTAATTTTTAAAATAAACATTCCTCAATATAATGCTTGAATGGTACACTTATAGTATATCAGTAGTTTAAAAAAATCTGATTTCCGATTTAAAATTTGAAAAAAGAATACTTTACAAATTTTGCTAAGAACTATTACACAGACACTATTTTAATTTTTTTTTATTTTTTGTAACTTACATGCCTTTTTTAAAATATAAAATATATAACATAAGTATAATAATTTACAAAAAAAAATTAATATTAACAGTTTCATATATTTCTTGAAAAATATTTAATATTTTATGTACTTTGTTGAAAAAATTAAATGATGCAAAGCACCACATCAATTTAATTATCATCAGCATATCTTTGGTTTAAGAAATGAAGCAGCTCATAATTTTAATCTATTCATCAAATTGTAAGATGTAATAATCACCTTTAGAAAAATTTGCAATTTAATATAATAATGTTTATTAAAAAGAATTGAAATGCATTTCGTAATTAAATATCAGTAAAAGTTCCTGTTTCATGAGTTTATTGAACTTTTATTGAAACAAATAATACTCGAATTTCAAAAAATAGGTTTTAAATACCAGCTAATTTTTCAAAACTTTGAAAAAATTTCTGATGCTTTAAATCTGATCTCAATTTTTTCCTATTTTAATGGTACTTAATATAAAACAATTCATCATTGTGCTATAACAATTATTTAAATGTTACAAAATGAAATAATAGAGCAAATATAAGTGAATACAAACTTTTATGCATTTTATTCTTGTATTGCATAATTCTATACATTATTTTGATAAGTATATAATGTTTTTTTTTCTTCCGATTATATTCCTAAAATGAAATTCACTTGATTATTCTCTTAAAATTTCTACGTTAAAATTGTAGAGTACTGTCAGGGATACATTGTAATTCACTCATTTAATTCGCTTTTGTATCCCTTATTTTTCTATTCCGAAACTTAATAGAAAATTTTTGGCATTTCAATATTTTATTTGTTTAAAAGAAAATTTCGTAAAGTTTTGCTAAAAGTGGGGAAAAAAAGTAAGGAAGAAAATTATACTAAAAATGCATTAAGTGTAACAATACAATGGAGAAAAATTTTTTAACAAATTAATTAAATAATATATGTAATATTGTACAATTGTTGCAACGCATTTTCATAAAAAAATATTTTTTTGGTATCAAACACTTTCCTTCATTTCCTAGTAACTTGACAGCCTCGGTTTGGCCTTGACTTTCTCAAGGAGCATTTTATAGGTCAGCCTTCTTCCCGCTAATGTTCTCCAGTTTTTAGTTCTCAAAACTAGAATGTCTTTTTCTATAGCATCAATCCATCTTAGATTCCCCCAGCCATCTATCCGCGTGCCAATTGGTTGGGCATTGAAAACTGTTTTAGTAGTGCAAACTTCGACCATTCTGACAACGTAACCTGCCCATCTAATTCGTTGTATTTTGATGAAATTAATGATGCTAGATTCTTTATGAGTGATAGAGTTCTAAATTTGATTTTCTTAAAATTTTCCTTTCGTAAACGCTTATCATATTCTCATATATCCCAAATCTGGAAAGAAAATCTGAAATTAGTCGCTAGATGCGAGATGGGATCTGAAAAAAGGAAATCGTTAATCCTGATGATCTTGATTAGGAAACTAGAAGAAAATTATTAAATTACGGTATTGTCATCGGTCCTGGACAAGCGAGCGAAATTTCGAATTAATCTTACCTTTTAAAATGGGTTAAAATTGAGTTAAAAGATTCCGTTACACACACAAGTGAAAATTATATAAAAAGGTGTTAAAAAATTAAGTCAATTCCTAATTTGAATGGATGAATAGAAAGTATTTAATTAATGATTGAAAATTTGATCAAGGTATATATAAGATCAATCAGATCAAGTTATTTAATTTACTTGTTTATCTACATAGGTAAAATCTCGCAACAAGCTTTTGTATTATAAGTTGTGCAATGACATTATACGTTGATAGTAAAAAAGCGTCGGTTTTTTTAAAGATGATCTTTAAATTTAAACATCAAGTGCCAAGAACTATAAGTTTACAGGAGATTGTTTGAACTTGAATGGATGAATAAAAAGTAAATTATCAACGACTGAAAATTTAAACAAGATAAAATGAGGACAGAGTGAAATATTAGTGGGAATTGAAAAAACTTGTCAACTCTGATAAAAATGAGTAGTATGATAAAATATAGGACAACGAAGCTAGAATATAATATTAATGTTGGAGTACTATTATATCTAAGAAATATTCCAAATCTGTGTGTGTCTGTGAGAGTGTACTATTCTTAAACATTAAGTGAATACAGCATTAAATAAATTAACAAAAGAAAATACATCTCATTATAAATATTTTCTTTTTCCTCTAAGATCAATAAACCATTAGTGTATTCGTAAAAGTTTTACAGAAACAAGGCAGTGGAGACAATTCACCAATTGCTTCCCGGACTTAGATAAGTATCCTAAGTCATATACCGTAATGATCTCTTTGTTTGATATTTGCTAGCTATCCAGCCGAATCAAACCAATTCAGCAAATCAAACTGTGGCGTCTGTATCTCTGGTATTCTCTAATGACCAAGAGCCAATCAGGGGAATCTGATTGTTGCCCAAGGCGACCGAATCCTCTTGGGGATTTTTCTGACTCTATCCTGTAGAAATTCAAACTCGAATAGAAATGTAGTATTCTTCTGTAGAAGAGATTAAGTGGTGAGGCAAGGCACTGTAATATAAACAAATTGTGTTACTGCCAGCAAAATAAAAGTTTTTTTATTGTAATTTTTTATGAGAAATTATCTTTGGAGTATTTTTATGAGCTGGCATGTATTTGTTAACGAGAAATTTCATTAATTAATGGTACATTAATAAGTGGACAGAAATAATGAGCAAAATAAAATAATAATAATAATAATTTGAGACACAAGAGGTCTAATTGGAAGAAGATCAGGATCTCAATCCCTCCATATAAGTAATGTATTTTTTCAGCTATAGAGTTCGGAAAATTCTTAGACCGCCTTAGAAATGTATATATTTACAGCATTTTTATACATTTGTTTAAGTATATTGATCACAGTATATTGTAATAAAAATTTTAAGCTCTGACTTTAAATTCAATGCACATTTAACGTTTATGTATGGTTACACTCATATCCATAAATTAAGGACAATTCATAATCACACGAAAATCGAATCTGTAGAATAAGAATTTATCCTGTAGTATTATCACACACATCTTCAAGAATAAAATGCTAGTCGCACGAAGTCACCAAATGATGGCAATAATGCGTTACAATGATGAGAATGTAAGAGAGGTGTATACAAAGAATGATGGCAAAGAAGTAAACTTGCTCACAAGGGTTCTGTAAGCCACTCAGGAACGCATATGGATGATTTTTTACGTGGTAGAATTAACAGCTACTTGAAATGTCGGCGTACTCAGATTGAATCATCCAAAGAACTTGAAATTGCCCAAAGTTCCCCAGGTTTTGACACCAATTTCAAGATGTCAAAATGTTAGTAGACGTTACAGTTCAAGTTATTCCCGAGTTACAATGCCAAATGAAGCAGAAGGAGCGTAGCACCCAAACTGTCTCGTCAGCTATCTGTAGTGGTGGGTGCAACAGTTTCAAAGCAAACTACGTGCAGACGTTTAAAATATATTCATGTAGATCAGTGATTCCCAAAGTGGTCTATATAGACCCCTAGAGGTCTATGACGACCTCTCTCCAAGTGGTCCATGTCAGCCAAAAATTAATTTGGGGGTTCACGAGGTGTAAGTAGGGGGTCTATGATTGTGGCTCCAATTACACTAGATCGTGACTTTAATTGTAAAAGAAAATTTATTCAATTGGGAAACAAATTTTACCCATTTAACACAGATTTATTTACAAAAATTAATGAGATTAATTTGTACTTACGAGGTGACAGCATAACTTTTACTGAACAAAGAGCCATTTCAGCTTTTCTTACTTGAGTTAAGCTGAAGAAGTATAATAACGTAGATCCCGGATTTTATAAATTTGTCACAGACAATCTGTCAGAAGGTTTTAACCAACTTTCGAAATTTAAATACAATTTATTCAGAATCTGACACCAGGTTTAATAATACTTTGATTATGGCAATTCCACAGTAGGCAATGAATTCATATAGCCATATTGAAAAAATCTCTCATTACAATAGGAACTTATCGTAATAAGCACTAACGAAGACCTTAAAAATTTAGAAACGGATGTCAACAATTTTGGCTTCAAAAAGTCAAACCTGTTATTTGTCCCGAACTACGGAGTATCTTAAGGAAATCTTTCATTGTTTTTCCTAGTGGGTTTCCTAGTGTGTTAATAGTTTTATTTATTAATTAACTTTTAATTTAATTAATTAACATGTATTTTTTTAAATTTTAAACACTATACTTCATTATAGATAGAAATTTAATTCTTTTAAAATCGGAGTAGTATTACCAGCGGTCAAAAAGACATTTATGTTGATGAATTTGCAAAAATTCAATATTAAATAAGCAGAGATCTACTTCAAACCGAAAACATGGCCAGGGGTCTATCAGACAAAAAAGTTTGGGAAACTTAGATGTAGATGCTAATACGCTTGACAGATGTATAACGCTCATGGCGATTCACTGTCGACAGTGGTTAGTTTGGAAAAAAGAACATGCAGTGTGGACATCGTCACAGTGGGCATATATGATGGTTTGTGACGAGTTCAGGTTTAGTTTACTGTCTGCTTGGCTGACGAGTTGACGCCCGTCAATCACACCCTCCATGAAAACTGGAACCTAGGAGAGCATTGCTTGTTGTACAGTAATCTTTAGTATAAACGGCGTCATACATACACCATCTCTTCTGTTCCTTATCTATTGTTTAGTAAATGGACTTAATGAATACTTCATGCATTTTTATTTCGAAGTTTTATTTGCAAAATATGGTATTATCCTTAATTCATGAACATAAGTGCATTTCGATCAAAATATTGCATGCAAAGTGATGTCAAGCTCCTTTAGCTAGTACACATTAGTATTTATTAATAAACATCCCAGCACAGCAGTGCTTCCCAAATTTTCAACATTTACGACCTAATTATCTATCATTATTTTCATCGCACCCCATTCCATACAATAACAATGTATTGAATCTAATAACAATGTAGTCAAACTCAAACTCAGTGGCGCAATAGCCCAGGAGGACCAGGGCCTACTGTGTCCATCCCAGTATACAGTCTGAGGCAAGACTCCTAAAGGTTAAGTCCCCAAGCAAGCTTGGTACTCATTTATCGATCCATTGAATAATAATATACATTGACACTAAAATTACAATACGACTTTATTTATAAACCATACAAATTATATAAAAATAAGTATGATGTACATTATTTTATATAGAACAAGCCCTACAGCGAATTATTAAGCTAGTTCTTAACTTAGTATTGCTCAACTAATTATCGAATACATTGAGCAGTACCGATACATTTATAAGTGTATTATATCAGTGTAAATTTGTATTTTATTATCTCAGAATATATTTTGTTTTGCTTACTTTCATAAAATTACGATTTTTTTAAAATAATCTTTATTTTTAGACTTTCTGATAAGCTCGAGTCCCCCACGTCGGGTTGTCAAGACCCCTAAAGGGCATGCCCCCAAGTTTGAGAAGCGCTGCAGTATAGAAAAAAATACAAAGACGAATAGGTATCGAGCTGCATGGCAATAGATAAACAGCTTAGCTGTTACTTGCCTTAGGATTATAATTAGACTGAGAATCTCTCTCTGAGTCCACTATAGGTCGCTGTTGGATCCGTTATACTTTTAATACATTTTGGAAAATAATTTGAAATTTAGAAAAAAAATAAATAAAAATAACGCTATTTTACTTCTTTAATGTATTTAATGACAATTTTTTTTCCAAAGAATATTTTTTTTTTAATTTGATTAATTTTATATCAATTCAGCTCGTACAGAAATAAAACATAATGTAAAAAGTTCTTATTAAAATGAAAATTAGGGATAGTCAAATTAAAAAAAAGTATTCATTGAATGGTTCATTTAAGTACTAATTTCTTTTCAGTATTTTATTTTAATAATGTAACATCATTTAATGATATTCGTACCTTAGAAATCACTATGAAGTTATTTATTAAAAACTTTAAAAGGAAATCCTTGCTTTGAAGTTGAAAAAAATATCGCAGCTTAATTCTAATTTCATTACGATGTTTCATTTCAGAAGCATATATTAGTACATTGCAATTGCATTTTGCATTATTAAACTTAATAAAAAAGTATAGATATCAAAATCGAGATGTAATATATTTTCATTTATAAAATATGCTCTTTTGTACGAAATCTGAATGAATACAAATTAAAAAAATAATATAAGTAAAATAAATTCGATTCTTAGCTTTTATAAATCTAGCAGAGCATAGACTAAATAATTATTCATGACATAGGATGTTGTTTGTCATTATTCGGGTGAAATTTCCATTTACGAAATTATGTATTTACCTTAGTAAACATAATTATGTTTCTCATAATATCTTATTTCTTCCTTTTTTCATTATATTCAATAAAACACAAAAAATATTTATGACATATGCTTTTCTGTTAATTACAAGATTAGAAAAAAAATAATAATCATATTCGAAAAGGATGATTGGAAAATAAATTTCATATAATATTTGTTTATTATAATTCTCTTTTAAACAGAATTTCAATAAAAGTTTCCAATTAGTGATAGAAACAAAGTCAAAAGGAATAGGAAAAGTACAAACCAAACAGAATTCGTTAATGCTCCCAGCATTTTTTGAATAGAATGAAAGGGATTTTTTTTCGATCATTTCTACTCTTGCATAGTTTGGAAAACAAATATTTCGAAGCTAATTGCGTATCGAATTGATCATCAAAACAAATATAAAATAAAAGAAGAATTTCTTTTCATTCGAATGTGACGATAATGACTTTCGGTGGTGCAATCAAGAATGATTTCGAATGATTACGAAAGAATAAAAGCAAGCGAATGATAAATTTAAGAAAAAAGAATTGTTTGAAAGAATTTTTTTATTAGTGATTCTCACTCTATGAGTTAAATATTTATTTCATTTCATTTGAATATTTTAAACTAAGCTTTTCATTCCAATCAATTTTGAACACTCATTGTATATGCACGAGTTATAAATGAAAGCATTCTTGTCTATCATCGTGAAATATTTCACAATAAATGTAAGTATTTGATGTATTCATTAATTTTAATTAAAACACTGCAATTTAAGCTTCTTTGATTAAGAAGTGAAACGACTTCCTTTTCTGCTTTTTATTTACTGTTATTAAAAAAGATTGAAATATTTTGCGCATTATGATGTATTCTTTGCTTCGGGGCCTTAATGAAAGATATTTTGATAATCCTTGGATAAAATATTAATTTTGAAAACAAAAAAGAGACACCATTAACTCTAAAAGTGAGTTTAGGATTTCTATCATCAGAAATATCCTCCATGTATTTAAGAGAAACGTGAACATTTAAAAAACGTACTAATTTCAGCTTAGGTATAACAAAAGCTGCCAAACCAAATAATATTTGACGATCTCTTTTTCTACAACATGAAATGAATCACATGTACTCTTTCGATACTTTCAAATAAGAACAGTTGATGTTATCCTTATTATAGAATTTCCAAAAAAGGGCCCCAAAGAATGGTGATACAGGGTCCACTCAGGTCTAGCTAAGCCAGTGCTATCTTATTTCTGATTTACACTGTTTTGTTATATTTGAATATATTTCTTTGCTTTTCTAGATTTATAGCATTTTGTATATAATTATTGATGATGATATATATATATATATATATAATCATTATTTTTATTACTTTTTAGTACAGAAATATAATTATTTGCCACTTCATAGTACTTGATATGTCTAGTACAGTAGTTTTTTTCAAGTATTATTTATATGGATTTTAAGAGATCAACAACTAAACTTTAAAATGTGTAAAAATTTGTGATAACGTTTTCATGAATTTCTTTACTAAAATACGACTTTATGTCTTATAAAAACAAGTTTTTCTTGAGAAATTTTTGTACTAAGACCTTTCCCATTAATGAATTTTGGCGGAATTTTTACCACTATAGTGATAAAACAACCGGAATTATTGCAGCACTGAATTTGCAAGCTGTCGTATCTTCTATTATTAAGTATTACGTTCTTGACTAATGTAGTAGTCATGATAGCGTCGTCTGGTTGCTCTTCATGACCTTGGTTAAACCAGCATCCTAAGTTTAAACAGCATGAAGCAAATTTTAAAAAGTTAAGATGAGGGATATTTTATTTTGTACGTAATTATATATCTATATGTATATGTATGTAGGTGAAAAAAGACTCACTCATCACGAAATCTCCAGAAACTTGGCAGGAAAGTTCCTTTTGTTAAGCAAAGTTCTGCTGAGAACGAATTCGTTAAAATCAATTTTCAAATGCGGTTGCGAACACGTTAAGACAAAAATTCTCATTTTCCAACTTGAAATTTGGCAATCTTTTAGAACAGGGGTCGGCAAACTTTTAGCTGTGGCGTACCAAACCAATCTACCAATAGGATTTAGAGTGCCACACAGTGGGACATCACTTAAACAATTCGATTCTCACGATAATGCATGCAGTTAAAGAATAGAGGTTGATAATATAAATTTAAACTTTTATTATACATTAACTTTGTCTCATTTAAGTTAATTTCTTAACATAAAAATAAATAACATAAAATATAACTATTTCTTCAACAACTACAACAAAAAAAATTCAAATTGTACATATATTATGCATTTTTTCACATATTTGTTAAAATAAAAAAAGAACAACATAAAATATAAGTATTTCTCTTCATTGTAGTTAAATTAAAAGGTAAGTAAAAATATTAATGCTAACCTAGTGCTTGCACCACTCTACTTTCATATCGCAAAATCAGAGGTATGATTTAAGACTTTCAATTCGACACGGTTCTGATTATCCAGTTGCTAAGCAATCTCATTGTGGACTCGAAATATTTTTCATATGATGATAGATTTTCTATTTTGATATGTAGAACCAAAAGCTGAAAGCAGAGTACGTATATTTTTCTCTCTTCAAACAATTAAATATATCAAGCACCGACATTCAATAATGTACTTAACATCTGTAACTTTGTCTTTAAAGTTATCTTTTAGATTTATTTCGTAATTTTTGTGAATGTTCATAATTCTGAAGATATTTGACAAATAAGGTCCATTACAAATTTATGAACCTCCATCCACTCAAAAATTGACAAATTTGTAGAGTGAAACTGAGTATTGTACTGCTTGTCACGCGTACCATAGGTTCCCGACCACTGTTTTAACATATAATAATGTTGAGCATTTTTTTCGAAATTATTCATTGATTAGAAACCGTTATAATACTTAAAAATTCGCAACTTTTACACAAGAAACATTTAGAATTAATATACCTTTATTTCTGAGTAAAAAAGCATTACAGGATATATTTCTTTGTTACAATTTTTAATAAATTTTCTGCGAGTAACATTCAAATTGTTAGAAATTTCTTTTTCCCTCCATCATTTTCATACAAAGAAATGTCAAAACCATTTTTTTCTCTGCTTTTATCCATATGCGAGTAATATTTTTCGCAGTTCATGTTTCGCTTCCATTCAGAAGGGTCCTGTTTCTGGCTTCCAGCTTGATGATGAAAAGGACAAGAAGCCGCAAAGCCAGCTCGTTTCCACGATATATTTCAGCCATTTTCACCTTAGTTTCAAAAAAAGAATGGGACGTAGAAAGACTTTCACTCAAGTGTCATATTACTTTCGTCGAAATGACAAAAAGGAGGTAGGGAAAAGCAGAAAGGAGAGAAAAAAAGGAGTTAAATCCCCCTTCTTCACCATAAGCTATAAGTGCAAAGGTATTTTCATGACGACTCGCGGGGCATGTTCGTTATTTAAAAAGAGGAATGCATATTTTAAGAAGTTTCGAAAAGTTACCGAGTTCCTCCACTTTTTTTTTTTTTTTTTCTTTTCATTTTATCTCTGTGCGTGTGAAATGTTTTTCACAAATTATTCGTAAGTTTTTTAAAAGGGATTGAATATGTTTTATTTTGTATTACATGCCTTCGAGTGAGCTGAAAGTAATTTAACCCATTGCATGCGCAAGGCAATATTGTATTTTAAGCTTTTGAATTGTAACAGAGATATTCATGTAAACGAAATATTTAATACAACTTATAAATGCTTCAAATTAAATGTAAAATAATATTTTAGAAATTAGCAGAAAAGATTTGGCAAGGAAACACTTTTTACTGCAAAAAATGAGCAAATTTATATAAATTATTATATTATGCAAAAAAGGAAAGAGAGATACCTGCTTATTTACTTTGAAATACGTTTTGCATAGAAATTTGCGATAAATATTTAAAATACATTTTAATATTTCACATAAAAACTTTTATTGACTTAAATCAGTGGCGCCACAGCCCATGAGGGCCAAGGCCTACTGTGCCCATTTCAGTATACTTGACCTTGGGCCCTGAGGTTCAGGAGCAAATGTTCTGGTCAGGTGGTCAGTCTAGTGAGAGTGGAACCCCCAGTGTTAAGATCACAAGCAAGTTTGGTACTCATTTATCGACCCACTGTAGGGATGAAAGGCTGAGTCGACCTTACCCATCCCGAGATTTGAACCTCGGACCTGTGGTGTGGATCACGGTGCACTGCCACTCGCCCACTGCGCTTCGTCTTCAAGCTTTTATTACTTTCACATCATACCGTCGGCTAATTATTTCACAGAATCAAAAGACATCGCCAAATCAAAAACATGTCACCAAATGCTGACATTATTTCTTCGCATGCGCGAAAACAAATTTCCGCAATGTCCTTTCCTTATTAGCCCATTGACAAATAGATGATTATTTAGAAGAATTAAATACTGTATTTAAATAAAACAGAAACGCTTGAAATAAACGAATGTTATAATAACTTCTTCATTATTTATATATATGTATCCAAAATGTATGTTCTTTAGGCATGTAATGTCACATAAATTCGAATAAGCATGAATTTAAATGCTATCTAGCAGATACGCTATGTTTCTTTTTTCGCCATTTTCCCCAAACCCCATATTCTTTTTGCTTCATACATATTAGACAGAATTCTTTTTTTCTTGAACTCTTAAAAAATATGCTCATTTTGATTCCACCTTCAACAAATTCTTATTTACAGGGAAAAACTATTCCACGATCATTCGATAAAAATATACTTAATACTTTATTTTGGGAGTATTAGTTTAAAACTTTTTATTTCTTCAGAGACATTTTTTTCTGAAGGAATATGTTCTCATTGTAGTCATATATCATTGAAAAAATCTATACAAAATTTTTTAAGACTATATTCGCTGGGAACAAAATATGTGCTATGTTATAGTCAAATATAACTCTGATAATAGTAAAAA
The DNA here is from genome assembly GCA_019973935.1 of Trichonephila clavipes. Lineage (NCBI taxonomy): Eukaryota > Metazoa > Arthropoda > Arachnida > Araneae > Nephilidae > Trichonephila > Trichonephila clavipes. Next base: position 238,666 of record BMAU01010910.1, read on the forward strand.
AGAAACTGTATTTAATTGAAAGTGTTTTTCAAGAAAAATGTCCAATCATTATTATTTTCGTGTCCTTAATACGGAAGTGAAGAAAGAGAGTTTATTGAGTATCATCTAAATAATTTAATGAAGGGTAAAAATAAATGTGTAAAAATTACAAAAAGTTCAAGATTTTGTGGAATATGGAGCAACAAAAATCACATAAATGTGTAAATTATCACTACACACACATAATCACGAAATTTTAATACATATCAATTCAAATTTTTAATTTGATTTCGTTTTTAGTTTTATTTTACACATTAAGAGTGATTATGAATGTAATTCGAAATTAGAGTTAATAATTATTTTTAAATCTGAAATAAGGCATAACGGTGATATACCTTTTTTCCGTATTATGAATAATTTATATAGTTTTGATTCAGACAATATTTATGTTAACTTTAAGAAAATTAAATGAATCAAATTAAGAAAAAAAAACGATCACATTACTGCTAAATTATTGGTAAAAAAAGGCCGTTATAAAGATAACATATTAAAACACTGGCATGGACTATAATTTTAAGGAGAAAAAAATTGATTAATGGATTATTAATTTAAAGTCATTCTAGTATCGATGATTCATATAATCATCTAGAGCATTGCACCATAAGTAGTCAATATTTTTGCCCAAAATGTTGTAAAAAAAGACTTTTTATTGCACATGACTAAGCATAAGATACAACAGAATGGGAAAATGGAAGAACTTTATTTTAATTTCGATTTAAAATTTTTTACCCATTTTTTTATTTTATAATTATGGAACACAAAAGCCCCTACAAAAAATTTTTTATTTTCGTACTTCTTTTACAAAAGGTTGAGAATTTTATGTGTGTATATATGCACACACAATTTGAAGCGTGGTGTAATACTAAGTCATACATTGCAATGGGAATAGTGAAAATATCGACTTTTCTGGATTTTTTCATTTTCATTTAATCTGAAGCAAAAAAATGCACATTACCTTACCATTCTCCGTTCTTTATTGAATATTTTCAAGAATATAAATTCCTACCTTCCATGAAAAATTCTCGCCTTCTCTATAAATTAAATCTCGAATGAGAAGCATTTCAGTACCATGGTCAAACTCTGCATATCTTAAAAACATTAGCGCTAATAATCTCACTATAAAAATTAAATTATGTGGAAATCTAAGGCAGAAACAAGAAAGTGTCAGTGTCCGTACTATATACGGGCCAACCAGTTAAGGCAGGGGTACTCAACCTTTTTTATGCTGGGTCGCATACATATGTCAACTATTTCACGCGGTCCGCAACATGAGGATAAATAGGGGAAGAGGGGGGAGAAATGCTTTAAGACCAAGATAACATTGGAAATTTAAAACGTGAAAAATTTATCAAAATATAATAACTTGTATTTTTTAATTATTATTTTTTATTTTATCACTAACTCTAAATTAGAAGCATTTAAGAAACACTCCTTCATAATTTCTTGCATCAGTTAACGGTTCCAATAATATAACAAACTTCACAGGATGTCTTTGTTTCCGCCGTGATATTGCCATTGACAAAACACTTTGTTGCTGTTGCAAAGATTATTCAAGAAATCCTATTTATCATCTCTTGAAAGAGTTCTTCGAGGAAAAGTGTTATTGGATGATTCCTGTTTATTGGTATTTTTTAAATACAGCACTTTCGTAACAAACCAAACAATTACTAATCCATGTTTATTTTTCACTATAAAATAGTCAACCTCCCAATCGTCTTGAAGCGATATATCTTCCTCGAATATTTTTCGCTTGCAAGATATGAAAGATAGTTAAAAATTAATTCCTCCCATAAAATTGTCACTACTCCATTGTTGTCTGGTATCATTAACCGTAACCGTTCCAAATAGAAAAAGAATATCAATTCGTACCCGTGCGATAACGACAGCAAAAAGCAAAATTGATATATCTCATTTCTTGACAAAGAATTTCCCTACAAATTTTTAATACAATGTTCTTAAGTAAGTGAATTTCTCAAAACAATGTGCCATTACCGGGCCACTTTAAAAGGCTCGGGGGCCGCAGATTGAGTATCGCTGAGTTAAGGGGTTAAACATTTTAGCTCCTTTCAAAATCTTTTTGTTGTTACAACTACTATTTAAATTGCATTAAAACATAAATTGACGCGTTTTATCATCTACCATTCAACAATAAATCACATTACAATTCTATATTTAAGAGCAATTAACAAATTTAACAAAATCCTTAAATTCCAACATGTGCGTGTGGAGAGTGGTAATCGAGAGATCATGATCGCTAGTTCATGGCTGGAGTTGTTTCTGTAGAATCGTCGATACGAGTGCTATTACAACTGCACACCCATCGTACAGAAGGGGGGCTGAATCCCAAATAGTTCGAGTATCAACGTCCCCAAATTATCAAGGCAGTTGAAATTAGGTAAGTGTGGAGGGGTCACTCGCAGAATCTGACCCTAGTTTAAAATTACGAGAACCGTCGACAATAGCTTTCATGTGACATCGTAGTGCAACATTAATAAAACAAAATCAAATCAATTAAATTAAATTCTGTTAAAATGTTCAGCTTAATAAATTTAAATTCATCTCAATAAATTAAATAAAATACAATTAATACAGATACATTAATTATTATACTCACATACTACAAATATATGAGCTATATATTACATGTCTTTAAATTCTATCATAAAATAGAAGTTGAAATGGAAAATCTTGAAGAAAATGTCTTTGTAAATATTTATTAATGTTTATGTGTTTAGAAGAGAAATACTTTCATCTTTATTTCTTTTAATATAATATTTCTATTCATTTTTGATGAATTATAAAACTTTTGAACACATTTTGTTCGCTTACTCAAGCGTAAAATATTGATTACACCGTTTTTATTGAAATCTTAGCCTCACTTTTTTTTCAATGTTGATGCTACGGAAAATCGGGTGTGGTTTAGAATTCAAGGCATAAAAATTCGTTCGGTTATAGCAGTTATATATTCATGTATGTATTTAAAAGTTTAATACTGGTAAAATAAATTTATTATTTACTGCTTATTAGTTCCTTTATTAATATTATTATTTTTAATTTCTTCAAAGTCAGATATAGATAAACCATTTTACAGACTATTTTATTTATTCACAAAATCGTGTTGAGATTTTAAGGAATGGCGTTGAATCGATGGTTGTTTGGATTCGAATAAATACAGAAATTATAAAAAAGACATCTCATGAATTTAAAGATCAACATTAATAATTATCTTCTATGAAAAAATTTACTTTCTTTAATTCTTTCTAGGATTTTTCCAAGAACTTAAATATTTCTACGAATATTGTTTTCTCTCTATATATATATAATTCCTAATGATGCCCCATTCCAAATTGGGAATCTATTTTTTTCTTGTATGTGCTTACGTACTCTTTTGGTATACTTAATTCTATTTAGACTTTATTTGAATTTAATATAAAGTAATTTTAATTTTATGTCAGAGAAAGATCTATATTTCAATGTCAAAAAATTTAACATTTATAAAATATCCTTTATGATCATATATATATATATATATATATATATATAGAAAAACGGTAAATTTTATGGACATTCAGTACATTTCGAGTATGGTAGCATATTAGCTCTGCAGGGACGTTCAAAAGATATTTACTTTCTGACCACGTCCCTAGCAGTGTGTCTGGCGTGATGATCGTTATAGCTGAAATCATTCTTTTGCTACAGATAGTTACGATCTCGAATCTTCTCAGTGAGTCTAAGTTCTGGAAAAATATAGTGCAGGGAAAAAATGAGGTATGTGATGTCTGGCCTGTCTACTAATGACTTTTAGAAGCTACGAATGTTAGAAACTCAGAATCCTCGAACTTTCTTTCGTGTTTTCTTTTGATATGGATAGCTTTCAAAACATTTTTTTTTTAAAAACACTTTGTTACTTTTGTACGAAGTTTTGGTTGGTAAAAAATACCACAAGACAGTGCTTTCTGTAGATGTATTTGTGATGAAATTTTTATTTGGTAGCATCCTTTTTTTTTTAGTCACAAATTGTCATTGGAGGAAAAAAAGGACCATACCATAATTTTAATATGATAAGGAATAAGCAGTTAGAGCGATAGACATTAGCATATATTCTGTTTTTCTAACAAGAGTTTCTGCAGATCTCTCTCTCTTTATGGATGCAGATTATTAGAATAGAAGAGTATGTGACAACAGTGCATGTAATTAAAATTTAAATATTGATTTGCATATTTACCCTTTAATGTCCATCCTCTATGAACCGCAGAAACATTAAAAAAAGAAATTGAATGTTTTACCAGAATTTATATAGAACTTGGTTCTTTTATATAAATGCCATAGAAAGCGCTTGAATCTTAAGAACATTAACGTTTTTTTTGAAACTATTCGTTAGACTGAAAGTTTTAGCCTTCTTGTAAATTCTTTATTTCAGGAAAGAAGGAAATTATTAGTAGTTATGTCTAAGCTAACACCGTGTGCTAAAACATATTCAACTTATTAAACAGTATCAGAAGCTGTTCGATCACACTAGTGCTGCGAAGGTAAATATCATTAACGAGAACAAATACTGACCAGCAACACTCTTATTTTGACCATTTCATACACTTGTTAAACAGGATTTTCTATTACGACATACTTCATTCTTATCCAACTTTCTTTTGAATATCAGTTTACTTGCATTACTGCACCTTTAAGTTTTCTACGCTATTCACAATCACTAGCATCATTCATAAACTTTTCACCGCATTCTCAGCTTATTCCTTTGTGAATTTCTGCGTTCCCTTCGGCTTGAAGAAACAGAATTACATTACGCAACTCATATTTGGAAGTATTTTAGATAAGAGTGTGGTTTACCTCTCGGTAATATTGCTACTCCAGTGTTTCTCAAACGGTGGGGCGTGTAACCCTACGAGGAGGTGAGTGAGTATATTGAAAAGTCGAAAACAAAGGATTATTTAAAAAATTAATAATTTACTGAATAAAATACATTCTGACACATTAAAAAGTAATGCACACAAATCAACACTTATAAATATATCATTACTGCACAATGTATTTTATATTTAGTTTAACAATACTAAAAACAAGTTTAATAATTACCAGTGACCCCATGGGCTTATCATATATAAAATTATGCGCAAAAATTAACACTTATGTTGAGAATTTGTACGGTTTTTAATTAATCCTTTAAATACCAATTAAAAATTATGCGATTCGGTTACCAATGCCACCGTTTAACAAGTAGGCTAGAGTATGTGGTGTATTAGGGGGAGGGGGTAGAAAAGGAATAAATAAGCAAATCTTCTGAAATAAGGAAATACTTTGCAAAAGATCGTACTTTGGAAAGACTTATACATTCGTGTTCAGGGCAATTATTCCTAATTCACTGGCTGATTTAGACGTTTATATACGTCGGCGGCACTTAAGAACTTAAAGTCGTATTGTAGATTTAGCGTCAAAATATAGTATTATTGAATGCAATACGTTGCTATTGTACAGAGGAGGGGGAGCGATGAAAAATATGATTGAATATTGGATCGCCAATACTGAAAGTCTAAAAAGTACTGTGCTACTCTCGTTGATCGGAATCCATTGCCAATCATACGAATATGAAATCGATAGGTTCTGGAGGATTATACTGAGTGCCATGCAGGATCTTAACCCTCTCTTGCTAATAGCCCTCGATAGGATATTCAGGCTCTCTGGTCGGCTTTACAAGATCACAAAGCCTCTTCATGGATTTTGACCCTGGAAGTGGGTTTGTTTGCAGCGCGCGCGCGCGGACAGTGTGATGATGTCTGGAACAGCACGAACAGTCTGTACAGAGACTATTATTGCGACTTTTCCTGACACATCAACATCGATAAGAGAGGCTTCAATGATGAGCTCAAAAACATTTGATAAAGGAATTGCCCCTGGACATCTTTTCAGACAATTCCCGGTTTTACGTGTATTATCATGAGGGCAAATATGTGTCTCCAGGCGCCAATTCATACGTCACTTGCTTGCATTCGATATCTCCATAAAAAACCCTTCTTCTGTTTAGATGACATGGGTAGTATGGTTATACAACAGAAAAGCTACATTTTCAGGTTGTTGGTAAACTGAACTGCCAGCGTTATATTTCTCAGATTTTAATGCTGATAACTGTGTCCTACTATACTGTTCAAATTAATTGGGACAAATGGAAAAAAAAATGTTCTTTGTCTAAATATAGGTCTTTTATCATTACATAAGTTAAATAGACTGAAAATTCTGTATATTCGTATAAGATAGGTCTTCCTTTAGCTGAATTGAACTTTTCAACCCGTTTTGAGATTGACTTAACAAGAGTAGAAGACATGTTCTTGATTTCATCATCTTGGAAATATACTAGTATAGCCCTATTTATCATTTGCTTTGTTGGCGTCTTTAGATATGCCATCAGTTTTGAATAGGATTTAAGTCTGGGGAAATTTCAACCCAATCCAGAGCTTTTATTTTATTTTCCGATTTAAAGTATGACCAATTTTGAATTATGACAAGAGGCCAAGTCATGTTGAAATGTTCCGTAAAATGTTTCAAGGAATTGAACAATCCAACTACATAACGTTTCTATATATTTAGAATAATTCATCATGTATTTGAGAGGAACCAAGCTTACAGGGCCATTTGTAATGAAAAAACCCAAACATCTGTTTAGAAGGGTGTTTTACAATTTGTTGGATATGATCTGGTAACAAAGTTTCAACTTCACTTCGTCTAACTGCACTTGATTTGTATCCCTGCACAAATAAATATTTCATCACTCAACAACACCTTCTCCCAGTCCTTAACAGACCATGATGGGTATTTTTGACACATGCTAAACATTTTTTCATCATTTTCTGATTTATAAATAGTTTTTTTTTTTCCTTAAACTTTTTGCCTTAAGGCTACCATCCAGAAGTCTTTTCCGCGCAGTTGAAGTACTCACTTCAACAATATTATCCAATAAATCTCTTCAAATACCTATGATTGTCTTTCTTAAATTTATTTTGCTACCTATTATTAAAATTTTATCAATTCTTAGAGCCCACATTTTTCTTTTCGTCTTGGAGACGATGATCCAGAAATTTGAAATGTTCTTAAAACAATTAATTCGATCACACCAACTGCCATAGTTGGTCAATCATAAAAGAGTGTTCATCGAGAGCAAATTAATTTTAGAATGGTTCATTGGAGTAACATCCATCTTTGAGCAAGTAAAAATAACATGTCTTATACAGAACACAAAATTAAAATTACCAGCTGCCCCACTGAAAGGCTCACAACTGCTGAGCTCCTGATACATTAAAATGAATAAATTATATTCAAAGTCGATATGTTACACTACTATAATGGATCTGAGGTGGTTCAGAACTTCCTTAGTAATCACGTACCAACTCAAAAAAAGAAAACTTGTTTGTCCCAATTAATTCAAATAGTATAATATCGTTGGAGACGTCATCCTTTAACAAGATCACGTAAGGCAACATGTTGTTTGTGTCGTGTTCTGATCTATTTTTAAAATGAGGGTACTCGACTATTTCCAGGACCATCACGTTCTTCTGAGCTCTCAACCTTTGGAAGCTTCTGGTCATATACACCTGAGAGAATAGGCTTTCACTACCCTGCAGACCCTACGATTGACGAAGTGTGGCATAAACTTGAAACTGCATGAAATGATGTGCCCATACCTGGCATTTTAGTCCACATTTACTCAATGTCTCAGTGGCTTAGAGCTGTTTTAGTTACTAGACATGTCAACTGCATGCACTAATTTCAGATACTCTATACATTAAAATTACATACAAATTAATTAGATGTTTTCTTTCTGCTATGCTGTAAACGTACCATTAATAGAGATTTATTACTTGCCTTCCTTCCTGGTGTAGTACGTTTAAAAGTCAGCAATATATATATACAGGGAAGTACGTTTAACGCGAAAATGCCTTAGACGAAATATCAGTTCACATAAAATAATACCGCGCCCCAGGAAAATATTGTGTATTTTCATCTATTTTTCCCCTATTACCAAAAAAAGAAAATATCTTAACACGAACAAATTTCCTTCTAAGAATGAACAAAATTCTGAAAACACCAGCTGCTCAGGATAAGTTTAAGAGGAGTATGAAATGAAAAAGAGGTGGTTTCACATGTTTCATAGAAAAGAACCTAACTTAGCTTTGAAACCTTCTGAATAGCCTATGACACGAGCCAACTTTGTTTATCTAAGCTACTTTCACCTCCCATCTCTTCAAACGTCACACAATAATCTCTCATCTCTCATCAGCTGGCTTTGATATTCGGTTCTAATGCATCGTACTGTGAGTAAAAATCAGTTAATTGTGTTGGTATTATTTCTATTTTAGAACTTTTTTGCGAGTACAATGACAAAAAGCTAAGATGGAAAGCAAACTGCTATTTCGCTCAAAATGAAGGAGATTTTGAAGACTGTTAATCCAAAACGGAAGACGAAAATGGAAATCCGCATAGAAATTCCATGCAGTGCCATTGTCAGGTCTGCCAGATGACTTTTGATTGCAAAAAATTTTAGGCATCAACGACCTTTGGTACAACCTTTCCCCAAATTTTTTATGTCTCATTAATGTCTTGCTGCTTCTGTGTTTTTTTCCTCCGCTCCTTTGTACCAATGCTCGCAACTGCGGCATTTGCGTAGTTGCATTCCAATTTGATTCCTACTCACCCTATAGTTGTGAATGTCTGGTAGCGAATCAACCTGATTTCTATAAAGTGTTAGAAAAGTTTTAAAGCAAACTGCGTCAAAATTGGACAGTTAATTATGTTCATAGCAAAAAAATTGTAACTGTCAAAAACACTTGTTTTTTTTAAAGGTAAACAAACAGATTTTTTGATAATTTCTTTTTTGAGTGTGTTGATTAGTTACTTGTTTTATTAAAATTTTACATCGAAGAAACATGAGGGCTATTGGTGACGAACTTCGTAATTATAAATCATGGTCAAGTCATGAGAAAGACACCTGATTTGATGCTTTACTCTCCAAATTCTGTTCGGATCTATAACATACTATTAATTTTTATGTGATTTTGCACTGCATAAAGTTATCATTATTCTGATGATACTTCGCATTGTATTGATGGGAGGCCAGGAATTGTTCATTGCTTTAGAAATTGTCCCTTGCTTTCTAGACATTTTTATACCAGTCCCCCTTGACCAGATGTGGCGAAATTCCTTCGGTGGGGAGTGTCAAAGTATTCCCGCGGTTTTCTGAGTTTAGTGAATGCATAATTTCACCACATGAAGAATTGTGCGGGAAGTTTTGTCCAATCAGATGCGAAATTCAGGGGACGGCAAATAGTCCGGCTCCATGATTTTGGAGTGTTGGGGTGCAGAATAAAAGGTAACACACCCGAATTTTCAGCAGAGGCTCCCTCCCAAAATTGCAGCACTCAGACGAACCAAGCATTGCTAAAATCGCCACCGGGACTGCCCGGAGCCACCATGCACTCCTCTCCTCAAATGTTTAAGTTCCTTTCATTAATCTTTTATTTGTAAAACCTAAATTTTTACTTGGGCATAAAATAAATTTAACTTAAAAGTAAAGAATCGTTTCGTGAGAATTCTATATTTTATTTAACTTTGGTCATGATGCGATTTACGATTACCAAACCTGAAAGAGAAAGTTTATTTACTTTAAGTACCAGAGCCGAAGATAAATTTCTTACCACGAAATGTGCATAATAAAATCATAAAAAAACATTCAAATAAAGAGAGATTTATAACAACCTCTCCCTTCAAAACTTAGTTTTATTCTGAAATAAAAAAAATCAGGGATTTCGCTGATCACAGGAATTATTTAGAAGCGAGCGCCTTGCGTAGCCAAAACAAAAAGAGTTTCTTCACAAACAAAACATAGATATATGCTGTCGTGGGCGTTTTTGCAGCGCCAGCCAGAATTGCTTGCAGATGGCAGATTTTTTCCTACTTACTTGACAATTATCGTTACATATATTGGACACTTCACACAATATATTTATAAATTATAGTCTATGCCATAAAAAGTAGCCTATGTGTTATTCTGATGTATAAGCTATATTAATGTAAAGTTTCCTTAAAATCCATTCAGTTGTTTTTGCGTGAAAGACGGCCAAACACCGTCACAAACTTTCGCATTTATATCTCTCTCTCTCTCTCTCTCTCTCTCTCTCTCTCTCTATATATATATATATATATATATATATATATATATATATATATATATGTATAATCTTCATAAAAGTTTTTATTTTTATTTTACTAAAAGAATATCATATGTTTAGAATTCAGCACTATCATTTGATCCTTTTCTTTCTTCATCTTAAATATTTTTTTTTGTTTTTGCCAGTTCGATTTTTTTTCTACACCAAATGGCAAGAATAAAAGAATTTTTAGAATTTAGTTCAAACATTGAGATTCAGAAAAGTTGGCAAATACTAAAAGGTAAATTTAAAATGTGTGATAAACTGAGTACAAAACTTTTTTTAACTTTAATAAAAAATGTACAATATACTGTGCATCTTTCGAAAGTTATTCTATTTATGACAGAAGGCAATGTAATTAGTTGTAATTGTTTTTATTTATGCTATTGAAAATATGTCACAATTTCACTGCAAAAAATAGTTTTGATGTCTGTATTTTACGCAGAAACCGAAAAATTCATATAAAATGAGTAGAAGTAGCTATTTTCTGAGGAATATTTATAAGTATGTCAAAATATATACAATTGAAAAACTTGTAAAAGTGTCATTATGTTTATAATTTTTGAAATGTTCTTGTTAAAAAATCATCGAATGTATTGTTAGTGAAATATTATTTTTTTGATAATAAAGTGAACCCTATTTTTAATATGAAATTTCTCTTTAAAATGCCTTGAAAATTTTTTTTAAAATTTCGTACATCTATGCGAGTATTTCATTAACAATTAAGCATTTCATACAACAATAAAGCATTGTTTATATATTCATTAAAATAATATACTTATATATTTTGACCTAACAATGATATAAGAATAATAAAATTAAATAATATAATTTGATAACAGACTAAAAATTAAACAATGAACATATATTTTTCAACCTCATTTAAAAGTTGTCTATTGCGAGTTGTACGTCTTTTCCAGTTTTTTTGTGAATTCCTTACGTATTATAACTGCTATTTTTACTTCTGTGGTGACTATATCAACCATGGTGGTTCTTTGTATTTTGAAGACATGTCTCTATTTGTTTTTGAGTGTTTTCGCCGATTATATTCGAAACCATCTTGATATTGTTTCTTTCATTGAAATATTTGGCTGCGTTCTGGTAATAGATTTAATGAAGAACTTGATTGAGATTCTTTTGGAAAGCAAGATAATGATCCAAGAAAATAAAATGACTGTTCAGCGAGATGAGGAGAATAGGAAGATATCTGGAGTCCCAACAGTACATTCATTTATGATATACAAGATGTGCGAGGGACTGAATATTCCAGTGAAACTCGCTACTGCAGAAGACAAGAAAAAGTGGGTGGCAAAAATGAAACCTCAGGATAAAGAGACACGCCCAGTTCCAAAAGTATATTCCAAGACCGTTTTGATGTTCTGTGAAGCTCTAGATATTGATGCAGATATTTCACATTCAACCAAAAGAGAACATCCTCTTGGAAATCAGCTAAAGCGTGCGAAGCCCGTGCCAAAAGTACATTCAATCATGATTTTAAAAATGTGCGAGGCATTGGGGCTTAGCGCAGAGCTAAATACTGAGATAAAATCTAGCGCATTTTCGAAACAATAAAATTAAATATTTTCAAGAGGAATAATTGCCATCAAACATTTAACTGTTTTTGAACGATGTCAAAATCTCTGAACATGAAGACTCGATTAACTCCGTCGCAAAATTCAAAGTTTAGTTTAATCAATTGCAATTAATCAATGCAATGCCAGAACATTTTCATCGGTTATGAGTTTTAACTCCACCATATAAAAAGTGGGAAATCTTTTTCAGCAGTTATGTATGACCACATGAAGAAGTTTTGCCATTTGAAGATTACTTTAGAAACATGAATATTAGATATGATAGCATCTTTTAAAAATACATACATTATAAATAAAAATTGCCCTCTGCTTATAAACTTCACTATTTCTAGGAACGACTCTTTTTATTGATTTATTTATTTTCTACTGATAACTTCAGAGTATGACATAATATATGTCGGTAGCCGCATAAGCCATTAAACTGACTTCAGAAAGAAAGAACTTATTAAAAGAACACATAACACTTGACATAGAAATATTTTCTTCCTGTATCGAACATGTATTTTGCATCAAATGTTTTGTTGCAATAAATTTATGTAATCTATACTTCGAAATTCAATACTATATAAGTTTATTCGAATTTATTTAAAATTTCTCCTGAATAAATCAAAATTGTCTCTGATTTTTGTATTTGTTTTTTGAATTGTTATTACACTTTATTAGAATAAGCCATTCAGAATTTTTATAGCGTTGTGAATAGTTAACATGGTTCATAAAATAATAAATGGATTCAAAGTTTTTGAGTGTAAAAATAAATTGGAATTTATCTGTTATAATAAAAACCTTTTTCATTATATTTAAATAATTCGTTAACAAAGAAACCATAAATCTGACTTTTAAATAAATTTCGTTGTAAAATTAAAACACTTGATAGAAATTAAGCCATAAACATAACAAATGTACTATAAAATGCATAATAAAACTTCAAAAATCTGAAATCTGCAAGGAAGTTTGACTTTACAGAAATATGCATGTACAATTTCTGAAATGAAGAGAAAAAAAACAATTTTCTTTTATAAGATAATATTTGAATATTTTTAATTAAAATTGACATCGGAATAACAATAATGTTCAGTGTTACTGTAACTTAAAATTCCATTGATCATCAAATAATAAAAACATAATACTTTAAGAGAACTAGCTTACTTTGTGTACAGTAGCGTTTCTCAAACTGTGCGGCGCGTCCCCTAGGGGGGCACGAATATATAGAATAGTCGCACAAATAAAACTTTATTTAAAAATATTAATTTGCTGAAAGGAAGCAAAGCAAAGCACACTCTGGCATAATAAATAATAAAATACGCATTTACACATACATAATAAACATATAAATACCGGGTGGGCAAAAAGTCCCTAAAAATTTTAAAAATTCATAAAATACGGAGAAATGAACGAAAAAAAAACTGTTTTTAGGATCAGCATTAGTATGTCACGGGACTTTTTTTTAAACTAGAAAAAAAAACTCGAAAATCAACTGGTAGGTGGCGCTGATGTACGCAAATCAAAGAAACAATGCATAAATAATGAACAGAAAACTTTCACAACTTTATTACACGAGAATATGTTCCACATGACCACCACCACTGGGGAGAAGACATTCCAGACGAGTGACAAATCCAGCAACGGCAGAGTGCAACATGTCCGGATGTATGGAGGATACTTCTCTGCGGATCGCATCTTTCAGTTCCGACAGACTTGATGGACCGGATAGATACACGCGAGATTTCAAATATCCCCACAACCAGAAGTCTGCCGGTGTTAAATCTGGAGACCGAGAAGGCCATGAGTACCTGCAGCGCCTGCTAACGATTATGTCTTCCCCGAACGTCTGTATCAGGAATGCCTTGACCGGGTTAGCAGTATGACTGGTTGCTCCATCCTGCATAAGCGTGACTTTCGAAATCTGACCTCGTTGAATTAAACATGGCACGACAGTCTCCCGCAGAAGCATTAGATAACGCTGAGCATTTACCGTTTCCGTTATCCATCCATTTACTGGGCACTGCGTTTCAAAGAAGAAGGGTCCTATGATAAATGAACCCGTGAAACCACACCACGCTGTCACTTTTAAGGAATGCAATGGCTTCTGTGTGTACTCACGTGGATTAGAAGTAGCCCAAATGCGACAGTTATGGTTGTTAACGTCACCATGAAGCGAGAAATGAGCTTCATCTGTCCCCAAGATGTTAAAAACCCAGGTGGGATCCGGTTCCATTTTAGAGAAGGACCACTTCGCAAATGCTTCCCTCTGTGTGGTATCTGCTGGCAAAAGTTAATGGCACGATTGCAATTTGTATGGGTACAGCTGAAGGATTCGACGAAGAATATTGCGGACAGATGATGGTGGTAAGCCCAATCGTCTGGCATCTTCACGAGCACTGCAGGTCCCTGAAGCTGCTTCGGACGCAATCGCTTCCATTTCGACACCAATTTAGAGTGCACGTGCTTCTTTCAAGCATGGTCGTCCGGCTCCTGCTCGATCCTCCAATATTCCAGTTTCCTCAAAACGTTTAACAAACTTTAAGAGACATGCAGGTGTTAAAGGGTCTTTTCCACTCTTCACATTTTTCTGAACTCGGAATTTACGCAAGGCAATGGTCGCTGATTCCTCGTTCATGTAAAATAACTTCACTAACTAAGCTTTATCCGACGCACTGGGCATCCTTGTTCACATTCACTGTTTGTAATGGTGAAATGAATGTGGATTCATTGAGAGCAAAGGTTTTTATAGCCGTCTTATTTGCATAATTCCACCACAGACGCTTGTAACAGCACCATCTACCGGATGATTTCCGAATTATTTTTTTTCTAGCTTAAAAAAGTTCCCGTGACATACTAATGCCGATCCTGCAAACAGTTTTTTTTTCGTTCATTTCTCCGGATTTTATGAATTTTTAAAGTTTTTACAGACTTTTTGCCCATCCGGTATATCGGTACTACACACTGTATTTGATAATTACGTTAATAATACTAAGTTAAGAACAAGTTTAATAATTGCCAGTGACCCCATGGGCTTGTCATATGTAAAATTATACACAAGAATTAACACCTATCTTGATAATTTCTATGGTTTGTAATTAAATTCATATATAATGTAGATTTACGTCAAAGTACATTATTGTTATTGTTTGGATGTGGGAGGGGGCGCGAAGAAAATTTTGACAGAATATATATTGGGTCGCAAGTATTGAAAGTTTGAGAAGCACTGGTTTACAGTAAAGTAAAAAAATTTGACTTTCCCGTAAAAAAATAACGAGAAAGATCTCACGTGGTATATAAAAGTTAAGAGAATGAATGCCGTACCAGACTTTATTATTTATTTACCAGTTTATGCTCTGATATGTATTATTTGCAATTTATTATAAATTGCGCTATTTTAATCAATCTATCTAATTCTTTTTAATTTTGACATTAAAACATTTGAGATGGCCCTAAGATCGTCATCGGCAATCTATTTATCGGTAAGGAATTTTAAGAAGAATTTCCATGTTCTGTAATTACGATAAAATACAAACACGACTAGTAAAATTCATTCTTTTGGAAAAATTTTATGAAATAAATAAAACAATAAAAATTGAACTATTAAGTGCAGTGTAGAGGAGATATTGATACGTTTTATCTTTTGTATAACCAAGAATTCAATGGAGCCAGAATATGATAAATTTATTCATGGATCTATCTAAAATGTATTCCGAGGTTTGGGATGCCATTCAGAAAATAACTACAGATAGACCAGAAAACATCTTTAATCCATTATGTTTGTCACAGTTCCTCCTCCTCCTCATGTTGGGGGAGGTAGAATCACTCTCATTAACCAAATACTCTGTAACATCCGGGCGCAGTAGTGATTGAAGCGCCCGTCAGTTGAACACGAAATGATGACCAATAGATATCCACAATAATTTACTTTTATTAACACAATTTCCCTGGGTGTATATATATACGTCTTTCCGACGTATATATTCGTCATTAATAACACTATTCTTTGACGCTAAAGCTACAGTACGACTTTAAGACATCGGCGTATATAAAAGTCTCCCTCAGCCAGTATTTTAATTGCCCCGGACGTATATATACGTCTTTCCGAAGTATGATCTTTTCTGAGCACTGCTATCCATAAAATTATTCCGAAGGTTTTGGAAGATAATAAAAGGACCTTGACAATATTTGGGAAGGAGTTAGTTACTTATTTCAAATTATTTGCTTTTGCATTCCTTCTCTACCCCTGCTCCCGATAGATCACATACGCGGGCCTACGTGGAAAATGGTAGGTATGGGAAGCGAATCGCGTTAACTTTTAACCGGCTGTTAAAGATTTAATTGTAAACAGCACAAATTACCCAGATAAATGTGAATTTTGGTATAATTTTATCTATGACAATCCCATGGGGTCATGTAGTTATTAAACTTGTTCCTAACTTAGTATTGTTATTTTAATTATAAAGTACATCGTGTTGCACTGATACCTTTGTAAGTGTAATATATCAGCGTAAATGTGCATTTTATTTTTTTCATTATATCAGAAAGTATTTTGCTTATTTTCTCTCTTTCAGTAAATTAAAAAATTTTTTAATAATCTTTTGTTTTCGACTTTTCAATATGCTCGTCCCCCCGTAGTGTTATCATGCCCCCTAAGTTTGAGAAACGCTGAGTTTACATTAAACCTGATTACGTGATACGTAGACAAGACAAACTGAAAGATAAGTAATAATAGGTACTTACCTTTTATTTGAGACACAGCCTCTGAACTTGCAGAAGAGAAATTCTCCAATATCTTCGAATCACTAAGCGACTATAATTCTGGACGATAATACAGGAATAAATTACTACAATTCAGGTAGTACTAGCGGGGAGATATTGTCCACCTAATAATTGTTCTCTATCTCACTGACTATTGATATTCTGCAGAGCAGTGCTTCTCAAACTCTCACTATATGCAACCCAATATTTAATCATAATTTTCATCGTGCCCCCTCCCCTTCCATACAATAACAAAGTATTCAATTCACTATACTTTGATTTTAAAGTTACAACATGACTTCAACCTTTGAAGTACCACCGATGTATATATAAATATGTAGCTCAACCAAAACTATAATTGCCTCGGACGTATATATACGTATTTCCGAAGAACGAACTTTTCTGTGCACTACTATCCATAAAATTATTCCGAAGAATTTGGAATGCAATAAAATGATCTTGACAATGTTTGCGAAGGATTTACTTATTCCAGAGAATGTTTTACTTATTTATTCCTATTCATCCCCTCAAATATATCAAATACGTGCGCCAGCGTGGAAAACAGTGGCATCGAGAAACGAATCACGTAATTTTTAATCAGCAGTTAAGGAAATAAATATAAAACGTGAAAATTAACAAGATAACTCTTAATTTTTGTACATAATTTTTTATGACAAGTCCATTAGCTATCTGGTAATTTTAAAACTTGTTCTTAAGGTATCCGACTACATTCGGAACCGTGATTTTGCTAAAGCGAATAAATGGATAATTTTATATTTAGTGACACTTAGATTAGAAAAATATATAAAATTGTTCTATAATATTATTACAATAAAAAATATTTAAGTACCGATATTTTGACAAAAAAATGAACGTAGAATGGCCAATTTTCAAAATATTCACCTTTCGTAAAAAATGCTTCTATTATAACAATATTTCGCCTGTCTATAGTTCAGACCTCTGTACAGAGGCTCAACTAGAATTTTTTAAATATATAACTTAGAAGTGGGTTTATCCATATTTTACGACAACAAAGGGGAGAAATTTTAAAAAGAAAGCGCCAAAAATTATTTTAATTGGTGGTACCTCTGAAAATAATGTGAATTTTTCCAAATTCCTAGTTCGAACTCTCTGGAGAAGTCTTTTCTTTATATAAGTGAAATATTATTATTTTAAATGCATTTTCTATAAAAGGAGAGCATTTTGAAAAAAAAGATTATTCTAAGTTAATTTTTGCCAAAATATTGTATTTAATTAATTTTTTTGTCAAAATGTCCTTAAAATCATTTTATACATGTATTCTAATCTAAGTGGCACTAAATATCATGAAAATTGTCCATTTATGTGCTTTTTTTAAAATCACGGTTCTGAACGTAGTCGGATACCTTAACTTTGCATTGTTAAATTAATTTAAATTATATTGTGCAGTACTGATACATTTATAAGTATATTATATCAGTGTATATATTAATTTTATTTTTTTATTATGTCAGAATGCATTTTGTTTGTTTACTTTCTATAAGTTAATAGTTTTCTTACATAACCTTCTGTTTTCAAGCATTCAATGTGCTCGTGCCCCCCTCGTAGAGTTATTATGCTCCACCTAGGGGGGTGCCCTACAATTTGAGAAACGCTGCTGTAGAGTAGTGACGTTCATTTGTGGCGATGCTATATTTTAGCTCAAATGACTAATTTGTGTGGATGAAAAAGCCCTAGTTAGATATGATAGGCCTAGGTGTGATAGAGATGATGACTAGCGAATAAGCCATTGCTACATATTTTCTTTGGTAAGTTAGTCTGAGCTAAGCAAAACTATTTTTAATACATTAATAAATTGAAAATCAGTTTGCTTTTTAAAATGTGAACAAGCGAAAATTAAATGTGTACTAAAAATTCCATACAATAAATTAACTTAATCAAATTCCAAAACCTACTGATCATGTTGAAACACCAAATAAAATGCAAAAGAAAAGTAATTAAAATCCAATACTTTGTTGGGCATGGAAAGCATAATCGACCATTAAATTACTTATTATCATAACAGTTTCAGATGATTATTTTAATATCCCTTTTCATTAATATCAATACGGAAAATTAAAGTTTGCTTAGCACAATGTGTTATTACTAGGCACTCGTGCTAAATGTGGCAATTCTAATTGTTTGAAGTTTTCTTCGGTAACTAAAATATTCATATTGATTAGAGAGAAAATATTTGCTTTAAAAATTTTACCCCTCATTTTAGTACCATGCTATTGGAAACGATTGGAACTCTACATCCATTGAGCGCACATCAATTAATTCATGCTATTCTGAATTAGAATCACGAGTGATTTAAATGAGAATCGTTAATTAAATACGATCATTCATCTTGCAGCTTGCACGCACACACTCAGTTTCGGCTACTTTGAAAGCACTATATTCGCCAATATCCACGCTTTTCGAGTTGGAGACCGGAATAGCAATTATACGCTAACGCGAAATTCGAATAACTTGCCTTAATAATAATCGAAGCAGTTCTTCATCGAAGACGTTTGCTGTTCTTGAGCTTAATTAGAATTTCTTTAACGACGAAGATAAAACTGTCGTTTAATGAGCGCAGTTGGAATAGAATTTGCCTTTTTTTATTAATCATTCGATCTCTTTTTGTCTTTCTTTATTTCTGGAGAAATAATATCTCTGTGTCATCTTTCCACCGTTTTGCGTGCCAGGTTTTTGAACGTAGCTCATTTCTCAATCAACCAATAATAATTTTAAACCTCTCTGGAGTATTTTTGCAGAACTTAAAAGAAGTATAACGAAAACTCTTTTCTACTAATTAATGGGAAATCTTATTTCAAAGAGAATGGCTGCAAAATAAAACTTCGACTCACTACTTTTCAGTTGATAAGGGGAAGAAAAGAACATTCTAGAAAGAAAGAAGGGAAAAAAAGTTGAATGAATCAGTTTTCGAGAGTCATTTCGACTCATTAAGAGAGTCCAGAGTCGACGATATCATATTTAAGTGCTCCTTAAAGAAGCCGAATTCTATTACTTTGTGAAATTCTACCTTTATAGCTCTTTTTGTAATGGATTGTATATTTTAATCAACAGTTTTACTGAACTGAAGTGAATGAGATTAGCTTTCAAAACTAAGTTTGTGAGATTTTGAAATTTTACACTCTAAATTAAAGTTATTTGCTCGGATATGATGCCTTAAAAGTTTGTTTTTTTTCTATTTTCACTAAATCTGTGGATAAATTTATTTCTATATATGGTTTAAGCAATTTACCTCTGTAATTTCTTCCAGCAAATTTAAAATTCCTCTTATTTTAACTTTTCATTTTTTGAAATTTGACGATCAAAATAATTTATTTGAGAGCATTTCTAACTTAGGTTTCAGTAATATTGAACTGCAATTAAATAATATATGTCTCTTTACTTTCAAACACTGTCCAGTAAATTCTAACATGGGAACCATTGATTTATTCCCGAAAATTGCACACATCACCACATGAGAAGTTTTATAAGATGTTTTAAGAATTATAAAAATTATGTATAAATCATAAAATTCATATATTAACAGTTTTCTATTAATTAAAATTAATCTCTTTTAGTTTTTATCTAAATAGTGAAGGTGTAAAGAGGATGACAAAATGTCTGGCTTATTTAAATCAAATGGACTTTAAAGTGTTAATTTATTTGTTTCAGAAACTAAAGGATTTACATCTAAGGGTGCTATTTATTTGAATGGCGGAGTTTAAAAATTATAGGACCCGAAAAAAAATGATATACAAACAATGCTGTAAATTCTAATTAAAGTTATCTAAAAATAATTAACTACTTCTTGTTCTTCCATGCAACACACACACACATGATAAGTTACATTTCCCATATTAATTTTTATTTCTATAGCAACATACAACTGCAGTAAGGCTGAACGACTCTCTTGGTACTTCCATAAGTTTAATTTATTTTTCCAATATTTACGTTTTTCGTGCAAAATACGAAATCTGAAGCATATTTAACAATATGTGATTAAATGCTTGTTTCTTTTCTCTATTTTGTTGTTTCGTTGAATTATATCGGAGAGATTTAAATCTTCAAGTAATAGCATTAAAAATCCATTATTTCGGGGTTTATGTTGATATTGTAGATACTTCAGATTTATGTAGTCCTTGTGTAGGAAATCTATTGAAATTATATAAAATAAGGTAAAAAATGACTTCTTAAAAATAATTATCTTATAGTGGAAGCACTAGAAAAGTGTTGTTCAGATAATCAATTCAATCTGTTCCTATATATTTGAGGCTTTAAAAATAAATTGTTTCTAATAAAAATTGCCATAGTCACATTCACAATTTTTCCCGTTACTTAAATATTTTATTTTTTCTGTTCATTCAATTAAACTTTCTTTCTTGAAAATTGTGACTGAATCTTGGATATTGAAATAAACAGCATTTTTTGAATGCGTATGCATTTACATTCTTGAGAACAGTAAGCTTGTTTTTACAGGTTTAGATGCTTTTTTTTTTACAAAAATAGAAATATTAAGCGACATGAGAACACACGGTTCACGTAATTTTGAATCTCAGTTAAGTAACGAGAACACACACTTTTACGCTGGGACTCCACTCTCCAAGCATCCACATTACACCAACGTGAGGGCTTTCAACCCCGTCAGTTTTCATGCGAAAGACCTTAACACACTAACGAGCATCAGTGCCGGAACTTTTACGGCACCTGAACTTGAAATGATTACTCTCCAGAAATAAATTCCTGATCATGACCACTAGAATACTAAGGTTGCATTAAAAGGTTAAGTTTTTTTTTTAAATTTGTAATCTGAGTTTATTCATTCGCCCTTTAACTTAAATATTACAGTTTATCATATTTTATCAAACTATTTGCGTATAATACTAGGATATATCTGATTCGGTGCATTTTTTATATGGTTATTAACCATTTTCCAATTTGCAAATATATATATATGTGTTTGTGTGTGTGTGTATTTACACCGCTATATATATACGAATCAAATCGAAGAAATGAACTATATTGTCTCTTATTAAGATACATAAATGATTTAATTGTTATAGGTCACAACAGGGAGTTAAAACCTAGCATTAACTTTTATCCGGAATACCTAAAATTAATACATAAACATTTTAACTGGAACAAAATTGAATTTTTAGATTTAGATTTAAATGTTATTGACAACAAATTATATAGCAATATATATGATAAAAGGCAAGCATTTAACTTCAATGTCATAAAGACACAGAACTTCAATATTTGTTTACATATATCAATATTTAGAAATATAATCTTAAATTTTTTTATGAGAAATAATAATTTAAATACACACAATAATGATAAATTCAAGAACATCTAGAAATTTATATTTTGTTGCATACAGAATGATTATCCCATCAACTTCTTGAGAAAGTACATAGATCAAAAATATTTCTTAAAAATATTTTTAAACTCATAAATGCACAAATCCACCACAGAAGATTAGGTCCAGAAAGTCAGCTTGTTAGTGGTCCAGCTGTGAAGAATGTATGTATTCCACAAACAGGATACATTTTAATACACACATAGACCAATATTTACACGACTAAACTTTAAAATTATTTATGACCAATCAAGCAAGTTTTTTGCATGCAATCTGATTCGCATCTAATACCAAATAGTTAAACTCTAATGTGAAATTATGAATCATTTGGATTGACATGGTATTAGTGGGAGTTATGAGCAAAATATAGGAGTGATAATTGTTGTATTAAATATGAGAAAGCGTTCAAAAGTTGTGAATTGAATTACAGATAGGATGCTCTTTGGTGAGTTTTTAATGATTTACGCTATTCATTTATGAACATACTGGGTTTTTAATTTGAACTTTCGAATTTTAGATATTTTTTCTACCTATAGAACTATTTTAAAGATGGGTGCATTATCTTTGGTGTTCGATGGTTCACTTATATTATGCACTTAATTGTTTTAGAATTTTAATATTTTAATGTTATAATATCTTTCAGAATGCGATGGCAAATAGTTTAATGCTTCAAGTTTAAAGATTTAATTTTAACTTTTTTAATTTTTAAGTTTTTGAAAATTGCATATTTTACACTAACTTACCAAGTTGCAATAGGGGGAAATTTGGCGCCATCAAACTAGTTTAACCCCACTTAACGCTTCTAAGTTCGAGATTGCCCTTGGATGTGTTATAAATTTTTATTTTATAATTCTTTAAATTTTGTTTGAAAAATTTTATCTTCTATTCCATTGATATTTAGAAAATGGGATTTAGTATTCTAAGATTCATATAATTTTGGTTTTTTTAATTGATTGTTAAATTGTGATTGATTTGCATATATATATATATATATATATATATATATATATATATATATCTGTGTGTGTGATATCAGCCACTTTTGCCGAGCCACAAGACGGACTTCTGTTCTGCTCTGAACATGTCTGATGAAGCTCATAGTGTTTAGAGAGCCTGCTTGTCAAGAGACAAACGAATTACAGGGTGCCATGATACAATAGAAGACTAAGATCAATCGTGCCTGTTAAGAATTTCAAAAAGACGATATGCAATATGTAAAGAAGTTAATCGTGAGGAATTTAATTCAAAGTTAACTGAAGACGTCTTTGCTTTGACGGTCACCACTCACATCTCTCATATATATATATATATATATATATATATATATATATATATATATATATATATATATATATCATATGTATATAAATATATAAATATATGTATATGTATATATCATATGTATATGTATATAAAATATATATATATATATATATACACTGGTGTGCAAGAATTAAGGACGAGACGGTTTTTCAATATAACTTTGTACAAAAGCTTTCCAAATCAACACATTTAATACCGTAAGATCTCAATACGTAAGGGCATGTGTAATGTAAGCAACACTTACTAAAAGAGAAATCAGAGGGATAAAAAGAAGCTTGATTGAAAAAGTAGCATGGAGCGCAATGCGACTGAAGGAGGAAACATCCCTGTGATGGGTGTCCAGCAAGAAACATCCGGTCTTTAGTAGGGGATATGATCTCCCCTGACTGCTAGGCAGGTTTCACAGCGTCTGCTCATACTGAGAAGGAGGGTGTCAATGAGTTGTTGAGGCACTGCTGCCCATTCGTCTTGCAGGGCCATTCGAAGCTCCCGAATCGTTACTGGTGGTAAGGTACGAGCTGCCAAGCGTCTGCCTAGAAAATCCCATACATGCTCAATGGAACTGAGATCCGGAGATCGTGCCGGCTATTCCATACGTTCAATATCCTCACTCTCTAAGAGCTGTTCAGCAGCTACTGTGCGATAACTTGGTGCATTGTCGTCCATGAAAAGGAACTGCAGACCCATAGCGCCTCTAAAAAAAGACGCACATATGGAAGAAGAATCTCGTTACAATAACGGGTCCCGTTGACTGAACCTGCGTCGAAGATGTGAAGGTCTGTACGACTACCAAGCATGATGCCTCCCCAAACGAGAACACCTCGACCTCCATACCTGTCCCTTTCAATGATGTTCGAGGGATGATTGCGGCTTCCCCACTCTCTCCAGATGAGTATGCGATGAGAATCGCTACTCAAACTGAATCTGCTCTCATCTGTAAAGAGTACTGGTCCCCATTCATTGTCTCTCCAATTCCGGTGTTCCCGGCACCACAGACAACGCCTTCTCCGATTGGCAGGCGTTAAAGGTACACACCGTACAGGGCGTCGTGCAAACAGACCACCACCGTGCAGTCTTCTGGCCACGGTGAAACGCGATATCGGTCGTCCAGTCGCCTGTGTCGTGTGTCTAGCGATTTCTCCCGCTGTCTGCCGCCTGATTCTTCTGGCCTGTAAGACAATGTACCGGTCATCTGTGGGTGTGGTTCCTCGTGAACGACCACTACTGAACCCCGGATAGCTGTTCCTGTAGTTTGAAATTGTCTCCAAAGTCGTGAAACGATGCTGTGAGCAATTCCGAACTCTGCAGCCACACTTGTCACACTGCGGCCTTCCTCCAACTTCCCAATTTTTCCACGTCGGGTAAAAGCATCCAGATGTCGTCTAACATATTGATTATTCGCCATTTCTCACTGAGGCAGCAACTCGGTGTGATTTTAACTGCTATACGGCGTGCACAATCTCTTTGCCAGATATACTGATCTGACACCGACAACATGCTTTATACTACTCAGACACTCCCCCATTACGTCTACATGCATATCTGCGCATGTGCTACCGTACATCACCTTACTTAATCTCCTGATTGGTCTTTCTGTCCGCTCTGCCTCTTTGTTCAGCTGATATGCTAATTTTTCGACTTCGTCCTTAATTTTTGCACACCAGTGTATATATATATATGTATACATCCTATGTATATGGTATGTATATATATATATATATGTGTGTGTGTGTGTGTGTGTGTGTGTGTGTGTGTGAGTGAGAGTGAGATTGTGTGTGTGTTTGTAGTAAATTGTACATTTTATGTGCTGTGCATTTATTATATATTTTTCTAAATATTTTTTCTTAGATCGAATAACAAATGAAATAATTAGAAGCAATACATATTTTTCATAATGTAGTTTCTAAGAAAATATTTTATACAAATTCTTATATTTTTATTTAAACAACTTTTTTTGTAATAAAAAAGTAAAACATTTTATCTTATAAATAAACTAAAATTATTTTTTTTTACTTTGAAACTTTCCTTAATAGGGATTTTTTAAACACAGTTGACAAATAAGATGAAGTACAATATTTTTAATATGACGCTCATAAAATCACAAAGTCACAAAAAAGCTTATCTGAAATGTTAATTAAATCTTATATTATTATCTAATTTTTGTGTCATTGTAAAACACTTCCTTTCAATTATTTATAACATTCTTTCACATTGTATGAATTATTCATGTGCCGTTATTCACAAATTCAATATTACAATTACGTTTCCTTAATTCCTGTTAATTGATTAAAAGGATAAATACACACAGTACTATATTTTTTATCATTCCTCTATATTCTGAAATGATTTTCTATTAACATCTTGATCGAGAAAATAAACCCAGCAAACTATCCAAGAAGAGAGAAATAATTCCGAACAATTTTCCTTTTCTGTGTTTTTTTTCGGAAATCATTTCACTTCTTTTAGTGTCTCGTAATGGTGGAAAAATTAATGAGATGGCGGAAGTAATTAAATTCATACCGCTAAGGAATTTTCTCCCTCGTTCGTACTTCTTAAAAATAAGTTGTTAAAACTATGGCGTAAGTGAAGAAAGACTGTGCCATTTTCGTTTGAAGTATTGTAACTCGGATTGTTATAAAAAAAAAACGTTTTCTATTACTGTTTCACAATTATAACCCTTTGAAGAATATATTTCGGTTTCTAGAAGATGAGAAGTACATTACTGGAACCTTATCAACTTCGTAAAAGAACAACGAGTTATCAAAAGACATCAAATAAGATATTGAATTATTTAATTAAGCGTTAAAGGTGTAGTTTTTGCTTCGGTAATAAAATTGAATTGAAACATTTATTACGCTTTCTTTTGCTTAATATCTTACAGGAATTAAGTGGTTCTCTCTGTCTCTATGCGAAAGATTACGATTTAAAAAAAAAAACCAAGAAATGAAGACTCCTCAATTTTCAATGTAATCTGATCACATAACATTCTGATCCCTGGTATGGTTTACTTAGTAGATCTTTGTGATCGTTATTAATTAAATGAGTGGCTTTCATGAAGTTCGCAGCAAAAAGGTTTCTTTTGGTAGACAACTAACATTTATATTTATAAGTATAATTTCTAAACTAAAAACTATTTTCTACAAAAACCGCTACAAAACGCATTCCTCACGCTAGCTTCGTTACATCTAGTCTGTTCAGTTTCTTTCAACAGTTCTCAGTCCTTTGTTTACAACAGCATGCTTCACATAGCGGGCGCTAGAGGGCGCACACATGGATTATTATCGTTACCACGGTTATGTGTGTGGTAAGTAGACCAGCAAATGGATCGAACAGGTATGAATCAGTAGTTCCGAACGAATTTCTAATTTTAGAGAAAAAATAAAACTACTTTTGTACTTTATGTTATATAAATTAAATTTAAAAAATATGTATCATAAAGAATTTTAAGAAATTTACAAACATATAATGACCAATCTGATATATAAATTTTGGTACATATTTATAATTAACTATTAGAGATGATTGAAAAGGATTCAAAATATAATAGTTGTATTCTTTCAAATCGATGATTATCTTTAGAGAGAATATAATTCTTATATTGAAAATAATTTAAAACTAATAATATTACAACCTCCATTTATATTGTGCTGAACAATTTTCAAAAAAAAAATATTCTTAATAAGTAGGATTTGCAGCCTTTCGTCACCGTCTTTTCTTAACTTTTCATTGGTGACGAATTTGTGGCCAATTCTATTTCTGTCGTGTCAAGTTTTTGATTCTAGGGGAGCCGCAGAAAAGCTTTTTTATAGGACGTTGAATTGCATTAAATCTGTCGAGGATCAAAGTCATCACGTTTGCTTGATAGTAAGTTTGGAGATTGGATTGCCAACTTAGGTACCATTTTTCTGTTGGGAGAAGTTCAGGATTGCGAAGTACGTTGTCAATAGCCCCGGTGCCGTTCTAATTGTGTCGTTAATAAACAATCTATCAATGAATCAATTTTTTAAATAATTGTTATCAGTTTTTAATTGTGTATGAGGGTAAGATATTCACTTATCTTTTTAATCAGTTAACAAGTACCGAGAAAAGTTAGTGAATGAGTTAAAGTAAGGAACATGAAAATATAACTGAAAGAGGGAACAGCTGAAGAGATAAAGATAAAGTGTTAAAAATTAACAGCGCAAGAAAAGAGAAATTGAGTATCAAATTTCCAAATTTTTAAAACTTTTGTATAAACAGTAAGATTATATTCTTCATTATTGTCTTCTAAACATCGATATTAAGTGTACTTATTTATTAATGTATGTGAAAACTTATTATCTTAAGGTATCCGACTACGTTCGGAACCGTGATTTTAAAAAAGCGCATAAATAAATAATTTCCATGATATTCCGTGTCACTCAGAATACATGCATAAAATTGATTTATGGATATTTTAACAAAAAAATTTATTTAAATGTAATATTTTGGCCAAAATATAACTTCGAATAATCTTTTTCCAAATGTTCGCCTTTTGTGAAAAAGGGTTCTATTATGATAATATTTTGCCTGTATATAGCTCAGATCTCTCTACAGAGGTTCAACTAGAAATTTTGAAAAATTCACATTATTTTCAGAGTTACCACCCATTGAAATAATTATTGGCGTTTTTTCCTTAAAATTGCTCCCTCTGTTGTCGCAAAATATGGATAAACCCACTTCTAAGTTATATATTTCAAAAATTCTAGTTGAGCCTTTGTAAAGAGCTGAGCTATATACAGGCAAAATATTACTATAATAGAAGCATTTTTCACAAAAGGCGAACATTTGGAAAAACGATTATTCTAAGTTAATTTTTGGCCAAAATATTGCATTTAAATAATTTTTTTGTCAAAATGTCCTTAAAACAATTTTATGCATATATTCTAATCTAAGTGACACTAAATATCATAAAAATTATCCATTTATGCTCTTTTGAAAATCACGGTTCCGAACGTAGTCGGATACCTTAATGTGTTTCTATAAAAAATTCTTCCAAATAGAAATTTAGTATTATTTTTGCAAAACTTCCTTCACAATTCAATGCTCATACAAAAATGTCTTTCTTTACATAAAATATGAGTATTATTTTCCAGAACGAAACTTGATAGCGTGTGTGTTTGAATTTTTAAGAACTGTTTTTGAAAGGCATGCTTTCCCTCGGTATTTTTTGTGTTATAAAATACAGAAAATGGTTGTGCTTTTCTACACATATCATTACAATATAAAATAGTGCGGTTCACATATTTCAATGCTTTAATGCATGACATTTGCTGAAAAATTTCTAGAATAATGCAAAGAAAAAAATATTACAGTTGAAATTATAATCATAAAACACATTTGTTTGTAGTTAATTATTAATTTTTCATTGATATCTATATAAAATCTGCGAAGTAAAGAATAAAATGTCCGATTCGTAAGCCTTTCTGAGGTTTTCTTAATCTGTTTCAGTCAAATCTGCGGTTAAACCAGAATTTTTCGTCGGACTGAGTCTTGAACATTTACAAAACATCCGATGTCGCATGGTTTTGAACGTTATTAAATTATTTTGTAACATATAAGGATGAAAGAATACTCTGTTGACATTATAGGTTTAAGTAATAATATGCATAGCAGAATCAGTTTCAACAAATGATTTAATCTGTTTGAATAAGCTGCCAAAAATAATCGTACACTTCGAGAGATTTTTCTAGCCAAATCTAAGTAGTAATAATAATAATAATAATAATAATAATACACACACATATACTTATATATATATATATATATCATGTCTGGAAAGCTAAACTTAAAAATTAATTAAGTAATGGATAAAAACAGAGCGAACTTTTTCTTCAGCATAAGGATTTTAGGGTGAATAGTACTATTTTAGGTAGAGCAAGCGCACTGACGTAGGCAACCTAAATTTTTTAACTTTAAACTTTCCGTGACTTCAGGACAGCCAATAGAGTGCCAGCTCACTGATTTCGAATGACCAATAGCAGACGAGTCTCTCGTTTCCTTCGAATGAAATTTCTTTTCAGATCTTGAAACCGCCGAAACCAGCCATCTCAGCCATGGGATGGAGGAACGTTTCGCGTTCCATTTCCCAATGTTGTTCAGTGTTCTCTGACGTAAAAAAGAGAATTTTAGAGAAGAAAGGCTGGTGACTGCCTTGCTGTGATGATGTTTTTTGTTTCGTCCGATTAGGCGCCAAGTGGCCCCCTATGTTGGAATGGTGATGCACAATGATAATAAAGAATTGACATTCTTCCTTCATTTATCAACAGGCCCATATATATATATATATATATATATATATATATATATATATGTATGTGTGTGTGTGTGTGTGTGTGTATGTGTGTGTGTGTGTTTATGTGTGTGTGTATTTAAATATATATATATAATTCAATCACAGTTTCACAATCAATTAAAAAATCGAAATTATCTTAATCTTATAATTTTAAATCCGATTTCAAAATATCAATGGCGAATATAGAAAATAAAATTCCAACGTTTTAAAAAAAAATTACAAATTTATAAAATATGCAAGTGCAACCTCGGACATATGACCGATAAGTGGGATTAAACTAGTTTGATGGGCCAATTTTCCCCCTATTGCAACTTGGTAAATTATATAATCTGGAAATATCCAATTCTCAAAAATTTAAAAAGTTAATAATAGAAAAATTGAATTATTTCACCAGAGCATTCTGAAAGATATAACATTAAAATGTTAAAATTCTAAGACAATTGAGTGCATAATATAAGTGAACCATTGAACACCAAAGATGATGCACCCATCTTTAAAAATAGTCCTATAGGAAGAAAAAATATCTAAAATCCAAAAGTTCAAATTAAGAACCCGTTGTATTTCCAAATGAATAGCATAAATTATCAAAAACTCACCCAAGAGCATTCTATCGATACTTCAATTCACAATTTCTGAACGGTTTCTCATATTTCGTACAACAATCACTACTTCTACATTCCTCATAACTCACATTAATGCCATGTCATTCCTAATGATCCATATTCTCACATTAGTGTTTAACTATTTGGTGTTAGATGCAAACCAGATTCCATGAAAAAAAATGTTTGATTGGGCATAAAAGTTTGATTGGCCATAAACAACTTTAAAGTGTAATCGTGAAATATTAGTCTATGCGTGTATTAAAATGTATCCTGTGTGTGGAACGCACATATTCTTCACATCTGGACTACTAACAAGCTGACTTTGTGGACCTAATGTTGTGTGGTGGATTTGTGCATTTCCTGAAGTCTAGCGTAACCCCTCACAAATTCGCCAAGTTTATGAATTGAAAAATATTCTATCACTAAATATCACGTTTCTTATGTTAGATAGGAATGTAATAACCTATTGGAATTTAAAACACCCTCATTTAGAGAATATATGAACTCATGAATTCAATGTCACATATCTCATAATATGGAAGTTTAAAGAGTGGAAAACCATCTCTAATGTCCTCTTAATCACCGTAACAATGGCACAAAGTTATAAAGGAGTTCTCTTTTAACAGTACCTCTAAAGGGATTTTAATTGAGTTCTACAATCGTTTTTAAAATTTTAGAGAAATATTCACAAAAAAAGTTGTTCTATTTAAACTTGTAAATAATATATTTAAGAAAACCATTTCTATCATATTCTTTTTTTTTATATCTATCAGCCCTCAAAAGTTTTAAAATCAAACACCCTTCTCATTTTTATATTAAGGTGACCAACCGTCCTTCTTTAGGGGAGACAGTCTTCCTTTTATAGGTTCTGTCCTTCCTTGAACAGTGTCCTCCTTTTTTATCCTCCTTTTCAATATTTTATAACTGATCTGTAAATCTCTGTATTCAGAGATGAACCAAACATATTTCCAAAATGTCGAAGAATGGTCTGAAAGAAATATCACCGGAAATAACAGTTTTCAGTGGTATTTCTTTGACTTGGTCTCAAGTAAAGTGGGCAGACATAAAAGATTATGTTGAGTTGTTATCGAAAGAAATGACTGATGTTAAAATCGATGACAGTTGTTTGTTTGAAGTCGAAAGAAGCCTGAATGTATATTTAAATTCTAATAAATTAGAGCAATTGGAAAATCAACATGCTGAAAAATTGGTAAAATATGGGTGAAATTACTTAAACCACTTCAAAAATGAACACATTCTACATGAAAATGTAATTATTCTTGTTCAATTTACCTTGTGCTGCTCTGGAACTAATGTAGCAATTGAAAGAGTTTTTTTAGTTGGTAATGATTTTTGTGAAGCGACTAGTGAGAAATCAAAATTGAATTTTAATATTTTAGCTACAGTACTTGCAGTAAAATTCAGTATGAAGGATATGTTGAAAAAAAATTCATTCAATGGAAAAATACTCTTTTAAGATAATAATTAAAAAAGAATGTAAGCATAGTTAGCGTATTTTTGTTTGAATTAATAAAACGTTCCATGCGTTTAAATTGTAATTTTTTTTACATTTTTCATCCTCCTTTTCATTGTAAAAAAATGGTCACCTTATCTATATAGAATTCAGTTATATTTACTACAGGAAGACGATAGATTCAAGCCTTCTTAAAAAACATCCCCTTTCTCGGACACCACGATTCATATGAATCACTTTTTTTTTATCCCAGTCGATCTTCATACCCTCAGGAACTGCGGGATCTCTTGAGTATCACACTTCTGTGGCAGCCTGAATAACCCTAAAAGGATAATGAGCTTGCCGTTAGTCGCCAGCAAATGTGAATGACGGCTCCATCACGGTGTGTCATTCACCGCAGTTGGGACATGTCAAGGCGGCATCTCTTGGACACATGTAAGGGAAAGGGAGGTTACGGAGACGAAAGATCCGATTTTGAACTGATTTTCAAGAGAACGGATTTAAATCTTAGAAATAAAGTATGATAAATCAGATTTGTGCTCAAATTTATTGGAAACATTTAAATTATTTCTACATATTTAATAAAGTACTATTTTTTTTTCTTTCGAATACATAAGAAATTTTATATGATTATTTTATAAATCCAATGACAGAAGAATTCGAACCATAATTCAGTTGCTTCATTTCTTAATATCTGAAACATTATATAAAACATTTAAAATAAGTAAAGCATATAATTTAAGGATGTGACGAATCGGTATGTGTAAAAATTATTAAATTCTGAATGATATAAAATACGTATTATTACATAAGTAATAGTTAAATAAGTAAGTTAATTTCATATTAATAAATGGTAGCAATATTATTAAAAAAATAAGGAAAAATGCATTGGTTTTTAAACATGCGTTATATTTATAATGACAATTATGTTCAGAAATTTTGGAATTTCGCAACATTGCTTAAAAATCAGCAGAACTTAATATGTGTAAGAGGCATTATATAGCTTCGAAACCAGATTTCTTCTAAATAAGTACTTATAATTAACAACAAAGATATCTGAACTGTATTAAAGTTGTCATTTTCAACCAAATTATTCTTCTTATTTCTTCATATTGCGAATATCACACTGTGTGATACTTTGAGACGACCGCGGAATAATATCTGTTCATTTTTACTACTGCGTTTTACTTTACAATTGGGAGATTTTCCAATTTGCCCAACCATTCATGACTCAGTGACGGCTATACTTTGTCAGCTTAGACCCATTCTTTTGAGTAGCATACTATTCTTGATAAACTCTCAAAACAACCTTCTTATGAATATTTCACAACCGAAGTGGTATTGTTAAAATATGCCCCACATGCATCAGTATTCTATCATTCCACACGTCTTTTCCCCCATATATTTACAAGAAATTCACTTATACGAGAGTTTTTCAAACTGTAAGGTGCACCCCACCAGGAATGCATGATAACCCTACATGGGGGGTGCTGCACAGTGTATTTGATAATTAATTAGTCAATACTAAATTAAAAACGCGTATAATAACTATTCCTGCCTTCCATGGGCTTGCCATATGCAAAATTTAATACTTATCTTGATAATTTGTACCGTTTAAAATCAAGTCTATATTGTAATTTTACGTCAAAGTGTGCAATGTTATTGCATTCAATGCAAAAACATTGCACTGAAAATTGGGTACGCAAATCTTTAAAGTTTGAGAATCCCTGACATAAACTAATGTTTGAGGAACTCGACTTTATTTTATACTTATCTAGTTCTGTAATGGCAATACTGTGTCACAGTAATTCATTTGCATATAACTACTACGCAGTCATTATTATTATTTATTTATTTATCCAAAGCCCGTGCTTGGCTTCTCGATCATTTGACGCCGAACATCCACGGTACCGACTGATGACGTCATCTGTTGTTCGTACATTGAGTCCAGTGCATTGGAGTAGGAAATCGCCGTATATCCTGGCATGGCCTCAGAGAGGACAGGCCCCGTCAGTTCCCAGGCCAAGCCAGTGGAGGTGTACTCCCAGGATGTCACGTCCGGTGGTTAGGCGAAAGTGGGCAACGGCTTCGTGGTTGGACCCGCAGTGGCCAGGGTTTCCCATGGCATTCTACATCCGTTTCTTAGGGGAATGGGGTTCGTGGCAGTCCATTTATCAATGTATGTGGGTATCATGCCCTTTGTTCTTCTGAGGGTTAAGAAGACTTCTAGTTGAAACAACTCAGCTCCCTGCTTGACATTTTGGTTCGCTCTCTCCTTACAGGAGATCCCAACGAGACTTGGCAACCACTGTAAGGCCACAGTCCAGCCGTATGAAATGAGCTCCACAATTTTAATACGACACTCAATTGTGTGTAGGCAGTCAATTGGTGTGTTACCGCTTAAGACAGTGTTTCTCAAACTGTGGGACGTGCCCCCTAGGGGCGTTATAGCACTACGGGGGGCGAGTATATCAAAAATTCGCAACCAAAAAACTATTTAAAAAATTTATTAATTGACTGAAATGAAGCAAAACAAAATGCATTCTGACATAATGAAAAATAAAATGCTCATTTATACTTATATAGTACACTTATAAATGTATCACTATTGCACAATGTGTTTCAAAATTAATTTAACAGTTGAAAGTTCAGAACAAGTTTAATAATTATCAGTGACCCTATGGGCATGTCACAAAATTATATACAAATATTTATACTTATCTTGATAATTTGTACGGTACATAATTAAAAAGTTGTATTGTAGTCTTACGTAACAAAGTATATTATTATTGAATTCCATTCATTTTTATTGCATGGAAGGGGGTGCGATGAAAATTATGATTAACAATTGGATCGCAAGTATAGAAAGTTTGAGAAGCACTGGTTTAGGGCTAAAATTACAGCTTAAAAGTTGATGAGGAAGACAAATTTTCTAGCAGCCAGACCAGCAGCGAGAAATGGGTAAAAATAAAGGGACCTCAAAATGTATTTAAAATCCTTAACAAGTAAATTTTAAGGCGCATAGCATGACAAAACAGTACAAATTTTAAAAATTTTATTTCATTTTCAATTATTTATTTTAAATGTAGAACTATATACTATCTGTAAAGCATGTGCGTTTCAAAATATAAGATATTATTGCAAATGTCACGTAAATAATAGAAAACTGAATTAACTACGTATGATACAAAAAAAGATATTTAATTCACTGTAGCATATATCTCCTTTACTTTTATTCAGAAACTGTGTTATTAATAAATAATTCCTATCAGACATTTCTGTGATAAAATAATTATAGAATACTAATTTGTTTTGTATTTCTGTTGAACATGAATAATTTAAACTGTGAAATATATCAATATCATTATCAATTAAAAAGTACGTGATGTTTTTCTTTTATTTCTTTTATTTAATTAGTGGGGAATAAAAGCACAAAATATTATTTGGAATAATCGGATCGAACAAAAAAAAGCTTAACACATATAAGGAAAATTGAAACAATCATATTTAACAATAGAGAAAGAGAGATTTATCTCCCTAATTCCTTAGAGGCTAAAAAGTGTAGCACATAATTAATTTTTCATTTGTGTTATTTAATTGAATTAATTCTGTTTGTCTTTAATTAATTCAGACATCGCACATTCTTGGGGTAAAAAAAACCAAATCTACTTCGCCTAGTTTTTAACGGATGTTTGGAATTCATTTGTTTTTCTTTCTATTTTTAACACGGAATGTAACGTACTTAAAAAAAAAAGAAAGAAAACTTTAAAAATACATTTTTAAAAAAATGGCTGATGGTAAACTTCCAGAAATTACATGTTTGCTTAATTTAATTTGCGGAAAACATGAACAAATATCAAAGAAGCAGCTTGGTGAAGTATTTTATTTTTATTTAATTACTTGCCTCTTCTTATTTGTTTTTTTAGCTGGACATTTAAAAAAAAATCTGGTCTTCAAAAAAATTTGAATTTAATGTAGTACAGAACAAATTAATTTATTTACGATGGAAAGAACAAAGTATTCTGTCAATTTATTTATCACTGTTTAAGATGACTGAGGTAACCAAATTATTGCAACTATATTGTCACGGAGTTCGAAGAAGTACACAGTTCAATTATTTATTCTAACGCTTGGAGCTCGATACAACACTGGACTGAGAACATGCCCAACTGGCGATGAACTCTGCTTTTATACACTTCGGAATATTCGAGAAATAACCAGTATGCACTCTAAAGAATGATCTGGATTCATCTAGAACCTAGAGAAACAATACATTAAAAACGGAAACAAAATTCCAGTCTTTGGATAAATCTGCCGGGGCCGGGATTCGAACCCGAGACCTGAGGAAGTTCAGTCCAACGCTCTGCCAACTCGGCTATCGGGACTTGTAGCAAATTATGCGTGTGGCATTGCTCCCCTCGAAAAAGAAGACAGCGCCCCGCTGTCATTTTGTTCAAGGGTCTTTATTCTGGAACGAGTGATGGGTCCTTTGTATGATTCTTTGGGAGGAATATCCTCGGTTTCGATTTGCTCGGCGGGATCATGGTACGGTTTCATACGCAGTACATGGACAACTTCTCTTAGTTTTCTTTTTCGTGAAGCAGGATCAAAATCTTGTACTTCGTAAGTCACGGCTGATAAACGGCGTAGCACCTGATACGGTCGAAATACCTTCTTAAGAGTTTTTCGGAGAGACCGACTTTCTCACTGGAGTATAAACCCATACGAGATCTCCGGGAGCGTAGGATACCATTTGGTGTTTGGAATCGTAACGTCGACGATCTTTGTCTTGAGCTCTCAGAGTGTGCACTCGGGCTAGCTGTCGTGATTCTTCGGCTCTGGCTGCTATCTTGGTGATGTTATTGTCATCAAAATCGTTAGGACAGAATGGTAGCATTGTATCTAGTGTCGTTTCCGCTTCACGACCATGAAGTAAATAGAACGGCGTAAAACCTGTGGTCTCTTGTTTAGCGGTATTATAAGCGAAGGTTACAAATGGTAGAATTTCATCCCAATTTTTCTGCTCTACATCCACATACATTGACAACATGTCGGCCAAGGTCTTATTGAAGCGCTCCGTCAGTCCATTTGTTTGGGGATGATACGCCGTTGTGAAACGATGATCAATGTTACACAAGTCGACGAGAGAGGAAACAGTCTGGATCGAAAGACGGCTCCACGATCTGTGATAATTACTCGAGGAGCTCCATGCCTGAGGACAATTTCTTCAAGTAAGAACTTCGCTATTTCGTCGACTTCGGCTGTCGGCAAGGCTTTTGTTATTGCATATCGTGTTGAGTAATCCGTGCAGACTATTATCCATTTGTTTCCATGAGCAGACTTTGGAAATCTCCCAAGGAGATCAATTCCAATGCGATGGAAAGGAGCTATAGCTGGAGGGATGGGAACTAAACGTCCAGGTGGTCGTTGAGGAACGGACTTTCTCCTTTGGCACTCCCGACAATGCATGACATACCGAACGACATTTCGGTACATTCCCGGCCAGTAAAATCTCTTGCGTATCCTGTCATAAGTTTTCGCGAAACCAAGGTGTCCTGCGGTGGGGGCGTCATGAAAGTGCCTTAGTATGTCTGCTCGTAGATGTTTAGGAATGACTGGCAACCACAACTTTCCATCTGGATCAAAATTCTTCCTGCAAAGGATACCGTCGATAAATCTGAATTCTTCGTTTTGGATGAGTTGCTCAAAAGTTTTAATTTCGCAAGGTCTTGATCCTTTTTCTGTTCCATCGCAAGGTTCATACTCGTCGTGACTGCTAAAAATTTGTCTGATGTTTCCGTTTCCTCTTCCACTGGATTTCTCGAAGAGCGTCGGCGTCACTATGCTTCTTACCGGTTTTATATTTTACGTCAAAATCATGCTCTTGAAGTCGGAGGGCCCATCTGGCAAGCCTTCCTGAAGGATCCTTTAAATTCATGAGCCAGCACAAGGAATGATGGTCAGTTACAACAGTAAAGTGTTTTCCGAATATGTACGGCCGAAATTTGTTGGTAGCCCATACGATGGCAAGACATTCCCTTTCTGTGGTGGAATAATTCTTTTCGGCTTTTGTCAGAGTTCTAGAAGCGTATGCTATAACTTTCTCGACATTATTCTGAATTTGTACTAGGACAGCTCCGATACCGTACCCGCTTGCATCAGTATGGATTTCTGTAGAAGCTCTTTCGTCGTACATCCCCAATACTGGATCCGAAGTAAGTGCTTTCTTAAGACTGTTAAATGCTTCCACCTCTTCAGGACCCCAATGAAACTCCACGCCACTTTTCAGCAACGACTGCAAAGGTTCGGCGAGATAACGAAAGAAACCTTTAATAAATCTTCTAAAGTATGAACAAAGGCCAAGAAAACTTCGTATGTCATGTATATTCTTTGGAGTGGGAAAATTTCTTACGGCTTTTATTTTGTCGGGATCGGGACGAACGCCATTACTAGATACAAGATGGCCCAGAATCTTTACTTCTTGGGCAGCAAAAAGACACTTCTTTGAATTTAATTTAAGACCAGCTTCCTGAAGACATTTTAGAACAAGTCTTAATCGTATAAGATGGTCTTCAAAAGTTTCTGAGAACACTATTATGTCATCTAGGTAACAAAGACACATAGTCCATTTAAAATGGCGTAGCAAATTGTCCATCATTCTCTCGAAGGTCGCAGGTGCATTACAGAGACCAAACGGCATGACTTTAAACTCGTATAAGCCTTCGGGGGTAATAAATGCCGTCTTTTCACGATCCGCTTCGTCTATTTCTATTTGCCAATAACCAGATCGGAGATCCATGGAAGAAAAAAGAACATGGCACCTTTCAGACAGTCGAGCGTATCGTCAATACGAGGCAGAGGATAAACGTCTTTTTTCGTGACGCTATTCAGCTTGCGATAATCGACGCAAAAACGCCAACTACCGTCTTTTTTCTTACGAGCACAATGGGTGATGACCAAGGACTTTCAGAGGGTTGGACGATACCTTCATCAAGCATTTTCTGAACCTCTTCATGAATGATGCGTCTTTCAGTCGGCGAGACTCTGTAGGCTCGTTGGTTGATTGGAGCATGATCACCAGTAAAAATCCTGTGTTTCACATTCGTCTTCGCGGCTGTCGACTTGTCGGTCTTCGTGAAAAGCCCAGAAAATTTCCGGAGTAGTTCGGATAGCTTGTTTCTCTGTTCGTCACTTAACTCGGGTGACATCATTAACGAACAATTCATCTGTGACTCCGAAGTTTCTTGCTGGTCATCCAAGCAACCCGATGTGTCGGAAATAACACATAGATGCCCTTCATTTAGTGGTTCAGCTTGGCCTATGCACATTCCTCTAGGGATGATTTGGTTTCGGAACTGCAGGTTGGTAACCCAGACATCACTTTTTCCGTTACGATATGTGGATACCATGGACGGTGTAGCAATATTTTTCTCGAAGAGCAAATGTTTGCTGCCGTCTAGAAACATTTATGTCTCCTCGGGTTTGATATCCTGATACTGTTATTCTAGTTAAAGAATGCGGCTTAAGTGTATAGTCCCTGGTGGCATACAAATTCCAGGCGTCAGGCGCTGTGGAGTCTCGACAGATGTCTTCTAGAACAAGTTCATTTTGTCCACAGTCTATAACGGCTTGAGACGCCTCTAAAAGTCCCATCCTAGGATGACGTCATGGCTACAATGTGATAAAACAATAAATTCAAAAGGCAGTTCTCGATTGTTTATACGGACACGTAAAACACATTTCCCTATCGGCCGAACAAAATTTCCATCCGCAACTTTCAGCATAACGCTCTTGGCATCAGCAAACAGAACTTTCTTTAAAAATCGGCGATACTTATCGGATATGACGAAAACGATGCCCCAGAATCTACTAGAGCACGTATCGGCTTCTTATCTATTATTACGTCTAGTTGGTTACCAGTCATCTTGGCGGTCGACGGAGGATTTCAGTACACGCGGCCTCACCTCCTTGGAAGGTCGCTCTCCTTAGTTTTCCTCGCTCCTACGGCCTGGCGACTGACTGGATCGGCGATATGGCGACGGGGATCTGTAACGACGTATTGGGGATCGGCCTCTCGTGGGACTTGGCGTAAAACGGCGAGAAGAGTTTGGTCGGCGTATTTCTTCTTCAGTGCCAACGTCGTCGAAGTTCCGTCGGCGGTTTCGAGGAGTTGTCAAAGACAGCCTTTCTCTCTCGGCAGTAGCGCATTACATGTCCAGGACGTCCGCAGTGAAACAAACAGGTCTGTTGTCAGCCGTTCTCCACACATCTGTTTTTCTTGGTTCAGGTGGGAATTTCTGAACAGGAGCTCTGTATTTCCTGGTTACAGCGGCGTATGTTGGTCGTGGTCTAGTTTCTGTAGGTTTTGTTGACACTGGGGCCAAAACCCTTTCAACTCGTCTTGAACGATCTCTTCTAAGGATTGGGGATCGGAGTCAAAGATTCTTGCGTCTGGTTAACTAGTCGATGGACTTCTTCTCGTACGATTGTGCGAATAAGAGACCAAATCAGTCTCATCCGTCAGGGATGCAACCGGTACGACGTTTGGAAGCCTTTCAAATCTCGGTCGACCAACTCTCTTCTGCTTCATATCTTCGATATAGTTGCACCATTTGATAAAACTTGCTGTGTCGTTGATTTCTCTCGTCAACAGGGCCTGATAAATATCCTCAGCAACACCTTTCATTAGGTGTGACACTTTTCGTCTTCTTTCATCAGAGGATTTACCTCTTGGCAAAGTCTAATACACTTTGTATGTAGGACTGTGTACTCTCGCCTGAACGCTGGGCTCGGCATTTTAGTTGTTCTTCTGCCCTTCTGGTATATTTTTGACGGTCACCGAAAAGTCCACTTAGTCCATTTTTAAACGCTTCCCAGGAATCTAAGGCGTCTTCGTTGTTGACATACCACTGTCTCGCAGTTCCGTCAAGAAAGAAATAAACGTTAGCCAGGCACATCATGTCATCCCACTTGTTAAAGTTGGCTACTCGATCGTACTCTTTAAGCCATTTGAGAGGGTCTTCCCCAGGCGCTCCTCGGAAGGTCGATGGGCTCCTCCATTGCTGTAACGAAGGTGTTACTACAGCGGGCTTGGCTTCTTGCTCGGTCGGCATTTTTGTCCTCTTCCTACTATTTTCTTTTAACAGTCGAATTCGGGGGGATAATCCTCTTAACCGGAGGCTCCTGCGAAGGTTGTCACTATTATCCACGTTTGACGTAATTGTACCCCGCGCCTCCACCAAACTTGTCACGGAGTTCGAAAGAAGTACACAGTTCAATTAAACAAACAATTAGATTTATTCTAACGCTTGGAGCTCGATACAACACTGGACTGAGAACATGCCCAACTGGCGATGAACTCTGCTTTTATACACTTCGGAATATTCGAGAAATAACCAGTATGCACTCTAAAGAATGATCTGGATTCATCTAGAACCTAGAGAAACAATACATTAAAAACGGAAACAAAATTCAGTCTTTGGATTAGAATTTAAATTCAAACGTCGAAAATTTGATTGTGAGAGCCACCTCTAGATGGTGCCACCAATAAAAAAGCTCTTACACTTGGCCAAAATGAAGCAAATTTTTTAAAAAAAATAAAATATGTAATGATATTATTTGCAATATATATTAGCTTTATAAATAATTTTAGTATTTATTCCATATATTTAGTTTATAAATATGTTATTAATGCAGTAAATTACATTTATCTTTTGCTGATTGACAATGCGCTGACCCCAAAATATGAACAAATAGTTTTAAAACTACAAGTTCCTTATTTCAAAGATGTGAAAGATGATTGAAAACGCGAGATATATATATATATATATATATAAACATGACTCTTCATTTAAAGTATTTTGATACTTATTGCAATTCAACCTTCATTTTTAAGGTTTTAAATTTTTTTTTGCATCATTGAATTTGATAATAACATGCTTAGTGTTATTTGATTCAACGTGATTGAAACGCTCTTTTGAATGCCTTTTTCTATAGGCAAGTTACACACACTTTATATATATATATAATGGAACTATGAAAGATTTTCCATTTACTTTTTTCGACCACGCCAAAACAATCGTATTTGATGCTAGTTTATATAGATACCGCAAACCAGTGGGATTTTTGTTCGTTTTGGAGAGAGTGCGTTTTTTTTTATTTATTTTATTTCTTATTTCTTCTTCTTTTTCTTTTGCATATTTTCTTTATATTTTATTTTTCTTACGGTAGATGGCGACACTAAAATATGCAGGAAGATTACATTCCGTTCGAACGCCAGTACTTTATGTTTGACGTCTCTTAGTACTGGTTTATACAAATACCGCTACATAAACATTATGTTGCACAGAATTTCACTTAGTGTTGCAAACAGATAGGTTGGAAAGCCATTAATGTAGTTTAACACTATTTTTATGTTTGTTTCAAGGGTTCTTAGTCAGCAACTTTTCTACAACATCCATCTTTTAAAGTTTCCCAAATTTTCAAGTCATTTCTATCTTCTTATTTAGAGTATATTAAAGATTATGTATAGATATACACACAAATGACATTCAGAAATATCTTAAATAACGCATACATTGTTGCTTTTTAAAGGTATCCTATTGCACTAATTTTTACCAAAACTGACAATTTTTTTCATTTTTTTTATTTACAACCAGCTTATTAGCTTTATAAAAATAACCAAGGTTTTTTTTAGCTTTCCAAAGACTAGAAATAAAACTACAAGTCCTTAATGTTCAAACAATATACAAAATGCATTTATCTCGAAATATGTTTTTTTTGAAATTATGCTCAAACGGGAACAGTGATTGCTCAAAAAGATATGAAAATAATTAACTGAATGTTTTTATTTTGTATTGTATAATAGTAAAAGTGTTTTAATCTTCAAATATATCAATCACTGTTTTATTACAAAAAATACAGTCACTTATGTGAATATAATCACTGTTTTTTCTTTAGCATAACAAAAATTAGGTGTTCTAGTTTTTTTAATTTTTTTTTTATATAAAATTAAAATATCACTTATTCCGATGGTCATTTCAAAGATGAATAGCAATGTAAGGCAATAAAATTGAAAAATCGACAAGTTGTTCATAAACTTTTTGTACAGAATGAGTCCCGTTTATGTAATTTTTTGTAAATATTTACCCATTTTTTTTTCTATTTTAGTAGTAGTAATTTATTTTATTTTCTAGCATTTCTTTTTTAAAATGTACTAAATAAATCTAAAAACCACACCAAAATCTCCATAACTCTATTTAAAAAAAAATGTCGCAAGTAGTCAGATATAATCTTTTACAATATATGCTTAAATATTATAAGCACACACACACAATGCAATAATATGCAAAAATACATATCTTTCAACATACGCTGCAAAAAAAATCACTTTACTGATTTTATAGCGCATGCATGAGCTCTGTCCACACACACACTCTTACCATATTCAGTTCCTTATTGCTTTTCCTTTCGAACGAGAAAAGAAGAGAAAATTGAAGTTTTTGGAACGAAAAGATAAAAATAAAGTTTGAAAAGAGTGGTCAAAAGAACATGGAAAGATTTTCAACCTCAATATGTCCCAGCTCGGCTTGAATATTAACTCCAAATCTTTTAAACGTGCAATGCTTCCATAAATACAGCATTTGTGCATTCTTCTCTAGAAGACGGTAACTGCATCGCATATCATTGATGTTCATGCCGTTAGAAAACTTCAGAACTTTAGAAAGGCTCGGTTAAAAAGAGAAGAAAATTCGTAAGCCTCTTTTATGCGAAATTTGAGCTATCAAACGAGTATAAAATATAGCAT
This sequence comes from Trichonephila clavipes, assembly GCA_019973935.1. Taxonomy (NCBI): domain Eukaryota; kingdom Metazoa; phylum Arthropoda; class Arachnida; order Araneae; family Nephilidae; genus Trichonephila; species Trichonephila clavipes. The sequence continues at coordinate 282,137 of BMAU01010910.1, forward strand.
TACCGTTGATTATTTCGCAGGTATATTTTATTCTTTGCTAGCATATTTCTTTATTTTATTCTTCTTGCTATATTTTATCGTTGATGTCTGTCTTAAAAATAGTCGAGGCACTGAAATTTTTAACCCTTTCGCCGGCAGTGGCTAATAGGTCTAGCCGCATAACAAAAAAATTTCTACAAAAGGGTGCTGGATAATCAGTCTATCCATATACGTTAATTGAAAATAAAGTGCATAAAAATCAATACGGATGGCAACACGATACTTTTTTTTTCATTTCATGTCCTTTATGGGTAGTTAGAAAAAGTTTTACTCGGAGTAAAGCTACAAATTGTATTTTGATTACTATAAATAAAATTTCTGATCAGTGAAAAAAATTTCGAAAATTCTTAACTATACTTTTCTATCATTTGAATGAATTAAACAAATTTACTAATAGAAAAAAGTTTTATTTAGGTTTTTGGAGAGCTTTTATATGTGGATAGAGGCTCTATCAACTGCCCACATCGAATAGAAAAATGACCTTGAGATTTTCGCTCTTTCCCTACTCGAGAGACAGCATTTAGAATCACTTGAACATGCTGGGGGTGGGAATAATAGACAAACTTTGTGTTTACAGTATGTGAAACGAGATTCTTGGGTTCGAAAATCTTTCATGATAGCTTTTTTGTACGTACCACTGTACCTTCAAGCAAATGGTTCTACTTGCTGTGAAAAGTTTCACAGTAAATAGCTCATCAAATTTGTGAAATAACTAATTTAAATCCTCAAAAATATAACTTTATTTCCAACTTTTTATACTAAACAAAAAAATTATAAAATGTGGATATGTACCAATTTCAGTGTATGTTTTGGCAAGTACAATCAAGTGTATACTGTACAATCATTCTATTAATATTTTATTACACTTGTACTTTGTATTTAATTGTTTTTGAAATAGCTATTAGAATAAATACTAATTTTTCATAAAAATGTTTATTGTATGATGATTTATTATTTCTGTTTTGTAAAGTAAGTTAAATGTCTTAAGTGCCCAGTGGCTATAACGTTTAGCCACCACCCAGGAAAAAAACCTCTAATCAGATATTTTTTGTGACAAAATAATGTTTATAGAGGATGAGAACATTACATTTATCAATAACCTTATCACAGAAAAGTGTATTTTAGCTTTGAGCCAGCGAAAGGATTAAGACATTATTATGTGAAATTGAAGTAAAGTAAAAAAATAAAAATAACCCAAAAAATTAATGATTTAGTTTATTTTTATTTGAAGATTAATTCTACCAATTTCAAACAAAGTTATTCATAATTTCCCCCAGGGTTTCCAAATAACATAGTATAAAACTGTCAGTAAGCGAAAAGTACATAACATTTGACAGAATACATTTAAATACTTAGCAGGTGTTCTAAGTGTGAAATCTTGGTTACATGGCATAAATAATGTCTGGTTCCAGCCACACATGACTTACCATAGACCAGCATTGACCATCACGTGTAACTTTTCAAGCAGTTCTGCTACATCTTGCAGCAAAGGGATACGAGAACTTGGTCACATGTAAGAACCCAGTTTTCGGGTAACATAGATATCATGAAAATGACAGACTCACTACGGTCACCATTATCGCATGGAGGATGGAAAGATCAGCTTCTAAAGGTACCAAGTAACCAGATCACTCTTGGGCAGATGACTGACTTAGCTCCTTTGCTTACAGGCTTTAGCTGAGCATAATAGAGAACGGCCTTCACTCCTAAGGTGACCCTAACAGGAGAATACTCTTCCGAAATACTTCTCCCGTTTCGCCCAGGAACACCCCCTCGCCACGATGAGGCAGCCTGCAAGAATAGAGGGGGCTCCTCACAGAGGGAACAGTGCCTTCATCAAGAAGCTTTCTACCTGCCTTTCTAGACGCAATCCAGAAACTGCTTAGTCCTCAGAAGTGAATTAATTGCTATAGACGAGGAATTAAAATCCATCCTCAACAAAACTGACTCTAGCAACATTTGGATCCTTACAGAAAGCGTAAGCTCCATTCAACATCTGCAGGACTGGACTCGTGTGGATGACCTTGTGAGCATTCGAATAATCAATAAACTCAAAATCATAGCAAAATATAGAGACATCCACTTTCAGGGGATTCCTTCCCATGTTAACGTCCCTGGAAATGAAGTCGCGGATTTTTTTTACCAAAAAGGCTGCATTGAGATTTCAACCACTGATTATGCACTCACATACCAAAAGGTTTACTCTTTACTGAAAATTAAGGACAAGCAAATCTCGGTGGCCACTCCCGAACATCCGGGATTAGTAGGAAAACCCTGGGGTTGCTATGGAATTTGACGGAGACAGAAATGATCAAAAGACTGTGTCCAGATTGCTCAGCGGGCATTTCAACTGCATGACCTTCGAATCTGGCCGTAAGGTTTTCCAGACGTGTTCAAGTGCCTATTGTCGGCTTCCCCTGAACATAACATGGATTGTAAGGGGTTAGCTTTGGAAGATGTCCATGCGAGTCCATTTCTGGGGCTGGACTTTTCTAGGGTTAATGGTTCAATAGACCTGATCTAGCTGCAGCTAGATCCTGAAGGAATGGACACAACAACAACAACATGAAAATGATAATAAAAGCTGTCAACAACTTTGATACTACCATGTTGATTCGAGTATGGCAAGAAGTGAACTGAACTGATGGAGTGCTTCTGAAAGTTACACACAATATTCGCGACTTAATATTCAATCATAATTTTCATCGCGCCCCCTCCATACAATAACAATGCATTTAATTCAAAAACACTATACTTTGACGCAGAGTGACAGTACGATTTTAATTTCTTAAGTACCCCGGAGTGAAAAAACGTCTCGCTAAGCCAAAGCATTTATTTCCCCGGACGTATAAATACATCTTTCCGAAGTACGATCTTTTCTGTGTACTGCTGTCTATAAAATTATTCCGAAGGCTTTGGAAGGCAATAAAAGGACTTTGACAACATTTGCGAAGGATTTACTCATTTCAGATTTTTTTTTTGCTTCTTTATTGCTCCCCCCCAACACATTACAAACGCTCCTACGTAGAAAACGGTTGGCTTTCGGAAGCGAATTGCGTAACTTTTAATCGGAAGTTAAAGGATTAATTATAAACCGTACAAATTATCAGGATAATTGTTAATTTTTGTTTTTATTTATATATATGACAAACTCATGGGGTGACTGATAATTAATAAACATGTTCTTAACTTAGTGTTATTAAATTTATAAAATACATTGTGTAACACTGATATATTTATAAGTGTAATACATCAGTGTAAATGTGCATTTTATTTCTTATTATGTCAGAAAGTACTTTATTTGTTTACTTTCACTAAATTAAACACTTTTTTAAATAATCTTTTGTTTTCGACTTTTCAATATGCCCGGGCTCCTGTCGTAGAGTAGTCACGCCCCCAAGGGAGGAGGGGAATTGCTCCACAGTTTAAGAAACACTGCACTGATGTAATACGAAGTTTTCGCATATAGATATACGTTGCAGCTGAAATGTGGAATTTATAACGCAGTTAATATTTCGACTTTTGCTAACTGTTACTTGCTTGTAGCGATTGCAAAATTCGTCCTATTTTTATAAAATAAAAGAGTAAAAATCTAAGAATTTGAAATTCTATAGAGTGTAATTAAATTGTTTCTATTGAAGTAAAATACTTTTTTACTTGGCACATAGAAGTTCTGCAATAATATCCAACTATAACTAGATGCATAATATGCAACTAATAATGACACTTTTTATCGTGTCATACTCCTTCCTTCCTTGATTCATTCCTTGAACAAAATCGCTTCTACATGTGGGATAATTTATAGTAATAAACAATATTATTGTTCTTTCCCCTCCCCTCAAATTTGCAAGGAATAATATTTGATGTTCGCACTCCGAGCATTTCAATCAAATAGCAAGTTTATGAAATACATTCTATAAGTTGATTATGATTATCTAATTTCCGTACAATATTTTTGTTTTCATTTTTATTACATCTTGAAATTGAAAAAAAATTTACTTTACTAGATTAATATAGTTTAAAAGCTTAATTTGTATGTCATCATAACAGAAAGATGTAGTAAACAAACACACACAATTGCTTTTACATTTCAGAATAACATAAATTTATTCAGGCCTAACAAGAAAAATTTGTAGCCACGTTATCCATGTAGTTGTGGTCAGAAAGCGTGGCTAGCGTGTCCTGGAGGTGAGTCCTAGGGCTACTGCAGACAATCCGTGTAAAGGTGGCTGATGCACATGGTGTGGTAGCTAGGAGAGGGGAGCAGCTCAGGAGTCTTCCTCGTCCCTTGACCGAGACTCAAAAGTACACCAATATCCCTTGCGTTGCTTTGTTGTACGACTTTTAATACCCCTCTCACTCCAATATGAAATATTTCAATTGGAATTTTTTTAGCTTTGAGAAATACCAAATTTTAAAAAGAAATTTTATCGAAAAATAATTACCATCGAAATTTAAAGTTTGGAATAAGAATAGTTTTCAAGTCTTTATAAAGTTCTATTGTTTTGATAACGACTAGTTTGATTTTTTTTTTTTTTGCAAAACAAATTTCAATTTTTCAATAAATAAGCATCATCAAAAATATTTTCTTTTTATATTTTCAAACCTTTTTATAAGAAATCAATAACCAGTAAACAGAGCACGTGTTTAAAAAAAATCATGGTGAAATCCCATAAAAATATTTTTATGAGGATCGAAAGCATAAAATATAAATTTCAAAGGTCAAAAATCAATGCTTTTCAGCTTCTTTCAGAACAAATTAATTTCCCACCGAACAAAAGCATCTCTCTAAGAAAAGAAATCGTCTCTTCTCCTTATTTTTATTCATCCTCTTTACATTTCTTAGATTTTCCTTTATTCCCCGTTATAAAGCTTCGTATTGATGGATTGAAGAGACTTAAAGCGCTTCTACCTAAAACTTCCATCACTCTTAATTGAAGCCAATAAAACCTCCTCAAATATTTTCATAATCCAGGCTGAAAGCAACATAGGTTTCTCCGACCAGGAAAACTGCGTAAAAGGAAAAAGAGAAGTGAAATGAATGAATGCATAAAAATGTATTCCCCCTCGAAATTTTCTGGAAAGTAATTTTTATCTTTGGGTAGTATGCCTTCATCGATCCACCATTAGTTGTTCTCGCTGCAAACAAAAGCCGTCAGACAACTTACCATGATGGGGCTTAGAAATAATAAAAAGGAAAATCTTCCGATGATTTGGATGTTGAGTGCATAGCCCCTCTGTACCTATTATTTACTGCAGAACCTCTCTCTAAGTGACAAATTCCAAGGGAATGAATAGAAGGGCGAAAGGGCTTTTAAAAGAAATAATGTACTCGAACCCAACCGCCCTCAACTCAATACTAAAACTTTGTCCATTATTTAAATGTGATTGACTGCCCTTTATTTTGCTGTTTCGTTACCTGCAAGCGATTTGTTTATTTAGGTGTCTGAGATTCATTTAATGCATGTTCGTTTTGTTAACGATGCAGACTTTTAAGAAGTTATTTGGTCTTCTTATGGTATTATGTTAAAGGGAAAATTGAAATAAAAAAATAAGCTTGACTGATGTGTAATTTGATGTTTTGAGTTTGCTTATGGTGAAGGGGTAGCTAAAATGGCCATCATATCTAATTGTATTCAAGAATTTGACGTATATTAAAGGAAGAATAATATGGAAATATACATTGTTACGAATTTTGGGTAATTAATGCTTAATTTTATCATAATTCAGGTGAATAATTTATACATGGATGTTTAATTCGTCAATATTAAGTTCCGCTGTATTTAATTTATGATAAAACTTGTACTATTCGCAAGCAACGTCGCGCATTACATTTTAATGGTGTTTTAATGGAAATTTGGGAAATATTGGCGCTACAGCCAAGATGACATTTTTGACGATTAAATGTTGCGAGTTGGTCACTTCTTTGGCGAGTTGCTGGCCATATGGATGCTTCTGAAATTAATTGCCACGAACTATGATGAAAACAGATTTTTCAAGAAAAAGCTCGAAGGTAGCCACGCAGACTATAAATAATAGTCGTTGGCTGAAACTGAGCCAGTATTACTTCGGCTGTTCAAGAGGACTAGAGGTTGCATGGGGATTTGCTTCAACATTGTGTACTAGTGTTTTTAGACGCTGATATGTGTGTCTAAGGGGTGTAAAAAGTGAAAACCTTTTCTGGAATTTACTGTATTAATTTTTAGTGTTGTATGCTGTATTTTAAGGATTGTTTTTTCACAACAAATTTTCATCGTCATTAAAGAATCGCTTTGCTCTTTCAGATAGATAGTATTAATCCATAAACTTCGATCAACGTAACAATATGTACAGAATCGTGATTCTAAAGTCATGGAATAAACTTTGAGATATATATACATATATACATACTAACGTAATTTTGTACTTAATTTTGTTACAACTTGAGCAAAATTAATTTTAATATATCGGAAAAAGAACAACCCACTCTCTTACTTAAAAAAAAAACGTTTTTGTTTTTTTTCAAAAATTAGTTTATATTTATATAAAATTTAGTTCGAAAATGAAAATTATTATTATTTTTTTTACCTACGCGTACGAAAAATAATATACTAATAATTTCGAACCACTAGACCTACAGTAAGGAAATTTCTTATGCATAATTCTTCTGTTGAGTTGCAATCCACTGAGAATAGGGCTCACGGAAATAAGACTCTCAAGCAGTGGTCACGGTACATATTGATACAAAAATTTCTTCTCTGCAACTAATAGACTTACGATTTGGAACTTGACAAGCTTTTTTTTATTTTGTTCAGTAGAGAACCACTAAACATGGATTTTGCGAAAACCTACTTCGGAGTGAAATAGATAATTCTACCTTAATTTTAGAAATTTAAGTCATGTCATCTTTAAATAGCAATGAGAGTTATAAGAATGTTTTCAACCCAATGGAATACTTAATGCGATATATATATATATATATATATATATATATATATATATATATATATATATATATATATATATGATGAATCCCCAGCCCCTCAAGTGTCAGTTGGGGTAAATATCCTACCAGGACAACTCAACCCACCTCACGCATAAAAACATTTACTTGTACTACCACCGGACTTAAAGAAGACACGTGTACTAAGAACTCACTCGTTGCTGATCAACGCTGAAAGAGCTCTCGTTTTAGTCATGGCTTGGAGTGCATGCTGCTTTACTGAATATTGAGATAAAATATAATAGGATAAACGGCTGCCCGTTGCATTTCTCCTGTCAACCCAAGAATTTGTCCAATACATTATATATATATATATATATATATATACAGTTGAACTTCTATACATGGAAGTCGCTAAATCCCGAATAAAAGTTCATTATGTGGAAAATTCCTTATATATAGAGGTTCATCTTTAAATTTTCTTTAAGTCATGTAAAACAAATTTTAAATCCATAAATATTATGCATAAAATAAGTAATTATTCATAACTTTTGTAAATAAATACATATTTATTTCATACATCTACCTATCAATAAAAAAGGGGAAAAAAGAGAGAAATAAAAACCTGCAAGGAGAAAATTTCTTGATGCGTTTATCCACTTCCTGAAGAATTATTTTTTTCTCTTTTGCTCAAGCAGTTACGTTTTGACAGTTTCGAGGTACAAGAAGCTAAGTTAGCAGAACGACTGATCAACACTACAAATGGACGGAGACTAGTTCAAGGTCATGAGACAAATCCACTGAGAGTGTAAGTCAGTGCTTCTCAAACTGTGGGGCGCACGCCCCTGGGGGGCGCGATGACTATACGAGGGGGGCGCGAGCATATCGAAAATAAAAGATTTAAAAAATAATTAGTTTACTGGAATGAATTAAAACAAAATACTTTCAGACATAATAAAAACTGTACTCTTACTCTGATATAATTTATAGGCGATATTAAGCCATCAAAAATAAAAACTTCTTCAATACCTAATTAGCTATCTTTGATCCTATAACCAAATAAAAAACTTTTATTTGATTTGCTGTCATCCCGCGATGAGAGATTTTTTTATTACGCTTTTTTTAACCTAACATACTACTCTTTCAGAGAAAAACCAGATCCCGGACCCAGAATCGAAAAACTTTAGGAGCATAAAAAATTCATCACTGTCATTATATTTGAAATACTGCACATTATAGCTGTAAACTGTTTGACCTTCTAAGTTATTGGTACAGTTAGTTATGACCCTTCTCTTACGTGTTCTCTGTTGCGCTTTTTTTTTCATGCAAAAGAGTTTTATGATATTTGGAAAAAACCACGAAGATCACATACACACACACAAGCACATGAAGGATTACTTGGCCAAGACATATTTTTATAAATTTTCTCAATGTATAATTTAATGTAACGTTTCACACAATTTTTTAGCAGTAACATACATATTATCATAATGAATATACTTTTTACCCGGAAGTGGTCGTGCGGGACACACAGATTACGAAATCTTTAATTCTGGTAAAACTGTTTATTTATTACCAAAGAAAAATTGAAAAGTCCTTGAAAGTAGGTAAGTAAACTTTCTCTTAGCTAAATTATTCACTGGAATCATGATTTGTATCGTGTACAATAAAATAATTATAAAAAAAAGGATTGGGGTGACTCAATAACCCCGACCGCATCGAGTGCGTGCCTGCTCCCGGGTTAAAACATGTTGAAGTCTTTTCGCTTTAAATATTAAAAATATATCAATTATTCTTCATCGATATTTTATATTATTGATCATTATTTAACATCAGTGGCGCACACAAGGGGGGTCGGACCCCCAAGCCCTTGATTTTTTTGCGATTGATTATAATTCTAAGTTTATAGTACACAAAATTTAGTTAAGTATTTGTTATTAATGATTAATTTTATTAGTTAATACTAATTATTTATTCAAGAATTAGTTTTTTACTGTGTTTTGTTCCCGAAAATCGACAAAATCAAAAGGAACCTGATAAAAGATTGGTGAACTTTCGACCCCGGACCCCCCTTGAAAACTCCTGTGTGCGCTACTGTATAACATCAATTATAAATGCTAATTCTGTGAGGCTTAAAATTACCATTCGCTTAAAACTAATTATAATTTGAGCAACGATTTTAAAAAAATCATTTTACGTTTTTGTAAACATTGTCGAGCACTTGGCTTTGCTTCCCTTACAATTCTGCTATTATATCAATAATGTTTTATTTTCTTGTAAATGAACTCGAGCAAAGAGCGGACACTTCAGCCGGTATACTTTTAATGTATCAGTGCTGCACAGAATATTTTATAACTAATTAATTAATACTAAATTAAGAACAAGTTTAATAAGTATTAATGACGTCCATGAGCTTGTCTTGGAAAGCAAAGTTTTTATAAGGAATGCTTATTATTAGAAATTGACCCTCTGAGTTCTTTTTCTATATTTAGCAGATATTCATATTCAGCCACCGCATTTTGCAATATGTTCAATTTAAAAATTAGAGAAAGGAAAAATAACATAATAATTATCCTATTGTTTTATTTATTTATTTATTTTTTGCTTAAAAGCAGTATACAAAATTTTAATACTTATGTTACTAATTTGTATGGTTTATAATTAAGATCGCCTATTTAACTTTAGCGTCAAAGTGCATTATTATTGCATTCAGTACATTATTAATGTATAAAGGGGGGCGATATAAAAATTGTGATCGAAAAAGGGGGGCGCCAGTATTGAAAGTTTGAGAAGCACTGGTGTAAGTGTATATCGAAGGTGTTTCTAGTGAACTGGGCAATGAGGGTTAAAGGTTGCACTACTTGGATGAAATACCCAGAATTCTATTGTTCTCGGTGAGTTAGGCCCCTAATAAAATCAGTTCAAGATTTATGACCATCATGAATTGTGTCAAAAAAGAAAACAACTTTAATGTCCAGAAATACTTTTAAAATAGGGGCAAAAATTGAATCACAAAAGAAATAGTTCCTATATAGAAAATGCATTTTGTTATTGGGAGGTTATTTTACGAAGAAAATCGTGAAATGTTCTAGGTTCCAGGAAAAAGTTCTCTATAAAAAATTAGCAGTATAGAGATTTGTAATATGGAGGTTCGACTGTATATACACATTGATGGAAACAAAATCCCAACTCTAAGAAAAAAATATTGTAGTGTAATGAAACTTGGACAGTGACATTGTCTTAGTTATCAACTTTTATGATTTAATTTCTGATATAACGGATTAAGTTAAGCTCAAGAAAATGCATTCCAAATGTAAAATGCAGTTAGATTAATAGAGGTGTAACTTGAAGAATTTTTAATGCAAACCTTCCAGTGTGATGGCATTGTGTCCTATACTTCATGGAGTTGTACTTTTTGTGCCAACATTCGGATGGACAGAGCTAGCTGTGGATGATGCTTGAGTTGCCATCCAATGATATCAGATAAGTTCTCAATTGATGACAGATATTGTGATCTCGCAGTACAATGCAATATGTCTACACTCTGTAGAGCACGCTGCGGTACAACAGTAGTGCGAGAGCAAGCATTATCCTGTTGGAAAACTCATCTTTGAATGAATGCTATTCATGAATGACAGTACTTTAGATTGAAGTACAAATTTAAGGTTAGTGTGATTGGGATAATTACGACAGTGTGCGCGCGCTCCAGCTGTCCTGAGAAATAGCTCCCCAGACCCTGATTCCATGTGTAGGACCAGTCTATCTAGGCCGCAGATAGTTAGGTTTCAGGTGTTCTCTTGGTCTCCTTCTGACCAATACTCAGCAATTACTGGCACGAAGGCAGAACTTGCTTTCATGAGAAAACACAACTGATCTCCACCGTATCCTCCAATGAGCTTTTGACTGACACCACTGACGTCACCAAAGCAATCAATGGCTTAGAGTCAGAGGAATACATGCTACAGGATGGGGGAAGTAATAGATTTCTAACAGTTCATTGTGTCACTGTGGTACCAACTGCAGCTCGAATTCCAGCCACAGACACAGTACGTTGAGCCACAGCCATACGTCAAATACGGCGGCGTTCCCTATCAGTAGTGCCACGTGGCCTTCCCGAACCAGAACCACCCCTTGACCATTTCTCCCAAGAATCATGCACAGTGGATACATCCCGATCAAGTCTTTTTGCAACATCGCGGAAAGAAAAAATTAATCTTCTCGTATCTCTATTAAATGACCTAGTTCACACTTGGTGAGCTGTTGATAATGGCTTCTTCGAATTCTTAAAGGCATTCTTGGCTAACATCAATTCAATACCTCAAATTTAACTGACAAATAGCACTTACGAACTTGACAGTACACATTTAAAGCAACCCTGATTTGCAAGTATTGAGTGGCGCTACTAGCACCACACTTAAGCGCAAAATTTGAATCGTTGTCATCTTTCAGATATATAAACACGCCTATCAAATTTCGTTTATCTAACACAAGTCTTTCTTGGCGTTAGGACTTTTTTCCCTCAATGTATGTACAAATATTTATAAAGCTAAGTATAAGTGGAATGAACAGAAAGAAATATTAGCCACATTAGTGCAATAGCAAACTCTTGGGCTTAGGAAAAAAGAATGCAAGTTTAAGAAATGCTTTTTGACCAACCAACTTTCACTTGTAATTTGCCTCTACTACTGGGCTATTGGGAAAGGTGGAAATACTATAAATGTGTATCTATTAGAAAATAAAATATACTTGCATTGCTGGGGCTGAACTGTATTGCCATGCTCTCCCTATTCTTTAATTTCGTTCAATATTTTTTCCTTTTTTTTATTTTACAAATGTCATACTCTACAATAGCAACTATGCCATTAGTGCACGTGCTCTCCAATATTTTTCGACAGCTAAATTAAGGCTAATTAAGTCCACACGACCAAATGTTCAGAGATCATAGGCTGACCAGAGTCAGTCAAAGTACAGTCCGGTGAGTTGCCGATACCAATTATATATAGATGCCATTTCAAACAGTCATGACCTGTCAAAAGTCTAAAATGAGCTACAGTAGCTTTCCTAGGAGCCACAGGACCGCAGGACGGGTCCTTGTTTAAGATGGACCAGTTCTTGTCCTTCGCCATCTCTGAATCTTCCACTTTAAAGTTGCCTTAAGGAATGAAAGATTAAAATCCTCATGGGTTTTTCGGACACAATGGCTCCTTTCTTAGCAAGAATGTCAGCATGCTCTTTCCCAGCTATGTCACAATGAGCTGGTATCCACTGAAAATAGACTTTATGTGGAACTTCTTTTAAGAATGATCTGCATTTTAAAATTTTTTGTGAATACAGAGGTAATTTTGTGATAGAGCCTGCAATGCCGATTTAGAGTCGGAAAAAATTACAGCCTTCTTGAACTCGAAGCTTCTTAGTGATAGTTGCTTGACAGCTACTGTAATAGCTTCAATCTCGTCATCGAAGGCGATAGTAAAAATACCAAGTGACAGGTAAAAACTAAACAATTCACAAAAGACATCGGCTCCAGCAGCACATCTATCTATAAGGGCGCCATCAGTAAAAACATGTAGCTTTTCACTTGTTGGGAAGCGATTGGGAATAGTTTCCAAAGCTATAGTTTTCAGTTGTTCGGGAGACACTTCACTCTTTATCTTTACATGAAGTCCAAGATTTATATCAAGATGAATGTAATCCAAAGGCTCTCAAAGGTAGAGGCAAATTAGAAGTCTCTTGACAAAGCTTCAAAAAACAATCGAACTTCATGGCTGACTGCATGAATCCTTCCTGAGTTTTTAAAATTCTAGTTCTGTTCAGGTCATAATTTCTCTCCAGAAAAGGTTATAAGGAAAGCTTTTTAGTTTTTGAAATAATACTACTGCCTTTCTCTGGATGGAAATCTCATTTAAGAGGACTTGGTACCCTAAAAATCACAAACCTATCGTTTTTTTTTTATTTTCATTTAATCTTATTCTTTGCATTATTATCTTTCGATTGATATATCACTTGTGCATGTCGGAAAGTTAAAAGTTGACTAAAACTTCATTTGAAAACAAATTAGGCAATTCAGCCACACCCCCTTTTTAGAAAAAAAAGCTAAAAAAATGCTTTATGATAAAAAAAAATCTATTTTAGAAATAGAAATAATAACTATAAAAAAGAATGTGTAGTATTAAAAGCAGAATATTTCCGAGGCAATACAATAATGTAATTTTTCTTCCTTGTGAAATGTGTGCATGTAAAATTTTTAAATTAAGGCATTTTATATTAATAATTTTATAATTTTAGTTCTTCTTCCTGATATATTTTTCATAAAAATGTAATACTTTAATATTATAAGAAGAAAAACAGCTAAATTTTCTGTCGTGACAGAAAAAAAATTTTTTTAACATTTTTCTTGAATTTTCATGGACAATTAGTACTCTCTAAAAGTTGATCATTTATAAAAATGTGTGGGTTGAAAAAATATGAAAATGCAATTATTTTAAAGAAAAACGTATAACTAATATCTTAAAGTGGTATTTTAAGTTTAATTAAGCTTATAATAATTATTTTTTCAGAATTATAAACTTTAAACCTGTTTTTCTCAGTTTGTGTTTTTCGAAAGTGCATTCAAAACGCTACTCTTTCGACAATTATTTACCAATCATTTCCATTTTTTTCTTGTGTGTTGAAAATAAAGCATGTAATAAAATTAGGGATCCGTTTTGCTATAAACTGAATACTTTTAAAAAAAAATAAAATGTAAGACATCTTGGCTTTTTCGTTGATTTTTAGCCTGTATATCAACAATTTATTTTTTTTCTCAAAAACGAATAAAGTTATTCTAAAATCGATCCCTAAAGTTGGTTAGATCATCCAAAAAAGAGTATTATAAAAAAAATTTCATGTCAAAAAATTAATTTTTACTAAAGGAGTAAGATTTTAAAATTTTCCCAATTTTCTTCAAAAAATTAAAATTTTTAAAATTGTGTGAATAATATATGAAAATTTTCATCTGGTAACATTTTCTTGAATAGAAACATTGTATAAAATGCTAAAATATATTTTTTAAATACGTAAATAAAGAAGTTTGCTCAAAGGGTGCCAAGTACCTTAATATAAAATTAGAATTATGGAAATTTAATATATACGTATATATATATATATATATATATATATATATATATATATATATATATATACATATATGGGTGTATGTAGTTAATTAATTACCATAAAATATAAGAATTATGGTGTAATTTTAAATATATTAAAAATCAGGGTAGATTAAATTTTGAAAATTAGAGCCAGGAACGTTAGAACTATTATAAGAAGAAAAAATCAATAAACCAAAATGCAAAACCTTTATATTTTCTAAAGTTGTTATTGACTTTGAGCAGTGATGTATGGATAAGTTGATTTATGGGAATCTAACCAACCCCTTTCAGCAGAAAATTTATACATAATATTAAAAGCAAATTAATGAAGGACTGAAAATAAAACTGAAAGTTTTGCATGTGTATACAAACAGTAAGCTTATAAAAAATATAACAAATTTGAAAGTTTAATAAGAAATGGAAATAGCAGCAAATGGAAAATAATTAAATAGTGCAATTTTGAATTCAACAAACATATGTAAGCATTATGTTTACAAATGCATCTAACTAACAAACGGAGAAAAAATAGTTCAGAGAATATTTATCTGGCAATTGACGAGATACAATAAATAGTTATGGTGCCATCTGTATAAAAATTTTGAAACAAACAGAATTTTAAATAAAAGAGAGAAAAAAATTTGTAGAAATTGAAATAAAGAGTGTGAAAAAAGGAATTTCAAATAATTTATGTACTTTTGCTATTGTCTCCTGAAAGAAAAAAATTGGCACTTTAAAAATTTAAGCTAAATTTCTTTTTAAATGTATATATAACTGCTTGATATAAATTTCGCAAGTTAAGTTTTATAGCTAGTTATTTCGACACAGATACATAAATCGTTTTAAAGTCCTTCATATTTACCTTTATAAATTCTATAGTTCAATTGCAAAATCGGTATATATACCAATACAATATTCTACATTTCAAAAAGAAAAATATAATGTTCCATTTTTTAATAATTTTTAAAGAAGTATTATAAGATGCTGTAGCTGGAAATTGAAAGAATTTTGTAAAAAGACCCCTTTAAAACTGTAGTTGAAAAATTTCTATCCAGTTTTCCTATTTGCATTTCCACAGTAGATCTTCAGCAAAATGTGCATCAGATGCCTCTCTTTTTACAATAACGAGTCCCTTTTCCATTCAGTCGTTATCTGGTATCTCCGAATCTGTTAGAAGCTTCAAGAGACAATGAAACAAGATGCTCAATAGAGGACAAAAGGACTCTTTGCACAGAAGAAAATTATTTTTAAGTATAAAGAAAACCTGCTGATCAGCGTTCTTTTTTTCTATTTATCTTTCTTCTTTTACATACATATATTCGGATTTCTCTTCATTTTTTTACCCAATGCCCGACTAGCTGTTACTTAAATGCGATGCTCCTAAGTTTTGTTCATTCATTATTTTTTAAAGTACTACACACTAGCAACTTACACAGAAAAAAGAAATCGATAAATCTCTCTTGAGAAAAGTATATGCATAGATGCAGAAAAAGTCTTCAAATTGGGCCCAAGCTATGATTTACTTGGTTTCTTTCCAGACTCTTCTTTCTTTGTGTCTTATTCACTTAATGAATAAGGAAAAAAATTAAGGTACAGGAAGAGAGAGAATCTAGACCATGCATGACAGGAAGACAATATCTTTCGCGGAGCTCCCTCTCGTTAAAAGTTGTTTAGTAGAAAGAATTCCACATGAAGCTAGAACTTTATGAATTCCGTTCTTTCATGGTCACTTATTTCACGTTGTTACACAAAGAGTTTCCACAGAGAAGTTCAGCTCATAGGAAAGGTAACTTCGGAGTAAAGGGGCTGTAACTTGAAATAGGAGCTCTTCAGCTTTTGTAATAGGAATAATACGAGTTCCGGTGATTTCTTTTGGCTGCTAAAAATGATCAACTATTAGAAACAAAAATGTATTATAGAATAAATAAATATGGCATACGAAGGTGTGTACAGAAGTATGCTTTAAAATATCTGAGCTTTAATGGAATTTATATTTTAATCTTATATGTTTCACTTTTAATTATTTCCCAAAAGTAGCACACACACAAAAAGGTCTTTTTTTTTAAAAAAATATCTTTTTCAATTTTTAAAAAATGATTCTTCGATAACAAAAATGAAGAAAAAATATTCAAAAAAAATCGGAAGTTCTTTCTTATTTTAAATTTAACCCTTTAACTATCAACGACGTATATATCCATCTCTCTCAACCGGTGCATGTAGTGCCATGGACGTATATAAGTCTTTCCGAAATATGATTCTTATGTTTGCGCTGCTACCAGTTAAATGAGTAACCATTTTAATGTTATTGTCAGTGTACGCTTATGCTATTATAAACTTATTTCAGAGAAAAATTTGATTGTTTGAGCCTTTCCTTCCTCTCCTTTCACGCCTCAATACACTGCGTATGTGAACTTACGAGAAAATAGTGGAACTAGGGAATGTTTGATTGATGGTTAAGGAATAATTGGCTAAATTCATAACGGTCACATGATAAATCCGATCACGTGATCGATATTGAATTCAAAGCTAACATTAGATTTGTACTTGTTGTTCTACTTGTAAAATGTTGATAAAATTTCAAATTTGATTCTTGTGAAATATGTTCAAGTATTAAGGGTTTTTATAAAATGTGTGTTTTTGAAAATTTAAAAAAAACTAACATATTATACGTGTATATGTTCCGTAAAATACATTTTGTGTACTTATGTGTCAAATAATTGCTGCACACACACACACACAATATCTATTTTTTTGAAAAAAAATCCCTACAAGAAGCAAACGTTGCCAACAGTGACATGCATGAACTGAGTGAACGGAAACACGTGCTTACATTTATCACGTGACTATGACGTCACATCTTTTTAGCTTGTTGATTCCTTGCTGTGGTATTTGGTCTACAACGAACAAACGGTGCTCCAATTTTTCGAAGAATATCGGTTTTCTTGTTCTCATTATGTAATATTTTAAAATCCTATATTTTTTACAGTTGAATAATTCCAAATTTAACAGACGACCATTTTTTAACCATATTTTTAATAAGGTAAATTGGGGGAAGTTGCCACACTTAAGGAATTTTCAATTAGTACATTGAAAATTGAATTAACAAGACCACGTAATAAAAATATGCATTATTTTTCAATATTTAATTGGTTATGTATACACTTTAATTATCTTCTTAGTATTAAAGTAAATTTCAGTAAATCAGAGTGAAAATATTTAAAATTTAAAAATAAAAAATGTAATGCATTGAGATGGCTTTGAGTATAGTTTTGAGTATTTCTTTAGAATTCAGTGATAAAACCGCTTCCTAAACTTTCAACTCTGCTGACTTTCACAAGCGGCCACATCTGAAAATTGAATCATCGAATAATTTTTATCACAAATGTATGTATTTATAAAGATTTTGCTTTGAGATAAATTGATGGCAAGTTGCATTCAAGTTTTAATTGGCTTAACTTTCAATTATTTATCAGCTCAGAGTTTTGAAAGTTCAGCAATTTGAGAAAATCATATTTAAATTAGAATGTGATAACACACCACTACATTTGAAATATGCCGGCTGGGTGTCGTAATTTGTTTATCGCTGACCTTGTGTACCCAAGGTTGCGGGTTCGACTCCAGCCCAAGTCGGTGGATTATCCTGTTGCAAAAAATTGACAGCGGTCATATCATGTGATTATACAGGATGAAAAAACGATCCTTTGAGTGTCCGTTTGGCTTGGATGCTCACGGTAAAATTAAAATTTTCAGAACAAGTTTCTCTCTTGCATCGGCAGAGCTCAGAAGGAACAGGGGCTGCGATAGCCCAGTGGTCAAGGTATCAGATCATGGCAGGCATGTCATGAGTTCGATCTCAGTATCACTAAAGCACCACTGTGTAGGACAGTGATGCACTTTAAGTTTTTCGAGAGCTGAAAGGTCGTCCCGTGGTGTGGTGTGGTAGTTAGGAGAGGGGGTATCAGCTCCGGTGTCTTCCACGTCACTTAACCAATGTTCAAAATTACTTGGCTCATCGCAGAAAGCTCTCGCGTAGCTAAACAGAGTGACGTTAATATTCACTCAGTCTCTCACTAGGGAAGAAACTGGGCGTCAAAATTACTTGCGGTAATTCAGCGTTTCTCAAACTGTGGGGGGCGCACCCCTTGAGGGGGTGATAACTTTACTAGGGGGGCGCGAGTATATCGAAAAGTCGAAAACAAAAGTTTATTTAAAAAAAAATTATTAAGTTACTGAAAGTAAATAAACAAAATACTTTTTGAAAAAAAATATAAAATACACATTTACACTTATATAATACACTTATAAATGTATTAGTACTGTACAATTTGTATTTTATTATTAATTTAACACAACTAAGTTAAGAACAAGTTTGATAATTATCAGTGACCCCATGGACTTATATTAACACTTATCTTAATAATTTGTACGGTTTATAATTAATTCCTTAACTGCCGATTAAAAGTTATGTGATTCGCTCCTCAATGCCACCATTTTTCACGGAGACGAGCGTATTTTGATGTTTTTTTAGGGGGAGGAGGACACACTGTCAAGGTCCTTTTATTGTATTCCAAAGCCTTCGGAATAATTTTATGGATAGCACTGCACAGTAAAGATCGTGCTTCGAAAAGACGTATATATACGTCCAAAAATTAATGTTTTTGGCTGAGCGAGACGTTTATATACGTCGTTAGCACATAAGAGGTTAAAGTCGTATTGTAACTTTAGTATCAAAGTATAGAATTATAGAATTCAATACATTGTTATTGTATGGAGGGGTGCGGTATGAAAATGATGATTGAATAATGGGTCGCGTGTATTGAGAATGTTTGAGAAGCACTGCGATAATTGGTTTTGCCTAAACGGTACCGCTCTAAAAAGTGTTACAAGCTCCTGGAGGAATGTACTAAGTCTGAAAAGGTAGAAATACCAATACGCAGCCCCATTACAGAATAAAGAACATTTAAAATTTTACACATTTTTGTGGCGAATTATTTTGAAAAATATGAACCATGGTAAAAGAAACAAACACATTTATTTTATCACATTCATTTACTTATTTCTGTCTAATTAAGGATTTTATATTATACAAATGTCTTCCAGGCTTCGAAATGTCAAGCTATCTTCAGCTGGCATTGTCAATATTTCAACGGTACCTAACACTTCCCCTTTACACTAAACCAACAGACGAACTAAAATCGTTTGAATATAATATGCTTTATTGCTGTTGGGATTTTTCTTAGAAAGCAAAGCGTTAAATCACGCAAAATTAAGAAAATCAGCTATTAAGAATATATAAATAGAAGGTCACAATAAATAACTAGATTCTGTAATATAATATCAGATATAATTCTGTGATGAAAGCAGAATAAAAATTATTAAGAACAAGATTGGTAAAAGCAGGTTTGTATGTTAGAAAGACAATATTGATATAAATACCCCTGAATTGGGAAATGTAGTAATTATTTATTTCATTGTCTCAATTTTAGTTATTTATATGCCAATAATTTTAAAGTATTTTACAAAATTTAAATCTAAAAAATAATAGATCTTGACTTATCAGCAAGGTAAACCTGTTTTTTTGGGTTAGATTTTTTTGTACTTAGATATTTCTACTGTAATAGTGAAAAAGTTTGAATCCTATTTTAGTGCACTGCTTGGCGCCTGTTCATTTCTGTTACTGAACTGGCTTAAATTTCGTCAAGTTAGCTATCCTTTTTTTGAGCAAAACTAGTAGCAAAACTTTTTAGTGAGCAATAGTTCCGTTATGTCTGTGACAACCCTTATAACTGTAAAACAGTGGTAATTAAGCCAATTTAATTTTTTGACAATGTTTATATGAGTGAGTACCGGAAGAATGATCAGATATAAATAGGATACAAGGATTAAAGATTTGTTTTTTAATCATGTAGAAGTAAGGGGATAGAAATAATTGCGATTGAATCTTGCATGAAAAATTTAACACAGATGAAAAGTATGATATTCCGAAGATTGGAAATTTTTGTCCGGTATCGCAACAATCGCCAAGTTGTCTACCCCGATTTCCTATGTGTCGTATGTGCGCTGAATTG
Organism: Trichonephila clavipes; assembly: GCA_019973935.1. Taxonomy (NCBI): domain Eukaryota; kingdom Metazoa; phylum Arthropoda; class Arachnida; order Araneae; family Nephilidae; genus Trichonephila; species Trichonephila clavipes. Next base: position 302,299 of record BMAU01010910.1, read on the forward strand.
GCAAATAGATTCTTCGCTTCATATAATGTCGCCAATAGTTTGTGATAATACGTAAATACCTTTTGTCCTTACATCACGACATGTCCTTCCACAAATTATTTATTTTCAAGTTTTGAAAAACCAATGTGTTGGCACCATTTTGGCACGATTTCATAATTTATCGCCAGGCAGTGCACCAAAATAGAATTTTCAAGCAAGTAAATGATAAAGAAAATGAAACAACGCCATAATAATTTAAAAATCAATTAATTACAAATATTCTAAAATTGTAGCTTCAAGATGGTAAATTACTATTATTATGGAAAGATAAATGCCTTTAAATGCATACTTAAACGGAAATAATAATCGTTACAGAAACTTAACTCCAATTATTGGTAATTCATTTCAACAAAATATACAATGCACAGATTTAAATATAGGATATTCTTCGAAAATAGCTATTTAAAAGCTATAAATGTATCATTAGGGGATATTTATCGAAAGTGCTTAATCTAGAGTAATTTTGAAGAAATTATTTTCGCTCATACATCAAATCCCTTTTTCTATAAAAAATATATTTTTTGCAGCTTGTTACGTGAAAATCACTTTGAAACCATCTCGATTTTTACTGTTTCATTGACCCCAATGCGCTCAAAACAATTAGCTATCTAGCAAAAAAGACTGTACAGATATTTTAGATGTTAAAAGTGTTTTCATAAGTAGCATTTTAATGCTTTAATAAGTAGCTTTGTTAATGATTTAAATGAGCAAAATGCTTAATCAACAATCAAATAAAAATAAAGAAAATGGGGTATTGATCGGTTAAAGAGTTACGGTATTTATCTGTTATTGCTTTTCCGTGTTGTCGCTAACTTGAACATTAACGATTTTATACGGTAATATACCTTTACTGGTACTTACGTATTATCGCAATTGTATTAGCGATATTGTATGAAACGAAACACATGTGGCCAATTCAGCGCGTACGACACATGCAAAATATAGGTTGCTAACTTGGCGAGTTATTTTGAACTTTGGCTTTGCTGAGATTGTACATAAGAACCCATTTATTACAATCACAAAGGTGATGGGACAGAATTTGACATTTTTTCTACTTGTGGCTGTGTTGGACTTTATAGTCCTTATCGCAGCATTCATCAACGTTCAGGATAACTCGCCAAGTTGACAACCCCAATTTAGCATGTGTTCGTTTCCTATAATGTCGCCAATACGTGGCGATAAAACGTAATCGAAATAGTTCAATAAAATATTTGGTTGATTGCAATGTTTTTTTTTCTTTTTAATTTGACATTAAAGTGAAATAATTTTTTCAACAATATTTGCATTTAGTGTTTGGATATAAAACTATTGTTTAGACTACGAAAAAATATAATTTATTGTGTAGTAAAAATTAAGAATTAAATTTAGACAAAATATTTTTAGGATCTACTTGGCAAAATTGGCAATTTTTTGGTGGCCACTAAACAGGTCACGAAATTATCAATATGTTTCGTTATGCCTGAAATCAGAAATTATCAAAATCAACCGCATACTAAAAAAAGAAAAATACAAAATTTAATATTCCTAGTATATCACAAATTCGTATAAAAGTATAAATTATGCCAGTCCTAAAAATCAAAAATTCACTTTCGAGGCTAGAATCATTCCACAGAAATTTGAAAATAAGTTTAGAATAGAATGAATTCTCACATGAAGCAATACATTTTTGTTAATGTACTCAAAATGGTTCTTCGAAGTGGACAAAGTGTCATTCATAACATTTTTCTCCTAAAAATTAATTTCTAAGGGAACAAAATCAGTTGACCTTTCAACGTACTTAACATTCGACATTATTCGAAATCAAACCTATAAGAATGCATCATTGTATCAAATGACTTTTTTCCTTTAGTTCCAAACTATGAAAACAAAACCGCAAATTTCACTTCACCGTCATATTACTCTGCAAAATTAACTGATGGAAGTTTCCAAGGACAATAATATAAATTCTAAAATAACTACATGCACAATGATTATTGAAATTGAGAACTCTTAGCAAAGTTTTTGAACAACAAAATAATTATTTTTCCTAGAAAATAATCATCTGTCGTTTTTTTTAAAAAAATAATATCTGCTGGAATTAAATAATGAATAAAAATCAAGTCCATGTAGCACATGACTTATCGGAACAAATCAGGATTTCAATGTAACAGAGCTTTCAAAATTTGAAAATTTCCCAGAATTAAATTTGTATTGCCACATATTATATCTAAAAAAGAAGTAATAAATATGTGACTGTGGTACCTTTATAAGCCAGTAACAACCTCTATTCGACGATGTTCATTTCAGTACAGTGGATATGTTACGTGCTTACAAATTGGAAGGTCCCTGGTTCTATCCTTCATTGGTGACCCTGGCTAAACTTTGAAACAACACAACCTTCACGGAGCAGACGTTTATCCCCCGCATGAGCAACAAAAAGCCGTCAAACCCGTTTGACGCAGCACAGCAAAGCCAACAGATCACACGACTCAGCAAAGCCACTAAATCCATACGAAGCAGCACTCAAGCCATCAAACACAAATGACGCAATAACAACAACTCACATACTCGCCATAACTATGGTATCGTTCGTTCACCGACTCACTGACAGGGCAGTGCGTGGTGGTGTCTATATAAGCCAGTAACAACCTCTGTATTACGATGAACACATTTTAGTATAGTGAATATGTTATGTACTTACGATCAGAAGGTACTAGGTTCTAACCTTCAAACATGAAGTTCTTCCCTTTAATCAATTTTTTTTTAATTTCTTACTTTCTTAGAATTAATATACACACATATAAGTATCTTGGATACGAATGTAATATCGCAACAATGACAGTGTTCAAGTTTAATGTTCAACTCGTCAAGTTGTCAACCCCGATTTCGCGTATTCGTGCTTATTAAATTGGTAACCATGTGCTTCGTTTCATATAATGTCGCCAATCCGGTTTTGATAATACGTAAGTACCGTATTTTGAAAATAAAAATTCATTTCAATTAAAATTTATGAAACATAAATTGAATAAAGTTTGTTTTTTGCAGAAAAATATTAAATTTTAAACAAGTTATACTCATTTTAATTCATCTCAAGAATAATTTTCTTACTGCACCAAAAACAACTAAATGGAACCAAACAAAATACAAGATCCTAAAGAGCTGTTGTATCTTCTTGTGGAATCGGCTGAATCATTTGACTTTGATGCTGCCGATTCTGCTACTCCAGAAGATGCCATGAAATGTCTGAAAGTGTTAAAGCATTACATCAGGGTAGTTTTTGGAAACAAAAACGTTAATTTATATCTGAAGCTATATCTAAATTATTGTGGTTTAGAAGCAGAAGTTCCTGGATCTGTAGTTGGTGGCTATAAATTTGCATTGGATCTATTGAAACATAGTCATGAATGCTCTGGGAAAGATTGCGTCTTAAAATACAGGCAGAGAAAATCAAGTAGGCAGGATTTTGCATCAAGAATAAAGAGGACATGCACCAGAAATAAGATTTCTGTAAAACGACAAAAGAAATTTCCGGATGAAAATGTAGAAAAAGGAATATCAAATCAAAAAGAAACACCATCTTATATAATTTGAAAATAGGTGTATTTATTTTTTTAATGTAATGAATTTTTAAATTATTTAAAGCTAATTTTTTTGCGATAATAAAATTTACATATGTATTAAGCAGTAAATGCTAGTCTTTTTCAAAGTATTGACTTAAATTTTTATAATATATGATAATAAAATTTTATAGATTTGTTCTTTAAAAACAACATTTTTTAAATTTTTTTTTTATTTTTATACCACAACTTTAAAAAAATTAATAGTAATTTTTAAAATGCCAAATTATATATAGGTGTAAGAAATTTTTGAAAAAGAAAATGCTTTTTGAAAGCAAATTTGTGACAAAAATTAAGTAATATTATAATTAAATTTTATCAGAATACTAGCAAAATACTGAATACAGTCTTGAAATGAAGCATATTTCTCTTTTTCACTTGAATTTACATTTTTTTTCTTTAAATAATCATGTCTACACACACACACACACACACACACATATATATATATATATATATATATATATATATATATATATATATATATATATATATATGTGTGTGTGTGTGTGTGTGTTAATTAATACTTTAAATACTTTTATTGTTATCTTTCTTTACCATAGCATATATGCATAACTTAATTTTCCTTCAAATGTATTTTCACGTAATGGAGACTTTTTGAACTGTTACCTTAAATTGAATGTTTATGTTAATGAAAGGAGATTATATATCGTATTATTTGTTTTTGCGCGCAGAAACTAATTCGGTTGCAGATAAATAATTATATGAATGTTTTCTTGAAGCATTGTGTATTCTAAATCATTATTTAAAATACTCATGTGTTATGTCATAATTAGTCCTCCAAAAATAGCGTAACTAATGAATTTCACAATTCTCTCTTTCATTATAGCTGGACAGATTTTATACCTTTCTTAATGACTTAATGGGAAAAAATGTTTTAGTGTTAATGAATGAATGAATTAATTAAAAGTACATAAAATTATTTAAGGCATAAAACTTCCTTTTTTACCAATAGTATTTTTTCACTTATGATTTTTCATTACAAAAATAGACTAAAATTCAATTTTTAAAAATTATGCTCAAAATCGTCCGAGCTCTAGAGTTTAAAAGAGGATTACTCAATCCCTCAAGTGGACAAATTTTTCCTCAAATGTTCCAAAAAAGACACTTTTTATTTTATATAAGTAAAAATTATATATATATGGAAGAATTTTACTTATATATATTTTTAATTAAAAAATTTTTAAACTATTTTTTTATTTTATAATTGAGGAACATAAATCCCGTTAAATATTTGCTTTTTATAAGTACATTTTGCATGTTATGAAAAATCGCTCTCTCTCTCTGTCTATCTCTCTCTCGTTCCCAGCTACCTTAAAAGAATTTATCTCATACTTTCAAAAAAATGTCATGTTTGAACCTTTTTCACAAAAGGTTGAGGAATTTGTGTATGTGTGCATGTATATATGCACATACAATTTGAAGCATGGTGTAAATACTAAGTCTTACATCACAATAAAGACATAGACAATATCAACATTTTTGGGTTCCATTTTCATTCCTTCTTAAGCACTAAATTGCATATTGTAATACCTCTTCTTTATCGAGTATTTTCAAGAAACTAAATTCCTGTCTTCAATGTAAAATTTCCGCCTTCACCATAAAGAAAATCCCGATGAGAAGTATTTCAGTACCATGGATCTGCATCTCTTAAGAACTAATAATCTCACTATGAGAATTAGAAATACACTGGTGTGCAAAAATTAAGGACGAGACGGTTTTTTCAATATAACTTTGTACAAAAGCTTTCCAAATCAACAAATTTAATACCGTAAGATCCCCAATACGTAAGGGCATGTGTAATGTAAGCAACACTTACTAAAAGAGAAATCAGAGGGATAAAAAGAAGCTTGATTGAAAAAGTAGCATGGAGCGCAATGCGACTGAAGGCCGAAACATCCCTGTGATGGGTGTCCAGCAAGAAACATCCGGTCTTTAGTAGGGGATATGATCTCCCCTGACTGCTAGGCAGGTTTCACAGCGTCTGCCCATACTGAGAATGAGGGTGTCAAAGAGTTGTTGAGGCATTGCTGCCCATTCGTCTTGCAGCGCCAATCGAAGCTCCCGAATCGTTACTGGTGGTAAGGTACGAGCTGCCAAGCATCTACCTAGAAAATCCCATACATGCTCGATGGAACTGAGATCCGGAGATCGTGCCGGCTAATCCATACGTTCAATATCCTCACTCTCTAAGAGCTGTTCGGCAGCTACTGTGCGATGACTTGGTGCATTGTCGTCCATGAAAAGGAACTGCAGACCCATAGCGCCTCTAAAAAGACGCACATATGGAAGAAGAATCTCGTTACAATAACGGGTCCCGTTGACTCAACCTGCGTCGAAGATGTGAAGGTCTGTACTACTACCAAGCATGATGCCTCCCCAAACGAGAACACCGCGACCTCCATACCTGTCCCTTTCAACCATGTTCGAGGGATGATTGCGGCTTCCCTGCTCTCTCCAGATGAGTATGCGATGAAAATCGCTACTCAAACTGAATCTGCTCTCATCTGTAAAGAGTGCTGGTCCCCATTCATTGTCTCTCCAATTCCGGTGTTCCCGGCACCACAGAGAACGCCTTCTTCGATGGGCAGGCGTTAAAGGTACACACCGTACAGGGCGTCGTGCAAACAGACCACAACCATGCAGTCTTCCGGCCACGGTAAAACGCGATATCGGTCGTGCAGTCGCCCGTGTCGTGTGTCTAGCGATTTCTCCCGCTGTCTGCTGCCTGTTTCTTCTGGCCTGTAAGACAATGTACCGGTTATCTGCGGGTGTGGTTCCTCGTGGACGACCACTACTGAACCCCTGGATAGCTGTTCCTGTAGTTTGAAATTGTCTCCAAAGTCGTGAAACGATGTTGTGAGCAATTCCGAACTCTGCAGCCACACTTGTCACACTGCGGCCTTCCTCCAACTTCCCAATGATTCGACCTCGGGTAAAAGCATTCAGATGTCATTTAACAGATTGATTATTCGCCATTTCTCGCTGAGGCAGCGACTCGGTGTGATTTTAATTGCTATACGGCGTGTAATCTCTTTGCCAGAAATACTGATCTTACACCGACAACATGCTTTATACTACTCAGACACTCCCCCATTACGTCTACCTGCATATCTGCGCATGTGCTACCGTACATTACCTTACTTAATCTCCTGATTGGTCTTTCTGTCCGCTCTGCCTCTTCGTTCAGCTGATATGCTAATTTTTCGACTTCGTCCTTAATTTTGCAAGCCAGTGTATGTGCAAATCAAAGGTAGAAAAAGGAAAATACCAGTGCTCGTACTGTGTACAGGTAAACTGGTTATTGCCAGATTTTGGTAACCGTATGGTATACGGGTGAACCAATTAAGAGGTTAACGTTAAATAAGCTTCTGAGACATTTGATGATATAAATTTTTCGTTCTATATTTTATTAAAATTCTAAAACAAAAAATGAACTATTTTGTAACAGTAAAAATATTTTAAAATTGAAAAAATGATATTAATATGTTTTTAATAATTAATAATTGTATGCATACAGAAAGGAGATTAAAAGTAAATTATTACATGCACGACACATCTTTAGGTATTTTCATATTAGCCGAGTCCCAATGGCTGTTTTTGGGAAATTTCAATTGACCTTTGTGAGCCTTAACAAATATTTGTTAGTGATAGAAGTAATATCTTTAAAATGGAGCCAAATAGGTTGCCATGTTTTATATTATCGTTGGTGATCTAGCATGCAGCCCATATACGTAGGTAGCAAACATTTTATGCATGGATTGTACACCGAGTACCATAAGGCAAAGCCAAGTTCAACATTTAATGGGATAAATTCGTGTGACACCATAGTCATAGGATATCTACAAACAAGTGTTTCGAGTCAATTAGATCATAAATTTATGTAACGTCATAGCCACATGATAAATGCAATCGTTCGCTTTCGCCAACTTCTTTTTACAGGTGTTTATAAAAAGCATATTTATAAACACTACTAGTGCTCGCTGGTAAAAAAAAATGCTCTGGATTTTAAAGTACACGAATAATATAAGTATTTTTTTAATTAAAAAAATGTTTTGAAGAATTTAATAGTGAAACATATTTATTCAACTATCAAATCTGAAATTTTATTAAAACTTTTTACAAATAGAACAAAAAGTCTGATGTCAGTATTGTATGCTAAGTAGAACACGTGATTGTATTTATCACGTGGCCGTCCTTAAGATATTCGACTACCCTAAAATCATGATTTTTTTTTTTAAAAAAATGACAATTTTTTTATGATTATATTTTATAGGCCATCTTATTAGATTTATAAAAATACCAAGTGTTTTATTTTCCTCTCACTAAAACAAAAGCTACAAGTGTTTTAGTAGAAGCAAATGCCATAACTTTACATGAGATGTCAAACTTTAAAAATGCGTTTTACTCGAAATGTGTTTTTTTTTTCGAAAAACTCAAACAGGGAAAGCGATTGCTCAAAAAGTTTTGAAAATAATTTGCTGAAATATCTTGTGTATATTTTGCATAATAGTAGAAGTGTTTTGACCTTCAGATTTATCGATCACTGTTTTATTTCAAAATTTACTATCCTTTATGTGAATATATTCACTGTTTTTTTAAGCAATTTCATATAATCACTAAGATAAAAGGCTCTAGTTTTTGTAAAAATTTAAATATCTCTTATCTTGAATGTCATTTCAAACATGAATAACACAGTAACACAACAAAATTGAAAAATTGAGAATTCGTTCATAAAATTTTTGCACAGAGCGGGCCCCGTTTATGTAATTTTTTGTACATTTTCACCAGATTTTCCCCATTTTAATTATAATAAAAATTATTTCTGTTTTCAGTTTTAAAAGTTTTCCCTTAAAATGTACTAAATAAATCTAAAAATAAAAAAAAAATCACTATATTTCCCTTTTTACAAAAAAAAGTTGTTGCAAGTGGTCGGAAAGCTTAATTTAGCCCAATCAATTTCCTCTAACAGTTCAAGAAATAATCAATGAATAACTATTGGAAGATAACTTACGTTACGGGCCCACATTTTAATGTATTCTATTTAATTACCGATTCATTTATTAGGCGATGTAGTTAACGGACATAATTTTATGTGTTTAAGTGGAAGCAGTATAAAATAAAAGACTGTTTGGATCACACACATAGTCTGTATATTTTTACAGAAAAGTAGAAGTGGGTAAACTGTGTTTTCTGAAATTAAGTATATTAATTAAATGAAGCAATTAACTTAAATATCCAAATTTGTTTCCCTTAAAGTCAATAAAAATAATATCAATTTGTGCGGATGAGATGGCAATGTTAAAAGTTATTAAGGCTGTCCCATTTTTTTGTTTGATAATTTTACAAAGTCTAGTTCCACAACATAAATTATAAAATAATGTTAAATGACTCCTTAATTTTCTTGAAAGAATATACATAGATAATATATGAATTCCAGTAATTAGATTATAGCAATTAAGATGTTTTTATTAGTAGCTTAACTTTCAATATCTCTGTTGCTAAAAATAAGTTTCTTTTTTAAGAAAAAGTACATGTTTGTATCACAAATAAGTGTTAAGCTCATAGTAGATATGTATTGAATATTTTCGTGGTACAAAAATTATCAACAGTTCACGCGATTCATGTAACTTAATGGACAAACTTAAAATTTATTGCATCATTAAATAAATCGTGTAAATTTTTTCTTAATGTTAGAAACTTTGAAGTGTACTGTAAATTGAATTGATACAATTGTTGTATTTTCATGCTATGCAATGTATTAATAATTAAGAACTTATACTAGACTATAGTTTTTAAAGGGAAAAACAATCAACATTTAAACAATCATTCAATATTTCTACGATGATGATTAATTCATATTATTAATCATTTCTCCGATTTAATAAAAATGTAAGGATTTAGTTACGAGTTCGTATTAGTTTTGACTAATGTTCAAAAATTCTGAACACTTACTGTTATAAAGTGAAAAATTTGAGTTTATATTACTATAAGATTTTAAAGTGTGTATATATATATGTGTGTGTGTGTGTGATAGTCGGTGTGTCGGTGTGTACAATCCTGACAATAAAATTCGGTGAATAGTCCTGTAACATTAACGTAGATGAAAAATTAACGAAAGTTACCTTACTGTCCTTCGAAATAGTTCCCTCCCATTAAATATCCCCGACAAAGGCACCGCTGAGAACTGGAATACATGACCTGGAAACTTTGCAAGAAGTCTTCTTTTGAGATGGAGTTCAAAAGCCTCGTCACATTTCGTTGGATGTCATATATATCATCAAATCCCTTTCATTTGAAAGTGAGTTTGAGTAATGGGAATAGGAAGAAGTCTTGAGGATTGAGATTTCGCAAGAATGGTTGGAGTTCAATATGCACCACCCCCTTATATTTCCCAGGAACTGACTATTTAACGATATTGGATGTCTGAGGGCGAGCATTGTCGTGAACAAAAAAAAAAAAAACATGAACCAAGTTGTGCATATTGGGGTCGTACCCTGCGTAGTAGAATCACATAAGTTTATTTCGATGTCTTGTCAAGCTTGCAACAAAACTTTAAATTGATCTTTTGTTTGTTGTTATCTTGTTCTCGGTTAAGAACCTACGCCTCTAACAAGGACTTTGTAAAACAAGTGTCGTCTCGAAAGGGAGGGAGTGAATATTAGCATCGCAATGTTAAGCTACACGAAAGCTTTGGGCGACGGACCTCATAATTTTGAACCATAGTTAAGTGACGAGGAAGACACCTGAGCTGGGACTCCCCTCTCCTAACTACCACTCCACGCAAGGATGTTTGAGCTCTCGACAGATTTAACGTGCATCGCTCCCCTACACGGTGGGTCTTTGGTGGTATTGGGCTCAAACTCAAGACAAGCCAACCACGATCCGTTACCTTGACCACCAGGCTACCGTGGCCACAAAACAAGTCTCTCACGGAACACAAACGACGCTCATCTGAGCAACGGGGGAGGGGCTGATGGTCAACCTGATGGTGATGATGTTTGCATGTGTTGCTAGATCGGCCGTTCTGATTTCCTTCACCGAACACTTCATTGCCAGAGGTTGTATATAAATATATATATATATATATATATATATATATATATATATATATATATATATATATATATATATATATATATATATATATATATATATATATGTATATATTAATTAATTAAAAAATTGGAATTATATGAATTTTGTTATACTAAATCTCATTTCCAATTTTCAATGGCGGATACAGAAAGTAAAATACCAACGATTTCAAATAAAATTAAAAATTTTATAAAATAAAAATTTATAATATATCCAAGTGCAACCTCGGATTTAGAACCGATAAGTGGGGCTAAACTTGTTTGATGGCGCTAACCTTCTCCCTGTTGCAACTTGGTAAGTTAAAATCGGGAAATATCCATTTCTCAAAAATTTAAAATTTAATGTTTAAAAAATTAAACTATTCGCCATCGCTTTCTGAAAGATATTATAACATTAAAATGTTAAAACTCTAAAATAATTAAGTGCACAATATAATTGAACCATTGAACACCAAAGATGATGCACCCATCTTTAAAATAGTCGTATAAGAAGAAAAAATATTTAAAATCCGAAAGTTCAAATTAAAAACCCAGTATATTCACAAATTAATAGCGTAAATCATAAAAACTCACCCAAGAGCATCCTATTAATACTTCAATTCTCACTTTCTGAAAGATTTCTCATATTTCCTACACCACTCCTATATTGCTCATATCTCCCCCTAATGCCATGTTAATCCAAATGATCCATATTTACACATTAGAGTTTTAACTATTTAGTATTAGATTCAAACCAGATTGCATGCAAAAAAAGAGGCATAAGCAATATCAATAAGAGTTTGGGCATAAGAGTTTGATTGGTCATAAATAATTTTAAAGTGCAGTCTTGTAAATATTAGTCTATGCGTGTATTAAAATGTATCCGGTGTGTGGAATGCACATATTTTTCACAGCTGGACCATTAACAAGCTGACTTTGTGGACCTAATGTTGTGCATTTCCTAAAGTCCATCGTAACACTTCACAAATTTGTCAATTTTATGAGTTTAAAAATATTTTTAAGAAATATTTTTTATCTATGTATTTTCTCAAGAAGATGATGGGATAATCATTCTGTATGCAGCCAAATATAAATTTTGGGGTGTTCTTGAATTTATCAATACTGTGTGTAGTTAAATTATTAATTCTGATCAAAAAATTTCAAATTATATTTCTAAATATTGATATATTTAAACAACTATTGGAGTTCGGTATGTTTATAACATTGCAGTTAACTGCTTCCCTTTTATCATAGATATTGCTGTATAATTTGTTGTCAATAATATTTAAATCTAAATCTAAAAATTCAACTTTGTCCGAGTAAAAATTTGTCTGTATCAATTTCAGGTATTCCGGATAAAAATTAATGCTAGGTTTATATTCCCTGTCGCGACCTATAACAAGTTAATCATCTATGCATCTTAATAAGAGGCAAGATGGTTCATTTCATCGTTTTGATTCATAGTAGTGTAAATACAGGTTAGCGAGACTATTACTGGCAGCGCCACCCTGAGGCAATCCTTTGATTGTTTATAAAGTTTGTTATAAAAAATGAAGTTCTCCTGTATTACAAATCGAATTAGTGTATTGAACTTTTCAAAACTAATGTAATTATTCAAATCATATTTCTCATATGCACCTGAAAGTACCTCAATTATATCTTCTATTTTGATGGTGTTAAATAAATCTTGGAAATCAAATCCATGCACTGAAAATACCTCTTGTTGCTCAACCTTCTTTATTATATCATGGCTATTTTTTATAATAGAAGTATCTTTAAATTTGTCTTTTGTATCTTGTAATGTGTTCTGTAAAATTCTTACTGATTTGGATGTATAAGTATTGAACCCATTTGTTACATTGCGGAATTTGACCAGATTTCTATGAAGTTTAGGAGTAAAAAAATATGGGGATATTTAATTTTATTGCTAGAAATGTCTAGTTGTTTACAAAATGCAAATAATCTGTTGTTAATTTCTTTCATACTAAATTTACTTACTTCATATGCATTATTATTTTTATATGATCATTTATTAACTTACTATAGTAATATTTACATATTATTGCATAATTTCCTGGGACTTGATCAACATAGACTATCACAAAGTGTTTTTGTAAGTTTTCTATTGGTCGTTTAATTTCTATATGAGAAACATCATTTTTTGTTCTAAAATTAAAATTCTTTAAGTCTCTGAGAATATAAAAACCATATTCCTTAAAGGTCTGAGTAGGTAAATTATACTTTATTGCAATATTGAGAGTAAATTTGTTAATATCTTCTGTGAACTGTTTTTTTACATTTAGATTGCTATTCGAAATAGTTAATCTATAAACAGTGCCTTTGCACATAAATTCTTATAATTTCTGATCTTGAACAATTTCTAGGTTGCCCGTTACTACGTGCCCATGATATTCGTCCACGTATTTCCTGTAATCATTGCATCTACGTTCTTTTTGATCAACCACTTCATTAATATCATTATAGTTAAAAATCGATCTACCAATTTTTTTAATACTTGAACGCTCGCTTTATCAACACATATCTCACCGGGAATAAATCCATGTGTCTCTTAAATATTTCAGAAAAATGTGTATCCTATTACATATATAGCAAAGTACAATATAGCATATAGCAATATGTTCATATATAGCAAAGTACAATATTCTATATTATAAGCATCCTTAGAGTCTACCTTCATTTTTAATTTATTAGCAATTTATTTGCACAGATCCATGACCAAGTGTGATCCGTGATTATCTGTTAATCCAATACTTTTTAATAAATTTAAAACTATTATAATTACTTTTTTATTAAGTTCAAATAAGAAATACTTTATTTGTCCAACACTGAAATTACCCTCAAAGTCTAGTAAAAAAATTATTTAATTTTTTTAATTGCATCTCTTCCTCTATTTCCTCGCTTTTTCCAACCCTTTTAGTCTTATTACCATTCTATATAGACTCCTTATCATTTTGTCTCAAAGCCTGGATTAAATTTTTGTTGTTCCATATTACATTTAATCCGTAAGGATACATAGCGTTATAAACACCGATGTAAACATTTCCATACAATATTCTTTTTACCTTATTTGGAACAATCTTAATAGTATTTAACACATCACCTTAAAAACCATGTTTATTTAAATGTTGTATCTCTATCCTACCTATAGTTTTCGTTGGTGTATTTTTTCTATTGTCTGATCTATATTGATTAATTCTTAGGTTCAAAGTTCCTGATGTTTGACCTGCATACGTTAAGTCGCAGACACCGCATGTCAACATATATATACAGTTGAATGTTTCACAGAGCTTAAATTCTGATTCTTCATTATTCTGTTCATATTGCATCATGGGACAGGTTTTGCATCTTATATATATATATATATATATATATATATATATATATATATATATATATATATATATATATATACATTTTTTATTTCCAAGCATTATTTTAAATGAACATAGAATGAACTATGTAGTTAATATATCTTGCTATGTAATATAAATTAAATATTACATAACAAGACTTCTTCAAAAGTTATCAAAATTTTAACATACCTTTAATTATCCAAACTGCAAAATAAATAAATATTCTTGGTTGTGTAGAGATCTAAATCATAATTAAAAACATTACTGGATTATACGCAAAATATTTTTAAACTATTTAGAATATATTTATTTACATCTTTAAATAAAATTATTGAAATTTTTAACATATTTTTAAGAGTGTGTTAACTACATATGAGAAACAATAATCTGTCGATGACAAATAAGCAAATTTTTCAATATTATTCCTAATATAGAGCTATATTCATAAAATAAATTAACATACTCGTGGTCGTTTCGTCCGCAAAATAAATTCAAAAAATAGGTCAACTAATTTTTCCCCAGCTAGATATTTTCACAATTGTCTCTAAAAACTTAATACCATTTATCCAAAGTGCAATAAACGTTTTTAAAGGTATATCATATTTTGAATATATAGAACGGAGAAATTCCTTCTTAAAACAATATTTATGTTTCAAATTGTCTGAACACAACTCATTTCTCACATCATTTCACAGACTTCTGTCTTCGATTCACTTTAGACTCAAAAGAAAAACAGAATAGTCCGACTATAGTAAACCTTTATTTTTCTAGATATTCATTTCCCGAGGTTCTATAGTTTCCAAAAACCAGAACCATATACTAGTCTTGAAAAGGCAATAAATGAAACATTCGATATGTACCGTTGGAAACTTCAGGCTAGGCATAGGCAATTCAAAAATTGTATGCATTTGCTAAGAGTGAGACGTATCTGATGTTGTTCGGAATAGAGATATTGAATCCCTTTGAAAGAAAAACAATATTTCCCTTTAAATGAAATATAGTAATCTCGGAAAAACGTTTTCCGTGTCCTTTTCTAAAATATATTTTGCTATGAATTTATATCATATCGAGGAAAATGCTAAGATATTACGATTACATATTTTTGGTATTAAATACACCCTCATGAAACGAAACAATAGGACTTCAAGATATATTTTTTTAATTCTGTAAATTTGATTCAGTGGTTATAAAAATTGTAGTTCTTGTTTTTAAATAATTAGGGAAAATAGTTTAACATTATAATCTCTTTACCCTTTATCGAATTGTTTTCATTTATTTTTTTCAGTGAGAGCAAAATTATAATTTAAGGTAAAATATACACTTGTGTATTAGTTTTTAAGAAAAACCGACCAACTACTATAAAAACGTTATTTTCAGTTTTACATTATTTCTATTTTTTAAAACGCTTTAAATAAATCTCATTTTAATTACTTCCCTTTTTTCATTGTATAATAGCCGGTATGTTTAATTTGCATAATACCTAAATACATATGAACATTAATAAATGTTTAAATTCCAATTTGCAAGAGCTTACATTATCATAATGTACAATAATTAAATTTTACATATACATATTATTTATAAATTATAAATAATTACTATTATTTTTGTGCATAAATACAATTTTGAGATCAAAGTAAATTTATAATTATTAAGAAAATGAATTTACAAATAACTGCATGAAAAAATATTTTATTTAGTTTGTAGTATGTAGTTTAATTTAAAAATCCCCATATGTCATAATTTAATTTGCAAATTTCAGTTTCTAAAGCGTGTATAAATTTATATATCTGAGTTTATAGCTCAATAGTTTGGCTTAAAATGAAATAGAATAAATTTTTTAACCCCACACTAAACGCAAAATTTATGGTAGGATTATGAAAGGTTGGGTAACCGCACATTTGGGTTACATGAAATGTGTAAAAAAATAATAAACGTCTAACATAAAATGCATCCCCTTAAATATAATACGAAACTTTAAGATATTGGGTTAAAAATATATTTAATTCTCGAAATATAATAAAATATTTAGATGAAAACAAAGGTATAAATATTGAATCAAATAATGTATGGTCACGGGAATTACGGACACTGTTTTTCTGCTGAACTGTATTGTGAACCGAAAAACCATTTGCGACGCGAGGTGGAATACAATTTCATTGATAAGCAATGGGTAGTAGAAGAGACTCTTGACAAACGGACCTGATAACAAATGTTTCACCAAATGTAGCCAAGTCGCCAAATATGCTGACAAATATACAAATCTTTAGAAAAGACCAGAAGATCTTAGAGCAGTGGTTCTTAAACTGTGATCCGCAGACCCCCTGGTCCCTCCACAGCATCTTTCTGGGAGGAGGGCTCAGAAATCTCTTTTTTAACGTTAAAATTTCCCTCTTTTTAATAATCTGAAAGATCTCTTGGAAAAATTGAGAGATGTACCCCCTAGGCGAGATTACGGATTTGCCTCCAATGAAAAAACTCTACTACTACATGTATTTCGATGAAGAATATTAATTAAGTCTTTTTATTGATTGCATTTACATATCCATAACTACTATGTAATATTTAAAAAGGAAAAGTAGGAACCATCTGTGTGGAAAGTGTGGAACCGGAATTGATACAACATATTCCAAATATTACACCTGATATAACAGCAATTGTAAAAGAATTTTAGCACAATCCTTCTTGCTATAAATTTTATTACATTAAGTATATTATTTATTTGAAATTAGTATATACTTTGTAATATTTTTTATATAAATATTATATATAATTGTATGTTTGCCATATTTTCTTAGCCCCCAAATGCTACTCATTCTTCTAGCAGACTACTGCTATAGCAAATAACCTTGTACCCTCTCCCAAAACAGGAAATGTAACTCGCAACTCAGTACCTTCAGATGACTTTGGATACTACAGATAATGATATTTCTTTTTCTCAAAATATTTCCGCATATAGTATTTTTAGAGCATTGTTAGTCTGAGAGACGAATGGGTAGCAGTAACGCTTGGAACTGGGAATCTGTCTTAATTTTTTCTTCTGCGTTTTCGAGATTATGTCAAAACTTTTTGAGAAGAAAACTGTTGAGGTAAACCTGAGGCTATCTGAGGACTATTAAAAAAGTTAATTGATGATGATAATTTTATCTCTGAAGATGAATTAGAAAATGAAAATTTTACCGAAGTGCAAAATCATAAATTTACAGATAGCATGGTAAATATCAGTTTAGTGAATGCATATGTTATACATGTGCATGATATGGTACGCAAATCTGAAAAAGCATTATTTGGAAGGACGTTTGCGATATAACTAAGTCAGTGCTTCACAAACTTTAAATACTGGCGACCCACTTTTCAAACATAATTTGTATCGCACCCCTCCCTCCCATACAATAATAAGGTATTGAATGCAAAAATAATGCACTTTGAAATGCTAAAGCTATAATAAATCTGTATTATAAACCGTACAAATTAATAAGTTAAGTATATATTAAAGTTTGTATATGTTACTTTTAAGTACCATAATTTTAATAAATTTCTTTGAAGCAGTAGGATAATTATTTTGTTATTTTTCTTTCTTTAATTTTTAAATTGGAATAGATTACAAAATGCGGGGGCTGCTTTGAAGACAAAATATAGATCTCATCAAAACATAGAAAAGAACTCAGAGTATCCATTTCCAATCGTAAGCCTTCCTTTGAAAAATTTTGCTCTTCAAGACAAGCCCATGGAAATCACTATAATACTTATTATACTTGCTCTTATAAATACCTTGTGTAGCACTTATACCTTAAATTATACTGGCTGAAATACCCGTTCTTCGCACGAGTTTATTTTAAAAAAATAAAACATTATTCTTGATATAATAGCTGAATTGTAAGGAGAGTAAACCTAAATGCGCGACAATGTTTACAAAAATGTAAAATGAATTATCTTAATGAATGCTCATGTTATGATTAGTTTTAAGCGATTTGTGTAATTTTAAGCCTCACATAATTAGCATTTAGA
This sequence comes from Trichonephila clavipes, assembly GCA_019973935.1. Lineage (NCBI taxonomy): Eukaryota > Metazoa > Arthropoda > Arachnida > Araneae > Nephilidae > Trichonephila > Trichonephila clavipes. The sequence goes on from BMAU01010910.1 coordinate 320,413, forward strand.
ATTAATTTAAAAAACGAAAATTATAAAATTCTGATGAAGAATAATTGTGTTATTTTTAATATTTAAAATATAAAATTAAAAATATACTATTAAACTTCAAATTGATTTAACAAGGCAGCAGGCGCTCACTCGATACTAACGTTAATGGTCGCGCGGGGGACTGGGTCATCCCAATCTTTTTTTATAATTATTTTTATTGCAAACGATAAAAATCGTGATTCCTGTGAATAATTTAAAGAAGAGAAAGTATACTTACCAACTTTCAACAACTTTTCAATTATTCTTTGATAATTCGAGAAAAATTCCAATAGAACTGAACTAAAATGTTTCTAAGGTAACTGTTTTTCTTTGCGACCTTAATAAAGGACACAAATCACAGACACTTTTCACTAACATTACAGGAATGATATTTGCAAGCAAAACTGTCATATTTTGTTCAAATTTTTGTAGTTTTGCTGTCCTTTGACTCTGCACCCCGCGCGACCGCTCCCGGGTTAAATGTGTAATCAGTGTGAAAATATGAATGTTAGTTCTAAAAGGGAATTGCATAAAAAGTTTTTCATCATGCTTTATATGTTGCAGAATACTCATAAAATAAATCCTGGCCAAATAATCCTTCAAAGTGCTTTCTGTGTTTTTACAAATGTCATATAACTCTTTCGTATGAAAAGCGCATTATTTACAACTTCCCTAAATGAAAAATAAAGACAAAAAAGGAACGAACTAACCATACCCGTAAGTTCGAAGGTCAAACAGATGAATTTTTTTATCTTCCTAGAATGCTTCTCTGGGTCTGGATTTTGTCTTTTCTCTGAAATAGTATTTTAGGTTTAAAAAGAAAACTTAATTAAAAAAATCTCTCATCGTGGGATTACAGCAAATTAAACAAAATGGCATGTTTTTTATTTAGTTGTAGGATCAGATAGCTAATGAATGTGTCGAAGTGGAAGTTTCTATGTTAGATGTAATATCGCCAGATGACACATATAAATTATATCATTGTAAATGTGTGTTTTTTTATTATGTCAGAAAAGATTTTGTTTACTTCATTCCGGTAAATTAATTTTTTAAACCTTTAATTTCTTATATGCTCGTGCCCCCCTTGTAGTGTTATCACGCCTCACAGTTTGAGAAAAGCTGAGCTAATTGAATAGTTCCTTGCTCCAAGGTTGAAGAAACATATAATTGTGTCAACTTTGCCTAGATCAACAAGGACAATTTTCTGTTAACTTTTGAAAATGGAGCAGAACATTGAACCACCTGAACAATTCAAAAATTAAAACAGGAAAATTTGTGCCTTTTTCCCCATATAAGTAGCGTAAGAATGACACGGAAATTTTATTTATCATTTTCTAGAATGGATACGACACAACACTAACCCTTCCGCTCCGGGCCATTTAAATGCAATGTTAGATATTGGTGCCAAATTTATCAAAAAAAGCAAATTCTTTAATAATTATTAGGCAAAATTTCGTTTGACGAAACCAAAATATCAACTGGGTGATTGGCTTCGTCCGAGGTTCACCACAGAGTGTGCCGTCTGCCGGGAGGGGGACATAGCGCCGGCCAGTCAAGAAATTTGCTAAACAGCGCAGTTGTTTGCAAGAAAGCTAATACTACCGTTTCCATCTTATTTTTGGCTGAATGGGGATTTAGTGCTGTAAATGATTTACTGATAAAAAAAAAGAAATCGGCTGGATATAACACAACGTGGGGATTTGAGACTTAAGCTAACCAAATTGCAACCCAATATAAATCTATCTGCAGCAAGCATCATGCGAAAGGATCTCACTAAATTAAAATGACAAATTAATATGGAAAAATCATTATTAAAATTATTTTGAATTTTAATTTCTGTTTTTCATTATATATTTTGAAATTTTACTTACTGTGTTTTGTTAACAATTTGATAGTGATTTATTCCTGGAATCCATCATTTATGTTTCTTAAGTGAACAAATCAATTTTTTAATATTAAATGTCATGTATGTTACATGGGAGGCATACAAACTTTAGAAATGTTAAAGTGGGGCATGGCACAAAAAAAGTTGGGAAATACTGTTCTAGAGCAATATGCGGAGAGCATCACGTTGAAATGCGTACAGAGTGCTTCGAAAATGAATAAATATTACTTTCTTGCTGATATGAAGATTGGATGTTAGGACATCCCATTCGAGTTTTAGGAGGGAAGCTGTGTTGGATTGTGCAACATGGTGCCTGGCATTGTCGTGAAGGAGTATGGTTTGGTCTTGTCGAATAGCATTTTTCATGCGGTGTAGCAGAGCTATGTAAAGCGCTTTGTCCACCATGGGATTCTACCGTCGAGCATTTCCCTGTACACATGCACTCCCAGTCCCACCCAACGCAAATCATGGTCTTCTTTGGGTGGAGGTCAAAATTGACTCTCGGCTTTAGCGTATCTCCTGGAGCTACCCATTTCTTTCTTTGTTTCATATTTATGTTTAGGCACCACTTCTCATCTCCGGTGACGATTCGGAACAAAAAGCGTTGCTTAAGACCATGTGTTGCTCAATGGCGGGCAAGATGTTTAGAAGCACTTTGAAGGTGATTTTCTTTGTTGTATGTTCGTTAAGCTCGTGGGCTCCCAGGCTCCCAATTTTTCGGCAAATCTCATTGTAGCAAAATAATTTCCTGAATATAGCAGGGAAAGACAAAGATGATGCAGCAGATCTTTATTATTGCATCCTTTTGGCATTTACAGTCCCATTTCCATTCAAATATAGCGGCATGCTGACATTTCATCACCACGCAATCCCGTATATTTCACTGTAAGGCAGTGTTTCTCAAACTGTCAGACCTGCTCCTCTAGGGGGCGTGGTAACGCTTTCAAGGAGGCGTAAGCTTGTTAAAAATTTGAAAACTAAAGATTATTTTTAAAAATTATTAGTTTACTGAAAGTAAACAAAAAAAATACATTCTGACATAATGAAACACACACACATTTACACTGATATAATACACTAGTAAATATATCAGTACTACGAAATGTATTTTATAATTAAATTCACAATAGTAAAATAAGTACAAATTTTATAATTACCCGTGACCCCATGGGCTAGTCATATATAAAATTATTTGCAAAAATTAACACTTATCTTGAAAATATGTACGGTTTATAATTAATCCCTTAAATGTCAATTAAAAATTCGCTCCTCTATGCCACAGTTTAACACGTAGGCGAGCGTATGGGGTGCATTGGGATGGGGTAGGAAACGAAGAAATAAGCAAATCTTCTGGAATAAGTAAATCCTTGGCAAACACTACTCGATCATTTTATTGTATTCCAAAGCCTTCGGAGTAATTTTATGCATAACATTGTACAGAAAAGATTGTACTTCGAAAAGATGTATGTATACATTCGGGGCAATTAACGCACTGGCTGATACCGATCCACTTAAGAGGTTAAAGTCGTATTGTATATTTAGCGTCAAAGTAGAGTATTTTGAATTCAATACACTGCTGTTGTACGGAAAAGGGCCACGAAGGAAATTATGATTGAATATTGGGTGGCAGATATTGAAAGTTTGAGAAGCATTGCTGTAAGACAGTGTTTCTCAAACTGTGGGGCGCGCCCCGGGGGGCGCGATAAACGTACAAGGGGGGCGCGAGCATATCGAAAATAAAAGATTAAAAAAAATTTATTTACTGGAATGAAGTAAAACAAAATACTTTCTGACATAATAAAAAAATGCACATTTACACTGATATAATTTATATATCTGCGATATTACGTCATAAAAAATTAAAGCTTCTACTTCTATTACGGTTTCTTTTCAAACCAAAATGAGAAAAAACAAAACTCAGACCAATAATCGAAAAAAAAAAAAAATTTTAGGAAGATAAAAAATTCATCACTGTAATATTATTGTCATCAGCTGTAGGCAGCAGAATGTAGTTGCTGCGGTTTGACCTTCGAACTTACTTGTACGGTTAGTTAGTCCTGGCTCTTATGTATTTGTTTTTTCATTTTGGGAAGTTTCAAATAAACTATTTCTGCTGCGATTTTTTCCTTGTAAAATATTTTTATGATTTTTGGAAAAGCACAGAGAGCTCTTTGAAGGATTACTTGGCCAAGATTTATTTCTATGAGTTATTCCCAAAGATATAAAAAAGCATAATGAAAAACGTTTTACGTAATTTTTTTTGAACATCCATATTGTAATAAATACACTTTTATTCCGGAGCTGTCACGCCGAGCACAGAGTGCACGAAATCGGTAATTCTGGCAAAACTGTTTAATTGTTACCAATGGCTCTGACACACTATCCTCCTGTTTGACAGTCTTAACGTGTGAACTAAAATATATTTATCACATATCTCCCTCTTTTTTGGGAGTGACAAACGTTTTTTTACAATCTTTAGGTACTTGTTTTGACTGAGTTCCCGGTGTGATAACTTTTTTTCCGAAATATTTTCTGTGTTCTTGAAAGTAGGTGAGTATATTTTCTCTTAATTAAATTATTCACTGTAATTACGATTTTTATTGTGTACTATAAAAATAATTATAAAAAAAAAAGATTGGGGTGGCTCAATAACCCCACTCGACCATTAGTATCAAGTGCGTGCCTGCTCCAGGTTTAAAACATGTTAAGACTTTAAATATTGAAATAATACAATTATATATTTCTCATCGGAATTTTATATTATTTTTCATTATTCAACATCAACTCTAAATGCTAATTCTGTGAGGCTTAAAATTACAGTTCGCTTAAAACTAATTATAATTTGAGCAATGATTTTAAAAAAATCATTTTACATTTTTGTAAACATTGTTGCGCACTTGGCTTTACTCTACTTAAAATTCAGCGATTATATCAATATTGTTTTATTTTCTTATAAATGAACTCGTGCAAATAGCCTGTACTTCAGCCGGTATACTTTTAATGTATCAGTGCTGCACAGAGTATTTTATAATTAATTAATTAATGCTAAATTAAGAAAAAGTTTAATAAGTATTAGCGACTTCCATGGGCTTGTCTTACAGAGCAAATTTTTCAAAGGAATGCTTATGTTTAAAATTGACCCACTGAGTTCTTTCTAAAAAAAGCTGATATCTATATTTTGTCTTCTAAGTAGCCACTGCATTTTGCAATATGTTCCAATTTAAAAATTAGAGAAAGGAAAAATAACATAATAATTATCCTATTACTTAATATTTTTTTTGCTTAAAAGCAACATATACAAAATTTAATACTTATGTCATGAATTTGTACGGTATATAATTAAGATTATTGCTTTAGCGTAAAAAAAATGCATTATTATTGCATTCAGTACATTATTAATGTATAAGGGGGGCGCGATAAAAATTGTGATTGATAAGGGGGGCGCCACTATTGAAAGTTTGAGAAGCACTGCTGTAAGAAGTATCTTTACTTAATTGACATCTTAGATTCTTTATGATAGGGAGAGATTTACCACTCACTCGCCAAATTAATTAATATCTAGAATCAGATGAAATACTAATATTCTATTCTCATATGATAAAACACATATTCCTAGTTGGTTTCTTTCAAGTTTTGATGCTGTTTGCACCATTGCAAACAGGTGCTACGCTTTGCAACTGTCAGTAGACACATAGAATTAGTCATCCCAAATATTGCTAGTTATGCTGAAAATTTCGAAATCATCAATTCATTCCTTCACATTCAGCTTTCATTGCCTATATGAGCCTGCATTCAATCTTTTATATGAGTTATAACGTGAGCCATGCATGCTCACAGTAAATATTTCCTTGCGTATCATGTTTTTCTCTGCATCATGAAGTTATTCTAATGAATTCATGTTGATGAGGTTTAGTGCTATTACCAATGAAAATTAGACATATCTTTAGAATTTGTGAAACAATGTCGGGATATTATACGCATTATCCCTCATAAATTTACTAAGCTTTATAATTACCCTAAGCCTAAATTCAACATATTGAAAGCTACACCTTATGAAAGGGGCAATAATGGTTGGATACATTATTATTTTTAAAAAAAATACAATTTTTTCTAAGAAAATGTTCAATCATGAGTTGCTATAGCCAAAAAAAAAAAAAATAAGATCAAATTCCGTCTGATATTTTTATATTTGCGTAAGCTACTTCCGAACTGCGCTCAGTTTTATTGAAAAAGAATAAGAATCAGTAAGAAAAAAGATTTAGACAGATTTGATAAGCAATACTTAGAGAATACAGTAAAGAGAACTTGAGAATTTAATTTTTAATTAAATTGCATAGCCATTTATTCCCGAATGTATTCAGATTTAAAAATTTGCTTTCTACTGAAATTTATTTGCATTTCTCTTAATATTTATCTCCTTTTGCGTTTCATGCGCTACTTAATTTCTTATAAACTCGAATAATAAAAGGAGAATTGCGCATAAAATAGCTTCATTTATCTCAGAAACGGATTACCTTATTTTCTAATTATGAGAAGTTGATAAATCGCTATTGTAGGTAATTTCATGGCTAATAACCCCGGAATCTTACTTCAGCCAACCATTATTAGTCTTGCAATAAATTATTTTTAAATTTGAGAAGAGGGAGCATTAAGTCGATCGGGATCGAGCGGTGGACCGCCGCGACATTTTGGGGTGACCGCCTGAAGATTACCACTTTGGAAATTATATATATAAATATTCAAGATTGGCTGAAAATATGCAGGCTAAATCTTCTACTTACTTTAACTACGAGAGCTACATATATATCTTTAGATGAAATTTCTTTTATTTTTTAATGTATTTTGAGTTGTTAGATAATAAACGCATCATTTGATATAATTATATTTGAGACTGTTGTTATTGTTTGTATTTTGCTTTTTGATGTAAGCAAAGTCTTCAAAGAAGGGAGATTTTTTTAAAATTTTAGTTACGTAGGCACGTACATATTAAGTTATAATAAATTTTGTAGACCCTTTTTTCTTAGAGCAACACACCTACGTACCGTGGAAAAATCTGCCCACCCCAGTTTAAAGTTATTATCTGAACCCTCTTATACTACTACACAGTATTCCGATTCAAAAGAACATAGTATCAAACTTTCCGTAAGTACAGTACAAAAAAGGACAATGGAAGAAAGAAAAAAAGGTTCATTTATTCGCTACACTCGAGAAATATATATGTATTTCAAGATAAAGTAACAAAAAAGGGAATGCAAAAACCCTTCTGGTAAAAAGATACTTTATTTCATTAAGGGTCATTTGTTGAAGATATTGACGAAAGGAAACTTGATGAAAAAAATTATGAAGAACTATCTTCAAAGAGAATGAGCGTTTGAGCGATACTTTGAAATAAGATAAGCAAAAGATATTCCTTTCTAGTCTTGGACCCTCGCTAGAAGGAGATGATGATGATGATGATGTCCATATAACGTTGACCGACACTTTTGCTTTTCCTCTGATTTGCTGAGCGCTAGGAAATGTTCTTAATGGATTTCTTCGATAGCCGACGTGTCTCGTTTCTAGATCGATGTTAGAACATGACCCAATTCTTCACCTCAGAGCGCTTTCTTCCATTATATACCCTTTTGGGAGGGGGAGGGGGTATCTGAAGATTTACCTGGATATAAAGCTTTACTTAGCCGATTTGTATGCGCTTTTTTTTCCTTCGTTTCTTGCTTTGCTTTGTGTAGCGTAAGAGAATGTTTTTGCGAAGAAGTTTAGGAGTGAAAGCTTTCCGTTGAGATGTAAGCTTTAATTGACAATAGAGTTCATTTCCACTTAAGATGGTAAAATAAAAAAAAACATTAATGCATACGTAAAATATTACGATTAGGAAAGAAACTTTTATCAAGTTATTGAAAGAATAGAATACGTAATTTATATTGCATACAAAGTTATATGTGCCATAAAATTTGGCATACAACGAACACCGGCGTATAACGCGCACCCTCTTTTTTGCGTAGAAGCATAAAATGTATGTATATAGTTTATGCATACAGCTCTTATGCTTTGAAGTCATTTTTTCGAAGTATTATACCAGGCTTTTGGAAAATAGTATACTTTTATAACTACAAATCTTGAAATTCATTGGGTATGTCAATTCTTTAAAATAAGCAATATTTCCATGAATATTGAAGTCTAATTTCCTTTATGCTCATCTTCTTTTATTATTTTAATGCTATCTTTTTTATGCTCAGAGTATAAAGATACCCGTAAATTTCGATCTTATTTTTTGTGTTAAAAGTGCACGTTATACGTCGTATTTTACGGTAAGTTTAAATTGTAGATAAAAACAATATATGTGTTAAAAAGAATTTATTATAATCAAACAATTAATATATATATATATATATGTGAATAATTTGATTACGTGTTTTAAATATTACAGATTAGTAGACATGATAAAAAATATGTTAATAAAAAAACTTTTACTATTATTTTTAATAACTTTTATATTCATAAATATTAATTTAAGATAGCTGAGAGCAATATGTCCTATATCAGGGGAAGTCAAACAGAGGTTTTAGTGCCGTATGCGGCAAGAGCTTTATTTGTGACCCACCATGACAATGAGAAAATTAAATGTAGAGAAAATGTTCTCTCTATTTGAGACAAATATACTTATTAGCAATTTTTTTCTTGAATATCAGCAAGAGTAAATATTGTTCCAAGTTGATTGATATTGATGGGAGGCCAGAATTTCCTATTTTAGAATTCGCCCCTGAGACGGCTTGGAATTTTTTTGCGAGTCCCCGGACCGTATGTGGTGAAATTCCTTTTGGTGGGGTGCGTTAAGAAAGTTCCAGCGTTAAAAAATTTCACTATACTCATAAATTGTGAGATGCTGTAACACTACGCTGGCCTGAAAACCAATCATAGAAACTATACTGGACAACACAAAGAGTCCGCCCTAGGATTTCGGTGTGAAAAATCGCCGAATAAAAACGGGACGCACCCCGATTTTAGAGACAGAGAGCCGATCCCAGAGCTGCAGATAATCAAAAAACCACGGAGATTCCGGGCATCAACCATGTCCATTCCCCAGCTCCCTCCCTATCTCAAGATAAGTTAATTTTTGTTCTTCTTGTAGTAAAGTAAATTTCCACATACTTGTGCTTAAAATAAATTTAATAATGTTTTATATATAAAAGTATACGATCAGTGCTTGATTTAGTGAGAAATGGGTGTTTTAATTTTAGAATTAGTTAACTTAACTATAGTAGTCATGATGCGATGTGAAATTAAGAAACTTGGTTCAATGTTTTAGAAATTAAATAAGTTTAAAATAGCGTCGCATCAATATTAACTTGTTCTGGCTGCGGTGAGAACTTCTGCAAGCAGTCTCTTCCACTTTTATTTATTTATTTATTTATTTTGAAAAGTGCGACAGGGTATTTTTGTATCTTTAAACTGATTGCAAAATTAAATCGGTTTTTAGCTAAGAATAATAGGGAATAAGAACAGTAAATAAATTCAATAAAACTCTGACATTGTTTTATTTAACTTATATTCATTATTCTTATGGTACAATTTATGCCTTTTCTGAGAGGCAAAGTTAACTTACAAATGCAATCATTTTAAAAAGGTGCGGAGTTCCGGCATCTTTCAATTCTACAATGTGATCTTCGAGCCAAAATAATTGCTACCTTTGTCTTAAATCTATGCTATTTTGCTATGAATTTGAAGAGGGAATTTCTCATCAATAAACTGAAGTAAAACTTTAAGGAACTTCCTTTTATGTAGAATATATAAGTACTTTATATCTATATTAAAAATTATTGAAATACCAGCATGGGATGGAAAAAAACATTTGAACACTATACATTTATATATCAGAAAGAATTTGTTTAAGTGACTGACAAAGAATTAACTTTAAAGTTAACGGCCAGTGTACTTTACAAATATTATGTTTCAGCGGGTTCAATTCGTTATTCTTACCTATCATCTACGAAAAAGGCCTTTTAAACTTTGCATGGTTATAAAACCCTTTTCTGTAAAAGAACAGTGATTTATGTTAATGAGAGTTGCGATTTAAAGTCAAGTGAAGTGGGAAGTTAGATAGAGGTTGGTGATTGTTGTCATACAAAATCTACGGGTTTAGAGATGTAATAGTTGAAGCTACCGATGTTCAACAAAAAGGACCAGAGACGGGTCAAATTAAGACATTAGTATTGCTGAGGATCTAATTGTCATATGTATTGAATTTTTTTTATTTTAGTTATTTTAATTAGTAACTAGTTGAACTGCACCCCTAACTTAGGTTGAATTTATACAGTGATTTCATCTATACAAATAGATAAAATTGAAGTGTGCGCTTAACAGCTTTTTACTAAATGCATTTAAAACTATAGACGTTACTTATATAAAGAAAAACAATTTTTAAAATTTTTGTCTGTCTGTCTATCTGTTTGTTCCGGCTAATCTATGAAACGGCTGGACCAATTTTGAAAATTATTTCACCAATGAAAAGCAAAATTATCAGCGAGTAGCATAACCTATATTTTATCCCTGTATTCCTACGGGAACAAGAAGTACGTGGGTAAAACCGTGGGGTGCTTCTTATATCTATGTATATAAAGGAGACAAACTACTCTCTCGCTGATTCATCACGATATCTCACAATTAAACCTACAGACTTGAAATTTGATAGGCATGTTTCTTTTAAGGGATAGAGATTAGCTAAGAACAGATTTTGTGAAAATCGACCACAAGAAGCGTAGAAGGGGATTAAGGGGTATTACAGATATTTATTTTCATTTTTACTTTATTAAACGTACGGTCTTGAAATTAAGTAAGCATATTCCTTTCATGAAAAAGAGATTAACTGCAAAATAATTTTTACGAAAATCGACTCCCACGTACCGTTACGGGGGTTTCAGAGGCATTATAGATAATTATAATAATTTTAATACTAATAGACGTACTAAGATAAAAACGGAAATCGACTCGCAAATGGGGGTTACGGAGAGTATTAATAAATAAAAATTCCATTTTTTTAAATATTAGGTTTAGACTTTAATTTTGGCAATCATGATTATTTTTTTAGTAGAGATCCATTAAAAAAGGGGGTTTGTGAAAATCGACTTGATGTTGGTGATGGGGAGGGGTTACGGTAGCGCAAAAGATAATTCTACTTCATTTTTAGATATTATTCTTTAGAAGCCCTGTTTCTCCTTTTTTTTTATATCAAGTGGTTGGTTGTAATGATGTTTTTAATACAATCAAATAGTTAATGCTAGGATTTAGGTATCAATAATTCATATATATATATATATATATATGTGTGTGTGTGTGTGTGTGTGTGTGTGTTTGTGTGGTGCGTGCGTGTACATGTATGTACGGGCGTGCGTCCATGTGTGTGTGTAAACAATATATATCCATAGAACATTATGAATTAAATGCCCAGTGATGCGAGAGGGTAACGGCTAGTAGTCATAATAAAAGTGTTTATATTGTTTAATGTCTCTGTCTTTGGTGCATTCTCCAACTTCCATGGGTGAGAGTTCACCACAACATTAAAAGAAAACTTAGTAAAAGTGAAAAAAACTTTAAAAGATGCAATTTCATTTTGGAGACTTGTACTTAAAATGTATACAGTGAAATACGTTTAACACGAAAACGCATAAGATGAAATATCGGTTAACACGAAGTAATATAGCAGTCCCGATAGACTGCTATGTATTTTCATGCATTTTTGTCTTCTCTTAATACGAAACCAATATCGCTTAACAGGAAATGATTTCCCTTTTGGGGATGAACAAAATATGGAAAACATGAAACATGCAGGTGAAATTTGAATTGGGTGTGAAATGAAAGAAATGTGTTTTCACCTGTTTCATAGAAAGGAGGCTAACTTGGCTATGAAATATCCAGGAATAGCCGGTGGCATCAGCCAATTTTGTTTATCTAAGCTAAGTTCATCCTCCACCCCTACAGACTCTCCACCCCTAAATGAAATGAATAATGCATCTCTTTTCCCCGCATCATCTAAAATCAAGAACGTCATAAAAAGTATGTGTAGTTATTTAGACGCACATTCCAATGGTGAAATGAATAATAAATTCGAAGATATCGAATAATTTGTTGACAATGTGCTGCTGAAAGATCAATGAAAAAAAAATTAGATTATTTTCAAGAAACTCAATAAATGTTTCATTTTCCAAAAAACTTGGAAATTTTGTGTACAATTTCAATAAGCTCTTATAAATGTTTTGTTTCATTGATGTGTATTAAATACATGCATATATACATACCTAGAGAAATAAAATGTACTCCAATAAATCTAATTTTGTCAGATACTTTTTTTTTCTTTTAACACGAAAAGATATTTCAGTTCACTCAATTTCGTGTTAAATGATTTTCACTGTATATTAAATTAATTTGTTATAGAATTTCTGAACAAAACCCTCATGATAAACCATGGAAGAAAACTAAATAGATGACAGAATAAGTGCTTCAGAAATATTATCAAAATATTTTAATTTCAAATTATTTAATTAAAGAATAAACATGCACTACCAAAAATCTAAATATATCTACATACTTTTATATAAGAAGGAATTTAAAAAAAAATTCGAAGTAAATCCCAACAAATAAAATGCATTAATATATATCAAGTCTTTTGAATATATATATATATATATATATATATATATATATTTCTGTAGTTAAATGTCATGCATTTATTAACTCAAAATGCAAAGATATTTCCTCTTTTAAAATCCAAAAATTCACAAATATCCCATTATTTATGAAAAAAAATTCCTTCACAAATCAAATTGAAGAAAGGAAGCACAAATAATTTCAAAAACAAAAATTAAAGACGCACGAATGTGAAATATTGAAAGATTTCAAACTCAATCATATTGTTCTGAGATTCATCGAAACCACCGCGTTTGCATGTCGACCGACGTTCGGTTTCATATTTTAATATACTATAGAGAAAACTGAAAGAATGAGACACGCATGCTGCAACCTTTATTAAAGAGGAAAGTTATTTTAAAATAGTATTTATCAAACTAATAACCAAATGAAAAGTTTAATTATGATATTCGTGCTTAGGAATTGAGCTGCACTAGTTTCCTGAATACCAGGGTTCATGCAGCTCCAACTTGATTAAACATGACCGCAATCTTAGGTCTCACGTGCTCATTTCCTTGCATTTCTGGTCCTAAATTAAAGCAGATCAATAGTTCAAAGATGATTGGAACGAACGACTGTTGGAATATATTGTCGACTCACTTCGAGGAGACTGCAATGATCGTAACGCTTAATGCAGTGATTCTCAAACTTTCAGTATTCGTGACCCCATATTCAATTATCATTTTCATCGCCCCCCATACAATAACAATGTATTGAATTGAATAATATTATACTTTGACACTAAAGCTGCAGCACGACTTTAACCTCTTATGTGCCACCGACGTATATAAACGTCTCGCTCAGTCAAAGCCTTAATTTCCTGGACGTATATATGCGTCTTTTCGTAGTATGATCTTTTTTATGCACTAATATCCATAATATTATTCCGAAGGCTTTGGAATGCAATAAAAGGACCTCGACAGGGTTTGCAAAGGATTTACTTATTTCCAAGGATTTGCTCATATATTCCCTTTTTTTCTCGTCCCCCCAAAAAACATCAAATTACAGTTAATTAATGAATTAATATTTGAAAAACTGTAGTAACATCAAGTGGCATCCCCTACAAGTTTAAAAAAATGTATTTGAACTTGTGATTGGATGAATAGAAAATATTTTATTAACGAGATTGAATATTTGACAAGATAAATAAATATATAAATTGAGAGAGAGAGAGTGAGTTAATAGTAGGAATTGGAAAAATAGAGTTGGAAGGAAAGTTCTAGTTTTCACAGAATTTGTTCATATATTAACATAAAACAGAAATGATAATCACTTTTTTTATGTATACGCAGTTTGATAAAAGCTTCAGAATTTTAAAATCAAATCCTTTTAATATCCATCGAAAAGAAATAAAATAAATTTTCTCAGTAACTATCAAAAAATATTTTATCAAAGTCGTAGAAAGTTCTACATTAACATTTGCTAATGAATGAAGAATCAACTGAAAACAGGTTTTTTTTTATAATTCTAATTTTTTTTAAATTTTTATTTTATGTGTCTGAGATTTTGAAAGTAAAAAAAAAATATTTGCAATTTGTATCCCATCACGTATTTTCTCTTTCAGTCCTCTTTAAATATTTAACTTTGCTTTTTCATTGAAGTTTTACAGAACCACTAGACCAAGTAAAAGTATTTTATCATTAATATTATTACTGATATACGTTGGTTTCACTGCTGAAAAGCATTTTTGCAGTCTTATGAAAGTAATTTACACATAGAATATATTATGGCCCACAGTGAATGTAAGAACATAAAAAAGGGCAGCATATCCAAAGAAATTTCTGAATTATGCTCAAGTAACATAACGTTAGGAACGCTAAGATCTAGACGTAGGAGAAAGACGTTCTGCTTTGCTGTTTAGTATAATTTAGATATTTCATCCTTCATCTTGTTAAATGAAGCATTTATCAACCTTAGGTTGTAGTCATTTTCCCATATGTATACGGACGAAGGTACCCTTTGAGTACACACGGAGTTAAATCAGTGGGTCCGAAAGTCTTGTGAGCGGTCACAGCAGAAATGGAAATAGGTGGTGTCGCCATCTATTGTATAGAAGTTCAACCTGTCTCAGGCTCCGGCAACTCATTCCTTCCCTTCGGGAAGGACACGACAACAACAACGAATATGTTTCATTAGTTTAACTGGTATAGCATATACATTAATTCATTATACATGTTTAATTTTAGCCTAATAATTTATTTGATTAAATCCAAATTTATTAAATACAGTAATAATGTAGTGGATAGTTTATATAGCATGTATAAGAATAGAAGGTTATTCTACAGAACTCTCTGAAAATAATTGTATGTAAGCATAAAACGGTCATAGCGAAAATTTGAAAATACAGCAGCAAACTAGTTGGATATTTAGAAACAGATATCGTTAATTTTATATGTAGGTTGAGACATTTCATAATGCATCCACTGTGTAACTAAATACATATTCAAAGTTTTTATTAAAATTAGTGAAGACCTTCATATCATAAATTATATATTCTCTTCATGGTTGTGACTTTGAGGATATGCTTAACTCTACAAATATTGATGATATAATTAAGAGGGTTCTTTTTAAAAAAATACTGTAATTATGAACGAAATAATATAATTTCCCAAAATTTGAAACTCTATTAAATTAGTGTTAAATAAATAAAATTAATTACAATCTGAATAAACAAAGTAAAGGTTCATTGCAGAGTGAATCGGTAATCAATAGTTTAATGAATTTAATGAATTCATAATTATTTTAAAAAAAAACAGTTTCAGTATTAATAATAAATGCTGTACTTAAATATCCTTTTTTTTTTTTTTTTTTTTTGCTTTTGGTAAAGGTAAGGAATATATTATTAACATTGATTTTATTAGATTTATCTTGGTTACCTGAATCTAATTAAAATAAACCTTAATCCATTTAGTGTAGATTACCTTAATATAGTTTTGAGTAGTAAATATAATAAATGAAATAGAATATTTTTGACAAAATAGAGAAGCGTTTTATTTTTAATTATTAAAGTACCTTTTAAGAATGCTAATATTCATATTTCTATTGATAAAAAAATTTGCATCATAATAGTTTTTTATTTCATAAAAATAGTGAATTAAATAATATTGTTAAAGGTTTATTAATTATAGTTTAGATCATGATGACCCTACTAATTTTCTTGATACTATATTGGAATAAATTCAACATTTATTTATTTTAAACTTTTAGGTATTTCTTTTTTGTTTTAATTACATATTATTCTTTGATTGGTGATTATTTCACAATGCTGTCTTCTTAATCTCGTTTCTCTCCATCATCATTTTATTTCCACTAGATTGCATTCCTGTTTAATTTTTTTAAAATTTTATATATATTATTTCGTTTTAGCTTCTTATGTTTTAATTTTATAGGTTTTTTGGTGAATATTTTTAAGGTACCTGCAAAACTGTTCTCTTAAGCGTGATCCCTTTTTGATGTTTGTTAGTTCGATAGAATCTGGTTGAAACAGAAATCCACTTCAAATTTTGTTGTGCAGATGATGTGGTATGTTATAATTTTTCTGTTTTACTCTTAAAGGTAAATTGAATTATTATGGTATTTGGTTATAATATATTTTAGGAATTAGATACGAATGAGAGACGATTGGAATACATATATATCGTCACTTAACTTAAATAAAAGTTCAAAAAAAACTTTTAGTTATATATGTTTTGAATGTTATATTTATTTTTTTGGGATATAATAATGAGTTCATGCTACTAAGTTGAATCAAAATAATAAATGGAGCACTGCACACAATTCTTAATTTTTTTTTAAAAAAAATTAATTAATTTTAAACACTGACTGATGAAAAAGCTCTTTAATATGGTAGGTTATAGTATTTTATTTTTGATTCATTTAAGTCGAATTACTTTTATCAAAATTTTGATTGATCTATTGTTAAAAAAATATTGTGGATGTTTCTTCTTTTTTTCAGATCAGATTTAATTTGAATTTTCCTTTGCACACAGCCCTTAATGAAAATCTTTACTTTCCGTAAAACAATCTAGGTTGTGGCTAAATGAACCCATTGTGAATAAGGTCTTGCATTATTAGCAAAATAATTTGTATTGGACATTTAACTAATGAACATTGCCAATTTTATATATGACGACTATGAATTTCTTGATATTTAATATTTACTTAAATATTCAAGTATTATATAAGTTACTCCTTTCTTTATGCATTGATATAATATAATATTATGCTTCTTAGATAACAGATAACAGCCAGGTTTAAAAGAATAATTATTTATTCATATTTCGTACTATGATGTAGGTGATTTATTAAAGAGGTAAATATACGATAAACTTTAATAGCTTATTTCAGAATTAGCACTAAATCTTCCTTTATAATAATCAGTTTTATGATAGCAGATATGATGTCATTAATGTAAACCTGCACTTACGAAATTCTTGAATCTTTCTAAAAGTTCATAAAACTTAATAAAGTATACCAAACGTATATGTAGTGTATGAAAAAGCGGATTGTACCGGCACGCCGCTTGGTGGTTGCACCAGTACCCGAACAGGCGAGTTCCATATCACACGGCCTTCGTAAGTGTAAACAGAAGGTTACGTGAGACTAACGAGCTAACTAGTTCTTTTTGTTGCATGAGACTACGGTATTTTCTGATAAATACCTCATCGCTCGAACATGTGTTACTGCAAGGAGGAATATTCCAGAACGTAAGGAATTCCCTGCAGTGCCACTGTCAAGCCTGCAAGACGAGTTCTGGTTATAATTTTGAACACCTGTTATAGTACAATAAAATGTATTCTGTTCCATTAATGTGTTGCTGTTTCTCTTCTTTTTCTCTTTCTTTGCAGCATAGTATTCAAATACAGTATTTACGGTCCTGCGTTTCTATGTGATTTCGAGTCATTCCTGTACCCCCTACACATCCTGCAAGTTATTCGGTATGGTAGTGAATCACCCTAATGAACACGTATTACTCACATCCATTTAACATTTACCAAGAATGTATATTTTATCGATTTAAGTCTGATCAACATTTTTATCTAGTTGAAAAAGAAAATACCATATAATCAATTTTCCTGTGATAACAAATTCAGCCTTAAATGAGATATTTGTAATTTTATTAAATATTCAGAGATCGTTCGGTGTTTATTTTAGAAGCATGCATAATCTATGAATATACTCTTCATCAATAATACATGCTTATTTAGCATTAAAAATTCCCAATGGGAATACCTCGAATAAAGATAATTATTATGTGCTGCGACGTTTATGGGCTATTATAATTAAACTTTCAAGATACTCTGCTCCAGCTATTCTTCTTTATGAAATACTCTATCTTGTTATAGACAAACCAAATTATCATGTTTCCCAGCTCTAAGAATTTTATGCATTTTTCTTTCAAAACCACGTTCTTTAGTGTTTTCATGTAGAATATAAAGGGCTAGAAAAAAATGCTTTTTTAATAAATTGGATTTTATATCCCTAAAATTTTTTTTCTCTTTCATATAGAGAAAAAAAATGTATAAATTTGTGATTAAAATACATAGGGCTCTTTTAAATATGTTCTGTGATATCTAACTTAAATATTGATTTCAACAATTGAATTTTGTTTACAACTGAAAAAATGTAATTTGGAAAGTATTATGTTTTGTTCTTTATACGCACTCACACGTGCAAGCAGACACGCGTGTGCATCTTTATATAATGGTTGTATATGTAATTTTAGCGTATTTACATAAGCTTTATCGGATCCACTGGCTTAGAGATAGCATGCTCGCTTCATAAGCCTAAGGTTCCGGGTTAGACCCCTGCTAGAGTCGATAGATTTTCTTAATGTAAAAATCG
Source organism: Trichonephila clavipes (assembly GCA_019973935.1). Taxonomy (NCBI): domain Eukaryota; kingdom Metazoa; phylum Arthropoda; class Arachnida; order Araneae; family Nephilidae; genus Trichonephila; species Trichonephila clavipes. The sequence goes on from BMAU01010910.1 coordinate 338,840, forward strand.
TAGGCATGAATGTCATATGATTATGTGGCATGTAAACGATCCCTTGAGTTTCAATTTGGCTTTGGTATTCTCGATAAAATTAAAAATCACAGAAATATTTAGCATCCGATTAAAGATTGAACTAAAAATCAATTCAAGCATTAAAATTCGGTAACGAGGCCGCCATTAGATGGTACCACCATGAAATGGATCTCTCATTTGGGACATGCCATGTCTGCAAAGTTGTTGCTAAAATGCTGACCATTACGGGAAAAAGAAAGCTTTTTTTCCCTTCGAAGTTTTCGTTCAAAATTTTACTTTTATGGTTATTAAAAAAATTCAGAAGAAACAAAGTTTTATGATTAATATAGTTTAAACGGGCGTGGGGTGTAAAGAAAGTTAAAACACACACGTACAAGTATATAACAGAGAAAGAGAGTGAAAAAAGAAATATATAAAATTATTTCTTAAAGCAGGGCTTCTCATACTTTCAACATTTGCGACCCAATATTCAATCATAATTTTTATCCCGCCCCTGCCATACAATAACAATGTACTGAATTCAATAATAATATCATTTGACACTAAAGCTACAATATAATATATAATATATACAACTTTTTATGGGCCACCGGCGTTTATAAGCGTCTCCTTCACCCTAAGCTACTAAATGAATTACCCCGGGTGTATACATACGTCTTTCCGAAGTATAAACTTTTTTGTGCAGTGCTAGCCATACAATTATATCGAAAGCTTTAAAATTGAATAAAACGACTGTGACATTGTTTGCGAAGGATTTACTTATTTCAGAGAATTTGCTTATTTATTCATCCTCCCAATACACCACATACGCACGCGTACGTGGGAAACGATGGCATTGGATAGTGAATCACGTGGCTTTTAATCTGCAGTTAAGGGATTATTTATAAACAGTACAAATTATCAAGGAAGTTGTTCAATTTTGTATATAATTTTATAAATGACAAGCCCATGGAGTCAATGATATTTATTAAACTTGGTCTTTACTTAGAATTGTTTAACTCTAATTATGAAATACATTGTGCAGTACTGATACATTTATAAGTGTATCATATCAGTGTATACGCGTACTTTATTTTTTATTACGTCAGAATGTATTTTGTTTATTTACTTTCAGTAAATTAATATTTTTTTAAAAATAATCGTTTGATTTCAACTCTTCAATATGCTCTCGCCCATCTTGTAGGGTTATCATGCCCCCTAGGGGGCATCACACAGTTTGAGAAACGCCCTATTAAAGTATATACAATTTTTTCAGATTTTCTCTTCCATTTTAGAAACTATAATAAAATTTTTCTCGATAAGATTTTATTGTAACAAATTCTATCAACATTTTAATAGGCATTTGTCGCGACCCTGTTGTCGCTGGTAAAGTTGGAAGGACCGAATAATCCACCATTTTCATAAAATCCAAAACTTTTATAAATCTTTGAATTTACTATCAAGAACTGTCATAAACCGAGGAAACGATCACTTTAATCGATATCCTAAATTTCTAAGACTAATAATTAGATCACTCATCTTGCTTGCGATCCGATGTAACAGTTATGGCTTGACCGGTTCAACTTGATAATTCAGATTAAAGATTATCTTCCTGAACTTCAATGACTTTAGGTATTGACTTTAATAACTTAACTTCAATATCAGCCTAACCACCAATTTCTACACTCACTTTGCTAAATAGCACTCAAATTAACATAAATCACTGTTTTTTTACGGGAAGCGATTTTATAAACATACAATAGTTAAGAGATATTTCCCCGCAGAGAATTAATAAAAGGCATGGATATGACCCGTCACACATTAAAAAAAATAAATAAAATACAATTTTAGATTCATGCAATGTGATTGGCATTCGACAATTGTTTTGACTCTTATTTTTTTTCCTCTTAATATTTACTGATTAAGCTCATATTTCTTGCCTTCAATGCTGGTATTATTGTTCCTTCCATTTTTTTTTTCAATTTGTTTTATTTTTAAGCTGTACTCATGCAAATTATCACAGTGAACTCAAAATTTTACTTTAAACATAAAGGTATTGTGAAAAAATTTCTTAATAAAACAAAATTATTTTACAAAAATGAAATTTCTAATATAAAATATCACGAAAACTTACTTCAATTTAAATGACATAGACATATATTACGTTTACTTATTAAATTGCAATTTATATACACCCAATTTTACACGGTACATATGGTCCTTAGAAAACCGTGCAAAAAATCATGTAGAAATATACAAGCGACATATGGTAAATTTGCGAATATGTATCCCAATTTTAAAAATCTATAATGAAGACGAAAAATCTTTTAATATTTTTCCAAAAAATAAAAGCAAGCGTGCGATAAAAGTAATTCACATGCTACATATTTATAAAACAAAAACAATTCTTTCAATGCAATTTTAATAAAAATGAAAATAAGAGTCAGTAAAAATTCAGTCTATAAGTATAGACAACTTTTAAAAATCCAGACAAAAATTACTATTCCAACGCTACTTGATAACAAGCTTGACCGCTTATTACGAAATGAATAAAAAATGCTATCGTCTGTGAATGTGTTAAGATACATCTAGCACAACTGTCAGTTACGATTCAAATGAAAAATTACGTTCGTTATTAACGACCTCTGTTGGGTTGTTTTGTTGTTACAAAGCCTTATTAACGACAGGCTTTTTGGTTCCCAAGTTTATTATGTAATTCTTGATATTCTGCCACTCAAGATTATGTAGAAATTTTAATGCATGCTCAATGTCAGGATCTTGAGCAATAAAATGTTGTTCTATACTTGTAGCAAATTTTAAGCCATCGCAAATTAATGAACTAAATTAATTACGGTCACATGATAAAGGCAATCACGTGTTCCCCATTGTTTAAAAAGTGACAAACTCTCTAGTAGTTCTAGTAAAGTTTAGATAACATTTAATATTTGATGATTGAATAAAGAGTTAACGTGTTAAAATTCTTTACAGTTTCCAATTATTTTTTTAATCTTACATTAAACTTTTACTTTTAAATTAATTGCACTTCTTTCACGAAAAGAAGTTTCAGCAAAAGTAAAAATTGGCAACAGTGAAACACATGAACTAATTTTCTGGGAGCGCGTGATTACATTTATGTTATAACTATGCCGTTCCATGGATTTATGAACTGATTGGCTGGAAACACGTGACTGCAATTATCATGTGACAATGACGTCATATGAATTAGCCTATCCAGCTGTTAATAGCTGAACTTCCCCTTCGATTTCTTTACTATCACAAAATTGTTCAAAAACATGTTCAAAACGCTCTCATCCAAAAAACACATGAGTCTAATTATTCTCGGAATCCGTGCAAGAACAAAAAATTCGAGTAAAAAGGGGAAAAAAATTCGTTTAATTCGTGTTCAGCGTTGTTTCAAAATCGTGTAAAAAAAGTTGGATCTATGTATATATTTTTTTTAATTTTATAAAAAGAAGTGAAAAGGAAAAATAATAGAGCTTCAACTTATCTTTAGTTTGCATTTTCCATTTCAAGCGTTATGTAAAAAATAACAATAGTAAAAAAGGAAGCCCAAAAAAGAGATAACATTTTCAAGCATGCATGCATATCTTTGTTAAAAAATACACTTTTTAAATATCATATATATACCCAGCAGTAAATATCAAAACAATGCACATTATTAAAGTCACAATGCTGTTTTAAACACACAAATGCCAAAATTTTTCTTCGTTTCGAACCATCATGCTGCTCCATAAAAATAGTTTATACGACTAAAACGGAAATATAAATGGTAAAAAAAGCATTTTAGGATATTACAAGAAACTGCAGGCATAAAATAATATATACGCCTTTTCGAATTCAATGAAATATCGTTTTAACTTGTCCTGTACCACGTACCTCCTAGCTCTAGGACAAACTTACATCACCTGCCACCGTATACTGGCCAACATAGGACATTTCTTTGGCTCGGAGATATTAGATTTTTTTTCCTTCATATTTTTCCCCTTCTGAAGGTTCCTTTTTTTATTTCATTCTTTTTATGGCTCTCTTTTTTCTTCTTTTTTTTTCTACCGGCGGAAGTTTTTGCGAGTAAAGAATGGATATGACAACCTTTACCGCGGGGGAATAAAAAAGGTGTATGTCAAACCGAAGCAAAAGTCACCAGATGGTTTTGCGGAATGTGTAATATTCGGTTTTTTATGGAGAAAAATACTTTTTTTTCTTATATTTTTCAGTTATCGTAGTATCATGGCCAATAAATGTTTTCTTATGTCTGCCAACCGCATTATTTTGTATTAGATAGCTGTTGAGTTGAATTAAACTTCTAAAGAAAATATTAATTTTATGAGTATATGCACATACATATATATATATATATATATATATATATATATATATATATATATATATATATATATATATATATATATATAATATTCCTATTATATTTCTGGAGATTGGTTAAACTAATTGCAAGACGTGGCGAGTGGATGTAGCGAGCCAAAGATAGAGCGTGACCGGTTGTGAGTGAATGTGTTACGTGGAGCATGGTCGAGTAGGATAGTATCGAAGAGGTACTCATGGAAATCGAAATTCATTTTTATTCACATCCAGAAACACATAAAAAATCCAGTATGGACGGCATTACACATACAAGAAGCAAACATGGACGACACAACACAGACACAGACACACACACAGAACGCGCTTTAGCCGGCTACATGACTACAGAGAAACGAGCGAAGAGCGAGAGGTTTCCAGAGGCATCGGCTTTTATACCTGACGTTGAAGACCACGTGACACTCTGATTGGTTACAAGGGGTGGGAAAGGGATTTATGATGTAATATTATTAGTCGATTACGATTAAAGTCAGGGTGTTAGTTTTGAACCAAATAATTAAAAGATTATTTCAATATTATTACATATACATATACATATACGTATACATATATATATATATATGTATATATATATATACATTTATATATATATATATATACACTGCTGGACAATTGCTAAGGACGGATCACAAATTGCTATGTAGCATAACATTAAGCGGGACATGAGGCCTAGTAGGATAAAATATAGTTGCCACACTATTCAGACATTATAATAAAGAATATTTATTGTTCTGGAAAGTACAAAAGCTGTGAAACATCTCAAAGAAAAAAAAATGTTCATTTGATCTGCGTACGGAGAAATGGAACAATGCATCTAAAAGTCAGCAGGCACCTTAAAGAAAGCTATCAATACGGGATATGTCCACCGTGGAGTAGGATGCAACATTCTACACGTCGTACCATACTTTGCACAACATTATCCAGCAGCTGTTGAGGTAATTTATCCCATTCCTCTGTGAGTGCACGGATGAGGGTGTTCTTGTTTGTCGGAGGATAGTTTCGACCAGCAACTTGCCTCCCCAAAGCATCCCACACATTTTCAATGGGGTTTAGATCTGGAGCACGCGCTGGCCATACAATACGTTGAATACTTCGCTGTATAGACAATCCTGAACAGCGAGTGTTCGATGACATGTTGCGTTGTCGTCCATAAAAACAAATTTATCACCGACAGCACCACGGAAAAGACGAACATGATGAAGTAGAACTTCAACAATGTATCGTTGGCTCGTCATAGTCCCATTCGCAACCACATGTAGGCGCGTGCGGCCATTGATCATGATGCCGGCCCACACCATGATACTGCATGTCGGATATGGTCCTTTTCCTGGATATTTTCTGGACGATAAGCAGTACCGCTCACGTGCCAGATCAGTTGGCGTCTACAATCCGATGACAGACTGAACCTACTCTCATCTGAGAATAGTACGCATGCCCAGTCCTGTTCAGTCCAATTGTGATGCTCACGACACCGTTGCAAACGGGCAGTACGGTGCTGTCTGGTCAATGGGACACACACAACAGGTCTGCGTGCGTGTAGTCCTCCTCCCCTCAAACGTCTGGCAACAGTTTTTCGGGAGATCTGCTTTCCTGAGGCAGCAAGAAACTGATTTGTCACCTGCTGAGCTGTGGTGCGCCTGTTACTTTTTGCTGATAGGACGATATATCTGTCTTCTGCAGGCGTCGTACTTCTAACACGACCTCTCTCGTGCCGTCTACTACACATTCCAGTAGTTTTATATGACTTCCACAGCCATGAAACAACGCTGTGAGCGATGTCGAACTCCCTGGCAACATTTGTTATTTTTCGCCCTTCTTCGATCTTTTCAATAATTCGGCCCCGCATAAAATCATCTATGTGATGTCGGGAAGACATGCCAAAAATTTTAAGTTCGTCTATTAAATCTTTACTGTAAAACTTTGACTTGAAACAACAAATGTCCACACGCGTCAAAACCTTTAAAGCTCTTATGAACGCTATCACGTGATGAACAGACGTGGAAAATAATTTGCATACTCATACTTCTTCTTACTAATATCCCGCACTTATTCTAATTTTCCACATTTTGCTTCCTTTCATTTTGTGGTTGCTATGGATGGTAGTGTTATCCTTCCTTAGCAATTGTCCAGCAGTGTATATATACACACACACACACACACACACACACATATATATATATATATATATATATATATATATATATATATATATATATATATATATATATAACCTTAAGTCAACGCATTTATTAAAGAATTTATTAAGAGAAATGTACTCGTTTGATAGAAGTTTTAAGATTTGTTTATTTGACAGAACTCTAAAACTGTTAATTTTAATATTAAATGTTCTTTTAATGGAGCGGTGGATTGGTATTTACCATTGCCCACCTAGTAGCTTCCTTGTTAGCTGGTATCACTTTTTATTGCGGTACCATATAGGTGGTGTGCCAATTGCCGCAAGTAATTTTTACGCCCAGTTTCTATTCCAGAGGGAGACACCTGAGTTCTAACAATGCAAACCTGAACTATGAACTCAAAATTTGCCAAGAACACCCATGCCAAACAGACACTCGAGGGATTTTTAACATGCCGTATAATCATGTGACATGGGCGCTGTCGACTTTCTCCGTCGGGAAAATACATCGATTTGGGGTGGGATCGGACTCGCAACTTTATGGGTATAAGGCGAGTGCTAAACCAGCTACCCTACCCGTTGAGCTTATTATTCAATATTTTTGTGATGAGTTAAATATTTTCTTTTTACAGAATAGTATATGAATTTGCACCGAAAGAAGAACATAGCAATTTACTGAAAAATGAAAAAAAAAATAAATGTATATGTCTGTGTATAAGAAGAATTTTTGGAACTTTTTTAAAGTTAAAATAAGTAGGATAATTTATTTACGCATTCACTAATTTTAGAAAAAAAAAATATTTTTGTTTGGGAAAAACGTGTTTTTTTAAAAATATTTTCTAATAACCATGCGCCACAGATTTTAGCATTTTTAATATTAAATGGAAATTTTGCTCCAAAAAAAAAAAAAAGAAAAAAATTCGCATAAATGCTTCTAAGTCTGTGCCTGAATCTGAATTTTCAAATAAATTCATGTTGATTCATTGGGATGTTTGAAATCATGTGACCTCATAAAGAGAGGTTTTACCCCATCTCTTCAAAACAGGTCAATGATCACATGCCGTATACGAATTTTTATCTCTTCCATCTCATTTTTAAAACAAAAAAATGGCACAGAAAGTATGAGCAGCATAGACAGCAGAAAAGGAAGCAAATGAATAGACAAAAACTATAATAGCGCTGAAGTCAGGGTTACCATAAATAAAACTATCTACATTGTGCGTCTGGAGTTTTACTTTACAGCAATTTGATACAAAAATATTTCACCCATTAGACTACAATGTTACCCTCAGAGTGACAAGTTAGAAAATTGCATCCTAAACCCCCTATATTTTATATAGCACGGATTCGACGAATATCCATATTAATTTATTTTCTGTTATAGTAATCCCTAGTACACAGAACTAATAGATTCTTTCAATCAGGACCTGACATTTGATAAACTTATCGAAATGCAAGGGCAAGAAGTTTTAAGTCGCTTTGTGACGGGTTCATCACGATTTCTACTAAAACTCCTTTTGAATTTCTTTGGGGCCAGAATGGCAATTCTTTCCAACCAACTCGAGAAGTGAAACGTGAAATATTCAAATTAGGGATCTTATAAATAGTAGAAGTTTAGCGTACTCGGGGTGGCTATGGGAAGTGAATATACGAGGTCTACGTTTACAAGTGTTTAAGCCAAAGTGAGAGAAAATCCCGCATTCAAGGTTTAATCTATACGTGCTAGTACGTTCAAGTTAAAGGTGCATACCATTCCACATGGATAACATCCACGTCAGTTAGGATTCAAACGAATTGCTGCTTCCTCAAAATAGAGTGGTAAGACTATTTAATTAAACTACTAGGATCTTTGTATTTATTGAGATTAGGATTAGTCGGTAAAGTTAGACATAGTGGTCAGTTACACGATTATTTGGTAATACGCATTGTTTGTCTCTTCACCCCAGATTCATTTGTTTTGAATATTAATATTATTATTTTAAATTGTTTATAAGTTAAGATCTTAATAAAGAGATATTAAGATTATGGCAACGTCTGGTTCTTCATTCACTCCCACATATCTAGGTCGCGAGGATAACGTAGAAGTAAGGCAACCCCCACGGGTTCTTGCCTTACATCTTGAATTTTAGCCTCAGTTCAATCAGAAGATTGAATTATTGTGCTGGGGTTTTGACAGAAGGCTTTAGTTTAATTGAAAATGTGTAAAAAAATTTTTTAGAAAATACTACCTTTAACAAAGAGAGTATTTTTTAACAAAACAAGGGATAAAGTGTATAAGCATGCTGCAAGAAAATTTTGTGGGAGAAAAAAATATTTGAACCAACAGACTCTTTCTACTTAGATAGAGTTTATGAAACCTTCCACATTAAAATAACTTTTATTTGCGATTTTGTATTTGTGTTTCCTAAGATTTTAATAAGCACTTTTTTTATTTTTTAAATTATTTACTTTCATTTCTATCCCAACTAAAAATAATTTATAGTTAGGTTATATTTAGCTTATAAATACATAATTGATATGTACTTATAAGCTAATTTATACTCTTACTTAGGCGAATTCGACTGGCGCCGTTATCACCCAGTCCCATCTATCATCAAATAAGTTTGGGGTATTACTGTACTAGAAAATGTGTGTTTAAGATTAAGGTTTCTACATTTTTTTCATTTTTAAAAAAGGAACATGAAAAAGTAAAAATATTTACAAATGAGATTTTTTAAAAAAAAATCCACTTTTAAAATCAAAAGGCATGTATCACAAAAAGAGAAATGCATTTTAGAAACCATTTTATAATCATTCTATTATATTTGTCTTTTGAGAAAAGCAAGTTAAATCATACTATGTTTGAATTTTTAACATATTTTTTGTTGTTTTTCTGATAAATACTTTCTCAAAAACAATGTTATTTACTAGAATGTAATATTCATTTCCTATTTCATTGATGACCTAAATTCACTGGTGGATTTGCGTGTTGCGAGTTTTCCATTTTTTAATGAAAATATAATATATATGTATATACTTACCTTAATACATGAAGTACACATGTTCAAAAGGAGATAGTTCCCTCCAAGAATTGAAGCCAATGTAATTGAATCACTGATGAATAGAATGTTTTGACGTACGTGATGTCATGATGGAAAGTTTCGAGTTCGAGATTAAATTAAAATTTGACACTTTGATGTCAAATTTCTAATCGGTTTAGATATGAGTCAGCATCTGCTATTGTCAAATTCCTCAGCATTCAAATTGATTGGAATCAAGCGCTGCAGTTCTAATTTGTGAATGTCATTATAAATATAGCTTTCCTTTATATTCAAGAGTCTATGCTTTTATATTCCGTCAAGAATGCAATATTTTAATTTCGCAGGGTTTTATAAATGAAAGTTTTTGCATCTTCTTATAATACTTTATACTTAATATTTGTTGATTATATGATTAAAATCAGAAAATTATGAAGTTAGTATTGCGTTAACAATATTTTGACATGAGCAGAAAGTTTCTGTCTCATGAATCTTAAACTGATATTACAAGATTTTGAACTTTTTCATGACATTTAATTATTACACGCTATCCTAACTGTATAAAAGTAATCAAAACATTTTGGCATTTCTTAGCGACTCATCCAATTTCGATTCAAATTCCGAATCTAATATGTAATTAGATTTAAAGATATTTGAAAAATTCTTTTTACCAGACTCAAAGATTATATCTTTACGAAGTGTAAATAAGTATAGTATTGTTATTATTATTTTAATTTTCAATTTTGTAGATGCAAGTATTTCTATTCCCCAACGCTGTTTGTTTAAAATTGAGTTTTGAAAACTTAGTAAATACTTTTACAAATATATTTAGAGTATATAGTTTCCATATGTATTTATAATAGAATTTTTTTAGAATACAATTATGTAGTAAGGATTTTTAGGTTTCGTATTTCTTGTTATTTTCTGAAAAGATTTCAAATTAATTCATAGTATATGAATAAATTGAAGCCCAGTGATTGAGTGGCAGTCGCTTCCACGCCACAGGCCCAGGTTTCAAATCCTGGGCTGGGCAAGGTCACGACTCGTTTTTTCATCCCTTCAGTGGGTCGATAAATGAGTATCAAGCACGCTTAGGAACTAAACACTTGGGTTTCACGTCAGACTGACCACCTGATTCTGAACAATTGCACATGTAATTCAGTGCCCAAGGTCAGGATAACCGAGTTTGGTATAGAAGGCCTTGGCCCTCGTGGGCTGTTGTGCCACTGATTTTAAATTCTATGAATAAAATAAGTGATACAAAAATATTCCACTCTCTCTTTCTCTCTCTCTCTATCTATCTATCTAAAATATATTATAAATGTGAAAGTTTGTGAGTATCTTTGTGGGTCTTTCACGCAAAAACAACTGAATGGATTTTAATGAAACTTTACAGTAATATAGCTTATACATCAGAATAACACATAGGCTAAAATTTATAAGGATACTGTGAGAAGTTTTCGAAGTATAACAACAATTGTCAAAAAAGTAGGAAAAAATTCTGCCATTTGCAAAAAGCCCGTGACAGCATTCATCTATCTTTTTTATCCCTTCTGTTTTGTCTATGCCATACCTCAGTGCGCTTTCGCTTTTCATTTATTCCCTTCATCAGTGTCATCACTATTTTTATTTCATGATAAACTAGATTTCGAAGGGAGAGGTGGGGGCAAGATTTTAACATAAAATAAATACAACAAAAAGTAATATTAATGTATTACACTTCCTAATATAAATTATTTACACTATTTTAAGCGTTCATTACACAAAATTTTTAACTATGACAGTGAAGGAAAACTATGAAATTAAAATAAAATATCAAAATGTTTTTATCATTTAGTTTTTTTTTCTTTTCCTGACATGTAAATATATATCTACGCTTTCCCCATACTGTTTTTATCTTATATATATATATATATATATATATATATATATATATATATATATATATATATATATATATATGTCGCTAATAGCCTAATTATAATTTCTTAACAGATTCTAATTTTGGCTATTGTATATACTCTTACTTTTCTAATATATATATATATATATATATATATATATGTGTGTGTGTGTGTGTGTGTGTGTTTAAAAGAGTATTTCTATTAATTCATTACTAAAATTATTATTTGTTAATTAAAAAAGTACATTGTCTATTATTTTGGATAAAAATACATTTCAGAGACATTTTTAAGCTAACTAAAGAATCGTTTTCTTTTTATTGCTTCACATTAATAATTATTTAACAAATGCAATACTGTTTTTTAAAAGTCATAGATCGAAATTTGAAGCTATATTTTATCTGTGAGGGGGAGGGGAAGAGGAAACAGTAATTTTACACTAAAAAAACTGTATTATGCCGGGCTAGAGGGAGGGGGGAAAAACCTGTCTGAAATCGAAAATATGTGGAATAAATTTCGTAAAAGGGAAATTTAATGAAATAATGTTAGAAATCACTCACATTGCAAGCGTACAAAGACACACATAATTGCTGGCGTCATGAGGGAAAGATAAAGCCCGTGTGTGTGTGCAAAGCCGGGCCATGCAGCTAGTATATATATAATCCGTAAATATATACAAATAGCTATAAAGCCTAAGTATAACTAGTCAAGATAGTAGGAAATATTAGTCTTAATAGTAAAACAGTAAATTCCTGGTCTTGAACCAAGAGAAGATGTCCATAGTTGAGGAGCAAACAGTAGTGTCCAGTCATACCTCCCAAAGAGAGCGCTATTGTCTTCTAGTAGATAGAACCTTAACAGTTCCCTATGGATACCTGTTCCAGCGCCATGCATTCTCTCTACCATAAAGTTATATCTGATTCATCCATTCATTTTGTGAATAGCCAAGCCCATTAGACTCCATTACAATTTATCTTAATTGCGATTAGGTCATATCGTTTTTAACAGCTCTCTCAATAAGTTGAATTATACTCAAACTCGAAAAAACTGTGGTAAAATTAGGTAATCCTGGAGCAATTCCAAAACATTAGATTCTCTTTTGGCAGTTTAAATAAAGCCAATTTGAGTCTTAAATTTTCTAGAAAACGCATTATTATTAAAATTCTTCATCCGCAGAAAGAGTTGTTGGGCAAATGAATGAACTTCTAGTATAAAAATAGCTTTCCTTATTAAAAGACTGGGCCGTCTTTAGACATTCTACATTCTAAGTAGAATCTTTTGCTCAAGTAATGCCCGGTTCTGGAAGAAGGATCTGAACTAAATTCTCCGGAGCCATGTCGAGGATTTTGCTACAATAACCAATACTTAGTTCAATATATAATTTGTAAGTAGTTATGTATATAGTATTTTGAAAACTGTTTTATAAAAGTTTAAAAACTTCTCAAAAATTAAAAAAAAATGTTTGTTTTAACATTACACAATTTTGCAATGTCATTCAATTCGGTTTATTCGTTATAAATAGTCCTTTCACTTACACGTGCTATTATTGGACTTGGCTTCATTATCCTAAGTTTCTTCTTCACTTTCTATCGCGCTATTATGTAGACAATTTTCAGCTGGACGAGTGATGCATCCTGTAAAGTAAGATTAACCCTATTTCACTGTTCTAAAAACTGAGCTCAAGAAAACATAATAGTTTGATATTTTAGTCTCTTGACTTTTCAAATGACTACTTATATTTTAATGGGTTTTACAGGTTTTTAAAATCCATTTTCATTCATTCTTAGCTTTGTAGGGATTACATTTAGTCTTATATTACACTATATATATATATATATATATATATATATATATATATATATATATATATATATATATATATATATATATATATGTATATATATATATATATATATATATATATATATATATGTATATATATATGTATATATACATATATATACATGCATATATACATATACATACACTTCACTTAGAACATAAGAGTTCCAAAATTAATCATTCTTTGAAGAATGCATGTTGTTGACTACCGTTTGAAAATAATTCACTAATGAATTGTTCACGCATTTACCGCAGTCTTAAGATTTCTAAAACTTTACTCCCATTGTACCAAACGTATGAATAGTATGTAAAATACGACACAGGTGGTGTTTTGATAAGCTGCAGCTACAAACAAGGCACGTACTGTTTGCATCAGAGCGATTAACTATCAGTATATCGAGTAAGTAAGATAATCAATCCTTTTAAGCATTTGACAGGCGCGGGAGAGTGGCAGTGTGTTAACATAGTTCCGAACAATGCAATTGATTTCACATGTTCCATTCTCGGCATTTGTGCAATCTCGAATTGTCAATAATACATATTGCAAGTCTGAGCAAACAACTGCTATTTCCGCTGATACAAAGCAGTTGGAGTAATCTATTCTCGTCCAGATAGGTGGCTGCATCAAGAAACCAGGCGTAATTAGGGGAGATTAATTGGAATAAGAACTGTTTAGAATTCACATACTTTTCAAGTTACGGGGTTTTGTTAATTTCGACGAGCAACATGCTAAAATAGTTTTCTATGCGGAAGATATTTCATTCAATTTATTATCAGTCCTTTACAGCATTGTGATTTTGGTTACTGTAGATTTAAATTAATTTTAAATTTGAAAAGCTTCGTAAAGTGCTTTTATGTTCCATTGCCCCGTGCAATTAATAACAAAATTGTATATATGGAGTTATATCAAATTAATGTTCCTTTATTAAAAATATATATGAATTGCTGATAATAAAATGCAGTTTGTCACTGTCAAATTTTTTGCAATGCAAATGCAGTAAATTTTAATATTGATGTGGGCCTTATTTCACGAACTTATAAATAATTATTAATTTATGTCTATGTATTTGATAGTGTTATTACAATTGAAATGTAAAACTTTTCACTTTGGTAGAAATGTATCGTATATTCCGGTGTATATAATGCTCCCCTATACTTTCAAATAACATTTTTTTTATAACACGTACTTTTTTTTACATCTGAAACGTACATGTGCATTCCTTTTTATTTTTAAAGTCTATAAATAGTTTATGAGTGTATATAACTAAAGCCTGGCATAAAAAAACACTTAAAAATATATAGTATATCTAATAATCTAGTAGAATGGAGAAAATAATTATTTATTAATGGATCAAAGTTATAAATTAATGGAAAATTGAAAAAGTTCAATGTGTGATGATAAAACAGATATATATATATATATATATATATGACAACTTTTCCATTTTATCCAAATATGTTATTTCATAAGGCATGTCATTTCTTTTAAATAAATAGCATTTAGGTACTTGCAGAAATCAATTTTTTATGCGTATATTTTCTCATTTTTAAAGCTATCATTTTTACATCCGTTGTATAACGCGCAACCTTACAATTCGATATTATTGTTTGTGTTAAAAATGAATGTTATGCATATCACTTATGATGCTTTAACAAAAGAAAATAATTAAAATAAAATAAAATGAATGCAATCCCACTTTGACATTCTTTAACTGATAAATATAAAATGTAGGTCTCTTAATATTTCAACCAATTAAAGGAAATGAAAAGAGATGATAAAGAAAGAATAAATTTTAGAATTACATTATTTTTTTCCTCGTCATCAAGAATAGATTTTTACATATCTCATTCTATTTATAAAAGTGATAATTTTAGACTATAAAGTATGACAAGATGCAAATTATTTATTTTACGAAAAGAATACATTTTTTTTGTTTATTTATGCAGAAGGAATGAAGCAAAACTGTTCACGTTAATACGCTTTTTTCATTTATATAAAATTTCATGTTACTAGAAAATATTTATTTTATACATTTTATAATTAAATAAAAATGAAAGGAAAACATTTTAATTTCCTATATATTTCAACAAAAAGAAAATCTCATGTAAATAGTAAAAACAATATGTATATGTGTGGAATATATGTAATATTTCTTTTATTTCTGGATTAATTGTAAACATTTACAGAACATATTACACCAAGAGAAAGAATATTTTTTATGCATTAATGTTACCAAAAAAAAAAAAAAAAGAAAAGAAATTTGCTTTAAAAATGTCTTTATTAATTAAATATAGCTTGGATAATTTAATTCAGGTTTTCGTTTACTGTTTAATTTATTTCATTAAGCATTTTTACTTTTGTGTACAAACTAGTTTTTTATATAATTCTTTATTTTTATAAAATATTTTTTTCGAATTTTTATTTTGAATATTCAATTCCCCCCGCCCGTCACTTACACAACTTTTCTTTGTATTTATTTCTCAATGCTTAATTAATAAGGCAAGTTTTTTATTAACGCTTTATTATTGTATTAGTGCATTCAGCAAGAAGCATATCGTTATTTCTTCTTTTTTAATTATTTATCTTCAACTCGATGACGTGAAATTTTATACTATTGTCCTTTAATTACATGAAGAACAAAATAAATTGTTCCTTAAGATAATTTCTTAAGGAGAGATTATCCAAACATAAAGAAGTGCATTATTCAGTATTCATGTTCAAAGCATATGCAATATTTCGTAAAGGGTAAATAATTACATACTTGTTAAACATAGGAGAAATATTAAGATCAAATGGATATCAATAAAAGTGCAAACATAAAAAGTACGTGTAAAAAATTTCTGAAAAAACAATAGAAAAAAAGGTTTGTAACTTAATCTCCAAAACGCATAAAAATGGTTGTCGTTGCCGTGTGTTTCATCCTGGGATAGATACGAAAGCTAGATGAGCAGAAACATACAATGCAATCACAGAAGAATATAGACCTTTTTGCAAACGATGATATAGAACAGAAAGGGCGCGCTGCTTTTCATTCGAGACGCGAATCCTTTTCAGGCGAAAATCCGACTTCTTTCCCCGAAGATACGTACATGCATTATTCGGGATTCAAATCCGAGTCCACTCGGTTACAAGTCGAGTGTCATAACCAACATACTGGCTGGGAGGCATAAAAAAGTGGTGTTTGCTTTTCTTTAAGACGTTTCAGTCTAAAAATAACTACAGTCGAACCTCTATATTGCGTAATTTTCTACAATAGCAAACTTTTTCCTGGAACCAAGGGCATTTCACGATTTTCTTCGTAAAATAACATCCCAATAGAGAAGTGTATTTTCTATATAACGAACTTTTTCTCTTGTGATTCAATTTCTCTCTCCCTATTTGTAAATTATTTCTTGACATTTTAAGTTATTCTCTCTTTCAACACGTTTTATAGTAGTCAGAAATCTTGAACTTGTTTTATTAGGGGCCTAAACTCACCGAGAGAAATAGAATTCTGGTCATTCTATCCAAGAAATGCAACTTTTAATCCTCATTGTACAGTTCACGGGAAACATCTTCTCTCGATATCTTCTTTCAGTGGAGTTGCATCCCCCTGTCCTCTTAAACTAGTGTCCATTCATTTGCAATGATGCTCAGTTGTACTGGTATCTTAGTTTCTCATAGATCAAAAATATCAAAACGTAAGTGCTTGAGTATCAAAGAAACAAATTTAATTCTTCAGGAAGTGGTTAAAGGCGTCAAGATACATTTCTTGCAGTTTTTATTTATTTATTTGATAAGAAAGATATATAAAATAAATATAAATTAATTTACAAAAATTTGCCAATAAGTACTTTTTTTAATGTATAGTGTTTAGGAATTTAAAGCTAGTTTTAAATGGTTTATAAAGAAAATTGAAAGATGAGCCTCTATATAACAAACTTTTTTCAGGATTTAGCGACTTCGTTATATAGAGGTCATGCTGTATATTAGTTACTTAAGTGTTTTACTTTGTAATGTTTCCTGCATATAGTTTCGTTATGTCGAACGATATTCCTCTTTAATTGTAACACATTTAAGTGTTGTTGTTGTTTCTACTACCACCTGTCTAAAGGTATCAGATTGAGGCCCATGAAATTCATTGTGGCTTCTTGTACTGCACGCCTTTTATCAACAGTAGCTTCGAACACCATATACGATTGGTTTAGTTTGAAAGTACGATTTGGCTGGGGTACGATACGCCAAACTTTTTGACCTCACGGTCTAATAAATTCATAATTTAAATTACGTGGACCACTAATAGGATTTAAATATATTTTTTTTTATAAAAATTGTGATCTAAGAACACGTAAAACGTACCTAGTTAATAAAATGGAACTATTAATTGTAACCGAATTATGAAAGATTTATTAATAAACCATAATAAAAATTAAACAAAACATTTAAATATGGTTTAGGTGTATCAAACTTGTAGCGTTATGCATTCCTGGTAAGATGGATGTTCCTGCTTACTTCAAATAATATTATGGATAGTTAGATCCGATGTTGTAACTGAAAGACATTTATTTTAAGCTGAGATCACCACCGTGTTTTGATGACTGGGACAGATGAAAAGGCCATTTCGCAAAAATAGGTTGTGGAGAATTGAATCAGAATTTTCATCGCTGTTCACTAAGAAAAGGGTATTCACTTTTACCATATTTTCTGAGGGTCATTATCAAGTGTACCACATTTTTCTGGGATCCGGCGAAATTTTCTCTCGGACCGCTAGTGGTCCACGGACCACCACTTGGGAGAACTCTGATGTAGAGTACCTCCACTCTGCAAGGAAAGTCTTCATTTACAAACATCCATTCCTTCTCCGGGATTTAAACCCAGATTCAACAACACAATACTCAGTGTCATTAACGACTTTTCCATATGGTTGCTTTATATTTAAGTAAATAAATATCTTTAGATTTCAATAGCAGCATTTGTTATTATACAAAAAAGTATTATAGAATACCATAAATAAAAGAAATATTGATGGTAAGTAAGCCAAGCAAGAAATATATTTTATGAAATGTTAGAATAATAATCTTTTTCACTGAAAATGTATAATAAATATAAATAAAAAAATCGACACATTTAAATTAATATAAAATGAATGTGGAAGTCTAATTGTTATAAATTAAAGTAAATTTCAACATAGAAGTATTATGAAAAATATTTTTGAAACTCTTTGTATTATTTAATCTACTGCATACTAATACGTTGAAATGTTTTATTTGAGGTGAGAAAAATAAATTTAATTAAAACTTACAGATTAAAAACACACACACAAAATAATTTTATTTAACTGATTGCATCGTTTGATTAACCTATAATAAAAAGTATCTCTTTTTATTTCATGAAAAATAAATTTCAAACAAGTATGACACACGCACATTTTTCGGGACATTGATTTTTAAATTCATTAAAAACTAACTACTACCAATCTTTTTTATTGCTATGTACCTACATAAACCGTAACGATAATAATTACAAATATTTTTTTTTCAAAAAAAAAATTAACAATCATTAAAAAAGTTATACGCTTTAGGCGAAGCACAAAAACTAGTCCATTAAAATATTTTTTTTTCCTTCGGGAGAAGTGTATTCAGACACCTAATTCAAGAAGAACTTTTTGGTGGTAATAATTTTAAAGCTTCATTGATTAAGTACCGTTGTAGTCAAATTGACTGAGATTCGCAGATTAAAGAACGCAGATGCCCTGAAGCGAAGCAAGAAGTGACGCATTAAATTCGCGCTCTTTCTAACATACAGTCCAATTATTTCGCTCCATTAAAAAAAGTTTCGGTCGTGTTTGTTCCGAATAAAGTACTTCATTTCGTGAATTAGACTGGTTGCATCTTTTTAATTGGATACTAAATTCAAAAGAATAAAAAGAACTTCAGCGTGTGAAAAAAAAGCATTTCATCACTAATTAGCGAAAATTACCGATCTAAAAGGAAACTAAAAAAAGTCGCGAAACAAAATCACTTTTCGAGCGTCATAACTAACCACACTTCAGTTTTCACAGACTGCAGTTATTTTGATAAAGTTGGGTTTTCGTCGTTAAAAGAAATGATTAAAAAATTTGTAAAGTCCACCCAGCAAAGTTCACTTGAGCAAGAAGAAGCAGGTTTGCCGAATTTCGCCATTTTTACAGTTAAATGCTTTTTAAATGTTGGATTATGGGAACTTTATTTAAAAAGTTCCTTAATGCGCCAACTCTAATAAAATTCTTTGCTTTTTTTTAATTTCATATTTGGATGTAAAATAAATAAAAGAGGATAGTAACTCCGGGATGTAATGTAATTTGAGAATCAATTATTTATTATAATAAAATAATATTAATTGATAGCACCGAAAAATCTGGTATATAACGCGCGCCGGTGCATGATGCTCACCTATACGTTCAAGTTTATTTTTGTAGTTTTTAGGTACATTCCTCGAATAGCGCACATCCCCCTTTTAACAACACGCTTTTATTAGTTTCACCTAAAGATAATGTAATATTTGAATACGAATTTTACCCACTTAAAATGGTCAGATTAATTTGAAATTTTGCACACTCGTAAAGGACCAATGACAACACAATAATTTAATAATTTTGTTCCTATTCCTGATCAGGATCATTAGGATTAACGATTTCACTTTTCCTGATTTGGCGACTAAAAGATTAAGTTTCAACCCTAAAGCAAAAACGCTCAAGGTTAATACAAATACAACAAACACAAAAAAAAAGTGTTCTATGAAAAACGTGTACTTTTATGTCTAATGCTGATGCAAGTTTCAGAGAGAATAATGAGCTCTTTTTAGTGAAAAATATCAATGACTTTACACCTTCTTCCGCATTATATATTTCAAATTTAGCTCTTACAGATTTGCTTCATTAGGCTTATTCTACATTTTGCAAGCCAGGCCGTATTGACGCACTGATTGAATGCCAATAGGTATTCCAAATTCTAAAAAAAAAATGACACATTTAAGATTAATTTATCAATTTATTACTTTTATAGTTTTAGTTAAACTAAAAAGTAAAAAATAATTCTTAATATAAGAATTAAATGATTGATGAGAAAATTAATCTCACTGTGGTAAAAGCGTGGGGTTTTCTATATGAATTGTTATAATTTCTTAGTAATTCTATTCCGAAATGCAGAATTAGTGCAAAAATGTAATACAAAGCACCTCGTGCTTTTACTCGTACCAAAATGACATTAGTTTTCTCGTTAATCATTTTATTCTTATATTAAGAATTTTTTTTTCACTTTTTAGTTTGATTAACTAAAAAAACGTTGTTTTCTTAAAACTATGATTGATTTACGGAGGAACCTGAAACGCATGTTTACCATCTTCTTATGTTTTGAAGTAATTTATTCTAGGTATTATCCCTACAATTTCAACTTTATAATCAAATTAATACACAATTTTAATTTACTGTACAATCCGGCGTATAACGCGCACTTTTAACGCAAAAAATGAGGTCGAATTTAGGGGTGTGCGTTATACACCGGGTATAAAAGAAGGATAGCTTCAAAAATAAAAAAAATAAAAAAGATATGTATAAGAAAAATTAGACTTCTACATTTATAGGACTATTGTTTATTTAAAAGAAACGACATACCTAATGAAATTAAAAAATTCTAATTCTAAAAATATACTATTTTTCAAAATTCTGGGATTATAGCTAGAGTAAAGGGCTTAAAAAACATACCAGCATTGTACACACGCATTTCTAGTTCCTTCGTGAAAATAGGGGTACGCGTTATACGGCGAATATACCTAATAATTAAAAAATGCAGCTCGAAAATATGGGGGCGTGCTATACGCCGGATTTTACGGTATATTTAATTTTAACATAATATACCTTTTATTCAAATCATCACCTTCTGATTTCACTCAGTCCCCGACCCACTACAGCCAATCATCTGCCGTGTCAAGTACTACCGCCATGAGAATCAAGTCCTTCCCTGCTGATCTACAGTATTAAAATTCAAAAGTAAACAAGCGTATATGTCTTTGTTTGTTTGTTTTGTATGTACAACTGTCTACTCAAGAAGTTCACAACTCAGAAACTTTATAAATGTACCAAAAGATTGGAAATAATCCGAGAAATTCGTTTGTATTATTTATAATTCGATAATACCTTAAGGTAAAAATATATTAGTTAAAAACCTTAAAACGCATAAATGTCTTACCCTTGTTGGTTTTTTATTCGGCAACGGAAAAATGAAGGGCGGTAAGGGGAAATTTTTGCAGTTCTGACGTTTTTAAAATAATAATCTAATTTTTGCAATGGAACTCAGACAAAAATAATTACAGGATCGGAAAGATTATTTATTTCGCCACGATATGGTATTTTTTTTTTTTTTTATAAAATAATAACATATGCATTTTTTACAATTTTTTTTTAAAAAATGAATCAATATTGATGCGTTTTTATGAAAATGATTTCTAAATCGTTGCGTATGAATTATTTTTTTCGTGTTAATGAATTGATATTCCACAATAAAAAAAGTCCATGCTTTTTTTCTTTTAAAAACAGTCATTTAAAAAAAAATGCCAAAAACTTTTTTTTTACGAATTTTCAAAAAATACTCAAAATTTTCATTTTAATATTTAATAACTTCGTCATTTATAAAAATAATCTCACGAAACTTTTTTTCCCGTGTGTAGTTGTAATCTGTAAAAAGATTGAAAACATTACTTTAAATGTGTGGAATACCGTTTTTGCGAGAAATAATTTCAGCTGTACTTTTTTTTGCATTTTTTAATTGAAAATTACCGTTATTTGTGTGTAAAAGATTTGTGAAGTTTGAAAGCCTTAACTTAAAAACTAAGCTCTTAAAAAAATTAAGACTTTAACAATTTACTCAAATTTTCGATAGCCAAGGGTTTGGCGCAGAAAACCCGTTTGGGCCTAAATGACAATCTTTTCCCCGGTGCACTTCACGTTTGCTGAAAGGATACACTAGAAAAGAAGATACCTATAAATAGTGAAAATCCCCAGATTTAACGAGTAAAAAACTCAGAGTAAAAATTTAATTTTTGTTTCATTTTCTGTATATGTCTTAGTTTAAAAAATTTATTCGAAACGTTCGTTTATGTAACAAAAATTTCTCTAATAATTTATGAAAAGATTAATCACTTTTACTCCGTTAACATTACATTAAACACATTTCTTTGTAATACATTTAAATGTATTGCTTTAAAGGAATATTTTTTTTTTAATAAAGCAGTATTGTTTTGAGGAAATCATTAATCGAAATTATCTAATCGTAATGTATTGATTTTTTATGATTATGATGAATAAACCGTTTGAACTAAAAAAAAGTTCATTCTTTGTTCTTTTAAACTCAGTGATTTAAAAATTATCTACCAAAAACTTTTTTTTTTACTGTTTTTCAAAAATGCTCACAATATCTAATAAACATGTAAAATTTTATAATTTCAAACATTTCTACTTGAAATCACAGATTTTCTTTGTTTTGTATTCACTTTTTTTTTTACATTTCAGTTAAATAATCACAACTCTCATAGAAAAATAAAAGCAATATTCAAAAATATATTTCATTTTATTTAAAAGGACTTTTCACTCAGCCAGGCGTAATGTTCATGGCCCAGATTTTAGAAAACCTGCTTACCGTGCGTCCATCCTGGGTTTCAATCGCACGATAGGTGTGTTTTTTTTGTTGTTATTGTTCAATTCATTTAATTATTTTTAAAATGAAAAAACATTTATTTAAAAAAAGTTTTAAAAATTATTAAATCATATTTTAGATAATTCTCTTGCTTTCTAAAAAATAAAATAATAACTGTAATTATATAAATATTTATATTATACTTTATAAATATAATTGCTTATAAATAATATTTTGTAAAAATATGCTATAATAAATATTAAAGGATATTTTATATAAAAATTAGTTACAAAAAGTTTTATAACGTAATATAATGTATATTACAAATAAAAATATTATAAATAATATTATAATAATATATAAAATTCATCATTATACTTGTTTATGTCCCTTTTTCTTTAATAATGTTAATGAAAAATATTTTACACACATATATAAAATAATGAACAAAACATAATTAATCTATTTCTTTTGATGAAATAGCTGCATGTTTTCTTTGAAAAATATAATAAAACTGGTAATCTTTATTTTTTTTTAAAAAAAAAGATAGTTTTAACTGTTAAAAAAATCAAACAAATAGACACTTTTATCAATGCACATATGAGCAATAGTCTTTTTTGATTCTGAAAAGCATGCTCTATTTCTTAAAACCGCAATAGCTTATGCAACGCAAATAATTTTCTAAAAAGTATATTTTACAGAAGCTTTTAGATATATAAGTAGAGAAAGCCCATGCAACTCCTGACCGTACAGCTAGTATATCAATAAATAATGTCTTTGACTTTTACGCAAAAGTTAATGAGCTTTTTAATTTAGGCTTAAGAAAATGTAAATATTATTAATATTTATAAAAATCATTTTTCTCATCATGCATTTTTTCGTTAAAATTTCATTATCTATATATTTTCAGAATTTGGTAAAACAGCAAAAAAATATTTTTCTAAGCCAATTTCAAAAAAATATATATTATAGCACTCATATTCATATTTATATATATATGAATCATAATTGTACTTTTCTCTTAAAACTATTGTTCCAAAAGTTCGAAATACAAAATTATCTATTTCCACATTTTCAACATACTTTGTTAACAACTTTTGTAACAATTTTATTCTTTGTAAATTATCTGTGCCTGAAGAATTCATTATTCAAATTTTTGTAAGTTTCTTTTGAGTAATAACTTTCTTAACCAGCTTCTTTTCTTTGTTAAGCAAATAATCTGCAATATATTTTTACTCTTTTCATTCTCATACTACTTTTCCGCCGTTTTCTTAAGAAGGAAAAATTATTACACCTTTATTTTTTTTTTACTTTTTTGCCTTTTCCCTCCTTAACCACTACATTCACATCTTTTAAAAGAACAATTCTTGCTATAAATTAGCTACTCTTGTTAAGAAAGTGTTAGTGTATTTAGTTTCTTAGTCTCAAAAATAGTTATCCTTTATCATTTTGAAAAATTTCCTGAGATTTCAGTTATTCCAACAGTAAATTATATGGAAATTTAGAAGTTTTTTTTTATTGTGATTATCCATTAAAATACTTATGAAATAATAGCTTCTTTTTTAAAAAAAATAATAGTCGTTTTTCTCTGGCTAAAATATTAATGGCTTTAAACTGTGAATTTTTATAGAGATATTTCTAACACTTTTCCTACATTTTTAAAATGAAAAGTGTATTAATGATGAAAAACATAGCATAATAGTGAACAAAGTTTAACATTAATTATAAATAGCTATAGTAATTAATAAATTCAACTGAAAACATAGTAAATACTTTAAATTAATGAAATGTTATGCCTTATGTATTTTTTTCATCTTATAATTTATATCTTAACTTGGGTAAAAAAATAAAATTTATCCTTTTGTGTGTGTGTGTGTATCTGTGAATTATATATATATCTTCAATCTACACTTTCTTTAGTGAAAGCATATGATCTTCATTATTTTCATATAATTTTTACTATCTCTTGACTTATTATTTTTTTTAAAATTTCTTACACTAAAAATTATTTCTTGTTCTCATGATTACGAAAAATATAGATATTTAATCAAAGATATGAAAGTCAACAAATTTAACTAGTGGAAAAAAACATTTTATTCAAATTGTTTAACAAAAAAATAGCGAAAATTAAATTTTATTTCGTAATTTAACATTTAACTAAATATTAAAATTAATATTTTTGTCTTATATACTTAAGGTGATATCAATAATTTAATTTTAAAAGAAAAACGTTATAAACTATTTCAGATTAATAATATGTATCTAACCTGAAATTTCAAAGCTCTTTAATTATTTCAAAGAATGTTTAAACAGGCTTTCGGATTTTTAATTTTATTTCGCCTTTTCTCATTGTAGTGATTTTAAAAAGAAAGTTTCAAAAGAAATATTTCCGCATGTTATATAATTCTTCCATGTAATTTAGATTTATTATTTTAGTTTTGTTTTCTAATTTTTCATTTAAAAACTAAACCAAAATTAGGTAGATTTAATGTATTCATTAAAAAAATACTTTAATGAAGATTAAACTTTAAAAAACATGTTTATGTAGAGAATGCACAAATAACAGAAAACAAATCAGAAAAAAAATAATAAAATAGTCGTAAAATTCTCTTTTTATCATACTTTCCCCTTATGTTAGATAATTATTTCAAAGTACGAACATAACTTTAGTAGAAATATTCAATATTCATTACATGAAATGCATTAAGACAAAAAATACTCATAAACTATTTATATAATATCGTAACGCTATAGTTTTAAAAGTTACTTTCCCTTTACAATTAAAAGATAACCAAGTGGCACTACTTGTTCTTCTAGGGCTATGGGTAGCCTAGTGGTTAGAGCATTGGACTACAGACCGGAAGGCCTGGGCTCGATGCCCGATGCCACCAAATGCCCTCCGAGCACACACGGAGTACGTGCTCGTTAAATCAGTGGGTCCGTAGTCTTGTGGGCTGATCCACGAGCGCAGGGAATGGAGAATATTTCCCTCCCCTTCAGTTTCCATGCAGAAATTGTGGAGGTGGAGAAAGGTGGTGTCGCCATCTATCGTTCATTCGGGGAATTACGCCGATCTAAATCGTACTGTCACCTGTATGGTGCTCAAGGTCAGGCGTACCTCTTGCCCCATGCCACGATGAATTTCGTGGTCCTCGGTCTGATTACGTCAGACATGTGGCATTAGAAACAACAACAACTTGTTCTTCTGAAAGAAAATATTTTTCTTTCCCAAGAGGCAGTACATATTTGGTAGGGATTGCAAGTTCCCTTTTGCAAGATGAAGTATGTGTTCTGAAATGAGTATTTTATGTAGCGGCATAATGTACATGCCCGCAACCTCTGCATCACAATGAGGGCTAGGATTCCAGGAGGCCCAAAGCCTGAAGTTAGGGCCTTGCAATCCTTTGTAACATTTGGCTTGGGGCCCAAAATCTGACTTTGTTGGAGGCCCTTATATTTTCTGTTACGCCACTTGTTTTATGTATGTTCTGTGCAGTAGTGCACACAGGAATTTTTCAAGGAGGGTCCGGGTCGAAAGTTCACCATTCTTGTATCATGCCTTTCTTGATTTTGTCGATTTTCGGGAACAAAACACAATAAAAAACTAATTATTGAATAAATAATTATCATTAATTAATAAAACTAATCATTAACAACAAATACTTAATTAAATTTTACGTGCTATATACATAGAATTATAATCAATCGCAAAAAAATCAAGGGTTTCGGGGGGTCTGGACTTTCAGGACCCCCCTTGTGTGCGCCACTGGTTCTGAGGCATCATGTGTTACGGAAAATAATTATTAAATAATAATAAATTAAAATATAATTAATTATTGTTTAATAATTTATTAAATTATAATAAATTATTGTTTACTATATATCTGAGTATCTGATTATTTTATCCAAAATAATTACAACCACGCAGGATCGCAATATCAGTTATGTGAATAAGTTCCCTATTTCTTTTTTTTTTACTTTATTTGCTTAGCAAATATATTCAATCTCCTTAAGGTAATTTATAAAATTCTTGTAATTACATTTCTCGTATTTTTATTAATTTAGAAATAATCCCTTTATAATTTTCAGGTTCAGAAATATTTTTTATAGAGTTTGTCTTGAAAAAGGGAAAAAAATTGGAACTTACTAATTTGGTTTTATTATTCAATTTTAAAAACATGCAAAATTGTATAAATCTTTCATTGTATGTAAACTGATTTTTTTTTGTATTTTTGAAATGTCTGAAATATTGATGTATTTGATTCTATAAAGAAGTAGGTGTATCCTCTACTACAAAACATTACAACAACGAAAAACTATTTAAATAACATTATTTGGAAGGACAAACTAAAAAATAGAAAAAAAATAATTCTGCTGAGGAGTTTCTCAATATACAAACAATAAATAAATAAAATTATCAACCAACCAGCTTAGTCTATTACTTTTAAGCGTCCAGAAATCGTTCCATTCATGGAAAGCGAAACAACAGTCGAAAGCTAAAGCACATTTTTACTTCCCATCCTTCATTTCGTTGAAATCCCTTTTCAGCTTCGAAACCTTCGTCTTATTTAATTCATTTCCCCAGAATCATTCTTTTACTTCGGCCATCGAAAACAATGAAAAAAAAAGTTCTTGGGATATTTTGGGATAGGATTACTAAAATATCATTTGTTTTGTTGCCTGAGAACATTTTTTCCCTTTGTTCCGTTGCGGTGGAAGTACACACGTACACATTCTGAAACGGTTCTTTCTCAGCGCAACTTTAAACCTCTAGAGGTTGAAATAATAAATAATTCTTCAATAACAAATGATGCTGTTGGAAAAAATAATGTATTTCGGTTTTACTAAATTGAATCTGAAGTTATTTATAAGAGCAACATTTAAGAAGAATCAATCATTTTTGTTCCTTATTCTTTTATAAATCACAAAAGCTTTGTTTAAAAGTCTGTATAGAAATAAACAATCATGCTCTTAAATTTATATTGAAAGACTGAAGTGTTTAATTTTGATTTTCCTTTTTCTCAGATATACTGAAATTTTAGCAAAATTTAAAATTAAATTAAGAATCGGACTTACTATCTCAATTGCCTTATGGTTCCGTTAGCAATATTTATAGACAACTTAAATTTATATAAGTTAACACGAGATGTAGTTTGAAATTTAATTAATATTGAGTTAATCAGAATTTAATTAGTACCCAAATTTAATATGAATCAACCTTATTAACCCTTTCTTTTCCTGATGATGGAAACTTTCTCATAATATTTAGAGATTAAAATATAGTATACTCAAATATGAGTACTATAAATTGGCAGTTGTTGGCAACTTTTTTCACGCCTATTGACTAAAAAAGAACACAGCTGTCAAAAAAAAAAAAAAATCAAATGTCACAATCATTTTCGCAGATTTAGACTTGTCATTTCGTTGTTTGTTGCAGCTGGAAGAAACGTACTATTTCTTGAATATTTTTTTATAGCTAATCTGAGATATTTTGTCAATAAAAGTGATAAGTAGTGAAAAAAGTTTGTTTTTTGTGTTTTTGTAGCTCTCTGTATAATTTATATCGGAAATATACTTCACTATGCAGTTGTTTCACTTCTTGTGTATGACGAAAACGTTTTTTACTACATGTTTATTTTTTTTGTTTGCGCTTTGTATTCATTGCAAAACACGTGATAACATTTATTATATGATCATCATGAATTAAGCCCATAATATTATCTTCCAAAGTTCAGCTTCAAAGGAAAAAAATTAAGTGGAGGTTTTTCAGTGCTTCAAAATATTTTTGAAACCTTTTTAGGTACTCTTTTAAGAAATGTTTCATTAGATGATAGTTTAATCTACTCTGGACCCTTATTTTTTTTTACTCTGACTAGTTAATCATAAAATTACTTTTCGTATAATATACACTGTTGTCCACACAAAATGTAACACAAAAAAAGACCAGAGATACCACAACTAAATTTATTTAACACATAACATATTGTACTAATATTAAACGATTAAAATTACAGACTCTTTTGTGACTTTGGATGATGACAAAATCAGTAGTTAATGTTGCCGCCATTGTTGGCTATAACCCATGTTACAAGTAACGCCACAGGAAAAAAAAGAGGCTTCGGATATATCTTTGCGGTACAGTTGTCCATGCGGCTTCCACATATTGCCAAAGTTGATCTGGTGTAACAACGGGCTGTGTATTCCTGGTCAGTTGTTGTATAAGCATGAACCATAGATCTGGAGAATAAACAGGCCAAGAAAGCAATTCAATCTGGTGGGTAAAAAAGAAGTCTTGAACATTACGTACTATTTGTGGTCGTGCATTGTCCTGTTCGAATATGTCTGATGCCAAGCGGTGCATGTATGAGAGGACCAAGGGCTCCGACACCTCAGAGATGTAGCGCTGGCTATTCATCGTATCGGCATTACATACTAGAGGGTTGGAGCAGTGAAATACAATACCCAAATCATGACACCGAGTTCAAGACCAGCTTGGCGATGCAAAATGCAACAGTTCAGCAGCCTCTCAACACCGTGTCTCCAAACTCGAATCCGACCATCGTGAAGTTGTAGACAGAAGTAGGACTCATTAGTTAAGAAAATGTCGTTTCATTCAGCTACCCATGTCCATCGTTCAAGGCATCATTGGCGTCACAAATACCTGTAGTTTGCATTCAAGGGTAAAATAAGCAATGGATGTCATGCGGGCATTCTACTCTGCTGCAAACGGCGCCAAATGGTGCTAGCGGACACCGAATGATGCGTAACAGACTGAATCTGTTGTGCAGGATTCGTGATGTGATATTTGTGATGTGGCTGCGTGATACACCACTGCCATACGCACAATCCGTCTGTCATCACAGGCAGTAGTGCAACCAGGTGGGTGTGATTGGCTCCGTCAGTCCCTCGTTTCCTCTTGCATCCAATAATAACAGATCCTCATTAAAGCTGATTGATTTTGTCTGACCCGTTGACCGATTTCTCTCAAGAATAATCTGAAATCCCTATTCTTCCTCAGTCGAACTGAGAAACTTTGTCAAAAGACACTGGATATCTTCCACGAGGCATAAATAAACAGCTTACACCAAAAAATCCGCACGAAAAAACAATTGCCAATCTGTTTTTCCCTTACATAGTGCTTTTCGGGTGGTGATATAGTCGCCCATGATGGGCGTCTACACTACAATGCTCATGATTTTCATATTTCATCTGCCATCACATGAGGTAAATTTTCCATGGTTTGCATGCTTCTTTCCGAGTGTTGCATTTTGTGTGGCCAGTAGTGTACATAACAACACAGCTTTTATTAAAAAATACCGTCCTTATTTAATTTTAACAACCAATCATATGCCTTACATATACAAATGGAATACATTTTATGAAAATATTTTATATGCAAATTATTGAGTAATACAGAGTGATGGGAATTTTCTGTTATTCAACATATTTTAGTGTTTTTAACATCCTAACCAGAATAAAGATTACTTAATATGCATATGTGTGTATAATAAATTTATTTTAAATACCAAAAGGAAGTTTATAATTATGGATAAATATCTGCAATTAAAAATGTATTAAGGTGAGGAATAATTGAATTTAGGTCACGCACCAATAGTTATCCATTTTTTAATTACAAATGTTTTAGTTCTATTCCGATTGAATTTATTGAGTTTTGTGTTAACCATACATTAAACTCAAGCATTACGTAATATTTTCAACCCATCGATTTGAAAATTTAACATAAAAAAATATTTTATGTAAATCAATGAAGTTTATGAAAATAATTTTCAAAGAAATAATGTCGACGTTTGAGCCATTAATTCAATTTTATATTATATGAAGAATCAAAGACACAATAGTTATGAAAAGAAGAAAAAAAGAGCTTACACAAAGATGTCACTAACAGCATACAATAGAACAAGGGAAAGAAAAACATTTTCCATAACTCTCTTATCGAAAATATGAAATATGAATACTCTATGATGGATGATATCCGGCTGACATTTTGTATGCAGACATACAGGATATAGCTCGGATATTTTTTTAACATTTTATGCGGGATATTGAAAGAACATATATTAACGGAAAGGGAAATTGCTGTGGAAAAAAACTGAAAAAAATTTCTTTTGCGCGATTAGGACAATCATTAGCCTCTACACAAATCCGTTCGGAAAATTCCTTTCATTGTGTAATTTGTACTTAGAATGAAGTAATTTTCTCTAGACATAATAAATTTTCATAATCCAACGTAAACGATTAGTTCACTTTAGTGAATGTGTTAGTTCCATAAAAATTTGAAATGTATTGTTTCTTTTTCAAAGAAAGATTTTAAGTATAATTAGGGTTTTTAAAAGAGTAATCAAAGAGTTTTAAATCTCTTCAGCAAACCAGGAATTTATTGAGAAATGAATTTAGTTCGTAATGAATAAAGGAAGTAGAAGAGATATTTGAATACACAAAACAATTTTTTCATTATTTGTATATATTATGCGAATGAGAGGTATTATATATATAACTGTATGTATTGCGTAATTGTGATTGTTGCTTTCTGATTTAATCCTTTTTTATTTTGAATTTCTTATAAGATCGAGTTTTTTTTGCGCACGTATACTTTTAAGTAGCAATTTTTAATTTTTAGGTATATTCACCGTATAACGCGTACCTCCGTTTCCACAAAGAAACCTGAGATATACGTAAGCAATGCTCTTTTGTTTTGAAGTCATTTATTCGAGATATTATCCCAAGCTTTAGAACAAAATAGCATAATTCTAGATCTACAACCCTAAGTTCATAAAGAATGTGATTTCTTTTAAATAAGCACTACTTTGATACATGTAGAAGCCCATTTCTTACTATGCACATCTTTTATATATATACATATATATATATATATATATATATATATATATATATATATATATATATTTTTAAAGCTCTCATTTTTATACCTGGCGTATAACGCGCACCTGTAAATCTCAATCTTAATTTTAGTGTTAGAAGTTCTCGAGATATTCCGGATTTAAAGGTACTTACTTTCATGGTACGAATATACACAAATAATTCAGTCTAAAGTAAGAAAAAACTTGTAGAAGGAAATGATGCCCAATTTAAAAACATTTAAAAGACTGCATTTGTGATAAATTACTTTTTCCATAAAAATATGTAAAGAATTAGGTAAAGAAACATCTGTTCAAAATTACTGTTCAAGCAATTGTTTTAATATAATTTATTGCAATCTCTTTAAACTGAAAATAGCGTTCTCATTTCCATCTAAATCCGCTGAATGAGGAATATTTAGCTTTTAATTCCAATTCACCCTTTAAAATAATGATACCCAAGCATGAACGGAATAAGTTCTAATAACGGAATAAAGTTCTATTGTGGTTTCGAACGTTAAGTAAATGATTCTATTTAAATTAAAAATTATGATAAAGTAAGGGATCATTTAATGAATTTCCATAACATTATGCACTTTAAAAATAATACTAGCAATAACATACCTTTTTTAAATAATCAAGGTTGTAAGAACACTCATTTACTTTTTAATCAGACCACAAACAATTTTTTAAAAATGCACGTTTTTCAACACTTAGTACTCTATTTTATTAAATTTAATGTTTATACTGTTCAGATTTTCTTATTATTTTCAAATGTCTAGAATTATAAATATGAAATAATCTGTTGGTTAGTTCGAAAGCCACATAGCAATACCCAATAACGTATTTTAAACTTTATGTGAGCTAAAATAAATGTCGACATTTTATCAACTAAGACCACCTTGAGGTTGCTAAGTGCAAGTTAATCCCACATTCTTAAGAATCCTCCCATACTCTGAATTTTATCATTAGAAAACGGGTGAAGGTTTAAATTAAGCTTGTTTATAAATAGACTTAGCATTGGATTCAAAACAGGATTTAAAATTGTGATAGAAGAGTTGTATTCTTCTAAGATATAAAAAACCTTCATCTGCTTTAGAATAAGTTTAAATGTTTATATAAATCCAAAAAGTATGATGCACAAATTCAAAACAATCTTTGGAATGACGAAGAATAAATACGTTTATGTACCATTAGCTCTATTCGTATAAAAAAAGGAAGTATTTTAAACCTTTCTCTGTATTTATACTTTTACTAAGAAAAACAAAACAAATACTTACATCAACTTTAAAAATGTCTGAGGTTTTGAGTTACTATTTTAATAAAAATAGATCCACTTTATTTTTAAAAATTGTATAAATATTGCACTTCTTAATATTTGTTTGGTTCATAAGCATATATTTTTCAGATGAGATTGATTTTGAGTTGAATTCAAATTTAAGGTCATTCAAAGTGTTTCATTTTTTTTTCATATTGTGTATATAAATAAATTTAAATGTCCCGTGGTTTAATTTCTATTTATTTTACGTGTGAATTTATTCTATTTGTCTTTATTTTATCTGTTTTTTTAACTGAGCAGCATTGGACATATGTTCAAATATATGACAAGCTTTTCTGCCTGAACTGGACATATATCATGCATCTGGCAATTCTTTTTTCTTCCATTATGTATATATATATATATATATATATATATATTCAAGATTCCGACAACAGTTTTTTCAGCCTATTTTTCATTATCTGAATTTAGGAATGAAAATAGATGTTGAAATTAAATTAGTCTTTTTGTGGAACTTTAATATCTTGAATGACTATGCTATTTTTATGATTCAACTGTAATGACTGTGCTTATGTTTTTGTGTGTTATACTCGTCCAGTAGTTTTGTGTGCAATACTCGAATAAATCATTTAAAATTTTGACATTTGTGTACAAATTTTTTCTATTTACAGGTCCTCCCATTAAGTTTATTAGATTAAAACTCAATAATATTAGATAATAACTCAATTCTATACATGCAGTTTTTTTAATTTCATTAAGGTTAAGTATCTCAGAACTCATTCAATTTTGTTAAAAGAAAATGTGTAAATTTCTTAATCTGTTTCTCTTCTTCAATGCTTTCATTATAACTATTTTGTCTTAAGATTCTTTTCTTTTCAAATCGTCTTCTTCAATCTGAAGAGAAAAACAAACAGTTAATTTTGTTTTAACAAATATAGTTAGGATTGTATTACTTGTTATGTGTTATACAATCATGTTTATTTATTTTTATAAATATTATTCTATCAATATTTACTCTTTTATATAGAATAGCGTTCTGACTTTGGGTAATAATGTCAAAATGTGTAACAGGTGTTTCCTTTTTTACGTTATTCTTCAAATTTATAAAAACTATTAATATAAAATCATAAGCAAATTGATAACTCCAATGAAAATATGTGGTAATTTCTTTATAAAATACAATTGGAAAAATAATTCTTAAATAATTATAGTAAAATAATTCTTAAAATGCAGAAATTCTTTTTCATATTATGCAAATTACCATTCATATAAAGCAAACTTGTTATTTTAAACGAAAAAAAGAAATAAAATTAATTTCTTACAGCATTTGAAATTTTAATTCAATATTTATTCCTTGGAACTTCCATAATGGTTTACTTATTCAAAAATTGATATAGTACGTTAAAAATATATCAGACGCTTCTCAGCAATATAAACAAATGAATGTAACTTTTGTTTAGTGAAAATTAAACATATTTAAAGAGTAATTTTTGATATTTGATAAACTGACAATAATATTTTTAACTAAAATTACCTAAGTTGACAATAAATAAATAAAAAAAACTTTTTATGAAACTATAAGGAAAACATTTATCCTGGATGAATTCGAAAACCAATAAATCAATTTTTTTCTCTATTTGAGTCTATTTTTTCCACTCTTCACTTGCTATAGAGAAAATATGTAACAAAATAATGGTCAACGTCTAACAAGAAAAGAATTTTAAGGGTACAAGGGGTCAGAATCAGTTGAAGATGAAATAATGATTGATGATGTGACCAAAGAACCCAGAGGATCGAAATTCGGTGAAACCAAGTTGATGTTGATTAAATACAGAATCCTTCCAGTCGTGTTTATATCTGATACTAGAAATTCCAGAATATACTTCTAGTAAGTTAATGATGGAGAACGAAGATGGCTAAGGTTGGCATCACTTTTTTTCGAAAAAGGAAAGTTTAATCTTTAAAGAAGGCTCGTTTTCTACCCTTTTTAAGCTTAGAATTCTGTCTACCTCCAGAGTTTTGAAGTACATTAAGCAGTTTTTCAAGTTTGTGCCCCGCATCGTTAAGCTTTAAACATTTTCAGTTAACGTGGAAGCCATTTAATTTCCGATGCGAAAGTATTAGAAGTAAACTAACAGTTCTGGTTCAATAAGTCTCAAAAAGTTCCATAAAAAAAAGTGGAGGAAAGAGATGTAACATCTATAATACTTAAAAGCTTATTAAGAAAAGCGTAGAAAAATGGTTCTTCTTGGTATTTAGAAATTTTGAAATTCAAATAAAGTATATTTCATTGAAATTTTAAGTTCACTGTGTGTATTTATTTAAAAAATGTCTTATTACTTATCATTTGCTTAGGTAGCTGTGAGGAGGCCCTGTATCAAAATTAATTCGGGCCTTTTTTGAATATGGGAGCCCTGTTAAACGGACTGTTGTTACACAGGTGGGGCCCCTGCAGCTTACGGACCCCGCATCATTGATACGGCTAATACGGCGGTAACTACGCTCCTGTTACTTATTCCAAAATATTACAATTGGAAAATTTAATACCATAATGACATTTCCACTTATTTCCATTAGACTTACATATATATAAGGGGTGTTTTTTGTAGAGGTATAGAATTTTAAATTGCAATAAAACAACGGTGTATTATTCGATTGACATGAATTTTTTTTATTCGAAAGATAATCTTGTGGCATTACATTTTAAATATGATTTCTGGCATAGGACTGCCACGGCTGGCTCGGATGTAGTCCAATCTGGACGTCCAATTTTCGATGACTTTTTCAAACATTTGTGGCCGTATATCGGCAATAACACGGCGAATGTTGTCTTCCAAATGGTCAAGCGTTTGTGGCTTATCCGCATAGACCAATGACTTTACATAGCCCCACAGAAAATAGTCTAGCGGTGTTAAATCACAAGATCTTGGAGGCCAATTCACAGGTCGAAAACGTGAAATTAGGTGGTCACCAAACGTGTCTTTCAATAAATCGATTGTGGCACGAGCTGTGTAACATATTGCGCCGTCTTGTTGGAACCACAGCTCCTGGACATCATGACTGTTCAATTCAGGAATGAAAAAGTTAGTAATCATGGCTCTATACCGATCACCATTGACTGTAACGTTGTGGCCTTTATCGTTTTTGAAGAAGTACGGACCAATGATTCCACCAGCCCATAAAGCGCACCAAACAGTCAGTTCTTTTGGATGTAACCGCGTTTCGACATACACTTGTGGATTAGCTTCACTCCAAATGCGGCAGTTTTGTTTGTTGACGTAGCCATTCAACCGGAAGTGCGCTGCATCACTAAACAAAATTCGCTTATGAAAATCAGGAACAACGGCAATCTTTTTTTTGGGCCCATTCGACGAATTTACGCCTTGCTTGATGATCGTTTCAATTGCCAAACCAAACTGAGAATAAATCACTTGACAGCTATTAAATCGGTCGCCATCTTGGAAAGTAACGCCAACTTAAACTTCTATACCTGGAAAAAAACACTCTTTACATATACTCATAAATTCGAATGCTCATATTTACTCATAACTCAGATCTTCTTTATTTATTTACTCTAATTCATATAAATCAAGATACCCTTTTTTAAAACACGTCTCATTTCATATTTTTCAAATGGATTAAAACATTATATTCATAGATTTATAAGATACATCATTAAAAAGATTAGACCTTAAATTTTTGTTAGATTTATTGCTGAGTCAAGATAAAAGAATATCTTAATGGCTTACACGTGATCGTACTAACCGATTTAAAATGTTCCCTAAGAAATGATGTAATTTCTATACATATCTAATAAATCCCTTCACTTGAACATGTTATTTCATTTTTCAATTTACATTTTACCCTGTTCTTCTTTGCATATAAAAATCTAAAAAAAATTTGAATAGTTCTCTCTCGTATATTTACTGTGAGAGCGAAGTTCACTCTCAAATAAATATACTGAGAAAAATGAAATGAATGATGTGATCAATATTAAAAATCTTTATTTTGAAAGGCCGCGTCAACTTAATCGCGTATAATCAAAATAAGCACTTTCTCAGTGATTTCTTTCATATATGTGATTTTAAAATACTTTACTTGAAGAATTGTCATTTAAATATATTAATAGCTTTTAGTACATTTTTTTTATTTATTCAGTTTAAGTTAATTGCAATATCTATACATTTTGCAATATTACTTTTCTAACTGAATTATAGAAATTATAAAAAATGCAGGAAAGAAATTGCTCCCCACACAGAGAAAAATATAATGGGGGAACTATTCAACATTCTTAACATAAGATAATTGTTAAATCTTTAAATGTAAGAGAGTATTAGAATAATTAGACAAGCATTTTTAAAAATAAATTCTTTTTAAAATCTTTTTTTTAGTTTCCTTGTAGAATTGTAAAGTGAAAACAATCATTTTTACTTAAAACTAGTTAAATACAGTTTTAATGACAGAAAATACACTTTTTGTTTTGCAAATTTTCATTTTTATTTAAATAAATCATTCTACATTTTAGAGTTTATGCTTATTGACCCCATTAAAGAAATGTTCAACGAAATAAAATAAACTTAGTGCTTAAACTTAATTACTATTTATCACTGATGCTTTAAATTCTTCTGTTTCGTTTCATGATGATTTTTTTTAATTAAAAGCAATTTCTAGTTAAAGAATTCTCCTCTTAACAGAGCTGTTAAGTATGATAAGTCTTAATTAACTAGATTCAAACGTTCATTGGAGATATGTAAGTGTATATTTATAACAGTACTTTTTTTGTTCAATGTCCCCAAAATCAAAAGTTAACGCTTATATGTATTTACTGTACCTTTACTAATTACATTCATTAATACGACGCTGTTAAATGGAATGAAAAAATATTAAGCATTTGTCATTTTTCAATAAATTTATTTTTCTATGAAACAATTAGTTTCTACATCCAGCGTAGTACTTGAGAACAGTTTTGGGGACTGAACTAACTAATTAATTACTTCCAATATCTCTCGCTAGCCCAAATCATGCTTCAATTAATTTAACAGTCACCTCTTAGTATTATCAAAAAGTGGTGCTCTCAGTGAATAATAATAAAAAATAATAAAATGAAAAAATAATCATTCAATCCGAATACTTCTGCTACAATTGTGTGCCTCATACTTTTTTATAATTTAGCA
The DNA here is from genome assembly GCA_019973935.1 of Trichonephila clavipes. Classification (NCBI taxonomy): domain Eukaryota; kingdom Metazoa; phylum Arthropoda; class Arachnida; order Araneae; family Nephilidae; genus Trichonephila; species Trichonephila clavipes. Next base: position 377,112 of record BMAU01010910.1, read on the forward strand.
AACTTTGACAAACATGCATTAAATGATTAAGAGGATAGTTCCGAATCAAATGGATGAATTTTGAAGAGGAAATTTTGAAAGTTAAAAAAAAATATATATATATTGTTTTCCCTCGTGCTCTTATTGCTACTGTTCCCTTGTTATTTAATTGAATTTAACACAAAAAGACTTGCCAATAGGCGTGTTCAAACAATCTCACTTCTGCGCAAATGACATTAATTAGATATTTAATTTCAGAGGGGAATCCTAACAACCCCGGAGTTTCTCTAATTAACAAATGCGTTGGAAATTTTTTGTACAAAAGGGAAGGACAAAAAAATGCTCTTTTTTTTTATTCAACTTGATAACTGACTAAGAAAAAGTTGTGTATCTTTAAAAGTATTTTTGTTTTTCAAGTTAATCCACAGCTGCATTTTTTATCTTTTCGAAGTTTACTCTTCCGCTGTTTATAAAAGGATTTGTAACTCCCAGCTAAAGAAAAACTTTTTTTGTTCCTCTCAGGATAAATAACATCACATGAGATAACAAATTCTTCAAATGCTTTTAGAAATGTAACTCACGTTAATACGATTCCTTTATTTTTCCTAAGAAATGCCTGCTGTGTGTGCAGATACATATCCGAAATTTAATTTTCCATTCCCTAGATGATGCGTATTATTCTTATATGAATGAATATATTTATTATTATTTTTTTTTATTTTGAGTTAGCTTCTTTTGTATTCAAGACAAATTATTTCGAACTATTTGGTTAATAATTTGGATTATAACTAAAAATATTTTAGGTTTCAATTTCGTCACTTGACATCCTAATAATTCTTGAAAATTAATAAAACTTCTTGTGAATTTTTCATAAATAGAAAATATTTATGTGCCTAAATTACTATGAAGTGAGAGGCGAATATTTTACATTCTTTCATGTTGTTGTTGCCCATCCTCGGAGATTGGCAAGATCAGGTGTGGTTCATGTCTACATATACCCGAAGGAAATCAAAAACCACTATTGGATTGACCGCCAGATCTTGACAAGTCATATACACTCTAGTACAGGGGTGACGAACCTTTTTGGATCAACGAGCCTTTTTTCTGTATAAATATTTACTGAGGTATAGACATGCCACCAAACAATTTTGATTTGTGATTATTAGGAAAATAATAAAACTAAATACTAACAACTCAAAACTCTATATTTACTACGAAAAAATGCATTCTAAGCATTCAAAAGCATTAAATGTTTTTGTTATAGGTGTAATTCAAATTAAAGTAACATTAGTGTGACTTCTGTTGTGGAATATTAGATTGGAAATAATATATATTAGGATTGTAAGATGTTACTTTTAGCAGGATGCATGCTGAATTAGTCGCCTGCCAAACAGATTCTAAGCGAGTCTTTAATGCTACTTATCTCTGAAAATAATGACTCGCAGGCATATTTAGAGGAAACTATGGTTGAAAAATCATGAACCAGTGTCAGTTCAAACAGTTAAATGTGCTTGGAATTGAATTCCATGTTTCCAAAATTTCGTTACTCGCATTTTTACTTATATTGCTTTTTCATCTTTTTGTTTCGATCAATTCCAACTTTTTTCTTGTTTCAATAAGTTTTTGAATCCATATTGAACTAGACTGGAAATCAATCTGTTGCATTTCAAATTCATCAATTTCCAGCCAATCGAATCGGGTTAAGTTTAGGTTTCCAAATGAAGTCGCTTTAGGGTACATAATAAACTTAAAAGTTTCCGATAATTCTTTGAACTAAGAAAATCTCGCTGAAAATTCCTTGATTGACGAATCAATTACAGAAATATTTTGAACTAAAATGCAAACCGTTTTGTTCGGTGTCGTGTCCAAAATATTGTGTCGTGTGCAATCATTGGCACGCGTGCCATTGGTTCGCCATCCCTGCTCTAGGATACGTTTTGGGGAAGCCAGCCAAGTGGTACACTGAGTACAGACTGCATAGCCCTTGGGCTCATTTGTGTACGTCAAAGATCTAAGATGGCTACTGATAAGCTAATGTGCTGTTTGATGTTGTCTGTTGCAAACAACAGAAGAAAAGAAATGCAAATAGGTTGTTTTGCTTTCCCGTGTACATGGATTTTTCAAAGGAAAAAGACCTATATATTCCAACAGAGGTGGCCACAACTGCGACTGCCAATTCCGATGAGTCCTGGCTGTAGAGGATCTCCTGCAGTGAATCCATAAGATGAGTTAGTGATCTTGGGTTAGTCTTTACTGATCTTGGAGTGAAAGCTGGGCATTCGAAGATATATTTTGGTGTTAGCGCGTGACGACTTACGCATCTTTTCTTTAACAAGTCCTTTGGGTTCTTTGGGCCAGAATTAATGGCAACTCTTTTCCAACCAAATCCAAGAAACGAGAAGTGAAGAGATGCAAATAATATAGGATAAATATAGGATCTTAGAGTAAGCGTAATGACAATAAGGGCTATGATGGCAATGTAAAGGAATGTTAGACAATTGACGTGCGTTGTGGCAGTTGATAATTATTGCAGTTCGTGGTTCAAGATTTAAGTTCTACGTGTCGTGGATAAACTTATTGGTGTTCGACTAGAAATTAGTCGTCAAGCTGCATACCATTGCAGATAAAGACAAGTAGCATTACAGAATAATATAAGGTAGGATTAATTACTTATTAGTATAATTGAGGGTTAGGCGGTTCGCTTATTGAGATTGGTTTGAATTATATTGTGTGTTGCGCATTGTGTCATAGTAGATTCTCCCATTAAGTAGTTATATTATATTTGTTCAAAGTTTAAGTTGAATATCTTAATAAAGTCATATTAAGATAATGCATGATTCTAGTTCTTACGTTAATCCTACACTTCTAGCTCACGCTGATACTTCGAGGGATGTACTTCCAAGGGGAGGTACATCACAAGCGGTTAAATTTTTGTGCCGTTTTTACACAGGATTTAAGATCCTGTTTTATCAAGATGGATTTTGACGCGCTTGTAATGGTGAGTTTTTAATCTTGTGAGAGTGGTTGTTATGATTCTTGGGGAGTCAAAGTCTGTTATGAGAGGTATCTTCAAAGAATGGAGTAAAAATCTAAAGCTGGCCACACACACAGCCTCCAAATAGGTAAGAGATGAAAATGATGCCGAATGATTGCTTTGATTTTTTTTCTATTTATTCAATTATGTTTTTAAAATTAAAAGGCTGAGATTTGTTTCATAAATAGATTCAACTATATTTATCATTAATTAGGATCAATCATTAGGATAATGAAGTCCAGTGGCTGAGTGGTTAGTGCATCTAGCTTCTACACCGCAGGTTCAAGGTTCAAACCCCGGATTGGGCAAGGTTGAATCAGCCTTTCATCCCTTCAATGAGTCGATAAAATGAGTACCTGAGCTTTCTTGGGAACTTAACACTAGGAGTTTCGCATCAAACTAACCATCTGACTTACTCCAGAGAATCGAGCTCACCCAAAGTGTTTAGAGCTGCATCCGACCCTCCGAGAAGTATTTTATTTTCAAATTAAACAAAAAACAAGTACAAAAAAGTGCCGAATGAGTGACCCTCTCCCAAAATTCTGCTGGAATATCTGCTCATGCACCTTAAGACCCAAGGTCGCGTACACTGAGTTGGGCGCAGTAGGCCTTGTCCCTCATGGGATGTCGCGCCATTGAGTTAAGTTAGTATTAGGATAATATTAAAATTTGAATCCTCCGTGAATTTTTCCATGATACATTTTAAAATTAAATTACTTTAGAGCAATACTTTTATTAAAAAAATGTACGAAATGCTTTTTCTTGCTTTATCGAAAAATACATTTTTTTTAAAAAAATTATTTGCAAATAAATCATATAAAAATTAATGTGAATAGCAACGATTTGTATATGTATTTTACCTATATGGAATACATATGTGTCTGCAATGTATGTAAATTTTCTATGAAATATATATAATAGTATATATTACATAAGAGTGTCATAAATGTGGAATGATATTAAACAATATATATAAAAAACCTATATACATATACAAGCACTTGTGTGTGTGTCTCATATGGGAGAACAGTCACTTGAATTCATAATACATAAATTAAATACATCCAATATGAAAGATATTAAAAATATATTTAGACAAGAACACATCCTCTGATTTAAATTAGTCTGAGATATTTCTGAAATTGCTTTTGCATTTACGTGTAGTGCACATAAAACATCTCATTGTGATCAGTTAAAATTTATTTGAAAGCATCTAGACTTTGAAAAAGCTCGTTGAGAAATCGGTTGCTATAGTAACAGTCTCGTGTGCAAATTTCACATTCTCACAGAAAATTTATGCATGATGTTTGTAAAGTTTGCAATTAAAGAGTTTGTTGTTTGGGTTACGTAAAATAACACACAATGAACAGGAAAATGATTAATTTTCAGTGTTTGTGAATTATTTTGAAAAGCGTAAAATGAATTTTGCTTGTATTTAATGTTAGTGGAAATATTCTCAGATTTATTCACATGTGAGAATTAACACGGTGTCATTAAACTTTCATATTGTTTATCTATAACTGGTACACGTAATAAATAAAACTACTTATTTATTATCAAGTTTTACAATATTTTTAGTGTTCCATGAACTCTTATACGAAATTTCAACGAACATTTTCGTTTTAAATGTTCACCTACACAAATACAAGAAGAATATTAATATAATAACTAACGGAAAATTTAACAAGCGAAATACTTTTTTAATTCTATGTGTAAGTAATGATGATTAGTTAGATTTATAATATATATTCCATGAGTGTTCTTTGTGTAAACGTATTGGAAAATTTGTTTAATGGCGTGCAATGAAATCATATCTGGAATAATGAAAAGAAAAACGAAGCGTTTGAATCAAATGTCTATGCACCAATTTTCAAAGGAAACGTTTATTTGCAAATCTACAGAAAAATATTTGTGTTGGTTTCATTTTTTGAAGGACTGTCAGAACATATTAGACATCCATTAGCTCTATAAAAAATTATTCTATATAACATTTCAACATACAGTAAAATTTTTTACCGATTACTTCTATAATTATTTTTACTATTATTAAGATTGTGAGATAATAAATTTTTGTTTGATATATGAAAATTTTAATTTGTTATTATAATGTAACTATCAATTTATTTTTTTCACAAAATAATAATAAATATTACGTGGATTTTTTTTATGTTTCTAAGACTTTTGTATCGGAAAATATAGAAAGAATGGTTCCAGTCTGTGATTTAAAGGAACTAATTGCTTACCAAAGTATGATATCTTTATAGTACCTAGTGTTCCCATTTGAAATTAATTGTGGTTAAATGAATATTTGTCATTTTTCTGTCCGGGTACTTTTTTCCAATTAATGTTCATATTTTCCTAAACGCTATAGTTATTACTTTATGATATCTATTTGTCTATATTTAGCAAATATTTTTACAAAATCATTGTTTAGCATATGAAGTTTTCCATTTCTATTTCTGAATTAAACTAAAACAGGTAATGAATCATTAGTTTGACAAACTGTCTAAATGAGACAAATGTTTTTCTTTTCAATGCTCTCAATGACTTAGAGGTAGCGTGCATGCCTCGCAAGCCTACGGTTGTAAGTTCGATACCGGTTGGAGTCAATAGATTTTCTGGACGGTAAAATCATAGGAACGCAAGTCATATGATTATGCGGCGTGTGTAAAGAGTCCCTTGAGTATCAATTTGGTTCTTGTAATCTTTGCAAAATTAAATCAGTGCAATAATTAACATCCAATGGGAATTTAAATAAAATTAATTCAACCGTCAAAATTTGGTAGTGATAGCCGCCACTAGATGGTGCCCCTACTGAAATTGCTCTCAGACTTGGGAACTTGCCTTGTCTACAAAGGCTTGTGTGCCTAAATGCGGCCCATTTAAGGTAAAAAAAATGTTGCTTCCAAACACGAGATTGCTTAATATGTGTTCATAAAACAACTAGCACACAGGAACTGAAACAAAAGGCATGAAGACTGTATTATTAAGTTTCCTTAGAGAGCTAATAATGGGTAACTGAGTGCCTCAAGACAAAAATCGTAAATTTTTATTTTTGTGACAAAATCTATTCCTCCTGATTCTTGAAAATTTAACACATTTGATAGAATTTATTAAAAAGGTATGTGCATGTGAAGAATATTACATTTATAATTATCTATGAAAAATTATGAATTTCAAAGTAGAGATCATCATTATACTCTACTTATCTAGTTTTAATAAAAAATTACTATAATAGTAATTTTTGTATTTATCTTAAATTACTTTGAACTTAGGTATCTTGAGCTACAATAGACAAAGAGATAAGTTGCGAAGTTATCTTTACTTATGTTGTGGAAAATAGATTAAATATATAAAGGTATGCCAAAACATTAGTAAATCTGCCTTTTGAAGGATCCAATGAAATAATCTTGCGTTATAAATTTTTGTCAATACCTTCCACGGGTGCAGGGTGCTGTAGAATATTTCCCTTCCCTCCAGTATCATGCCTAAATTACGGAGGTGAAGATAGGTGGTGACGCCATCTATCGTATAGAAGTTCAACCTGTCTCAGGCTCTGGCAACTTTTATTCATTCCCTCTGGGAAGGACACGACATCAACAACAATAGCTTCCACTACTACGTAAAATCAGAAAAATTCTCATGACTGACTGATTTTAAAAACTTTAAAGTGTGTATTTATGAAACAATTATAAATACAAATTTAAAAGTTTTAAAAATGAGTTAATGTATTAATGTATACAATTACACAGCAAAATATCGCAATGATTTAAGTACACTCATTTGCAAACTTTTTCTTACCCACTGCTAAAAATACAATAAACATCCAATCTTCTACGTACAAAAGTAGAACCCCATTATCTAGCTCCTAAATTGAAGTGAGAATGACTTTACCTACCTTAATGCACTTCCAGACCAACATGAAGGCATCGCACTGCGAACTGTATGCAATGAAACTCATTCCATACTATCAATGAGTCTACCCAAACAACTTGAATGACTTTGGATGGGCATCCAAGTCCATAACAACATCTGAGTTCCAATTACATGATTGGAATTAACGGTAGGTCTTGTTAATGTCACAGAACGGAGCTCATTCCAGTTTCCTTTTATCGGCAGGCTCAGTGGAATTGTCTCCGAGGGTCACTTCACTAATTGTGAAGATCCTTCGATTTAATGACAACCACCAGTTGTGCTAAGAAGAGCATGGATCCCTACGGGACACGCCTCCAAACCTGATGTAGGATTGCCTTCAAAAGTTTGTTCGTTTAATTGCTCGACTGAGCATCGAAGAAAAGGCAAAAGAGGTGGGTAATCTTATTTAGCCCCAGCCTCCGGAGATTCACTGCTTTCTTGTTCAACATAGTTGGGATAAAAAGATAATATTTTTAGGGAAGAATTTAGCAAATTAGCGTTGGCTTTTGAGAGAGGAATAAGAATACGAAATTCTTCATGCGAAGAATGAAATTTCTCTTTTGTTAATATCACTATAATTAAAAATTAATAATTACTTTTTTTAAAAATATAATCAGAGCCATTAAATTTTCGTATATCTTGATAAGTACTTCTAGACAGTACAGTCCTAAAGATATCCAAAATATTTTTGAAACATTAACATTTGCACAGTTCATAACATTATTTCTTTAAGAACTAATTTCTAGTTTCATAGCTGATATTAAAATGATAAATCTGTTATGTAAGCTAGATGTGATTGCCAAAATGTTAACTTCAAAGTTTCTGATATTCACCTGATATTTTAAAATAAGTACACGTTCCTTCAGAGCTATGTTAATAAAAAATGTTTTCCTCCATTTTCCTTAAACAACTCTAAAAACTTAATCTAAATCATTAAGTTATTTTGCAAGGCAGAAGTGTTATAACTTAATAAAGCGTCTGTTTTATATTAGACGTTATTATTTGACTTACCTTAAAGTATTATTTAATGAGATATGCATTATAATTAATTTTGAAAACTTAATTAGAAACTTAATGCATGAATTTTAAAAAAAGAATAAGAAATCGACTTTAGAACAGTATATATAATTTCAAAAGTTAGGGTTAAAATTAATTTCAGAAAACTTCAGGTGCTCAATAAAAAGTGCAGCACTAATTTTGAAACAAAAATAATTCTTCATTTAAATATTAAATATATTATATTATCTTGAATTTTAAAAAATATAACATAATATAACTACATAAAAGCATTTAGTGTTTTTCATTGAATTTTGTCTAAAGGCTTTAAAATACTTAAGAAACTTTGAAAATGTTATGTGTTATGAATTTATTGGAAATTAATTAGTGAGAAAGTACGGTAAGAGAGAAAACAATACACTCTACAGCATAAAAAAATAAAACGCACCAGGATAAAGTTAATCAAATCGAACAAATCTAAGCATGCTCATTACTAAAAAAAGAATATGCTTTTTGGCTGTATTCCTGAAGCTCCAGAGCATCACAACAAAACATCCGAATGACATATAAAACAGAAAACTGCCGAATGCTGAAACATAATTTCCAAGTGAATGCGATGGCATAAAATCATCCCAATTGTACTAATGCCTTACATATGAATTCGAGAGCATATGTCACCATTCTTGAGAGAACTGGCAATTGGACTGACGGAAACAGTGGTAAAATCACAAAATTGCTCAACATTCGGGCCGGAGCAACGCTACCATTCGACATATTGGAAGAAATGGTTGCACTGAGGATTCACAGACCCTTAAAAAGAAATTTTTGTTGAAAGCTAAGGCAGAATCTGAGTAGAGAGTGGCCATCCGATCGGAACTCGCAGCTCATGAAGTAGTGTCCCAGTGGTTTCGACCATCGATAGATGACACAACAATAAGGTGAGGTTGTGAGACCCCTTGGGTTCCACCCTGGACAAAGATTAACTTGAGGCAAAGAATGACCAGACGCCATTTGTATAATAATAAATTATATTTATTCCCTTAGTTCAAACATCAAACTTCTAATGACAAATACTTCACTAGATATCTACGTCAAAAAGGGATTTACCTTTACTATTAAATTAAATTACGAAATATGAAATTAATCAATTACGAAATATGAAATTAATTAATTAGGTATACCGGAATCGGAGGTCTGAGAAATACACGCAACTTGAATTATTAGCTTTCATTAAAGTTGAACTAATTTTATTAAACTAATGCTTGTGGTAAGCGGTACTAAGCTAGAATATATCACCTGGTTGTACTTATGATTTCTCCAGGTAGATTAATCCTCCTAATGCTCATTCACTGAATAATAACAGCAATACTTCAATATCTTAATCCAATTGAATCCTCTAAATCTCGTCACTACTGCCGCTGGCTCAATAACCTTCTTTCCCGCTAACTTACAAAGCTCTACTTAAATACCTTATCTACTTTACATATCCCATTTTCTTCTTTTAGAGGTGATTGGAAATATAAGCGAATTTACAATCCCCAAAGACACCTAAGAGTATTAGTTTAAAAAGGCGCCATAAAGATTCGTCACAAGATCACGACATAGCCATCATCATTTTCTAGTAGTGGGCATGTTTACAGTGGTATCAGGTGCATTTGAACTAGAATCTAATAAAATGCGAGAAATGTTTACTCTAATAAATTTGATGCTGGTGCTAGAACTGTGATAAGTGAAGATGTGCCTGTAGATGTCCCGGAAATAGATGGAACACTTATGAGGTTGCCGTTAGCTCATATATCGACAGCTAGAATTCATATTATTGGGTGTCCTTTTATTTGGTTCCTGGTTCCCTCTTTTTGTCATCCACGGCATTCTTACAGCATCGCAGCACATACAGGAGACTCTCACATCCCATAATTTTGGTTTTTTTTCACGTACATAAATGCATACATTTTACAAAACCGGTTGCGCATGGCTTGTTTTATTACTGCTCATCTTCTTTCTTCTCCAACATTTCAATGGCTTATGTGATCACCAGATCTATCCCCAAAAGTAAACTTTTGGGATCTGATATGTAGGTGTCTTCGACCATTCCTGAATAGCGCTGATCTGACTCACCATTGGAAACTGTATTGTAAGACTTCTGTAGGGCATTTCTATGTTTAGTAGCTTTTTTCCTATTCGTGTTGCTGTTTCTTCCCGAATAAAACATTTATTTCATGTATACTATTAACGCTTCATAACGAATTACTAAACCTTCCATCCAACGATTTTTATTTCATTCAAATAATTTCTTCTTGGTCAGATGATTTTTATGTTATAGAGTGTACCTGTTCTTAAAATAATAATATTATTACATTTTTATTAAAACATTTTTTGTGATTTAATTGGTTTTACTTTTTAACAAGAAGTGTTTAATATATCTATCAACTTTATTTAAGTAACTATTTATTAAAATTTTGTTTCCTATCAGAACCATTTTTTTAAAAAACAGGCACTGAATCTACGCCAAAAAAACTTGGTAATATTAACCATAACCATGATTCATGAATTGTGATGGTTGGAAATCGCCAGAGGTACGTTGATGGCTACTGTCCATCTTCAACCTGAAATCGCTTTGGGCATTCGGAAAAAAGTATGGATTGCATTTTTTTTTTTTACCGTTAGCTTTTTTAGATTTGTTTTTCTTTTACACATATACTCATTCTCTAGGATTTTTCCTTTTTTTCATGGGAATGAAAAACGGAAGATTTGATCATCTATGCTATGATTATAGTAGTTTAAAAAAATATTTTAAAGATCGGAAACATCGGAAAGTAATTTTATATGTCGAAATGTGCTTTTCTAATCTAATGAATTATTTTGATCATTTTAAGAGATATCAGGTATCAATAACATTTATCCAAATTTTTTATGTAAAACTAGTTCATTAATACACTTGAGTTTCAGTATTCATTTTTTCAAGGATAAAAATAATTTTTTCGATACTTTTCTATCAAATATTAAGAAGTATAACTTATAAGGTCTAATTGGTTCAAACTGAAAGAATAGAATTTGATAAAATTGCTACGATGCATTGATTAACTAAAGTTGTAATTAGTGTCGTATTTTCTCTCTAATTCCATTTTCAACTTTAGAAATATTTATAAGTTACCACATAACTGCTTAATTCCAAAACTAAACTAAAAATTTGAATCTCGTATTGCATTTCTCGTCATTAATTGGTTCTGAGGTCCCAGAAATTTGTCATTTTTTCTTAAAAAACTAATCATATTTCCAAAGAAGTATGTGATTATTTTCCTTGGATATCGGAATACTTTATTGTGGAAATGTGAACGAAAATAGGAAAGCCTTAATTAAAACAGAATGAAGGTGGAGAAAAATGAAATTTTAACTTTGACAACTAATGCTTCAAGCGTTTGAAATTTGAGAAGAACATTTAAAAACTGCATAAAGAGATATTTATTCTTAAAATTTTGGTTTATTTGAATTCACTAATGTATCATACATAATTTAAAGTTTTGTTATAGTTCTTTACATAAGAAGACACGTATTTTAATTCAGAAAATTTTTATATCATATTTCTTTAAAAAAATTATGTTGCTTCCTCAGTCCAAATATATATATACAGTCGGGCCTCTATATGACGAAGTCGCTAAATCCCGAAAAAAAATTCGTTATATGGAAAATTCGTTATATGGAGGTTCATCTTTCAATATACTTCATAAACCACATAAAACAAATTTTAAGTTCGTAAACACTATATATTTAAAAAACGTAATCATTCATATCTTTTAGTAATTTGATATATATTTATTTTATATATATTAATTATCAAAAAAAAGAAAGAAAGAAAAATTGCAAGGAAAGTTTCTTGACGCCTTTTTCCACTTCCTGAAGAATTAAATGTATTTCTTCGATTCTCAAGCACTTAAGTTTTAACATTTTCAAGCTACAAGAAACAAAGTTACCAGTACGACTGGTCAACACTACAAATAAACGGAGACTAGTTCAAGAACACGAGGACACAAGACAACTCCACGGAGGATGAAAGGGGACATCAAACATGGTTACAGTGAGCTGGACAATAGAGGTCAAAGGTCCCATTTCTTGGATGCAATGCCAAGAATTCTATTGTTCTCGGCGAATTAGGCACGCAATAAAAACCAGTTCAAAATTTATGACCACCATAAAATGTGTTAAAAGAAAGAATAAATTGAAATATCCAGAAATACTTAAAAAATAGGAAGGAAAAACATTGAATCACAAGATAAAAATTCCGTTATATAGAAAATACACTTTGCTATAGAGAGGTTATTTTACGAAGAAAATCGTGAAAAGCTTTTGGTTCCAGGAAAAAGTTCGCTATATAGAAAAATGTGCAATATAGAAGTTCGTTATACAGAGGTTCGACTGTATTTTATTTCTCAATTCACTCCAATAATATATAATAATTCAGCATTTCATATAATTTGATCTTAAAGTTCTGAAACTTGTCTGAAATAAAAGGAATAAAGCTTTTCTATTTTTAATAATGCAAAATTTATTTCGGTCTTTTCTATATATTTGGCAAGCTATTTCTGTTGTTGTATGAAATACTTTGTGGTGAAAATTTCATCTCTACACATAAAAGTCCTTATCAGAGAGAGATTATATTCGTTAATTCATAAATTGTATAATTTAATGTAAATTTTCCGTCTCTGATAACAACATACTTACATGTTTATCTGATCTAAGCTGACCAAAAATAAAACCCATCGTCTTTTTCTCTACTTTCATTCCCTTCTTAACATAACTATTTTTTTCTGAATAGTATTCGCATCAAATGAGCTTAGGTATCCATTCAATATTCATAGGAATTTGTTTACGGTAGTTTTTAAAACCATGGAGATATTTATCTGAGAGCTAGACAAAAGAATACTGATAATTTAGCTTAAAACATAAGCAGAATTAATCCTCAAAATACACAATAGTACTTCGAATTCTATGCATTTTACAATAATTCAAACCACAGAACAAAAGTAATTTGCTTATATTAATATAATCCAAGCTACTTCAAGTTTTATTAAGACGAGTAAATTACTCTTTGAAAATGAACTAATAATAGCATTTGTTTATCCAAAATTTCTTACAAAAAATAGTTAATTGCTTACACTGATAATTTTTTAATAGAGAAGTGTCATTTCATAATGATTCGTAGTTTCATTACACATAAAATTAATTTTTTTTAAATAATCATAATTATTAACATAGTTATTAAATAAATGATGGAAATTACAAGTACTATTAATAATGTGTATAACTAACTCGTTCTTACATTTGTTCACGAAGAAGTCCAGAAAATCAAAGGGATTCAGAAATGTTATTTTATTTATTTTTTTTACTTAAAAAAGATCGTTTTGCGTAGAGAGAATCCATTATCTTCCGCGAATAAAGAATTTCCAAAACTAAAATTGCGTCAATTAAACCTATTAACTTAAATGAAATCATCAATGTTATATTTCAAATAATGCATCACGCATCGCTAGTCTCTTTAAAATCAGAACGTCTATTAAAAGCACGAAAACAATTTATAAGCAGGATTTTTACTTTTGATCTCATCCTTTTTTATCTATAGTCATAGGACATACATTAGGAGCTCACCGCAAAGTAAGACAAACATATTTTGCTTTAGAATGTATGGAGACAAAAGACGTACGAAAGGAACAAAAATTGTAAAATGAAAAAAAAAAAAAACTATGTTTAATTACCATATCGTCTTAAGTACTTTTTCACAGCAATGTCTGTAATGAATGCTTACAGTTGTAATCACTAATAGTAATACAGGCTTTGCAGCTTCATTAAAATTATTCGAGAACATATTCAAAGACGCCTGATAATTCTCGTGCGTGTGTAAACCGAGTTTTAATCAAGTGATGTTTTCCTCAGTAGAGTAAAATTTAATACTCTCATAAATGGAAGATTTCAGATTCCAACATAATAGAGACTTGATAAATTTGGGGATCGGAGGAATTTTAAGGTAGGACCTACATCCAATCCATCGCTTTCTAAATGCGGTATCTGAGAACTCGTAGGTATAAATCATACATTAGTCACACAACTGTTTTTCGCTCTTGTTAAGCCTGAAACCATAATGCTGTTTTCTTGAAGATGCCTCAGATCACTAATGGAATGCCACCTACTGTTCTCTATCGTCAACATTACAGGTCAATCACATACTTACAGTTTTTAACTTATAATTATTGTTGATCGTAGCGTGCGCTTCTTTTTTTCCTTAAAAATTACTGTGTAGGAGAACTTTACGGTAATGTTTCACGAAAACCACGTTTCTTTTTCACATATTATTTTATAGTGTTAGCACATCTGCATGTCACTTCTATCGATATATTCCCATTCAAAAAAATGTTCTTGGGTAACTGCATTTCCTTTAGAAACTTTTCCAGGATTTATATATGTATATATATATTATAATAAAATAAAAGTGAAAAAGTACTTGAACCTACAGTGCTAAAGAAGTAAGAAATTGGAATTCAGCAGACGCAACAAATGTAGATACAAAAAAGTCATTGGACTAAACCGGAGACCTATTGTGTTGTCTAAAGCTGTCGCTGAATTAGACCAGAGAATTAGGGTTAAGCAATGCTTTGTGGATCCAACCTTCCTCGTACAGCAGAAATTTTTGACATTATAGGGAAAAAAAACGCAAGTTGAAAAGTTAAGCCTAATACAACCCGTGGATGTAGAACCTAATAAAATCGTAAAACGAAATTGAGAAAAGAGAACAATAATGAATCTAACAAGGAGAGGAATAATAAAAAAAATTGTAAAGAAAATATTAGGAAAAACTTGCTTGTGAAACAAAAATCCTGAAATGAAAAATACAACCTACTGCGATGAGACCATACGTGAAATGGCGAAACAGATTGAAACGCCAGCGCAGAAAGGAAAAATCCGTGGTGCCATCTGGATAGTTATTTTGCAATTAAACTAAGCACAAAGATAAATAATTAACCAAAACATAAGAAGTTTTAAATAAAATAAAGAACAATGCTCAGAATAGATAGTATCAAATAGAAATATATTAAAATAAATTAACTTAGATGATTATATACAAGAAAGTTATAATGCAATTATATTAAACGCAAAAAATATTTTTATATATTTTTTTAAAATAAACTAAAAAGAGAGAGAGAAGAAATATAATATAAAATATCGAACTAAGATAAACTAGAATTAATTATAAATAGAAATATATTTAAAAATAAATTTACAAGGATAATTGTATTCTAAACAATTATTGCAAAATTTCACAAAACTATTATGTATTAAAATTTTATCAGTAACTAAATCATTGTTTCTTTTTATAAAATTTAAGATAATATTTTTATATATATATATATTGATAGCTGTAAGTTACTACCCCAGAAAGGCATTTTTATAATGTTAAAATCAAATGAGTCTCTTTTATCAAAAATATTACTTGAAAGCAAATTATTCTTAACGTTTAATTGAAGGTTCAAAAAGTTAGCTGGCTCATTATTATAATTAGTTTTTAGTAATTTTAAATAGTGGGGATAATATTAAAGCTAGGATCAAAGTCTACTATATTACTAAAAATAGTTAAGTCATCTATGTATCTAAAAAAGTAACAAGAATCATAACTAATACTTTCATTTTCATAAAAATGCAAGTAAATATTTGCTCAGCATTTGCTAGCTGGTCCACTTTGAGGTAATCCTTTAATTTGCTGATAATGAGCGTTATTATGGAAAATATAATTTTCTTTTAATACTAATTCAATAATAGAAATATATTTATCATATTTTATTATCGTATTCAAAAAATATTTGCTATATGCTATTTTAAGAATCTTAAACATGTCTTTTCTATATCAATGGAGTTAAATAAATCTTCAAAATCATAGGTATAAATAGAAATAATTTTTTTACCATGTACCATGCATATACTTAATAATGTCCATACTATTATATATATATATATATAATACATAGATAGATATATATATGTAATATAATATATATATTCTGTGTATTCACATCACACACTGAACATCTGCTCATGCACCTAAACGCCTAAGTTCACGAAAACTGCGCTATAAGCACAACCTTTTCATTCATAGTCTGTTGCACCACTGAGTTTATATATATATATATATATATATATATAATACAGAGAGAGAGAGAGTGAAAGTTTTTAATAAACTTTACTTAAGAGACTAAAATGACTTGGAAAATTAATTTCATAGTATCATTGAGATTTTTGTAAACTTAAAAAAATGGATTTTGCAGATGGATAAACAATGCTGACTGAGAAATGGCTTTAAATTTACTTAAAGTGGGGTTCAACCCCAGTTTTTACTTTGGGCAATCTAGCCCCTATCTTTTTATAATGTTAAATAATTTTTTTTTATAATAAGTATTTGAAAAGCTCTAA
The DNA here is from genome assembly GCA_019973935.1 of Trichonephila clavipes. NCBI lineage: Eukaryota > Metazoa > Arthropoda > Arachnida > Araneae > Nephilidae > Trichonephila > Trichonephila clavipes. The sequence continues at coordinate 393,490 of BMAU01010910.1, forward strand.
ATCCATTAGAAATATTATGTATATATATATATATATATATATATTATTATTTATCATGAATCATTATTGACCGTGTTATACTTCTATTAATTGCTTTTCCTTATTAGACTTAAGATAATTTAGTATACGATTGATGATTATACATTTGTGTGTGATTGTGCACGTGCACACTCGATTGTGTGTAAGTGTGTAATCTCGATCATTCTTTAATATATTAAACATTCCAAGAAATAAATGAAGCAAATATTTCTTTGGAAAAAGCATGACTAACAAAATATAAACTAACAAATTATCATTCTTTATTACACTTTTCTTTTTCTTAACTTTTCTCACTCATCAAAACCACTCAATAAAATAACAGTCTTGTTTCCTTTTTATTTAGAAATTTATAAGCCACTAATAAATTTTTGAGAATATAAGTGAATAGTATTATTATATTTCTTGAAGTAAAAGTAACTTAAAAGCGAATGAAGACTTAATCTCATCTTAAGTGGAATAAAATATCCCATTTAAGGGAGAAATAAATGAAGAAGCCGCTGAAATAAATTGCTGACGTCAAACAAATATGCTTTATTTTCTTACTTTTTTCCCCTCGAACTCCATCATAGTTAGCATGCACCAGAAGGCAAAACTGCATAAATATCTCTTGGGTAGTCTCTATTAGAATCAATTGAGTATTGATTCCTGAATTAGATACAAAACTTCCCAGTCCGCAAAAGGAAAATGTATGCATCGGAAATCCTGGGAAGGAAAAACGTAAACTATTATGCAAAACTCTTCATTGGATAGAAAAAAGCAGCTGGGAAGATTTATGGCGGAAAAAGAAGAAGCAGAAAGTGTCGCTTTTGGACCCATCAGTTTCTTTCTGTTCCATTGCCCACAAAACTTGAGCGGGTGACGAGATGGGAAGATTTCAAGGAACATCATTTCAAAATATCGAACGATTTCGTGAGCTGAGGAAAGAAGAGAGGTATATAGAGTGTATTTTAAGTTGCTTTTGGGATATTTATTCACATGCAAATTCGCCAACAATACATGAATAGTTTTGTCTGTATATTAAAGTTTTTACGTAGAAAATATTTTTTTAGTTGAGTTAATTTCAAGGAAAATTCCAGAAAAAAATTATGTGAAGGATTCTGAAAAATTTAATGGATATTTCGATTATATTTATTAGAATAAAAATTGTGAAGCATGATTCAATCACAATTATTTGAACTGTTACTCCCCCAATGATCATTTGGGTTAGGAAAATTTTTACGTTGATTTTTTTTAGTAGAGTTAATTTCAAGGAAAATTCCAGAAAAATTATATGAAAGATTCTTAAAAAATTAATGATTATTTCGATTCTATTTATTAGAATAAAAATTGTGTGAAACATGATTCAATCACAATTATTTGAACTAACCTCCCAATGATCATTTGAACTATAATTTATCAGCGAGTAATCTATCGCTGTTTAAATAGATTACCTTCAACAACAATTATTAAAAAAGTATTTTGTTTACCAAACATTTTCTTTTAAGTAACTTTCATTTTCTAAGTAAAATTATTAAAATAAGAGTGTCATTCTCCGTGGAAATAATAATAATATTAAAAACTCAGAGCTGCCTCTACCTTTTCTACACCAAAAAAATTTCATTAACTTGGGATTTAAAAATATTCTTGAGCAATATTAGTTACGAAAATAAAAGAGTAATATAATAATAAATTATATAAAGTAACCAAGTACCACAAAAAAATTCTTTTTTTTTATTTCATAGCTTCTAATATATATTTTATCACTTTATATAAATAAGTAGGAAAGTTCTTAAGATATTAGACGAAAGATTTACAGTATGTTTTTTTGCCAAATATATTTATATTAACTTGCAATGAGACATTTAAAAGTTATAATACTATATTAATATACTGTTTAGCTTTAAGATAATTCTATGCTTTATTAATATTTAAAACACATTTCGGAATTTGTTGAACTAAAACTTTTTTTAATTTACCTAAACTTTAATTCGACAAACCGAAATACCAACCCTAATAGTGGTGAAGTATCACAATTGAATTATTTCTTTTTTGAAATTATAGACTTTGGTTTCAATTATTTTTAAAACTAACATGCAATTAAAAATCGAATTATATTTAAAAGAAAAATATTCATTTAATAATAGTTGATTTTATCGTTTTGGGTTTATTATACCATCGCGAAATAAACTGGTTACCTAATGTAGATATTTTTATGATATTTATAATACATATTAATACTGTAAAGTACTTTAACAAACTCTCACTGAATTTTGTATGTGTTTATCATTTTAATAAGCATTTATTCATACCAAAGCATATTCTTTACAGTTATACACTTATCTTTATATTCAACACATAATTCCAATATATTACAAATTTTTTAAATGTATACTCTTTTAAGTTTTTTTTTATTTGAATTAGATTTTTGTGGTTTTCTGCATATAATTAAAGTACTAATACTCAGAAATGAATGATATCCGATTTCTTTTTGTCAACTAAGACATATATACGGCGAGGCATTATTTGGTATTCGTATTTAAACTCTAGTATGTAGCCGAGGTAACCGAAAGGTCATGGCCATGACCTCTTGAATAAAGTTATATCAAGAAAGTCAATTTTTTTTCCAATCGTGGTGCCATTAAAGACTTGTCGTTAAGAGGTACTAATTTACGTTAAATCAGTTGAGACTTAATACATTGAAATTGGCGCAATGCGAAAGTTCAGAAAATATGGTACCACATCAGGCGTGGTCTTCATAATTTAAGGGTAATTCAAAATTACGGTTTCTTTGTCAACAGTTAACCTGTTACTTCTAAAAGGGATATTATGAAAATAGCATTAGATAAAATATAATTTATAATTAAATATACACATAAAATTGTCAATCTTGATGGTACTATTTTATATTGTATTTGTCACAGAAAGTAAAGACAAATTTAATGCTACGCCCAGCAACGACAAATGGCACCACTCATTGAAAATCCAGCAAAATATGAAATGCGTTTTGTCATCCGTTTTTTAGATGCACAAAATATACAGCCTATCAAAATTCTTCAATGAGATCCCCCGTAAAAAAACAAAAGACGTTGAATGTTCTCTTCAAATGTCTGTTTTCGCATTCGTGCTGATGTATGAGGCCGCACATGCATCAGCACGAACATAGTGAAAATTTCAACAATGTTACCGGACAATTTTTAGCTGCCCATCCTACAGCCCTGACTTAACACTAAGTGATTTTCACTGATATTGGAAGCTAAATTAACATTTGAGGGAGGAGAAACGGTGCGCAAATGATGAACATGACATAGAAGAAAGATATCCTTGCTGAAATATTTGGCTCCTGAAGATTGTAATACAGAAATTTAAAAATTGACCACACATTACAGTAAGTGCCGTGGCAATTATAGAGACTACATTGAAAAACAGAGTACTGTACAGTGCCTTTGTAAATAAAGTTTTTGTATTGCCATGTTTCGTTTACATGTAGTTGCGTTTACATACTTGTTTAAATTTCATTCTGCACGTCCTCTTATTATCGTATTAAGAATACAATTGAGATAATGTGTTGATTATGAAAAATACATTTTGGAGAAGATAATCATGGTAATTTCTCCAATTTAAATTTCGCTTTCTGTTTTATAGTATTTCAGTATATGAAAAAGTAACAAATGAACCTGTAATGCATAATTTGTCTCTTTATTTAAACAGAAAAACAGATAAAAACACGTAAAAATGATATAGTAATGGTGATTGTTTTGATCATTTTATTGCAGTATAAAAGGTGATGCTTAAGATACAAATATTCTAAAGCTTTTTGTTTCTAACTATTAACGCTGTCTTTAGTTTGTTTTGAAAAAATAATTTATACACTCCTAAGCTTAACTATACTTTTGTTCGCCCCAAAATAATTTATAAATTAAAATGAATATAAGATTTTTTTCTTAGAGAAGTCAAGTCAAAAGATATTTGTACATTTATGAAACATTCAATATACTATATTTTATGAAAAATGTGAAAGAGTAAAGCTTTTGAAGCTTTGTTTTGCTAACTATTGTATAATTTTCTTCTTTATTTAGGAATTATACAATAGTTAGACGAAATATCTATATTTTGCGACACATACAATATAACTGCTTATTTTTTTATTTGTTTCTTTCGAACTAGATGAGGCAAAAATGAGACTGAAAAGTAGTTGAAAAGGGGTCAGACAACAACAGGTAAAGACACATACTTTTCCAGACACTGAAGCCTTTTGGGATTTTCTGAATAAACTCTTATTATTTCCACAATATATTTTCTCGAAAAAGAGAAGGTTAAAAATAGTTCTATTATTTCGTTTTTCATTACATTTGAATTTATGATAAAAAGCTTTGGAAATTTGTATAAAACACTCTTATAGACTTGATAAATCGTCTAGACAAATTATTTATTTTTCATTTCACTGTATCTTGAAAATATTGATGTGAAATCGAAAACATATTGCTTTTGAAGGAATTTTGAATGTAAAAAATACAAATTTTCTTAGTAAAAATGCACACAGATAAAATTATACTTTGTTGAATTATTACATCGTGAGACTGACTAATTTTTAATTAAGATCATGCTGTAACGATATATGAGAGCTTTGGGTGACATACTTCATAATTGTGATTCATTGTTTAGTCAAGAGGATGGCACCCGAGACAGCCTCTGACTCTGCAGAACTCCACACTACATCAATGTTTTGTCTTTCATATCTCACAGATTTAAAGAACTTTAACTTCTCAACATGGCATTAGAATTTGAAGAGAATAACCTAAAGTTACAAAGAAATTATTTATTTTATATATTCCATTTTTACTTGTAATTAATTATGCATTCAAGTATAGAGCAAAATTCTTAATACTTAAGTAAAATAAATGGATTACTCTGAGATGGATACAATATGTTATTGTTTTTTCTGTCTGTTACCACGAAATTTTTTTTATTACTCTTTAAATAAGTATTGCTATTGAATATATTTTACAGATGGTAGAAAAAAATTAAAGGGAATAAAAAATACTCGTACCATCATACAAGTATCATTCCACATTGAAAACATCGAAAAGTCTTGTAATCAAAGTAAATTAAAACGGTATTTTTAAAAAAGGATATAGATTTTTTTTACATTTATAAAGCTGTTTTTAAGGGGATATCTGTTATTTTCAAATCTTCTTAGAAATAAGTGCGTGATAAATTAAACTGTTTAACTGATAATATTCAAAATGATACCACTTCATCGTGACAAAAGTTTAACTTGAACATTTTTCTTAAAAAAATCAGACTTCATGATTAGTTTTACTTTGAGGTTTTTTAAGCAGTCATTAAATTGAAATTAATAAAAAGCATTCTTAATATATTTTATTGTGTATAAAAATTCTTATAATACAGATATAAGGTTAAGGGTATTTAAGGTTTTAATTCTTCTTCATTTTAATGAAGTTTAGAGTGAGACCAATCAATTTGAAACACTACAATCAAATATTGTGTACGTACAACATAATGAAATTACACAAAAGAAACATTTTATGTCAAGATACCATTCACCTGACTTTTTTTTTAAGTCTTAGTCTGTTTGTTTTTATTATTGTTTTACGATAACTTGAGTTTAGAGGACAACATTACAATTGTAATTTTAAAATGGAATGACAATTTACAATTAGAAATTTAGCCTGTTGTTTGAATCAAATCAAGATTGTATAAATGGGGTAATGGTTCTAAAGTGGTAATGATTCTAATGGTTCACTAAGTTGTGTGAAATATCGCTGTTGAAAAATACAACGTTTGATATTGGATTACATTTACATATATTTCCGACTGGATGTTATAGTTTTTATAAGTCAAGATGTACAATGAAGTCTTAAGACCGCCTGAAGATCTGAGCCCTTATGCAAATGTAGGGCCCATCTGCGACGTTTTAATCGAATTTGGTGTACATATGCAGTCGAACCTCTATATAACGAACCTCTATATTGCGAATTGTTCTATATAGCGAACTTTTTCTTAGAATCTTGAACAATTCATGATTTTCTTCGTAAAATAACCTCTCTATAGCGAAGTGCATTTTCTATGTAACGAACTTTTTCTTTTGTGATTCAATTTCTCTTCTCGGTTTTTTTAAAGTATTTTTTTTTTAAAAAATTCAAGTTATTCTCTCTTTAAAACATTTTATGGTGGTCATAAATCTGGAGTTGATTTTATTCGATTCCAACTCACCGAGAGCAATAGAGTTCTGGACGCCAGTGCAACCTTTAACCCCCATTGCCCAGTTCACTGGAAACATCTTCGATATCCTCTTTCACTCTCAGTGGAGTTGTTCCGTATCCTCATGTTCAAATTATAAAATAATGTATGTTTAATATTACTTGTTTGCTTTAAATTGCAAAATCTTCTTAAAATTCATTAATTTTAACATAAAATTATTTTCTTAATATTGAAAATACAGGGAATTTTTCGACATTTTTTCCCCTTGTTTTCCTTGCAATTTTTCTTTCCTTCTTTCTTTTTAATAAGTTAGATATGTAAAATAAACATATATTAATTGAAAAAAGGTGTGAATAATTACTTTTTAATGTATAGTGTTTATGAATTTAAAATTTGTGTTATGTTGTTTATAAAGTATATTAAAAGATGAACCTCTATATAACGATTTTTCCATATAACGAACTTCTTTCCGGGATTTAGCGACTTTGTTATGTAGAGGTCGATTGTATATTTGGCAAAGGATTATTTACGATTTAAGTACTCTTTATCGATATATTTAGCAGAAAAATATAATAACTGAAATTTAAGTAATTACATACAAACAGGGCTTTTTGTTTCTGAAGTTAATTAACATTAGCATTTTGTTCTAGATTCTCTTAATTAAGAGTTAAATAATTAAAAAAAAGTGTGGTTTAAATGCAATATAAGACTTTTTTGAATGTCGAACTATTTGCAACTATTCCCTGAGATGACTCTACTATCTTACCACTACTTCGTAATATTCTCCAAACTGATTTAATAATGAACATTTACTTTATAGAATTTTTTTAAAAAGGTAGTCAAGATTTTTTTCTATACAGTATAATCTTTTTTTTTTCATTGAAACGGATATGCTTCATCAAAAAGAAATAAAAATCCGTTAAGAAGATTTTAGATTATTCGTTAATGAATAGCAATCTTTTTTCTCAAATTTAAGTAAGTAATTTGATACATTTTTTATTCTTTAATTGAAAACGTTATTCAAGTAAAAATAAAGACATAGTAGAGATTTCTATCCTGATATATTTCATTTAGTAGAATTTCTAGCATTTTACATTTCTTTTCGTCTTGAATCGATCTTTTTTGTGTGTTTGACCTCTTTAATTAAATTTATGTAGATATTAAAAATTCCGATAATTTAATTCAATCTTAATGAGACTGCAATAGGAATAGTTTTTTTGTGTTCAAAATTTAGTTAGATTTTTTAGATTTCTTTTTTCTTAAATTTATGAATCAAATGGTAACGTTTTTTTTAAAGAAATTTAGTATTCTCAGATAGAGTATCATTTATTAACACAAAGTTCCTTTACGTATTCCTTTCAAATTATATTCTGATTATTTTAAAAAAGTTCATATAGTTTGTTATTAAAAAAATCTGTCCTTCCTTTTTTTTAAAATTATTTTTCTCGATGACTCAAATAAAGCCCGTATTGTATTATTTTATCTATTATAAATTAATCAGGAATAAAAAAAATAATTTAATTATGGCAAATAATTATCTTAATTCTTCGTTTTTGCTTATAACACTATATAACTTAAAGAATGTGATATAATAGTAAAATACAGTAAAATTTATAACTTAAAGGAAGATTGAGAAAATTTAAACTATCAGAAAATAGAACGTTATTTTTGTAATGAAACATTTAAATTTTAGAAGAGTACAGAAATTTCCCGAGAAAAAAAGGACAAAGAAAAAATATCCTAGAATAGATAACAAAAAATGAAAAGTAAATATATTTAAAACTAATTATTAAAACTTTTAAGTAAAATTTGGAAGGATTAATAATAAAAATTCGAATCATAATATGTAAATACCAAAATATTTAATAAAAATCGCACTGAAATAAGGCAACGATTTGAAGGTTCGCTATTGTTATGTGTCTTTTAAGAAAAGAGGGATTCTATACGAGAAATAAATTTTATTATATATTGCAAAACTGAATCTTTTTTCAACTGAAATATAAGTAATAAAATCACATCAAAATAAGCCAGAGATTTGAATATTATATATTACTCTGCGTCATTTAAGACAGAGGGATTGTATAAAAAAATAACATTTATTTTATATTACGAAGTTATTTTACATTATAAAGTCGTGAAACATATTCTAAACATATAGTATGTTTTATTACAGCTTTTGTTGCGTTTTTAAATTATTTAACCTGGTGGTGGGGTGGTGAGACTAATCCCCATCTGGTCTTGTGAAACTAGACCAGATCCATGAGTCCATAAATCTGAACAATGTCTAAGAACAGCAGGAGGGATGCAAGAGTCTCCTCACAGGAAAACCCCAGACATTGCAGAATGTGCTGAGGAGAAAAATGACTGATGTTACATTTGGGGCAAATTGGGAAGCTTCTTTTGCCACCCCCAAAACTCATGCACCTCAGGTGACCAGTCGAAAATCGTGAGAATGCCGTTTGATATGATCTGGAACCTTTGAATGATTTGACGGATCCAGGGTGTCTTTGAAAGTACCATGGGTGTACAGGAGAGACTACCCAGGTTCTCTACATATTAATTCTTTAGCCCTGGAGTAGATCACAGTCGATGTAAGGACCATGTGGTCTTCCGGATCCACATGATTGCTGGTAGCCGCTTTAGCAAGGTCATCCGCAACTTCGTTCCCGATAAGGCCAACATGAGTAGGGACCCACTGTAGATGAATACGGTGCCGATCCGAAAGCTGTTGAAAAAGGTGAAGAATACTCCTGCTGGTGCTATCCCCGATAGATGGCCAATTCGATAAATGTTAGATGGATGATCGGCTGTCTGTCAGTATCCAAATTTCAGAAAAAGCTAGACCTCTTATGTTGTTAATAAAAGAAAGATCACACATCATAGCTATTAGCTCCGTTCTAAAGACAGAAGCATGGTCAGCATTTCTTCTCTGAAATTTGATGACACGACCAGGTAGTTCAATTAAGACTCCACTGCCAGTAGTATTTGTCTCTCCCTTACTGCCATCAGATAAGATCTTAGCTGCATCCAGTGGAATTTCATCAATCACCTCCAGAGCCAATTGCTTAAGAAGTCTGGGGGAATCAGACATTTTATTGACATTAGGCATTAAATTATAACGGAACGTGACCCCCCTTTGGAGTCCAAGGACAGGATTATTAAACCTAATGGCGCGTATAACATCGTATTATTTTTACAAATTAATTCTTTCTACCAAATACTTTAAGTTTTATAAAAAAATTAACTTCCATAAAATATTCGTTGAAAAGGCAAGCTTTTCAAAATGTTTAAAAATATTTAAAACTTCCCAAAAAGGCTGCGAAGAAAGAAACCGCGTCAAATAGCTTTCCTAAAAAGTGTAACCTTTCCACATACACCTGATTCAGCCGGAAAACGTGGCTTTTTATTCCAGGAAATCCTACCACGCATGAAAGATCTGCTTCTTAAGACTGGCATTATCCCCCTGTAAATCTTTCCGACAGCGTTTACCAATTTTTCTCTTACGATATTTGTCGCTAGTAGAGCTGCTTCTAAACAATCCGGCAGGAGCAGGAAGAAAAAAAATAATAAAGAAAGGAAAACTTTTCTAAATGTATCTTCCTGCTACTCTAAGAATGTCCCCCCAACTTTTATTGATTGTTTCAACGCTCCTACTTTTCATCGTCAAGGCTGGATAAAGGAGCGCTCTTTTGCTTTGTGTCAGAAATAACTTGGAAAAACTTTTCAAATCGTAACTCTGACTTGTGAGATTCAAAGTGCTGGAGAAATTTATTTTGGTTTAGATGGATACCTCCCGGTTTTTGTTTATGTATTTGTTAGTTTTTGCTTTCCTCTTTTTACTTAAGATATAGAGAGGGCAGTTAGTTTTTAAGGAGTTATAAATTTTACGCAGAGAAAAGTTTTGAATTTTCTATTTAATCTGTACGTAGTTTAATGTCTTGTTTTTGTTTTTTTACTAAAATGTCCATGAAACAATTTTCATTACTGTTGATGTTCTTCGCTGGCAAGACGTCAAAAGCTATTGTAAGGAAATATCTCTTTTAAATATGTTCTTGGAATATTTCCAAGGTAAAGTGCTGAGTTGATGACATTTAAATATGTATTCTTGATATCTCTGTTAACCTGAATTCAATGGTAAGGCTTGTAACGAGTTATACTTTGTTGTTTTTATTATTTATCTATTGACTGAAAATGACAAAACTGCGTTTAAAAGGTGATAGTGAAAATTGCCATTAGTTTTTTTTTCAGGAATTTCTTTTAGTTATATTTTGTGACGGGGCTTTATCAGATTTTCTTACTAATTCTCTCGGAGAATCTTTGGGGCCAGAATGGCATTATTTCAATCCAATCCGCTCCAGAAGAAACTGCGATATGCAGATTAGTTAAAAGATATATATTGAAGCTTTAGCATTCGCGTGTGAGGAGAATAGAAGTCGGATAGTAGTAGAATGGAAGAATAATAGTAGATGAATAGTAGAAAATATATATAGAATAGAAGAAAGACAGAAAGCTGAGATGCTGATCGCCGTGAGATATTGGTAATATTTTATATATAGAACGGACTAAAGTGTCTTAAGGAAGCTATATATATATATATATATATAAGGCAGATAAGGATTCTTAGGATAGCTTTTCATGAAGATAGGGATTAGGATTCCCGGCGCTATTTACTTAGAATTTATAATTACGTAGTATGAATCCTGATTGTATTTCTCTAGTAAGACTTGTGTTGCGTTGATCAATATATATTCAGACAAAATAAATTAGATTTATTATGGAGAATTTGGGTGAACAATAATTTATTCCTACAAATCTAGGTCGCGTGGATGAGGAAATGGTACCCCCGACCCGGGGGGGGGTATCACAATTTTTTAGACATCATTAAAAGATAGAGGCATACTGAGAAATATTGAGAAGAAACATTGAATTAAATAAATAAAAAAATACTAATTATATAGTCAAAAACAGTCAAAAAATATCAGTATCAAAAACGCTACAGAATATAATACTTTTATTAAAATATTTTTTTAAAAATTTAATTTTATAAAAACTACAACATTTAAGTTTCTCCATAACTACAAAATATCTAAAGCAAATTACATTTATGCGTGGGAAAGTTAATACAATTAATACAATACGAGAGTGTCACTGAAAATATATATCGCAATAAAAAAAGCCTGATAATCATAACATCATTCTTTTTTTTTTATAAAATACTTTTCTGGCATAATAATTAAAAATTTCATAATCACTTGCGAAAAGTTGATTAACTTATTATTTTTAATAGTTTATATATATAAGAGTTATTTTAATAGTTAGATATACGTTTTTATTGCTACGTCATTTCTTTTTGGTGAATTTTCTTTTTTCAATTTCCCGTCAAATTCATGCTGAAAACAAATTCAGTTCTGAAATAAGTTTACACTTTTATTACAAAGTTTTATCAGAAAAATGAATTACACCTCTGTGCTTTATTATTTTTGATACTTTATTTGAAAAATTAATATCTCAAGGATATTCACAAATATCAATCAACAACCTGATAAATATCTAGGATATCAGTTGATATATATATATCAATGGATAATTTGAATTTCGTTACACTTACACTACACAAATCTTTTTCTTTAATTTAAATAACAATTTAGATAAAATAAATTGCTCTTAAAATATATATCTGTTATTACAATATTAAAAATAAATACTTGTTAAGATGTATTATAGTTACGCTTTGTATAAGAATAAACATGCAACAATACACTAGATGAAAATTAGAATTATTATTCTCAACTAAATTCTTGAATAATAAAACCATTATTCTTCCCTTTCATAACAGTAATAAATGCATTAAAAATATGAAATAAAATACATAATTTTAACTATTAGACAAAGAAAATATTACTACCATTAGAAATATGCCTCATAAAACAAATGAAAATTTATAAGAGAATTTATCATACAAATAATTAAAATGGAGAAATATTTACCTGGAGAACGCGAAATTGTTATTGATTTCATAACATGGCTTCTGCTTGTGTGTAATCGGATTATTAATGTTTTCGAAGCGTTTTTACATCGTTTAGATGAATAATTGAATCATAATTGATTCTCTCTTACATTGCATTTTGAAACATTACAGCGATGAGGCACACAGCGACTAATTACAAACCAGGCTGATTGTAAACAGATGTCGCACCACTTTTCATTTCACATTCAATTATTAATAAGTCCGAAATATGTTATTTCCTAAATATTATCTCATTATTGATTCGACGAAAATTGTACTCAATATAATTTTTTTTTTAGTGTAAAAGGACATTTTCAGTAAATTAAGTTGACTGACTACTTTCGGAACCATGTTGTGAAAAAGCGTATAAATGAATTTTTTTTAAGCATGTTGAATGGGTTGAATTGGAACATGCATATAATATTATTTTAAAAATTTATTAAGAAATAAATTTATTTTCATGTAATTTTTTTGGCAAAAAATGCAGCGAAAAATTAAATATTTTCAAAACATTATCCTTTTACGAAAATTACTTCTATAAGAATAACATTTAGCCTATAAATAACGAAGACCTTTAAACAGATTCCAAACTAAGAAATTTGTGATACATAATTTATAAGAGGATTCGTTTTTATTTAAATATATTGTTACGAATTCTGTGCAAATAATATATATAATTTGTATTTGGATATGTGATGTGCATTTATATTACGCTATGTTATATTTATCATAACATTCACAAGCAACGCCGTTTCTTGCGTTATAATGGTGACTCAATGGGAACTTGGCGAAATCTTAGCGATAAGAGCCAAGTTGGTATCATTTTTGGCGAGAATGTTGGTGGCGATTTTGGCGACCATTTTTGTGACATTAATGACCATGTTGGCGAGTTGAGGAGAAATAAACTAATTCACGCTCTATGGCACAAGCGGATCTTTCTCAAAGTTTCCACCGGGTCTTTAAATAGAGCCATGCTCGCCGAAACGAGTTAGCATGGTTTTGACCAGCGATTAGTAAGTATTGTTTTGACTAGACGATGACAACTAATTAGCACTCCAGTGCTTGTGAATAATCTTTTACATACGTGTATTTTAAACACTGATAATTGTGTTAGAGTGCTGTCGAAAGTATGAAGACCTTCTGAGATTTATTCTGAGAATATTGCTGTTTAATCCTGTATTTAAAGGACTTTTCTCTGGACAATAAATTATCATCGCGCTCTAAAGAACTGTCTTGTTCTTTGCGACTGATTGGCAAAAAATGCTCGAACCAGGATCTACGTAACAATATCAAAGTAGAGAAATTTTCTGCCCATCCGGTATAGTAATTAGGGAAGCTGACTACTGTGCCGTAGGATATGGGATCGAATCCCGGAAAAAAGAGTGGATGGCTGTAAATATATAATGTCACAGAAGCATGCAAACAAACAAAAAATTCGTCAAGCTGAATGTCTCCTTCCGGAGGTTGGTGGAAAGGGAAAATAGGTGGGAGACATCCGACCACTCTCCAGGGTATTTTCCCTCAAGCTTGTGGTGGGACCGAGCCAAAAATGTACTGATCATAGTGATCAAAGCAGCGGCTTACGACATACACAAAATTAGCCCCTTGCCACGGAGAATGCTTCATCATCCACGATGATATGACGCCATCGATCTGGTGACATCAGATACAACAACAATAGAAAAGTTTTTAAAAAATCGCGTTGATATTTCAATTGATCTTAACACTGAATTTTATGTGACTTTTACAAAACTTTAAATTCACTCTCTGTAAAGGTGTCTTAGCTATGTGTGGACAAATTATTATTATTATAGAAGCATTTTTCATAAAAGGAAAATGTTTTGAAATTATGTCATTCTTTCTTCATTTTGCCTGGCTGGCGTGTCCTAAGTTCGAGCCTAGAATCACTGCAGAACCACAGTGCAGAGCAGGCCGATGCACATTAAATTTGTCGCGGATCGAACGTCTTCTCATTAGTGTGTTGTGAAAATTAGGACGAGGGGGGAGGGTTGTTCTCGCCACTTGACCATGGTTCAAAATTGCAAAATCCGTCTCCAATTGCCCTTGGCAGCTATACCCTTTAAGACTCGATCCGCAAACTCATGCTGAAACATTTCACGTTCCAAATGGGAAGCAAACATGTCTTTATTATTTTTCCCTGCTTCATTGGGGTCAGTATAACCAGATATGAAGGTAATATTCAAAGATAAAAATATTTCGGGTCTGAAGGGGAAAAGAACTTTTCTAGCCCGCAAAAAAAACTCTCAATATCTTGCGAGCTGGGTTCTAAATGGATATCGTCTGCAAAGAGTCTATTTACAAGCCTCCTACTAATCCTCTTGGTGGAAAAACCGTTTCTGTAAATATTATTCTATCGAAAACTTTCTTCCAAAGAAGAAGATGTGATTTATTTAAATCAAGGCTTATATTTAAGTATTAACTTTTAGGTTCGATTGGGAGAAAGAGGTTTGGAGCTAGATGATAGTGATTAGCGTAAAGTAGCAGAAAGCTATTCGAGAATGACTCGTTAATTTATTGCTTAATATTTAAAGTTGATGATTGACGATTTGATCAATTAGATATTTAAATTGGAATAGTGTGGCTGGAAGTAGAATAGCTTAGAACGTAATCTCGATTTTTTGGAACGTATATTGCTAAGACGTTCCATGAGTAAGTGATTCAATTCATAATTAGATATTAATTATCTCGCCTATCTTGCTTTTGCTCCAATACTTAATTTAAGGTGCATTTCCCAGCCTGGGTTGTTGACACTTGTTAGGTTGTTTAATCTTGTTATAAGATTAATAAATTATATCGTTTTTTTTATTATGGCTGATCTTTATTCTAACTCTCGAACACTGATGGATGTGAGTGGACATACATCACACGTGTGGCGTTAGTCAGTGGCGTAGCGTACACCCCCGCATCGCGGGGGGCCTAGGGCTCTAGAGGGCCCACAGCCTGACTATCGCCAAGTACCTACCCTTTGTAAAATCCAACTTGGGGGTCCAAAACCTGACTTTGCAGGGGGGCCCAAGTGTTCTCCGTTATGCCATTGGCATTAGTATCACACACTCAAACATGTTTTGTCAAAAAATTTTCTTTCCAAATTTGCTCTTCTAATAATATTCATAAAACAATTTTATACATATGCTCTAATCCAAATGAATTTATAAATATAAAAAAGTATATTTATACGTTTTTTTTCTTTCAAAATTACGTTTCCGAACGTAGTCACCTTAAACTTTAATGGATTCTTGTTTTATTTTTCCAATATATCACCAGTATGCATAACTATTTTTAAAGGGTATTTTATACTTTCTTCGAGTTCACAAAAGGTCTCCGATAAAAGGGTCGTAACAAAGGCCTCGTGATTAATTGCTCGATTATCAAAACAGATTTATTCATTTCCTTAATCTTTCTTTCATTAATAACTCGAAGCCTTTTCAGCTTCAAAAACACTGCATCTCCATCAAAGGTTAATTAACATCTTATTAATTTCTGAAATAAATTTTCCTTTTCATCGCCACTAGGAAATGGTTTCAGTAAAGTGGATAAGAAGAGGACTCAGTTTATACGCTTTTAATGACATATTCCATCAAATACACATTAGTAGCAATATCTTATAGCGAATACATATGGATTACTCTTCAATGGCTCATGAATAAGTAAATTCCTTGTTTCTTTCCATTCATTTTATTTCTTTCACTCAGTTTTTTTATACTTAGCTGTTCAGAATTGAAACTCGGTTTATATTTATAATATTTTATATTTATCCTCTAAAAATAATGAAAAAAGAAGCTTTTGAAAACTTAATACTATGTTTAAACGCGAAAAAAATTTTTCTATGTATTTTTTAAAGAAGCGCATATTTATGTTGTAAAAATTGTATTCAAAATTGTGAAATACTTGTTACTAGTCAAAATTTTATTAACTTCATCATGTTCTTTTTATCATTATTATTATAGACGGATTATAGTAAATTATATTAATTTTTAAATCATCTAAAATGTTATTAAAAAAACTAGCTATATAAGCTCCGTAAGACTCCAAAATGCGACAAAAGTACTGAAATTTCGTAAAATCTACCTGTTAGTTGATATTTGTACAAAATCATACTTTTCATAAAACAAAAGATTTTGATCAAAATATTATGATTAACAAGTTCAATTACATTTAACAAAAACTGTTCATTTCAGTTTTTATCCATTGCAATAATGAAAAAATGGGTAATGAAATATCAGAAAGAATACATTGCTGTGTGTTTTAACTGTAATCATTATAATTGCGTGAAAATAATGACAATATAATATATCCTAGTAATTAGAAAGCGTTAGAAGATACCCTAACATTGTTACGATGGTAAACATTTTTTATAACAGTAATTATGTTCATTTATTTGTTATTTACAGAACATATACGATATTCATTAACTTTTGATCTTCTCGCAATTTCTATGTTTATAATGTAAGAGAAAATTATGATGATTTTTCTCATAGAGATAACCATCTGAAAATATTATTATTTCAGCTTATTTAAGATTTTTTTTACTTCATTTAAAATGTTGAACAATTTCAATTTCAATGTCAGCTTAAAATCAATTCATATTTCCACATTTATAAAATTACTTTTATCTAAATATGATTTGGCCTAAATTAAAACTTCATAATATTATGATCAAAAACGTCATATATACGTTTGTAAATGATTATTTGGAAGAGAAAATTTCTAACCACTGAAATAGTCAAGGTTTCACAGAATCTTTAAACGCGAGTAAAATATATGAAATATTCTTAAATGTCATAAATTTCCTTTGAACTTTTGAAAATTTAAGACAAAAATTTGGAAATTAAGTATTTTAAAATTTTTTGAAATTATTCTTTATATTTTTCATGCATATATTTATCGCAGTATGATGGCTTGTATTATTTCTGTTCGATTTATTTGAATAGTTTTAAATAAATAACGAAAAAATAAATTTAGCTGAAAATTTTGTTATATGTACTCATACCGTATACAGATATTATCTAGTAAAAATAAAATTATAATTGGGTACAAAATATTTAATTAATATTTAAATAAAAATGTTTATTTAATTATATCGTAAATTTTCAAACACTGGAGTAATTAGTTTTTTAATTCACAAATGCGGTGTTTTATTGCATATGTAACAGCAATAATTGATATTAATAACTGCATTTATTTTATTTGCAATTGAAACGGATAAGTGTATTTAATTAAGTTTAAATTCTAATTT
This sequence comes from Trichonephila clavipes, assembly GCA_019973935.1. Taxonomy (NCBI): domain Eukaryota; kingdom Metazoa; phylum Arthropoda; class Arachnida; order Araneae; family Nephilidae; genus Trichonephila; species Trichonephila clavipes. The sequence goes on from BMAU01010910.1 coordinate 410,994, forward strand.
CAGCGTTTGTTAAGAAGGATGTACGAAGAAACATTTACTTATTTTGAATATTAGTTAACTATTGATAAAGAAAGCCCCGAATATATTCATATAAATAATTAAGTTTTTCATTATGAAGAATACTTAAACTGATAAGATTTTTTTTTTTCATTTCGGTAAAAAAAAATTTTACTCACCACTTATATTCAGCATGCCAGCTAAAAGCCATCTACAGATAACTCTTGTCATAGGAGACCACATATTGATGAGCTCCTGTTCTCAATAGTACAAGACTTTTTTCACGAATGTCAACTGAGGTAGAAACTGGATGCACAGTTCAAAGTCCGGCCTATCCGGCAACCATCACGTCCCACCAACCGATGATCGTCTGGCTCCAAAACACGCGTGCCGGATTCTGCCGACTCAACTCTTTCTGGACTTCCACGTGTGTGAGAATCCGGGAACGTAACGAGGTGGGGCGGTCCGGGATGCTGCGCACGCCATTGATCCGGCAACAGCGAGGCAATTTTGACCGGACGTTCCGCTCAGATGAGAGTGGATGAGAAATTGTTAGTAAATGGAGAGACGGCTGGCAGGTAGAATATCAAAAGTCCGGAATTCAATTTCCTTTAAAGTTTTCTCATGCTTCCGCTCTTATTTACTTTTTATTTTCCCCATATTTTTTCTGTGCAGCAATGTTTTTTCATTTGGTTGCCCCCCATCCCTTGAAAAATATTCGCGTTTGTCTATTACGCAGCTTTTATACATAAAAAGAAATATATTTTTGGTTGTCTTGAATAAATTCTGGAGGATGCATCCTCTTCTGCGAGGAAAAGGGTGCACAATTACCCTGTTTTGATCGGTTGTGGGGGATATGTTTTGTTAGACAGTTTTTCACATAGCGAATTCAGTTTTTTATAAAGGCAAAATAAATATTTTTTTAAATAAAAAAGTAAGAGTAAAGGGTTAGAATGTGGAAAATAGTAGTATTTTTTTAGATCTCTTTTTTTAAAAAAAGTATATATAAAAATGAGTTTTTCATCTTTCAGAACAGAATTTTCGCAGTTTTGCGTATTTTAAAAAGTATGGAAGAGCGAATAAGGGAAAAAGGGATGCTAATGACAAATTGAAGGAAATGCGATACAGTTTTAACTACACAGCAACAACACTTGTGTTCCTGAACACATAATAAATATACTTAAATGTAAAATAAGGAAAAAGATTTTTCTTCTTGAGAGATTATCTATCGATAATTCTACATACTTTTTATTTCTATAGCAAACATTTGTGGAATTCTTTAAATTTTACCCTTGGAAATTTAAAAAAAGCATTCAAAAACATTTTATATTATTGCAAAATTGAAAAATTGACTGTTTCGACTGCAGTTTTCAGGTGAAGAATATTTGCTTATTATGGAAGAAATAGGGGAATATCGTTATTGTTTTATAATTCAATATTTTCCGTATAAACCTTAAAAGTTCACAAAACATAAATACCTGAGTAGATAGACAATTTTGAGTTAAAAGTTTTATTAGGGTGCGCATTGTTTTAGGCTGCAAACTTTTGAAAGTTGAATTCTAATTAGCTTTTCTATCAGGAGATTATCATTCTTTAATATTAGTTTACATTTCACAAGTAACTGTATAATACTTTTAGATAAAATTGTATTTATTTCGTTTTGTTTTTCTTTATGCCATGAACTTTTAAACAATCTACAAGCTTATCATTCATCCTGTACATTATATAGTTAAATCTATCTGCAGTACTTACCTTTATTTTAAAAAATATCTTTAACGCTTAAAAAATACACCGCATAGTGAATTTTGTCACGGGAATAAAATAACACGTACCTAAACCGAATTTCAAGATGTTTGTTTTTATTATATGGAAAAATATTTTTGACATCAAATGAATAAATCACGTTAAACTGAATGTATGCAATGTTGTATTGACAGTATTATGGAAGGAAGAATTTTCCGAAAATAAAACAAAATAAAATGTCATCAAAGTTACATAAAATTATATTTACATCCACTCTCTATAACAATAATAGATCATAAGACATTTTCAGGTTGTAGAAATAATTCATAGTATTCATAAATACTTGAAAAGTGCAAAGTAATCGTACTTATTTTTATATACTCTGTAAATTAAATAAAGACGTACCAAGGAGGAGTTATCTGGGCAGAAAGGAAATTAATAGATGTATATAATGAATATGAATTAAGATATCCGACTACGTTCGGAACCGTGATTTTCAAAAGCGCATAAATGGATAATTTTCATGATTTTTAGTGTTACTTAGATTAGAATATATGCATAAAACTGTTTTAAAGACATTTTGACCGAAAACATTTATTTAAATACAATATTTTCGCAAAACATTAGCATAGAATAATATTTTTTCCAAATGTTCTCCTTTTGTGAAAATTGTTGCTATTAGAATTATATTTTGTCTGTATATAGCTCAGACTTCTGTTTATAGGCTCAACTAGAATTTTTTTGAAATAGTTAACTTAGAAATCGGTTTATTCATATTTTACGTCAACAGAGGGGAGCAATTTTAAGAAAAAAAAACGCGCTTAATTGTTTCAATTGGTGGTAACTCTGAAAATAATATGAATTTTTCAAAAATTCTAGATGTGCCTCTGTAGAGAGAGAGGTCCGAGCTATATATACAGGCAAAATATTGTTATAATAGAACCATTTTTCACAAAAGGAGAACATTTGGAAAAAAGATTATTCTAAGTTAATTTTTTGCCAAAATATTATATTTAAATAAATCTTTGTGTCAAAATGTCCTTAAAATACTTTTATGCATGTAATCTAATCTGAGTGACACTAAATATCATGAAATTTTTCGATTTATGCGCTTTTTTAAAATCGCGGTTCCGAACGTAGTCGGATACCTTAAAAACAAAACGACAAAAATATTATATGAATTGCATATTTTATGTTCAAGAAGTAAGGCTACAAAAACCAAATATTAAGGTTGATGGATTTCTTACCTTACAATTTATGCCATGCATGTATGAAGGGACAGATTTAAACACCATCGGATCAAAATCCAATTGAATTGTATTAAGGAGAGATTTCTCGGTCGTGCCTGCCTGGAAAGTATTTGTAAATTACGATGGCAAGTAGTACAGTAGAAAGGCGTGTAAAGTGAAGCAAACTCTATACTGTTGAAATGTAAGTATTGGGATCCTTGAAAGAAAGGGTATCCTCTAGAGAATAGAATCTCCACGGCATTCTATTATGCTCCATTGTTGTCACGGATGATAATAAAAAGGAGTCTGTTATCACATAATCATATATCTGTTATCACATGCGTCATATACCTCCATCAAGAACTGTGTTGTTGGACGTAATTCAAATGAATGTCCCACTGCTGTCCTGGATGTCTCCAAACACATCTTTGATGGTCATCAGGGCTCGAATAGGTACCGGTTCTTATAATAGGAAACAATTTCACTCCAGTCTATTAAGAAAAACTGATGTTGGCGCAATGACCACTATTACATAAGCCCCGTTATCATACTTATATATCCATAACTACTCTACTCACCGGTGTCCCAGTTAAACATCAAATCAATAATAAGGACGCATCAAGAGTTGGGAGCACTGAGTAGTGTAATGGAGATTGTTAGCCCCCCTCTCCTGCAAGATCAAGTTTTGGACCCCAACACCGATATTAAAAAGGGTAAGATCAGTCAGGCTTTGGGCTTCTGGCGTGATGCAGGAATTGAGGAGGTGTACGTTACGCCATTGAGCATTGATCAACTTTAGTTTTTTCTCATGCTTTACGTCAGCCTGGATCGACAACTATTTTCTTGACACCTGTTCAAATTCAAAATAATGTTCAAATTCGCAATTCATTCGTTATCGTATTTCAAAAAATCATTTCGATTTCGTACATTAAAAATGGAATAAGTAAGGTCTTACCTGTCAGAAATTAAGGCGACTACATTGATACGACCAGTTGGATGGAGGAACAAACGTTTATATACAGCACAAACAAGACGGACAGTAATACTATATACACTTGAAAACAAGCGACTGCAATGCCACTGAAGAGTTATAACAACATCTGTACTGCAGTGTTTCATAGATTTTTGTCAATATTTTCGAATTATAGCATTTCTTTGAACGAAATTTTTAATGGTTCCTCGATTTGATTACCCTGATTCGTTTTAGTTCTACTACATCTCTCTAAAGTTGCTACATGTGCTCATATCATTCGCAAATTCCTTTGCAAGGCATTGGTATAGTCAGGGTCGATAGAGCCCCACTTGCATGAAAATTAGATTTTAATATTGGAATATATTTTGAGCCACATTTGATTGACCCATTGAAATTCAAGGGTTATCTGGCTAGTCAGTTTTTGGCTGCCAAAAGAAAATAGTTTGTATATCCCTTCTTAGATAATCCTCATGTACAATATTTTCCTATTTAGATAACTTCTTCATGCGTTGCCTTTCATGTTGTAGAATGTAAATTGCGAAAGTTAAGATTATAGCCAATATTTAAATAATAAAGTTAAAGCATCCAACAAAAAATTAAATATTGAACTTTTCTTTAATAATATAAAATGTTTAAATGTTTATATTTCATTGAGACTGTGTTTCTAAATAAGTAGAAGGAGTAAACGAACGAAACAGTTAAAAAAAAACAATTACCTATATTTGTATCATAGCCAGGCAAATAGTGTGAGAAAAAAGATACTTTTGTCTTGTAAGTAATACTGCAATTTTTTTAGTCTCAAAATTATAAATAAAATTTGCATGTAAGTTATTTTTTTTATTCAGCTAATTTAATATTATATTATAAATATATGTCTCCTTTTTAATTTCTCTAAGAATACAGAAAATAAAAATATTATTTTGTATCTTAGCATTTACATCTTTTGTTATTTAAGTGTGTGGATGTATTACGCAATTATATAATATTAGTAGCTGTATTCAATTTATATACTTCAATATATTTGCATACTAGTACGATTTATGCTAAAATGTGAACCATACTAAGAGATTGAGGGCAAATAACTGGTTTTTATTATTGAAATAATGGCAAGCGAGAGATTAATTTTTTTTAGAATAAAAATCTTAATTGTTTTAAATTAAACTTTTTTTCTTCAAAATATTTGCTTTCGCTTTTAAAGAAATTTTAAATGTATTATTATTTAATTATTAAGTAGTAAAAAATATATTGTAAAAATTTAAAGACATATAATCTGTTATTATACTAATTTAATTTAAGAGCAAAATATTTTTAATAATAAGTTTTCTCTTCACTTGAGAAAATCGAATCAAACTTTTTTTTTCTTTTTCTTTTTGTCTTTTCCTTTTCAAATAAAAAATATTTTTCTGATTGAAATATCCAAAACTTATGCAAAAAAGCTGCCTCGTCTTTTAAATTAAGTAATTTAAACTAATATCTTATTTTAAAGAATCAAAATGCATTTTTTTTTATTTTCCTTCATTGATTAGCTTGTGAAAATATTTTTAACACCCGTAAGAAATTAATTTTTGACGTCATACTTTTTAAACGATATAAACATCTGATTTTTTTTCTTATTAGTTCTTAAATTTAATTTATTCTTTGATTACTGCAATGCCATTTATTTAAATTTAAAAATTTATACAACAGTAACAAAATTAAGTAATTGACTTTATTCGCACATCCAAAACCAATTTTTATTTCTTGAATGTCTAAAGATTGATTGAAAAAACTTATCTGAGAGTATGAAGGGGTTTTATTGTTTTGGGAGTTATTCATAAGTATTAGAAAAAAAGACATCTCGATATGAAAGTTATTTAAATTTCTAGACCATTCTCCAAAGCAAATTTCTGAAAATTCCTATAAATCGAAAATTATAAATTTTTCTAAATATTGTTCATAGATAAAATTTAAGGCAGCTAATTTTCTAAAAGGCAATATATTTTAACTTTTGAGTAAAATAATGAGAATATAATAGATTTATGCAATACATAATTTCAAAACCTTTCTATATATATATATATAATATCTACCCAATTTAAAATACTTATTTAATAGTTATAAAATTGTTAAAACTTTTGTAACTCATACAATTATCAAGGCAACGCATAATAATTGCATGAGTTTATTCATGTTAATTCAATAAATTATGTAAACTTAACCTTTACAAGATCTTGCACACTTTCATTATGATGCTATACTTTGATTTTAAACTATCCGAATTCCTTTTTTTAATAAAAATAAGGAGTCTCTCATGAAGTGTTTGGCTCAATAAATCATCTATTATACCGTCACTAAAACTCTATATATTTGTTTTAGTACTTTAATAACTATGTATTCACTTAGGCATATATTATGTATAATGTTTTGTTTTAAATATGAATCGCTGTGTATGCTTATTTTATGATAATGATTGGTTTTAATTTGTAGATTGAAGGCAAATTTAATTAAATGGGACAATTGCAAGGTTATTCCCGAGTAAAACAAATATTATTATTTGTTAAAAGTATTCTCTAATTACAAATAAAATATGAGGGTAAATAAAAAAACTTATGGTTGTAAAGGTGCTTTATGTTATTACTGGGTTAAGCCTAAAGGTAATGAACTAGCTGTAGGTGAGATTAACATTTAATAACATAAAACATCCAATTTCGAAGGACAGTTATACAAGACAAATAAAGGTAACCATCTAGAGGAACAAATTAAAGTAAATTTAGTTTAAATACAATCCGAGTTTAGACGGTGTGGTGGGTGATCCTAACTCATTGTGGTCCAAGCGTTCTCTCTCTGCCGGGTAGAAGCAGTGTGTTGAAAGTTCATTTTACAGTTACAAATATGTCCATGACGTGGCGACATCCTAATTTCAGTAGGGGAAATATAAAGTGCGTTACATTTTTCATTTTAAATAACATTTTTATTTCCACAAAAGAAGAATTTCAACTATTATTTTTACGCATGTCCTTTGCATAGTGATGCACTTTTGGTACAATTAAACTGGTTGTTGCATCCTTCCGTAAATTTTTTTGGTTACTCTCTGAGCCCCGTCCATAACGCCTACTGAGTGTTATCTTTTGGCCTGAAACGACACGGCACATAGCGTTTCCTTCAAAGAGGGAGATTAAATAAGCAAATGCCTCATGGTCCATAGTAGCTGTATGGAAAATAGAGAAAAGGAATGATGATGCTCAGGTGTGAGTTCCTTGAACATCCCCGTGCCACAAATTTATGAGTAGCTAAGTATTATTGTATTCACGGATCTCGAACTGGTATTCAAGATTTCCACTATTTGGGCATTTCTTATTTTTCCATCATCCCTGAGAATGTTTTCTTATCTACAAGATATTATGGAGTGCCCACTTCAACTTTCCTCCGTTGCATTTTGGGTCTTCTCTTGCGTGTAAAATTATGCCACACATAACAGGAGCAAAATTTGTAAGCTGGTTTTGAATAAGAATCGCCTGAATCCCCTAGCACATATTCCAATGATAATCTCTGCTTTGCTGCTCTCTAAATCTCTGGATAATCGTATTCTCCTCTCCATTGGTTGACTCATCTAAAAGGATATTAGGATATTATGGATGCTAAGCTTTTCATTCACAGCTATTTGTGCATTGTAAATGGAGAAAGTTTTTTACTCCTGATTTCATCATCCTACTGATGAATCAGGCACTTTAGTTTCAATTAACTTCAATTCCGAGAGTGGAAGGAATTTTCTTCTTCCATCACACTAGAGGTATGGGGGCAGGAAACTCACTGATTGGTAAAAAGTTGCCTCTAGTGAAACTGGACTTATAGTGTAATTCACCCAATTATACATCTTTTATTGTGAATGGTGGTTCTCAAATTAAACAAACAATCGACAGGGAATATTTGACTGTATGACTTATTTATAACATAGGTTCTAGAACTTACCATTTCTCGATTTCATGGAGTAGTAACTTTCTCAGTAATTTTTTTTTATCAAAGGCATTACACAGAATGCAGTAGTAATGGATGGGCTTTTTCCCACATCATTCCGAATGTACATGTATTGATGTTCGTGCACGGCCAGTCTTTGTTTATTGCAGCGAAAATACAAAAAGGCTCTCGCATTCAAAGTATGCTTATTACAGCGTAAACGCATTAGAAGTGTCTGTATGTGCTCATAAGAAACGTCCAGATTAAAAAAAGTGCACATTTTTAATCATACTTGGAATTCATCTCGCAATAATGACATATGCCGCTACTAGTAGAAAAATGGCAATGGTTGAAATTTAGTAATCATCGATAATTCAATAGAGAGTCGTGTTTGAAATTTTATCCAACAAAATACCTATAATGCTTGTTCAATTTTTTTTACTTATATTTTTTTCTATTGGTGTGATATTGAGTAAGAAACCATAGTGCTAAATTACTTATTATTCTTGTCAATAATGGCTTAAATTTATGAGTTGTGTCACTAAAAACGTTGTTTACTTCGAATTTTGACATTAATAAATAGGAATAAAACAAGAAATATAAAATTAAAATAATAAAGGCTCGTTTTTCTATAAGTTCCCACGGAGATTTTCTTTCATGTTTCTAAAATGACAAATGATAAATTGCTAAAGATATTAAATAAATTAATTTCATTGGGAAATTATTTCTAGTATATTTTAATATAACTAGTATAGATAATTGAATAACATTTTAATATATTATTTGCTTCAATTTAAAATGAAAAAACTCTGCATTAATGTAAATTTAACTAAAAGCCTTGAAAAAAGTGATACGCCTTAATTCAATAAAAATTAATATCCCAAGAACTTTACATTAAGAGATTCAAACATACAGCCTGCGAAGTTTTCTTTTCCTAAAAAGCTTTTACACCTCTTTTCCCTCAAGTAAACTGAGCATCTCATTTTTATATATATACCCTGTTTACTTAGCTTAAGTTTTTCATCACAAACTTTTTCGTTTTATTGCTTTTTTCCAAGACGAAGGATTTGCTAAAAGCTCTGTGTGGCTCTGTTCTAATATTGGCTCTGACGGAAGCAGGTCTGGGGCATTGAAAAATACGGGCAAAACTTCATCGGGTCGATGGGAACCTCTAGAGATTTGGTCGGATGCGGTTTTCGAAACTTCTTTTTTTTTCACTCTGTCCTTCTTACCTTCACAATCTTCTCTAGTTTTTCTTACATGAAGTGTTATTCTTAGGCAAACACACCTCCGAAGATAGAGTTATGCTGTAAAGGTGACAGGGTTGTTATTTGAGTACGTTGACAAAGTTGTCGGAGAATGGTCGGTCAGTTACGAATGTTTTGAAGCGTTAAAATTTCTACATGTTAAAACTGAAAAAAAATTGTTTTTAAAAAATGATTGGGTTTTTTTTCGAAATAACTGAATTTCTTTGAGTTTCTGAGTAGATTGCTTATCCACAGTTGCTTAAAATTCTTGAGTTAAATCTCTGAAATTATTTTCAATGATGTTCAGTCAACGAGAGAGAGAGAGAGAGAATACGACGTTTGTGTGTGTGCTTATTTTGCTCCAATTTTTTCATCACATTATTTCTTTTACACTCAATTAAAGTTAATACATACACAAAAGTCTTCATTTCTCCCAAAAAAAAAACTTTTCATATTGATAATGCCATATCAACATTTTTGGCTTTTTGAGGTATATAAATCTTTACACAGCAAGTAGTCAGCATTTCCGAAATTAAGATTATAATTTCTGGTTTTTACTTAAATTTTTTGAATCTATGTAGGTACAAAGGAAATAATTCATTAGTTGTAAAACTGTTTATAATTAATTAATTTACATCTTCAGCAATTGCTGCGTAGCTAGTTCTGAGTGGGCCACGTATCAAAAGTCCTTCGGAACCTTTTATAGAAGAGAGAGCCCTGTTAGTGGTGCTGTAGTTACTCATGTTGGGGCATCTTTAGCTTGGGGACCACGTATCATTGATACAGCGGTAGCTACGTCTCTGATTTTCAGAGTGTTAATCAGTAATAATTAACTCTTAGATGCCATTCCTTAATTCTGACTGAGATACGAAATTACGAAACTCATCGGCAATATCTGTTCTTGTATTCTATTCTCTCAAGAAACAAATAGAAATATACAGTCCAGTTTATAATGCATTAGCAATAAATGTTGGGGTTATGCTTTATTCATTTCATCCCCAAAACAAATAATTTAAAAGAAAATCAAAGAATTTAAATTATACTGAATTGAAAAAATTATACTAATTTTAAGATGTGTGCATAATATTTACATGGCAGCTTTCTTAATAGAGGTACGACGTTGAAACCATAAAAAAGAGCCCCCCCCCACCCACCCACACATATTGAGATAAACGAGAATGATCAAAAGAAATTCGTGAGATAATTCTTATTTTCTTTGAGACCCATTTGTGCTGGAAATGAGCTATTGAGCTGCCTGTGTTGTTTCTTCTTATATTCCAAAGACTTCCCTTTCGGTCGATTGGTTGCTGTGGATGAATGTTACGAATTCTTTCTGGATGATTTATCAGACATAAAATGATTGCAATTACATGTTCTTGTCATTTTGTAATGAAATGATTAATTTGTTTTGAATATAAACGATAATTTTTTTTTCTTTCTTACATGAATTATTTTAATATCTTGATCTTTTGCAAGACTATTCCAACATCTTCATGTCTAACAGACAAACATGACAAATATTGTTTTAGGGAATCGTAAATATATAAAGTTATATTAGTTATGCGGAATATTGAGTTATATTTATTCAGAGATCAAATAACTTAATATTCCTCAAAACTAATATAACTTTATGTATATATATATATATATATATATATATATATATATGATTCTCAAAAACAATATTTATATATTTTCTATTTCCCTAAAACTGCATTTTCATCTGCATCCCTAAGACATTATTTACTTTTTTAGCAGTATAAAGTTATTTGGTTACGTAAGACAGTCATGTGCAATCCCCGATCCTTGGGCCGATATACTGGTCTATTAGTTTCATTTTATACGTTGTGGTGTTTGGTACTCTTTGTACTCTAGGGTTTTGTGCAATCATTTTATACACCATGTTAAATAACTTAATATTAATTTCTTGGTGTAACTGTATTTAACCATTTAACTGTATTTAACCATCTGTAACCATTTAAATAAAATTAAACTAAAATTATTAAACAAAAACAATCTAAAATATAAACAATCAACGTTCCCCTCCTTCAGAGGGCCGCGGTAAAATTATCAAACGTTGACCGGACCGCTGCGATTGAAAGGTTGAGGAGCACTAATTTAAGAGACCGACTAGGAGGGTATTTGGGTGGCCGCGGTAACCGAGTGGTATAGGTATCGGATCGTGGCTTGCTTTGTCTCGAGTTCGATCCCAGTACCACTAAAGACCCGCCGTGTAGGGCAGCGATGCACGTTAAATCTGTCGAGAGCTGAAACGTCCTCCCGTTGGTGTGGTTTGGTAATTAGGAGAGGGGTGCCAGCTCAGGTGTCGTCCACGTCACTTGACCATGGTTCAAAATTACGTGGTCCGTCGCCAAAAGCCCTCGTGTAGCTGAACAGTGCGACGTTAATATTCAATCAATCAATCAATCAGGAGGGTATTTGGTAAAGTGCTGAGACCTTGTAACTCAAGCTCCCGGGTTCAATACTGGCATAAATTAGTAGATTTTCATGATGCAAAAAATAGACAACTCCATGTCGTATGACTATGTGGTATGCTAAAGATATCTTGAATCCCTGTTTGGTTTGAGTGATCTGGGCAAAATTATATTTCAAGTACAATTTTCATTCGTAAGAGCCAAGGTGCCTTCTCTAGGTTGGAATTATTGAAGAAATTGGTACCTATACCTAGATCGTGCCACACTAAAAATTGATACTAGCTCCCAGGGAATTTACTATGCCTATACATGGGTAATTACCAATCAGCAGCCCCATTTTAAAAGAAACTAAATGGTTATTTCAGAGTTATAAAGAGTTTTTTTTTTTTTTTCTCCAGGTATAGAAGTTTAAGTTGGCATTACTTTCCAAGATGGCGACCGATTTAACAGCTGTCTAGTGATTTATTCTCAGTATGGTTTGGCAATTCATCAAAACGATCATCAAGCAAGGCGTAGATTCGTCGAATGGGCCCAAAACGAGATTGCTGTTGTTCCCGATTTTCATAAGCGAATATTGTTTAGCGATGAAGCGCACTTCTGGTTGAATGACTACGTCAACAAACAAAACTGCCGCATTTGGAGTGAAGCTAATCCACAAGTGTATGTCGAAACACCGTTACATCCAGAAAAACTGACTTTTTGGTGCGCTTTATGGGCTGGTGGAATCATTGGTCCATACTTCTTCAAAAACGATGAAGGTCACAACGTTACAGTCAATGGTGATGGGTATAGAGCCATGATTACTAACTTTTTCATTCCTGAATTGAACAATCATGATGTCCAGAAGCTGTGGTTCCAACAAGACGGCGCAACATGTCACACAGCTCGTGCCACAATCGATTTATTGAAAGACACTTTTGGTGACAGCCTAATTTCACGTTTTGCACCTGTGAATTGGCCTCCAAGATCTTGTGATTTAATACCGCTAGCTTATTTTCTGTGGGACTATGTAAAGTTATTGGTGTATGCGGAAAAGCCACAAACGCTTGACCATTTGGAAGACAACATTCACCGTGTTATTGCCGATATACGGCCACAAATGTTGGAAAAAGTCATCGAAAATTGGACGTCCAGATTGGACTACATCTGAGCCAGTCGTGGCAGTCATATGCCAGAAATCATTGTTAAAATGTAATGCCACAAGATTATCTTTCGAATAAAAAAATTCATGTCAATCGAATAATGCATCGTTGTTTTATTGCAATTTAAAGTTCTATACCTCTAAAAAAACACCCTTTACTAACAGCAATTTAATGGTAATTTCTTTTATTATGAAAAACATTGAAAATTTACTTGCTCTTTTCTTGAAAACAGTTTCCTCGAATTATAATTTGAAGATATAGTAAAAAATAATGTTAATTTGTGAAAATTACTTTTTAAAAAGATTTCATATTTCTGTTAAAATAACATTTCATTACATGCTATACATTGCAGATATATCATTGTGTGATCTAAGTAATAATATTGGATACATTTTTAAAAACAATTTTAGTTCTAAAAGAGCAGATTAAAATAATTTCTTAATGTGAAAAAAATTAATATCTCGAATATGTAATGTATGCATTTAATGCGTTTTATTATTTGACGTGGAAGAGGTTTAAAGTATATATTTTGTAATATTTATAATGTGTGGTTCTAACGTGACTTTTAATTAAACCTATGACGTTGATTATACATTTTTTACTCTTTTTCTGGCAAATAAGACAAAATTAACGAGAAAGGAGGTCTTAAAAAAGTATTGTGTCTGCATTTTAAAGTTAGATAACTGAAATGCACAACTTAAAACTTTTTATACTTCATTTCTTATTAACAGTCCTCATAAAATATTTTAATTATTTTTGAATACAAATTTTACGCTGTTTTGCATAGAACAATATTAAAAACTAAGAGACATAGATATGTATATGGAATGACGAGGAATTTATGCAAATTTCAGGTTAGAGGGACATTTCTGTGTAATGCAAATGACGTAAAATGCGCAGCTATCCAATGCACGTTGAGTAAGGACAAAGCAGATGTTCCCAAATTTGTTCGTCTTACAGACCCCTTACTATTTTTTTCGGTTTTGTGGGTAGCCTCTACTTATTTATTATAGAATTTTTGTAAATGCATCAATTTAAATTTGTATTTGACAGCTAATAGTATATAGGTACTTACTTTAAAAGTTTTAAATTTATAACTGTAGAGAAGTGGTGTTTAAAACTGAAGAAACACATGATAAATTAGTAACCACGCTGAAGCTTCTCGTTAGGAAAAGCAGAAACTTTCTTACGATGCTCCATAATTTGGGATAAATAACACATGCGTCTTTTTAAAGCCAAAATTGCTGACACCCATTTCTAAACTTTAAGATATCCGTTACTGTCTTCTCCAATTAGCTCCTTTCCTAATATGACATTTTTTTCAATGAGACCATATGAATTCATTGCATCTGATTCAAGTTCCGTCATTCAGGCCTTGGCAAGTAGCCAAGACAAAATTTTCCGAATCCAGGATTGCAGGGAGCTGCTAAGCAGAATTCCAACAAAAGTTGTCTTCCAGTGGGTGCCTTCCCCTTGTGGTCTTTGAGGAAATGAAATGGTGGACCTTTTAGCAAAAAGAGACATGGATATTCTCCAAAAATCTACTAGAGACCTGCCTCTTAACTCAGCAAAACTTGAAATCAATAGGAGTTTTAAAAAATGCTTTCCAGAGGCCTCTACCAGTGCTGCTAATAATAAATCATGGAGGGTGCTAATAAAACCTAACTGTGTCTCGGACTCTCCTCGTGCTTCTCCTGTGGCTGAGTTTGGGTCATTGACTGGAAATGACTGCCTTTGTGCTCATTTGTATCGTTTTAATCTGACTCACTCTCCCTTTTGTGTGCTTCTGGACTAGTCTTGGACGCTTCTCATTTACACGTGTGATCTGCACTTAAGAGTTTAGATTGTATTGTGAAGAAATAGTGGAGAGATCATAGCCTAGTTAAATGATGGTCAGTGGTCTAATATTTGATAAATAATAATAATAAAATATGAGTTAATTGCCTACTGTGGTTATTACCGTAGTCAAAAAGCATTCTGAAACCTATTTTCAGAATCTGAATAAAGGGAATTTAAATGTTGAACGTTGGCTAAAACACTGTTTCTCTTACAGATTGTCTGGGTCCAAATGGGAAACTGGGAAAATTCGAGGTGTCCAATATTATACTCCCTAGGTTTAATTATGGCAAGAAAAGCTGAAATAATGGTGGTTCTTGTTTTTTTTTAAAAAAAAGTATACTGTCATCTTGTAATTGTGCAAATCAACTTCATGAAATTTTGTAAGAAAATCTGTGAAATAGAGGGAAAATCTGGTATCCATTTGATTAAAAATTCTTTTAAAAATTAAAGTCACATTCTGGTCTAATGAGAGTCATTATCGCGTAGACCCCCTACCACCCCCAAACTATTTTACCTCTCACGAGTATCCTTTGCAGGTCGTCATTGACCCCTGAGTTGTCGATATAGACCACTTTGGGAATTACTTATATAAAGGAAGCAGCCTGACCAAAAAAAAAATGGGAAATGTTCATAGCATTATTTGAACGAAATAAATCATTGTAGAATATATTGTTTCTTGTCTCAGAAGAGACTCCTGTAACAGCAGAGTAAGCAGGCTGCCACGAAAGGAGACGGTTCTAGCTCTCAGACAATTTTGTGATGGCAGTGAAATGCAAATTTTTTTATTGGACAGTGAAATTCAAGGTGATCCACTTGTGCAACTCATCTTAATACTCACATGGCCAATGACAAATTTCGGAAATGGGGGAAAATCTGAGTGTTGTCTGAGTAACTTCAGCTGTGGTGGATCGACACATCCACTGGAAAGGGTAAAATAAATTCCTTTAATTTTTATTCGCAAAGTTAACTTACATTTTTAAGTGCTTGAAAGTGAAAGTGGTTCATATAAAAAATGTATTAAAAATAACTATCTATGAAAATGTGTGTGTGTGTGATGCATCACTTTTTTTCTGTAATATCTTAAACTCCAAGGAATTGTGCCATATGGAAGGGGTTAAAATAAATAAATTAGGATAACATTTAATAATTATTATCTTCGAACCAGATTCTATAAATCCCTCTTTTGACAAACTTTGTTTCTCATTACCTTTAAAACATGTGCGCATCTGAATAATTAAAAAAAAATCTAATATAATCTTGATAAGATATTTTGGCTTTTTTGCTGCATAATCGACACATTAACGCCAAAACTATTATTCCTTGTTGAAATCTTATAGAAAAAAGTTATACTTGTCCAGTCATTTTGTTTATTTTCACTACTTTTATAATCAGTTACTGCAAGCATTTCTAAATATAACAGAATTAAAAAATATGGTTAATAGTTTGTCACATATATTCCAGAATAACTTTTGTGAAGCGTTTGGGAAAAATGTTCCTAGTTCTCGTATCATGTATTTCTCACACATATATATATATATATATATGAGGGTCACAATACCAAACTAAACTATCAAACATTTATATTTTTTTATTGACGGAAAAATTATGATATACTCGAGCCATATTTAAAAGAGCATTTTATATTGCAATCTGTAAATAGATAACTCGAAATTAATGGATTAAAATTAAATAAACAATTTTCCATATCGAGAGCGTACCTTCTGCAACGGATGGAATTTAAAGTCACATAGTCTTCTAATGTTCTTTTCTTTCTTTCATCCCGTTTGTTTGTTTTTGATAAATACGGAAAACGAGCAAACACTCACGCAATGGGATATCTTGGCAATTTTTCTCTATTTTCAATTATTTTCTTTGTAATTCTACACTATTTTCCTTCTTTCGGCCACTTACTTGTATTGAATGTAGTCTTAATTACAGAAATTTGTTTGTTTTCAAAAAATTAGCAAATACCTTAGGGCAGCCTGACCAAATTAACATTCGCAATAATAAAATCAATAAATAAAACTCCCAACGAATTATTAAAAGTTTAATGAATACATCAAGCGCTATACAACTCGTGACTTTCTTCGCTTAGTAATAAATCAGAGCTTCTTGTGATATAAATCAAATGCAGAAAACTATATGATTATTTCCAATAAAAATATTCAAATTGTTTTTAGTTTATAAATTTTATTATAATTGTATTAAAATATTTTTTAAAAGTAACGGAAGTAATAAAATTGCGCTCACAAAAATGCCTACAAACAACAATCAAGATTGGAGTTGAAAACACTAAATATAAAAAGTAAAAATTTGATCTTTCCAATAAACTTAATTCAGCGTAAAAGATTATTTTTAAAAAATTATTAATTTACTGAAAGTAAGCAAGCACAAAATACATTATAGCATAGTAGAAAAAATAAAATACACATCTACACTGATTTAATACAAGTATAAATTTATCAGTGCTGCACAACGTACTTTATAATTAATTTAACGGTACTAAATAAAGAACAGCATCAATAAGTTCCAAAGCCCCCATCGGTTTGTCATATACAAAAATATATACAACAAGTAATATTTATCTTGATAATGTGTACGGTGTATAATAATTCCCTTTTCTGCTGAATTAAAGTTACGCAATTCACTCCCCAACGCTCCCGCTTTCTTAGTAGGTAAGCGTATGTTATGTATTGGAGGGCGAGAAAAGGAATTAATAAGCAAATCCTCTGAAATAAATAAATCCTTTGCAAACACTGTAAAGGTCATTTTAATGCATTCCAGTCTTCGGAATAACTTTATGGATAGCAATGCACAGAAAATATTGTACTTCGGAAAGATGTATATATACGTCTGGGACAATTAACGCTTTGGTTGAGGGAGATTTTTATATACACCGATGGCACTTAAGAGGTTAAAGTCGTAGTGCAGCTTTAGTGTCAAAGTGTATTATTTAATTAAATACATTGTTATTGAATGGATGGGCGCGCGATGAAAATTATGATTGAATATTGGGTCGCAAATATTGAAACTTTGAGAAGCACTGACTTAATTACATTTCACGCTAAATAAATAATTATATAAATAGAAGCATCGAGTATTTTCTTCTAATAATGAAGGTTTTGATAAATGCATTTCATTAATATATATATATATATATATATATATATATATATATATATATATATTTCATTATATATATATATGTGTTCCCGAAAACTAGTTTTTTTTTTTTCATAATTGGTCATTTTTCACTGTTTGGAAACTAACTATACTAAATAAATATACTCCAATAGTTTTTTTTTAATTTCACTTTTTTTCATCGTAGATTAATTTAGTTCATCTTATGTTAATACTTTTGCATGAAATAACGTATCTATATGAAGAATGTATTTCAAAACAGAATTCATTCAATTCAAATTCTGTTACTATAGACATGCTAAGAGCCCCGTTCCATGTATCATTTTCAGCTCCCTCTCCAAAGAATCGAACTTAATTTAATTCAACAATAAAAAACCGATGCCAAAAGCTATCACATCTCCGTCCAAATCTCCTAATAGGATAAAAGTGTTATACCGCTCTAATACATTTTAAACTCGACGAAAGGACCTTGCTGAGTAAAAGTTTAATCATTTTATACCCAACCAAGCACAATAAGTCCATCTTTTCTTCTCTCTTTTTCTTTCTTCGGCTCTAGCCAACAAACATAAAATATCGGAAGTAATCTTCCTAAAAGGGTATATCATAAGCTTACTCTTTTTGTTTGACGGAAGAAAAGAGATTGTATTTCTAAAAGAATCACCTGATTTCTCTTATGTCTTTGGCCAGTCTTTTTAGCCTAGGTCATGTTATTATTTTTGGAACGAATATTGGGTTATCTGCACTACGCTTATTAAGCTGAGCCATTGCATACTTTCATCATCTGAGACTGAATTTCGAAAATATCACGTGTCCTATGCTTATGAATAATCTATTGAATTATAGGTTTGATGTCGAAGTGCATGAGATTGCAACATTATCTGTGTGGTTCTAAAAGACCGATCATTATAAAGGTATTATATTACGTTATTATGTTCGAATTATTATTGGAATTATGTTGGAAGATTTGTAATAATGATTGGCTAAAAACTAATCGACTCTCTGAAATGTTTTATTTTTCTTGCGGTAGCGTTTTTGACATTTTTTTTTTCAGTGAGACAAAGCACTATTTAAATATTTAGTTTAATGAAAAATATCATTTAATAGCTCAAAATAAAAATAAGAGTTAACAAGTTTGAGAATGAAATGCATTTAAATTAAAACGATTGTAAAGTAGTTTTCCACAATTACAGTTCGTAATGGTATCTGAAAACTGCTTTTAAAAATTTTTATATTAAATACTACATTAGACGCGAAAATAAATGTATTGTAGAAGCATTGTGATATTTTATTACAGTAAAGTATCATAATATTGATAAAAATTCAAAGACAGCATACAATACACACCCTTCCTTATAAAAGAAAAGATAACAAATAGCTCATTCATTATATATTTCAAAATTTGCTTTCAGCAGAAATATAAGAACACTTGAAGAAATAACTTGTGTATACTTTGAATACATATTTGATGCTGATATTTACATGGAGTACACAAGCGCATTTAATAGCTTGAATAGGATTATTTGGAGAGAATTATTGACAAAATAAAGAAAACATAAAATATTGAAACATCTTTCAAGAGAAAAAATGAAATTAGCTAAAAATGTCGTGTTGTGTAATGTAGAATCGAAACAAATTATTATATTTTCTGGTGAAATGGAATTTAACCTGAACGTCTCGATGAATAAAAACATTATTGAAATGACTCGAAGAAGAAACCAGAAGCATTCTTTAATCGACAAATGGAAGATCAAGAAAGAATGAGGTAATGCTTCTCAAACTTTCAACGTTTCAATGAAATTAGACGAAAATATGATTTTCAATCATAATTTCCATTGCGCCCCCACCATACATTAACTATGTATTAAATTCAATAATGTACTTTGACGTTAAAGCTACAATACGTTTTTAACTATAAACCGTACAATTTATTATGATAAGTATTAAATTTGCGTACAATTTTGTATATGACAAGCCCATGGTATCACTAGTAATTACTTAACTTGTTCTTACCTTAGCATTGATAAATTAATGATCAAATACATTTTGCTGTGCTGATACATTTTTAAGAATGTAATATCATTGAAAATGTGTATTTTTTATTATTACACAATGTATTTTGTTTTTATTCCTTTTAGTGAATTGATAATTTTTTAAAATCTTTTATTTTCGATACGCTTACGCCCCCTTGTAGGATTATCACGCCCTCTCCCTTAGAGTTTTCCTCATAGTTTGAGAAACATTGACTTGGGACGTCTTTACTCATGATTAGTTCTGCAACTTACAGCTAATTTTAGATTGCATGAATGCTACCCAAAATCAATCCATTTTCTATATGATTATCTGATACTGTGTATAGGTCTGAAGAAAAGATTCGATCTGGGTACCTTCCGTTCCGAAAACGAGTATCTTAGCCATCACGCCAAAACGATCGTCGTCGCGTGGTGGCTATTACTGATTTTATATTGGTATCACACCACCACAGATCTCTATAAGCTGGTGCTAATTGGATACTTGAACAAAACAACACTTCTTTTTCTTCACATTTGTCTACTCAGTAATGGTTTAAAAAGATAAAGTAAATGCTTTGATATGGCTAAGTCAATCTAGATTTATGCTCCAGTCAAAATTTGGGATTCTAGGCACATTATATCACAAAGTTTTTATTAAAAGCAAACAGTTTTCATCCATGAACGAACTGAAAATAATCATTGAAAAATAATTGCGCAACATTTATAAACCTGAAATTAACTACCCATTATTTCAACAACAAAAAAATAATGTTTTAGTAGAGAACCAATATCACATGATCATATTCAGTGGTGCATGTAGGAAATTTTCAAGGGGAAGGGAGGTTCAGTGTCGAAAGACCACCACTCTCACATATGCTACATACATATTCTTTTGATTTCGTCAATTTTCGGGAACAAAAACAGTAAAAAATTAATTACTGAATAAATAATTACCATTAATTAATAAAATTAATTATTAACAACAAGTATTTAATTAAATATATACGTATTATATATACATATAATCAATCTAAAAAAGTCAAGGACTTTGGGAGGGGTCCGGACCCAGGGACCCCCCACCCCTTGTGTGCACTAATGATCAAATTAACTTTCATACTTTTTTTTTGTTTTTTAATCATCTTATAGCTTGTTAACGGTGTATTTTTCCTTTATTTCTAATATGTCTGTTAGTTCAATCGATTTTTCATTGTTCAAAATGGTTTGAACCTAATTACAATACATGCATTGTAATATAATTTTTTTAGATATATTACAATTGTGTGTGTGGAACCTATATTCGTTACCTAATTTCAAAAGTTAAAGTCATCTTATAATTTCTTAGCGACTGTAAATTAAACTACAGAAAATGTCATTTCGATAAAACTATATATGCAAAATACACCAAGAGCTGAACATTTCTATATTTTGTAAGAACTATTTAAATGCTATTTTTTTCATGCTTTAAATATAAAATAATCTGATATATTCTTTCAAAAAAACTGTGACTATTTGAATAAAAACTATTACATCCTCCACGCACAAACCTTCTCTTGATAAAACCAATCCATGTTTTTCAGTTCTAAAATTTTCAAAAATAATACTTTAAAAAAGACTGACAAGGGGAAAAAATAATAACTGCTGCAAAACTCTATATCCATTTCCATAAAAATTCGTTAAACTTATTCTTCAAGAACCCGCTTCCGTTTTTCACATTTTTTATCTCCTTCTCTTTTCCCAGTTTCTTTCAAATCTTCTTATGAAACTTAGAATTGTAAGAGTTTGAAGAGTGCGAAGAAGAGGAAACGAAAGAATAAAAAAATTCTTTCCCCTGAAACTTTTCAGCACTACGTCATCTTCACCTGAAAGGACATTAATGATAAATCAATCCTAGGTGCTTTAGATCCCTCCCCACATCCACTTCAGCCCAACTGATTGCATCAGCTCAAGATCTTGACACACGCCCACAGCAAGAATTTGATTGATTTTTTTAACTGCAACATGTCGCTCTCTTTCATATTAAAGATCATTTTTAAAATGTATCTGAGGCATATAATCTCTGAATTATTTTGCATTTTTGAGCATTGTAATTTGCAAAATGATGTGAGAATAAATTTACATTTTAATGAATGATGCATTGCATATTAAGAAATATTACATACAATGGAAATTGCCATTTATTCATTATCTGAGTATTTTTTTGCATTGATACTAAGGCATAAGGAACCATGTAACTAATGAAAATTTATGACGAATTTACTGTTATTATTCAATATGTATAAGATGAGTACAAATTAGGGAATTTATTTTTAAAAGTCATATTGTGTTGAAACTACTGCACTTATAACAATAAATTATATATGAATGTAAAAAGAAATATATCGAGTTTTTTTCTGTTAAAAATGTTTTTTATGAAACCCTCTTGTTATAAGGTGCACATCCAATCTGTAATCCAGTTCGTTCCCTACATTTTGTAGCATCACTCTATCAATGGTTTACAATGTTGTCCAAATGCTTACTTGTGGTCTGTTATAAGGCGTTCATCCAATGTGTAATCCAGTTTCTTCCATACATTTTGTAGCATCAATCTATTAATGGTTTGCAATGTTGCACAAATGCTTACTTGTTGTCCTCAGGTATAAGGCGTACATCCTAACTGTAATACATTTTGTTCCATACATTTTTGTAGCATCACTCTATCAATGGTTTGCAATGTTACACAAATGCTTACTTGTCGTCCTCTATTATAAGGCGTACATCCAATCTGTAATCCAATTTGTTCCATATATTTTGCAGCATCACTCTATCAATGGTTTGCAATGTTGCACAAATGTTTACTTGTTGTCTTCTGTTATTTGTTGTGTCAACTGCAAATGGTAAGGCTTGAAATTTAATTTTTTTCACGAAATATTCTGGAGCATTCCAAGTTCACAGGCGGCAACTCTCGTAGACTTCCGGACAAAACACTGCCTCCTCCTCTTCACTGCTTCTTCCGAGAGCTTGGCCAGCTGCTGTTTTTCTTTGTTTTGATACCATCGCAGAATGTTCTTGTTGGTTGATGTTTCTTTTCCGTAGTGATTTCTAAATGCGCGTTGCACCAAAATAATTTGGGGGAAAACCTTGCATACTATAATATGCAAAAACTTTTTTCTGTTATTGTCTCTATGTTTGGATTTAAATCACGGTGGTATTGTACTATTGATAATTGGTGGGGGAAAACTTGGTATATTTCTTTTTTACATTAATGAATCACTTATAATATATGAAGTTGTTTTGAAAAGGTGGTTTTTTCAAATCCGGTTCATCATTTGTACTCACTCTGTATATATGTTCCTTAACAGAATTCTAACAATCGCAATATTCATGAATTGTATCCTATATGTATTACACTCTTACTATATAAGCATAATCCACATAATTCTAATGATGCTAACAAGATTTTTTTTATTGCATGTTATTTAAATGACTTTCTATTCTCGAATTGTGCACAGTACTTCGAAATTTATTTAATGGTACTGTATTCAAATTATCAATATACATTAATTAGAACAATCTATCTTATGGAATTCTACCCTAAAATATTCGTTCCAGAAATGCGATTAATATCATCATTAAAACTACACATCTCCTTTATTAGACGCTTATTGATACTCTCCTCATTATCTGTTCGATCATTGTCACTGAGTCCGGTATTATTTCCATATATGTTATGCTATACACTGAAGTGTCATTAGAATGCAAACAGTAATATGCAACTATCTATATAAGCCAGTGCTTCTCAAACTTTCAATATTTGCGGCCCAATATTTAATCATAATTTTCATCGCCCCCTTTCCATACAATAGCAATGTATTGAATTCAATAATAAAACATTTTGATGATAAACCTACAAAACAATTTTAGCGTCTTAAGTGCCGCCAGAGTATATAAACATTTCGCTTAGCCAAAGCGTTAATTCTCTTGGACGTATATATACGTCTTTTCGAAGTATGATCTTTTCTGTGAGCTGCTATCCCTAAAACTATTCCGAAGTCTTTGGGATGCAACAAAATGACCTTGAGGGTGTTTGCGAAGGATTTACTTATTTCAGACGATTTGCTTATTTATTAATTATCTTTTCTAACGCCCCCCCAGCCCCGTTCACCACATACGCCCGCATAAGTGTTAAATGGTGGCATTAGGGAAATAATCCCATAATTTTTAATCCACATTTAAGGAATTAAGATAAGTGTTAATTTTACATACGACAAGTCTAATTAATAAACTTATTCTTAACATAGTATTTGCGAGAATCCCCCTGGATACCACCCTGAACACCAAGATTGAATTGAGGCAGCAAAGAACAACCAGACGACATTTTTACAATAACAAATTATATTCATTCACTTGAATCATTTATCAACCATCTAATTACATCAAGATGTCTACGTCAATGTGATTGTCCCTTACTATTAAATTAAATCACGAAATATGATTCTTATCATATATTAAACTCAATATCGAACGGGACTACCGGAATAAGATGACCGAGAGATACACGCAATTTGAATTACTAACATTCATTAACTACCCACTAACTTTATTATATATTTACTCTTATGATCCGATAATCTGAATTTAATTATCACCTGCGTTTCACTTCCTTACTTTCCAGGTGAATTAAACTTTCCAATTGTTGATCGCTACCTAATAATCAGCGAGATGCTAATCACACAATCAACTTGAATCTTCTTAGAACTCCGTCAACCTTTCTCTTGGCGTATAACCTCTCCTGCTACCTTACAACACTCTCCTTAAATACTTTGACTAATTTTCATATTCCGGTTTCTTCTTTTACAGTTGGTTGGAAATATACACGAATTTACAATCCCGAAAGACGCCCAGAGTAGTAGTGATAAAGTGCCGTACAGATCCGTCACGTATTGTTAAATTAATTAAAATACATTGTGCAGTACTGATATATTTATAAGTGTATTATATTAGTGTAAATGTGTATTTTATTTTTATTGATTCAGAATATGGTTTGTTTGTTTACTTTCAGTCAATTTATAATTTTTTTGAAATAATGTTTTGATTTCGACTTTTCGATTTGCTCATGCCCCTCTCGTAGGAATATCACCCCCCAAGGAATGCACCTCACAGTTTGAAAAACACTGATTTAAGCATCGCGTATTGAATGTATGAATGGTCAGTTTATTGTGAAGGATTTCATTTGCACTCAAAGGGTTTACGTAAAAAAGCCTTTTGATGTGGCTTTTGCTGCAAGATAGGAATTAATACACCTTGAACGAGTAATGCTAGTTAAAGTTAAAGGTAGATATATTTTATTTCGGAAATTATTACTAAACTTTTTTTTGAATAAGTTACTCAGACCAGCCTTTTCGTTATGCTGACAAACAACGATTATTTGAATAACATTAAAAATCAATGTAGAACGTACGGCAGACATGTTCTTGGGAAAAGGGCAGTGCATCTGGTAGACTCATGTTGGTTGGATATCAAATGATTGGAAAAACTGTGCTTGGTCAAATCAGTCGCTATTTCAGTTGTCACCCATTGGATACAGTGGTTAGTGACGCTGACTGTTGTGTCATACGGAAAACGACAGGAGCCAACAAATCTAATAATGAATAAATCTTAAATTCCGAAAGTATGTTATTAAGACTTATAATACAATAAACGTTTTAATTGATAAAAAATCTGCGTAAAAGCACACATCTCATTAAAATATTCTTTTAAACAATTATATAATTTCTTAAATTTTTCAACAGAATTTTTACTTTGTATTAAGCTTTATTTATTTTGATAAAAAGGTGGGATAAATAATATCAAAGCTAGCATACAAAAAAGAACATTAATTAGAATTTTCTTATTAAAAATATGGATTAATTATACAAAAGAGACATATGAAATTTTTTAATTTACCTCTTATATAAATGGCGTGGAATAAGCGAAAAAGCATAAACTATGAAGAATATGTTATACGCAAAAAATATATGTCTTGATACTGTAATAAATTTATTTATTAGTCAAATCACCAAAATGGTTGCCAAGTTACCAAAAATTATGCCAACTTCGCTGCATTGCCAATATTTTGCTGCATCCATGGAAACGCTATTATAATATAAGAGACGGCATTGCTTGCAAATATTACAATATTTATCATAAGATAAATATAGCAGAAAATAATATTAATATTTGAA
This sequence comes from Trichonephila clavipes, assembly GCA_019973935.1. Taxonomy (NCBI): domain Eukaryota; kingdom Metazoa; phylum Arthropoda; class Arachnida; order Araneae; family Nephilidae; genus Trichonephila; species Trichonephila clavipes. The sequence continues at coordinate 436,882 of BMAU01010910.1, forward strand.
ACATCGAAATATATAAATTATTTGCACTATTTTATAAAGCAATTGTGACACAAGAAGATAAAACTACACAAAACATGATCTATGTATATAAAATGTTTTTCGTGATGCTGTATGTTTCGTGAAAAAAAGTATTTCGTGATGTATTTTTATTTATTGGTTATAAATAAAAATACGAAGATGAAAACTTCAAATTAATTTTTTCCTGCTTACATTATATTGAAAAAAATATGAATTACATAGCATAAGTAAATTACAGTTTTACAATTTGAGCAATGAGTATGATGAGTTGTATTATTTGCATAATGAGGGTTGGTCAGGCGGACTGGGAGTATCCCCAGTATTATTTAATTACATATAATATGAAATAATGAAGGCGAATATTGAAAATAAATATTGATCAATTTTCTTTATCAGACCAAAATTACATTAAAAAAATAATTTTTTTTAAAAGAATTTTCAAACTTGCCCGATTTTTTTCTTATTTTAACCCTCTTGCTTCGTATCCCGCGATTCCTACAGGCATCGTACATGTAGCATAATTAACGCAACACTCACTTTCCAGGGGCATGCATTTTTTCGATTATTTAGCTGCGCAATCCGTGCTGATCTTATTTATTTGTTCATTTATGTTTTTATGTTCATATTTTGATAATTTAATTCTATATTTTAAAATAAAAACCCTTTCGCAAATTTTTTTGTATATTTTAGCTCCGAAATGTAGATTTGAAATACGTAATAAAACCATTCGCAAATTTTGAACCTACTTTGATAAAATAACTACTCAGTGAGAGGGTTAATATAATTAAAACTTAATATCTCGTTATTAAAAATGTACATATTTAGTAAAAATCACTATTATAGGAAGACTGTTAAGAAAAGGATATTTTAGTTTAAAAAGTATTAGAAACTCTCTCTTTTTATTTGTATTACATATAAGAAAAAACCCTTCTTTCATTAGTATATGTAAAACTTTGAAAGCTATTATCGTTTAATGTAGGTCTAAAAATAAATTGGAGTAAGATTTATTAAAAAGAAAAATATTAATTACAGTATCTATAGGCTTAGATTAATTATCCAGAAAATTCAATACTTTTTTAATCTTAACACTCTGTTACAATATAAGTGAGCACTTTTTTTTAAGCTCATTTTTTCTAAATATGCTTTTTTGTTTTATTACATTAAATCAATATTGATGTAGGCTTAAATTTATCTACACTAAAGAAAAAAACAAATAAAGGTTTTGAGAAAACTTATCAAGAAATATGAGTATGTGTCAAGTACTCTGAAAGTAGTTACTAAGAAATATGAGAAAGTGACAAAAATTCTCAGAGTGCTTATCAAGAAATATGAGTATATGACAAATACTCTGAGGAAATTTATCCATAAAAATGATATGCATTTTTTACAAATTCCGGAATAAATAGCCTTGAGTACTATTCAATGTTATTTCGGTTAATCTGTTTTTACATTCTGTTAGTCAAATTTTAGCTTACCAGATCCAAATTATTTAATTAAATGTATTTTCCAGAACATTTTTCTAAAAATTATTTCTGTCATTTCTTATGCTCCTATGAAATACATATATTGGTGGTTTAAACCTGCAATCTTGGTCCTTAAGGCCAAAAGTTTGCTAATGTACTACTATGGCTAATATTTCTTACTGTCTTGACTGGCAATATGCTTAGGTTTATAACTATTTGTATATATCTATGGATTATATATATATATATATATATATATATATATATATATATATATATATATATATATATATATATGTGTGTTGTGTGTGTGTGTAATCTGTATTCACAGGATGTACATACAGATTTTTACCTCTAAGTAAGTAGGTTAATGTTTTACTCTCTCTTACTCTGTAGAAAAAAAAAAAAAAGTTATAACTATTTCAGCCTAATAAAAATGATAAATAAAAGGAAACATCGGGTAACCTTGAAAATGCGTTTAGAGTTTTACTTACAATATCATTTTCTTTTAACATGAACTATTTAAACTCTTTACAAAAATTGTGTGTGTGTGCTCGTACGTGTTTAAATTAATTTCTAATAAAATTATAATCCTCAATTTTTTTTTACTAATCATTTACACGAAATGAAAAACTATGCTTTTATTACATTTAATTGCATTCCAATTTGATTTTTTTCTGTAATAATAAAAAATAAGAATTTTTCAAAAAATACTAGTTATAATTTATTATTTGGTTTAAAAAAATATGCACACTTAAGGTGAAAAAAAACGTATTAAGGGGTTCTGTATATATACTGCCTGTCTTCTCACTATCAATTTTTTTTCATATTTTCCAAGTTATATTGAAAATTCTCTCTACTCTAATCATATATCATATTTATCACAATGTCACGGCTGGGGATTGACGAATAATAACCGAGGATAAGCACTTAATTTAAAAGTTTAGAGATTGTCATTCATTCCTTTAAATGATAGACATGAACTCAAGGAGTTCCATAGTTGTCTTGACCATTAATTTTCTTACCTTTAACAGTGTCTTGGAACTCATAAAGTCTATTTTGATCCATAAATCATCAAACTCCTTAACAGAGAAGAAGACGCCACAACTTTCATCTTTCAACTTCCCGCCGGCATTTATTTTCTCTCTGCTTGCTGTCACCGTCTTTCATATGTCATTTAGGTTACTTATTGTTCTGAATTACATTCATAAGGGTATACTAAAAACGATTCATTAATGAGCAAAAAGAAATGACCAAGTATATTGCATGGTCTTAAAATGATACTGCTTTGGAGTAGACAGCAATTAAAACCCAAAATCCATAAAAACTTTTTAATAAAATATGCGTGTTTTTAAATACCACATATATTTATAAAATAGCAAAACAAGAATTTTTTCTTACCTTGATAGTTTTAAATGTTAATATCTATAACGGATTTATTAATACGATTAAAAGTTTACTTCTTTCTCAAGTTCACAGATTTAGTTTAGTACAATAGTACCGTTCTAATGGTCAGCGAGGTCCGAAGGTTCTAGCTGTCCCCGATGTTTTCGCAAAAATTTTGAAAAAAAACTTTTTAAAACTTAAGAGTAATATTAATATTTTTTGCCTATAACTTATTTCTTTCGTGACCTATGAATATTTCTGTCGTGAAATTGAACCTTCACAAAAACCACATTAAGATCGGGTTGCGCAGATTTCACTTCGTTATCAATAGGGATGGAAATGGTACTCTATTCCCGTGAAATTTATTTTATTTTAACTTAAAATGATGCAAGGTTTATTTTAACTAGGCTTCAAATCCTTACATAGCATGCAAAGGTAGTTAATTATAAAAGTGAACTTAAAATTCGGATACCAACTTCTGCGCTTGATTAAAACTAAAAATTATGAGATCTTCTATCGAAAGTTTATTTTGTAGCTCCAGCATTTCATAAATAGGATAAACTCAAATATTATGTGCTTATAAATAGTCAATTTGTAATTAAATGAGTATAAAAGGTGATATATATAATCCAGAATGTTTTAGGAAAAGGCAGTTCTTTAAGGGAACTAATATAATCCAGAATGTTTTAGGAAAAGGCAGTTCTTTAAGGGAACTACTTTCTTCATTCACAATTATTGAACTGAAAGTGGCGAAACAGCCGATGAACGTTGTGACGAATCTATACGCGACCTCTAATTCTCTTGGGGAATCTTTGAATCAGCATTCGCGTTTAATTCTCAGCCATCCCTGTCAAGAAGAAACCTTCATATACATATTAGTTCAACTGCATAAAGTCAGAGCTTTTGTAATTATAGGAGAAGGAGGTACGAAGCTTTTACATTCGCTACGCTGGTAAGATTGAATAAAGTTGATTTTCGAAGCTAAATATTAAAGGTGGTGTTTGACCACTGTGTTGAATAAATCTATTTGAGGTTAGTAATCAACGGTAGATTAGGTTGAGTTAAATAAGTTACTTGCGCTTATATTTGTTTAATATTCATTCCTTTCTCTCTGCTACTCCTTTGACATTCACTTCGAGATTAAAGTGATTTTGGTTAATAGTGTGTTTGAGTAAATAAATAATTGTTATAATAGAAGTTTCTGGTTCTGCTTTCATTCCAAGAGGAAACACCCTTAGGTAGATGGAGGAACAACTTCAGGTATAAGTCGCTCACAAGGTCAAGGCCTATTGTGCCTTTCTCAGTTTGCGTGACCTACAATTACGTGATTACTAAGTATATATACATGAATTACAACTAATATTACATAAAAAATCTCTCAAAATTTAAAGATAACATAGTTTCTCTTATATTTTACAGAATGAAAATATCAAATTAGCAATAGCTTGTTGGACTTCTTCATCCATTAAAAGCAATCTCGGATTAGCAGCTGGAAGCTTTTTTAAAGTGCTTCTATGCACTGTTGGGCTAGACAAGGCTATATTTGAGCAAATCTATTAAATATGCTTCTGAAATCGGAGAACATTCCTATAACGGCTAGTCTTGCTTTATGCGTATTCTTAAAGATTTTTTTTAATAAACGTAAGTTAAAAACATAACATTTCTTGCCATAAAACTTATGTAGTTGTTTTCCCTTTGTCTTCCTTGTTAATATTAAGCATGAAAATGTACTCTTTTTCTAGTATCTAAGCTTTATGGAGTGTAATTATTTTATTTGGTACTAAATACTCACGACATGGCATTGTGGGTAGTTCTAATAAATAATTGTACAAAAAAAATCATATAGTTTTTATGTCTTTAATATTTTTATTATTAATTCTCTAGATTTGGAAAAAAAAGTTTAAAAAAATTACACCTATGACATGAAATAATTTTAAAATTATTTTTTTAAGAAATAAAATGATCCATTTATACATCAGTCATGCTTTGTAATGATCTAATTCATACATCATAAAAATTCATTTGAACTCATTTGGAAAAGGTCTGCACATATCCAACAAGATATTTATTTAATAATGCTGTCACATGCTTTCAATCATATGTATAACTACATTAAATATTAAAAATAAATTCAAAATTTGACTTCTAGAAAACTTTTATAATGTTTCTGTACTATAAATATCAGCACATTTCTTATAAAATTTGAAATCCTATATATATTACTCAGCCCCTTCTAATTCCACACAGAGTTACTCTTTCTACTAATTTTAAATCAATTATAGTTCTCTTTGAAATGGAAATCAGGAGTAAAAAGGAAATATGTGAATAAATAATGATATAAGGGCAGTTGAATTATGTTCGCAGCGCATACAAAGAATTTACAATAGAGGAGTTAGAAATTAATTAGAAATCACGGGGATAATGTATTCCCAAGGATAATTTGATGCTTAGAAATTAATCACCTGCCTAACTTTTGATTTATTTTATTCAGATTCCGTTGATTTAAAACAGTCTGCTTCATGTCATGAGTGGTTAAGTTTGAAATATATATATATACATAAGTGAAGTATATAAGCATAACTTTTAATATATGTATAAGCAAATATTTACACAGAAATCTATGTAAATTAAAATAATAAATCGATTCGATAATTAATGGATGTACAATCCTTTAACTAGTTATATATTCAATACTATACATTTCAGACAAATCAATTATTCAACTAGTTTCGTCTCGTAGAAAATTTGTTTATTACTAATTAAAACCATTTATTTGTTGAACGTTTTCCATCTACTCTTGTTTCAGCCAAACAGAAGGTCTGAAGTGGTCCTGCTTCCTCAAGTCTCAAACAGAAAAGGACAGGAACAGAAGTTCCCAACGAATGTCCCGAATAGGGATCCTATTTCGTTCCATTCGTCTAACTTGAACACTTCTAACCCAAAGGTGGCCATTTCAAAATATACTGCCCCAAAGCAGCACTCAAGGTCACCCGGGATCATTCTCCGTCCTTTCTTATACTAGCTCCGCTTCAGTGCGGATACAGAAATTGGCCACTAGATGGTAACCCTACCTAACGCTACTGCTTGATTATGCATTCATTCCGTAGAAAGTCTAACTAAGACATTTTTAATAAATAACGGGTAGTTATTGAAACGGTAACGGTGCACGAGTCAACTAGACCCACCATCTCAGCAAGAGACTGTCCACAACACCAATGGGAAAACGCGTTCCAATGAAACTCAAACCTACTAGAACTGTATAAAAATTGCAGTATTAGCTGGAAAAACAACCTTCTCTAAGTATTGCTCAGAAAGTCAATCAACAGCTGAGTTATCTTTCTACTGAAGAGAGGGTTATGCAATGGATCCTTCTTCCTCAAGTTGCAAACAACAAAGGACATTAATAAAATCCCTTAAGGTATCCGACTTCGATAGGAACCGTGATTTTAAAAAGGCGCACTTAAATTGATAATTTTTCATGATATTTAGTATCACATAGATTACAATATATGTATAAAATTGTTTTAAAGACGTTTTTAAAATAAAAATTATTTAAATACAATATTTCGGCTAAAAATTAACTTAGAATAACCTTTTTTTCAAAATTTTCTCCTTTTGTCAAAAATGCTTCTATTATAATAATACTTTGCATGTATATACACTGGTGTGCAAAAATTAAGGACGAAGTAGAAAAATTAGCATATCAGCGGAACGAAGAGGCAGAGCGGACAGAAAAACCAATCAGGAGATTAAGTAAGGTGATGTACGGTAGCACATGCGCAGATATGCAGGAAGAGGTAATGGGGGAGTGTCTGAGTAGTATAAAGCATGTTGTCGGTGTAAGATCAGTATTTCTGGCAAAGAGATTGCGCGCCGTATAGCAGTTAAAATTACACCGTGTTGCTGCCTCAGCGAGAAATGGCGAATAATAAATCTGTTAAATGACATCTGGATGATTTTACTCGAGGTCGAATCATTGGGAAGTTGGAGAAAGACCGCAGTGTGACAAGTGTGGCTGCAGAGTTCGGAATTGCTCACAGCATCGTTTCACGACTTTGGAGACAATTTCAAACTACAGGAACAGCTATCCGGGGGCTCAGTAGGGGTCTTCCACGAGGAACCACACCCGCAGATGACCGGTACATTGTCTTACAGGCCAGAAGAAACAGGTGGCAGACAGCGGGAGAAATCGCTAGACACACGACACAGGCGACTGGACGATCGATATCGCGTTTTACCGTGGCTAGAAGACTGCACGGTGGTGGTCTGTTTGCACGACGCCCTGTACGGTGTGTACCTTTAACGCCTGCCCATCGGAGAAGGCGTTCTCTGTGGTGCCGGGAACACCGGAAATGGAGAGACAATAAATGTGTACGAGTACTCTTTACAGATGAGAGCAGATTCAGTTTGAGTAGCGATTCTCATCGCATACATATCTGGAGAGAGCGGGGAAGCCGCAATCATCCCTCGAACATCATTGAAAGGGGCAGGTATGGAGGTCGCGGTGTTCTTGTTTGGGGAGGCATCATACTTGGTAGTCGTACAGACCTTCACATCTTCGACGCAGGTTCAGTCAACGGGACCCGTTATTGTAACGATGTTCTTCTTCCATATGTGCGTCTTTTTAGAGGCGCTATGGGTCTGCAGTCCCTTTTCATGGACGACAATGCACCATGTCATCGCACAGTAGCTGCCGAACAGCTCTTAGAGAGTGAGGATATTGAACGTATGGATTGGCCGGCACGATCTCCGGATCTCAATCCCATTGAGCATGTATGCTATTTTCTAGGCAGACGCTTGGCAGCTCGTACCTTACCACTAGTAACGATTCGGGAGCTTCGATTGGCGCTGCAAGACGAATGGGCAGCAATGCCTCAACAACTCATTGACACCCTCATTCTCAGCATGGGCAGACGCTGTGAAACCTGCCTAGCAGTCAGAGGAGATCATATCTCATACTAAAAGACCGGATGTTTCTTGCTGGATACCCATCACAGGGATGTTTCGGCCTTCAGTCGCATTGCGCTCCATGCTACTTTTTCAATCAAGCTTCTTTTTATCCCTCTGATTTCTCTTTTAGTAAGTGTTGCTTACATATTACACATGTCCTTACGTATTGGGGATCTTACGGTATTAAATGTGTTGATTTGGAAAGCTTTTGTACAAAGTTATATTGAAAAAACCGTCTCGTCCTTAATTTTTGCACACCAGTGTAGCTCAGACCTCTCTACAAAAGCTCAACTAGAATTTTTGAAAAATTCACAGTTTTTTCAGAGTTTCAACCATTTAAAATAATTATCGGCGTTTTTTTTCTTAAAATTGCTCCCCTCTGTTGTCGTAAAACATGGGTAAACCCACTTCTAAGTTATATATTCTAAAAATTCTAGTTGAGCCTCTGTACAGAAGTCTGAGCTATATACAGGCAAAATATTATTATAATGGAAGCATTTTTCACAAAAGGAGAATATTTTGAAAATTGGTCATTCTATGTTCCTTTTTTATCAAAATATTGTACGTAAATAATTTTTATTGTAATAATATTCTTAAAAAAATTTTATATACATTTTCTAATGGTACTAAATATCATAAATATTATCCATTTATACGCGTTTAGAAAATCATGTTTCCAAACGTAGTCGGATACCTGATTGAATAGCCTGAACATGGAATGCCTTTTCGTTCCGGTCGCTTAAGGCATGCACGAAGTAGCAGTGGACTGTTAGTTCGGTGGTTCAAATAAGTATACCTGCAAAAGTTTTTCAGAGGTCCATTCATCACGTGCAATACACCTCAAAATTTTGATATATGGTCAAGTTACGTGGCTCAAATTTCGACAACTATATTTGTTTCCTATCTCCCATAGACTTCATGTCAAAGCGAAAACTCTTTCTACCTTGGTGACCAAGTAATCTAGCTTCCAAGCTCATGCTTGATCCTTTTCTATGTCTTGACATCAATTAAATCCTATCGTGTAGAAGGGCTGATATACTTTAAATTTACTGTCTCGATGTTTTTTTATGGTCGTGAAGTGAAAGTATAGAGTGAGATGGTAGTCCAGATGTTTTCCTCTTTTTTGACCATGGTTCAGTATTACCAGTTCGTTGCCAAAAGTTTTGAAGCTCGATGCTAATAAGCAATCAAATAAGTCAATCTGGCATTTCTGCTTCTTTGTTATCTCGGGTGACAAAAAATTTGCTTTGTTTCATAAAATATATATTTTCGTAAATAATCTCTACTTTTATTTGTTTTTCTTTACATTATTGATTCCATCTGGAGTATGAGGTAAGAGTAATTTTTATAACAATATGTTTTAGTATAAAAATTGTGGGTTTTGAAATTTGAAGAGCTGGACGCCACCCTCAGACTTCACCCTTTTTACCTGACCATGATTCAAATTTGCGAAGTTCGTCAGCATCCTGTTGCTTCTAAGTACGTCGTTAATCGCACGTTAAACAAACACGCGAGAATTACTGAAATCATTTCTGAATAGATTAGATAAGAATTGTCGAATTTATTGTAGGTAAAACTTCTGATTGTATATTTCTGTTCTACACTATCTACTTTCAATTTTTACCATTATGTACATTCATTAAGGCTCGTAATTTTAACCATGGTCAAATAACGAGAATGACACTTGAAATCCACACATCCATGACATATCAACTTCAAGATTTGAGACCTGATACATGTAATATCTCTACATGACAGATTTTATATTGGATTCCAAACTCGAACTAGCCGCTCCATGAAAACATTTCCAACCGTGAGTTGGATTCCACGATCTCTTGACTTCCATTTCATTATATTCATACTGCTCATTGTTTATATTGTTACGTAGATACGAGGGTTCGAGGATTTTATGCAAAAACAATCACAAAGGAAAAATAATCAGTTCTGTAAGAGCGATGCGAATTTATTAGCGAAAATCCAATCCTTTAAATACAGGATTAAGCAGCAATATTCACAGGGTAAATATCCGAAGATCTTCACACCTTCGACAACAATCAAACACAAGAACAGTATTTAAAAATACACGTACGTAAAGATTATTCACAAGCACAGCTGAGTTAGTCAAAACAATCCTCACTACTCGCTGGCTTAATCAAGACTCCTCGCCGTACCGGCGAACATCCTTTTTATATGCGCGACAGAAACTTCTAGAAATATAACCGCTTGTGTCATTGAACGTGACACTAGTGGAGATATCTGCTACTTTCTAGAAGATTCCAGAGGGTTCTGAACTCGCCAACAAGGTCGCCAATGACGCCAAATTGACCGCCAACTTGGTCACCAAAATGGATGCCAACTTGGCTCTACCGCCAAGATTTCGCCAAGTTCTCAATCGCCATTACAACGTAAGGGGCGGCACTGCTTGTGAATAGTACAATTTTAACATGAAATAAATATAGATTAATATAAATGCATTAAACACTCAAATACAAATTATTTACACTATTTACACAAAATTCGTAACAATATTATTTAAAAAGTGAACGTACTAAAATTCACTATTGAAATAATTTCTATGTAATTGTTTTTTTATGTCAAAAAGTCCATAATATTGGCTATATACAAATCAAATAAAAAAGAAACTGTAAAGAAAAATAATTCAAAATGAAGATAAATTATCTAAATTTCTACTACGTTTAGATCAGAAAAGAGCCCGATAATTTAGCTGTCATGACCATCAGTTTCTAGATTGTCGATCTTAAAGTCGAGTCAAGAATGTTATTTCTAGTCCTTCCTTTCTACACATATTGAGTAACATAATAGAAGATAATAAATGCGTTATCTTAAATGAAACTAAGACCTGAACCTTTCATCCAAATTAGAGCAAAATTTAAGAATGTTAAGTACACACTCAGAGGCTGTCTTTGTCACTTGATCTTGTTTCAAGATACAATAGTCTTGATATGGCTCCTTGCAGAATTCCATACAAATTTAAATATCTGCTAAAAAGGATGAGTTAGTTCTTGTACTTGCTAATTCAATTAATCGAGGAACACTTCAAAACTTTTATAATATATATATATATATATATATATATATATATATATATATTTAAACTTTTCCTTTTTTGAACTTTTTTCTCCTGAAACTTTACTTTTCTTTAACTAGTATAATATATTTTTGTACTTTACATTCTTTAAACTAGAACATCAAAATGACTTCTTGTTTTTAACTTACATACAGTAAGATAGACACATATTTTTTATACAATTACAAATAAAATTATTTCAAAAAGTTTTTTAATCGATCTTGTCTCAGAGATTTATGTTTGTATTGTAAATTATTTTCTCAAATTTACCTCCAAATATAGTCTCCCATCACATTCTTTTTATACTGGTCTGGGTAGTGGCATGTAAAGTTCAATATATCTTGAGGGAAATTCTCACCTTGTACCTCCAAAAACACTTTCTTTCTTGATATTAAATTTATGCAGGTGAGCATGAACTTCCAAAGACATCCTACACCACACACACACATTCTGCCATACTTCTTTACCAGAGTACTAACCAGTTCCGCATAGCTTTCAGATTTATGATTGTCCAAGAAGTCTTTAATGAGTGGGAGAAAGTTCTTCTAAGAAGCTTTTAATTTTTGATGCGCTTGCTGGAAAGTTATTTGCATACCAAGAGCTTCTTTCTCTGTAGACCGGTGAAGACATCAATTTTGATTTTGCTTGGTAAAGGTTGGGAAAGAAGTTCTAAAATTAATCGGGAGTGGTTTTCTTATCCAAATTTATGACTAATTGATTGAGTTCAATTTAACTTAGTGCAAGGCAAAAAAACCATCTGGCACCTACCAGTGACTCCCAATTGGCATTTTTTCTTACTATACATTTTTATGCCATCTTATTATACTTTTTGGATAATGCAACGTGTTGCAGTTTGGTTTAGTGTCTTTGCTCTTCTAAAGGAAAAATAACAAGGGAACTTGGTAAAATATTGCGTAGGAAACCATTTGCAATGACATTTTAAAGTCTCCAATGACTACTCCCACTTGCTCATCATATTTCAATGAAGGTAGCAACCACTTTATGATGTTAATGTTTGAAGTGGATTGATTGAACCAGTGAAAGAGGTGGATATGTGTTTCTACTGCTGTTAGCAGAATGTTAAGGCTGGTTTATTTAAGTAAAGACTGGTAGTAAAGACTGGTATAGTAAAAACTGGTATTTGCACCATGAAGTTCTCCTTTTTATAATTTACTCGTAATGGGAAAAGATATGTGTGTGCAGGAAAACCTTAAATATCAAATATCATCCTCCTTATTACAAAAACAGAATTTTTAAAAATATTAGCCATTTTCTATGCATTTAGTACACCAGAAATTGGGAAATAATAATTATTACTCCTAAAGAGAAGGGAAAAAATTGCTATATAGGGTAATTTTTTACAGCTCAATATGCTTGTCTTGCGAACATTTTATTGACATTGCTTAAAATTCACCATGCAAAATACTGCATGCATGTAATTATAATATCGAAATATATTTTCATTTAAATTTTGTAATGAATAGTTTTTGATAAAGCATTCAAATCGAAATCAAAGTATTTGAGTGGGGAAAATCTTTCCCGTTCTGAAATTAATTAAAAAGTAACTGAATTTTAAAATATCAGAATGTATTGAAATTACTATTTCAGGCGGTGAATTTTTGACAAAAATATTGCACTAGAGAGAAATAATTACAAATATTTTAGGTAGAGCTCACAAAACTATAATTATTGAACAAAAACTGGTACGTATGAATAATATTAAACACTTTTTCAAATAAAGAATGCTCAAAGTTTTAAAAGTAGTTGGTACATATTTTGTGCCACCACACTTCAAGCAACATGATAGTTCTTGAAACATGATTTTTTCCTCACTAGAAGCAATGGTAATTTTAGCTAGTTATTTTATAGTTAAAAAATAAATAAATACACTCCTTCATCTTATACTGTTATTCATCCTTTATATAAAGCATTTTAAGTTTTTCCTAATCTAATGCTGTAAGCTTAATTTTAGTTTAGTCCTAATTTACCTAATATGTTAGTTTTAATTTTAAATATTCTTTTCTATACATTATTTTATTTTACCGAGTTTTTATTTAGTTAACATATATAATAAGAGCATTAGTTGTGTTTATTTTTTTCTGAAAACGAGCTATATAGCTCATTCAGGAAATTTGTGTAATTTTGTTATAAATATTATTTAAAAAAATGTAACTTACAACAAATCTGTCTGGCACAAGAAACATGTCCATTATTGTAAAAAAAATAAGTGGAATGCATTTAGTATTTGCAAAGATGGTCTTCAATAGCTTGGTGATACATTTTTTGAACTCTCATATTTTCTTACTAGCAATGCACATGGGAGGTTTTAATTATTTTAATATTGTCCTATTTAGTTACATAATATCTGTACTTACTTAATTTGTATCAAATATCACAAGAATAACTTTCGCGTTTACACAATACAGTCACTTCCAAAAATTACCTCTCAACAAACTCACAGCTGATCAAAGAGTTAAATGGGTTCCTTTTCAGCAAGATTTAGATGTAGGAAAGAAAACAGTTTAATGGGGATAAATCAGGTGAATAAGGAGGATACCTCATCATAGTAGTTTTTTTTGCTGGTCAAAAACTGCTTTACAGATAAGGCCATATGAGTGATTTCATTGTTCAGTTGTAACAGCGATCCACCCCCCAGTTATAACCCTTTTTGCACAAACATTTTCACTAAGTCTTTTTAGTACTTCAATGTAATAGTGTTGATTAAAAATCTGACCATTGATGTGAATGAGAACTCACTCATTTTACTAATTTTGTATACATTTTATTCTGTAATCGCTGACCTTGATCACCCAACAGGTTCATCATTTTCCGCTCTGCCCCTGAAAATCTCTTATAACCATTTAAACACATGTGTACTAGACAAAGTTTCATCTCCATATGCCTCGGTTAGTATTTGGAATGTTGTTGTGGCTGATTTTTTAAGTTTCACAAGAAACTTGATGTTGATTCGATATTTTTCCGTAGAATGGACTTGCACTTATTCACTCACTGACGCAGTATTCCCACCTGGGGTGAGCGATTAAGGCGAAACTGGCTACATGGATCAAGGAGGGGTGTGTAATGACGTCATCAAAACAATTGTTGCCAACTTCTCTGTTTTTTCAAGTTACATACTTAGACTGGTTTTTTCAGTGACACACTTTGCACACATAAAAAAGAAAAAGACAATATTAACAAGAAAATACTGCTACTTGTTTTCGAAATGTGGTGGTGAAACGTTACTAGTTGAAATATTCTGTTTAGTATCGTCTGTATAATTTTTGGTGACTTTATCGCCTTCGCCGATGACACGGAAAAGTGCAAATTTTTTTATACCTTGCATTTATAATGCTAACCGTTCACTTTTCTAGCAAAAGCAGTTTTGAAAACTTATATGCAACTATGTAAATCTCACAAATCATCCCTAGTATGTGATGGCCTCCACCTAAAGTTATTATAAACTAATTCACCTTTGTGTTGTCAAACTGATCAAAATTTCAATATCATATGAATATGTATATGTATATTAATTTAATCCAAATTTGTAACTTTAAGAAAAGTGTCATCTTTCAAAAAATTTATCAAGTTCCTTCCGAAAGTCTTATGGATAAAATTTACTTATATTTTGATACAAAACAGCCTGTTTTAGAAATATACAACAGTATTTATTTCAAAACTTTGTAAAAGTAGGATAATAGAAGTATACTGTAACCTTTACACAAAGTTAAAATGCTACACGCACGTACTGTAAAAAGTTAAATTTAATTATTAACCAGTCCAGAAATAAAACGAACACTAGAAAATTTCGCTAACTTATTGTTGCCTAATTTCGTACATAACGACGTAACAAGAAAATTAATTACTACAAGTTAAAGTTTCTGAATAGATTAAACTAATATAACATCACAACAATAAAAAATAAATAGTGGTAAAAACTATTTCCTGGTGCTTAAATCTTTATGCATCTAATTTTATTTTATTCTTTATTACTTTCACGAAAAATTAAACACTTTATGCATGCAAATTTTGAATGTGCTTATAATGTGCTCTTATTGTTATAAATAAATTTCTGTTCGTGGTTTTTAAATATGATAAAAGTGCGACGCTCGAAGGAATATATTTTAAAAGCAACCTTTTAAAGCAAAAGCCATGTTTATGGAAAGATAAGTATAAAAACCATGTACATATTTTTATGTTTGGAAGAAAAATTTAATGACAGCTTTTTTGAAGAAGTGTAAAAAATATAATGACTTTCATATGTATTGAAAACGAAATGTTTTTTTTTCTTTCCCCACAAACCATTTAAAAATAAGATTTGCTACAAAAGGATTTTAAATAAATCGTTCGTTAAATATCACAGCAAAATGGGGGGTTAAAAAAGATTTTAAAACAAAAATAGAAATCTTAAGCAAAAATATCTTTAATTTCTTCAATTTTGTTAAACTTTTATTAAACTTTTTCTCTAAAAATGTGTAATTTTAATTAAAAATTCGGTAAAAAAAAATTAAATTCAATAAATAAATCGTAAAGTATAAAAATTGGTTATCTTTTTTAATAACAAATAGTTCATATGAAGATATAAACCACGTAAACATAGCACCCAAACTGTGCACAGCCAGATTTCTTGTTTTGTGTACATAAAAAATGCTCACAGAACTGTACCTGTACGATCCATAGCTTTCGAGAAAAACAATGTAATTTATGATGAATGAAAATGGTTCATGATCGGGCTGTCCGGCGCATTTCTGTGCTTCGGTACAGAATTGGATGGAATATGGCATACCCCAGTCGGTTCATCAGACGGAGGGGTCTGGTTCTTTGGCCCCCACGATCGCCAGAACTCTCTCCTTTGGATTATTTTCCTGTGGGGCAATCTCAAGTGTTTGGTGTATCGAGACGTAGTGGCTGCACAAATGGACTTAATTGCTCGTCTCCACACCGCTTGTTCTTAAAGGGACACTGTGCTAGTGTCATTTATGCACTCATCTATTTCACGGCGCGCTCAAGACTACTTCGATACGTACGGCAGACACTTTGAACATCTGTCTTATTAAATATTTGTGAAAATGCTGTTGATGTGTTCTCTCCTTACATAGACCATGACGTCATACTTTGTTTTTGTATTTTTTGTTGTTTAAGGGGTGTTGGAAAGCTAAAATCTTATTTTTTTGAGAATTTGAGATTTTACATTTTCAAATTGTATAGATTTTAACCTTTTTAAAAATACCTTACTTGAACCTCTAGGGTATTTAGAATCCCTTAAAATACGTATTTTTAAATAATCGTTGAATTTGGGCCACGCCCATTTTAATGGCGAAAATTGTAAACAAATTACTTTGTTTTTGCTTAAAAGTGTAATGACTGATATAAGCCAAAACATGTATCTTTTATTTTAAATTGAGCCTTTTATTATTTTTTTATTTCCTAGCCAATTAGAAGTCTCACTGTATACATTAAAATGTAAATGTTAATGTGCGATGTACCTTTTCTGAGAAACTACTGTTCACAGGTATGGAAATTTTTTATGAATTATTTATAATGATGTCTAATATATACTAAAATGAGCTTTTTGTAAAAAACTCAAAAATTTAATTTTTACAAAGTTTTTAAGTAAAAAATGGGTCAAATTTCGCAATGTTTGATAAAATATTTCATAATTTATTAAAAAATTTAAAATTAGCTAAAAGCTCATTTTAGTATAATCAGAGAGGTGTACATTAATAGTATGAAAAATTTCAAGCATGTGCATAAAACAGATTTTGAGAAAAGGTACATCGAAAACAGCCAATTTAACATTGTCAGTATAGAGAGAGAGAGAGAGAGATTTCCAACACCCCTTAAGGGGTCTTTTTTTGTTTATAAGTTGAACAGGTACAATTCTAAGGGCATTTTTTTATATACTCCGAACGAGAAATATAGCTGTACAGAGTTTGTGCGCTATTTTTGGAAAACCGTGTATATCTTTCATCTACCATTCATGTTATACATTGACTTGCACAAAGCACATTTGAGTTATATTAGGGATAATGTTTAAGAATATAGTATTTTACAAGCTGAAACATTTAAATGGATTTTAAAATTATTTTTGACTGGCTATTTCTTATATAATGCTTGAGAATCTTCTTAAACATTGGATGTCGTAGATTAAAGAGACTAAAATGAGCGTTTTAATGTCTTACAAAGATATTTATTTAAAAAAAATTTATATCATATTTTAATTAAATTTTTTTTTTTCAAAATTTAAGATACTCAAGGATGTTGATTGTTAAATTGATTAAATGAAATTCTTATTGAAAAATATTTATAAATAGAATAAAAAAATTCATTTAATCTCTCTCTATCTCTCATACTCTGTAATTCAAGCAATATTTTGATTACATAATAGCACACCAGAAGTTTATATAAATGACGGAATTACAAAAAAATTGAGAACTATATCAAAAAGGCTTATCATACAACAAAATCTATTAGTTCAGTATCTTACGCATAAATTAATTGCACTCTATTCTTAATAAGATTTTAATTATTGCACAACCATGATAATTTTTTTCAAAAATTAAAAAAAAATCCATAGCTGAGTGTAAAAAAATTAATAGCAGTATCAAAGGACGGTGTTTCATTATTTAAAAAAAAGCTAAAAGGATCAGGAATTTTTTATAATAACTTGTATGGTTTTTGAAATTAGGAGCTCACTTTTTGCGATTTTGTTTTTTAAATTCTTTATGTGAAAAAAATTAGATACTTTAACTTTCAACCCATAAAAAGCCGTGCATTGCAATTTAAGTCGGTTCTGGAATTTAAAATAACAATGCCACTAAAAATAATATTTTATATAGATTGTTAAAAAAAACTCATTAAAAGCAGTACATAGTTTATTTTGTACAGTAAAAAAAATATTTTTATTACAAATTCACAGTATATTATATTACATATATATCTAATTTTTAGTAAATTTTCAAATTATTTTTATTTATATATAAAAAACATTGGTATATTTTTCAAATTGGTTTCAAATATAATTTGACTAATTTACACGAAATGAAACTTACTTTTAAATGTTTATCTTATGTACGCTTTTATAAACTTTAGTAATTTTGCATTACGTTAAACATGGAATAGGCGTAACAAAAAAATGTCACATAAAATGACTAAAAAATTTTCATTTTCACAAAATTAAATCGAAAAACCCGATGGTTAACCAATATCGCTAGAAAAATATTTGTTGTGCTAATAATTTCTTTGAAATAAAATTTGGTTTTAAATTTAACATGTTTTGGACACCTAGCAAGCAGAGTGACATGTACTGCTTGTCCATGAAAACATTAATGAAATAGAATATGACTTGAACTTTAAATAAATAAAATAACTTTGTAAGTTTTAGTAACTTTGATTAGAACATTTTCTTCTGCAACTAGTGTTTTTTTACTGAAAACTGCTTTTTCTCATATTGAGATATTGATTCGATACATTTTAAAGATTATTGTTGAGCTTTTATATATTCGTGTCTAATGCGGTGTCAATATTTTGTTTTCACAAAACATAATTTTTTATGAATAAAAATATATAAAACAAACAGTAAATATATAAATTGTATTTGTGGTTTTTAATAAAGGAAGAATAATTGATATACATTCAAATCCCACACAGATTTTCCTTTCCTTTGGACATGAAAAATATGGTACCATTTTTTTCGGAAAACTTTCCTATTTTTACAACGGATCCATGTATTCAAAATACTTAAAAAAACTAATGTGTAAAAAAAAAGAAACGCATTCATTTTCCGTGCATTTACAAAAAACAATATTAAGAACAAGAAAAATTGAATGCATACACAACAGTAATAACATATTCTTCTAATAAATGTTATATTTGACATGTTTTGGGAGTGTTCTTAAGAATCGCGTGGCAGGATTTCTCTTTCTGATTGCTCAGAGAGGTATTTCTTTTATCATCTTTCCGCAAACAAGGAATCTTCTTTCTAATCCCTTGAGGTGATACAATACCGCAAGTGAAAGAAGAATGTTATACTTATATATAATCTCAAATGTTTGCCGGACGAAATATTTTCCCATGATGTTCAGTTATGTCCAAGATTTCATTTCTTAGAGCACAAAGATTGCACAAAAGGTATGCTTAAAAAAGAAGTGGTTTGAATCTTCTCTTTAAAACATCGCTCTAAATAGTATTAAAATGTTGTAAACATATATAACTAGAATAATTCTAGCACTGACGTGACAGAAATAACTGATCAGGACAAGGGAATTTGCTAAGCATGCGATAAAATTAAATGGTTTTAAATTATACGAGTTTCCTTCTCTCCATTCTTAATGAAAAATATAATTTATACCAAAACATATATAGGTTAGTTAAAAATTTCAAAATTCAGCTCTTTTTTCTCGAAAAAAAAGTTTTGCATTTACTTTCAACTGTTTGAAGAGTAATATTGCTGAATCTACCTTGATTTATGAAAAAATGAAATGTTGCATTCTAAAGCCTTCACAATGCAAAATTGTACTGTTTTTTAATCGATAAAGTAGTGATTTAGAATCTCACAAAAGATCATCATCTGGAAATAAATTTCATATACGGAGGCAGGAAGTAATCAAAGCAGTCTGGTAGAAATATCTTTTAGAATATTTTTGAAGAAACGATTGATGGAAATGTTCAGAGATAAAATGAATATAGGATTCTATAATAGCTGCAAAAGTCCGTAATGAAACATTTTAAAAGTGAAGTAAAGGGAAGTAATTATTAACAAAACATTCACTTTAAATTAGCTAGCTTATATTATAGAGAACTGAAAAAATATTGCATAAATGTCTTTCCTTTTTCAACCAGTTCAACACACTGTTCGCATAATTTCTAATATACAAGAATATTTCAAATTGTAAAACAAGAAGACCTGCAAAAGAAAATGTTAATTTAAGAAATCGGAAAGATGTATGTGAACTGCATTACAAGGCATGCCCTTGTAAATATTAGTTCTCCACAATATCATCATACTTTTAAAGCACTTTTTCCATCAAGACATTAAAATATCGAACCTTTATAAATGAAACCGCTGTCAAGTTATGGGACCACATCAAGACAGTTTACTTAATTTTAGTATGTTCTGATATGTTGAATGCCATGTACTTCTTAAATGTTTCAAAGAAATGAAAATTGTTTTGTTCGAAGTCCAAATTGCAGGTATATGTTTCTTATTAATAATTATGAAAACTCACATGGTCACACTTCACACATCTCTGCTCTTTATTTATCATATTCTGTGAACAAAGTACATAGTTGTATTCATAAAAATTCATTTGATCCGTCCTTCTGTCCGAGTTGCCGATAAACTTCAGTAAAAGGCCTTTTTTTTCTAAATACGAAAATCTTGTCACACTTTTTACATTAATCAAGGTTTAAATAAGAGTTAACATCTCCACTTTCTTACCTACAATTCCTCATCTTGCTCACAACTAGTACCATCTACCGGTGGTGTTTGAATGCCAAGATCATCTGAGCTATCGAAATGGGGAATTTAATTCCCATTGGGAATCTGTGAACTTACCAAAATCTTTGTAACCTTACAATTTGAAACATTCTCATATGCTTCACCATAAACTGAACTGAACACAGTGGTACAACAGCCCATGAGGGTCAAGGCTTATAGTGCCTATCTCAGTTTACGTGGTTTTAGGCACTGGGATGCGTGTACAGATGTTTCGGTCAAGGGGTCAGTCTGACGCGAAACCGCAAGCGCTCAGTTTCCGAGTAAGCTTAGTACTCATTATCAACACACTGAAGGGATGAATATCAGAGTCAACCTTGCTCAACCCGAGATTTTAACCCAGAACCTGTGGCGTATAAGCACCATACACTCAGCCACTATGTAATAAATGATATTTGTTTTTCTCGTATGTTAGAATTGTTTTCACAATTCTTCCATAAATAGAGTTGTATAGAATAAAAAATATCCATCCCATAAGAAGAAGAAGCAATCTTCATTTCAACCAAATGAATTTGTTGACAGCTAATATCTTCTTACATCCATGAATCCCAAATCGTTTTAAAGTATCCGACTACGTTCGGAACCGTGATCTTAAAAAAGCGCATAAATGGCTAATTTTCATGATATTTAGTGTCGCTCAGATTATAATACATGTATAAAATTGTTTTAAGGACATTTTGACAAAAAACTTTATTTAAATATAATATTTTGGCAAAAAATTAACTTAGAAAAATCTTTTTTCCAAATGTTCTCCTTTTGTGACAAATGGTTCTATTATAATAATATTTTGCCTGTATATAGCTCAGACCACTCTACAGAGGCTCAACTAGAATTTTTGAAAAATTCACATTATTTTCAGAGTTACCACCAATTGAAATATTTATTCACGTTTATTTCTTAAAATGGCTCCCCTCTGTTGTCGTAAAATCTGAATAAACCCACTTCTAACTATAGTAACCACTTCTAACTTAACTCTAATAGAAGCATGTTACACAAAAGAAGAACATTTGGAAAAAAGATTATTCTAGGTTATTTTTTTGCCAAAAAATTGTATTTAAATAAATTTTTTTTGTCAAAATGTCCTCACAACAATTTTATGCATATATTCTAATCTCAGTAACACTAAATATCATGAAAATTATCCATTTATGCGCTTTCGAAAATCACGGTTTTGAACGTAGTCGGATACCTTAAAATTGAAATTCAGCTTACTTTAGCTATATGTATAGTGGAGGAAAGTCAGTCAGCCACAGACATACATATCTAACAAAAAAAAGAAAAACCTCTACACAATTTTGATGTACGAGAGTTTGTAATCAGCATTGATGGAAAATGACTTGCAAAACACTATTTAATATTCATTGAATCATATTACTTAAAGTACCGAGGGACTTACCTGAACTTTATAATTGAGTGACTGATATAGCCTAAAAACCGACGGAGATATCACGATGGGAATTCACTCTTTTAAAAATTTTCTTCTGCCGATCCAAGAATTTGTTGGATTTCATTTTTGTGCTTAGTTTTTGCCCCAAGTCCCAAATCCTCCCATATTTTTTACATGAAAAAAAAAAAAAAAGATTTCGCATGTTTCCATCGACTTTTTAAATTTTATGGCAGAAAATCAACCGATGGCATAAATTGTACTTCAAGATTCAGTGTCTCACATAGCGTCAGAATACTTGGAGAAGAAGCTTTTTTGGCACAAAATATTTTATTTTCTTCTAAAGTTTGTATTTCGCAACCTACTTTTTTCATTTGGATTGATTGATTGATTGAATATTAACGTCGCACTGTTCAGCTACACGAGGGCTTTTGGCGACGGACCACGTAATTTTGAACCATGGTCAAGTGACGTGGACGACACCTGAGCTGGCACGCCCTCTCCTAATTACCATACCACACCAACGGGAGGACGTTTCAGCTCTCGACAGATTTAACGTGCATAGCTGCTCTACACGGCGGGTCTTTAGTGGTACAGGGATTGAACTCGTGACCAAGCAAGCTACGATCTGATACCTATACCACTCGGCTACCGCGGCCCTTTTTCATTTGGTACTGCATAGGCAAATATTTTTCAAGCTTGTGATTTTCTAACCTCGTGAGGTGAAATTAATTTAATCATTAATTTAATTATAAGATCATGAAAATCATTTTGCATTTTAATTACGTCTCTCCGTAAGTTATGAATGGGTGTAAGAGTTATCTATATCTATAACTGACAAATCACGAAACTACTTCAATTGGATCTTATAAAATTAATTTTTGTTTTCAAAGACATTTTTTGCGGGG
Source organism: Trichonephila clavipes (assembly GCA_019973935.1). Taxonomy (NCBI): domain Eukaryota; kingdom Metazoa; phylum Arthropoda; class Arachnida; order Araneae; family Nephilidae; genus Trichonephila; species Trichonephila clavipes. The sequence continues at coordinate 459,572 of BMAU01010910.1, forward strand.
AAAAATATATAAGTAAAAAACAAGACTTACTCTAAACGTATGTTTCAAAACGTTTATATTTCAGAAACTTTTCAAATGAATTATTTCTCCTTTCATGATTTGATAAAGAATGCAACTTAAAAGAACTAAGCACAAGTACAACGAAGAAAATTAAAGTTAAGTACATAAATATTCCAAGAAAAACAAAATGACATTTTTTTTATTACTGAAGCTTAAGTGAAGTCACATTCCTTTTTCTAAGTTTCTGATGTATTATACCATGACGTTGTAAATACTGCGGGCACCACATTACCAAACGAACTTCTGTTAAGGATCAGAAGATAGCAAACGGCCAGTTACATTTTTATGAGTATAATTTTATGAGTTACATTTTTATATGAGTATAATTTTATGAGTTACATTTTTATGAGTATAATTTTATGAGTTACATTTGTATGAGACAACTCCCTCACATAAAATATCAAGAAGTGTGAAAACCCGACAAAGTTCTCACGGGAAATCTCCTGACTCCTACATCCAATTCTACCCCATGAGAGGGGACATAGAACCAAAGGCAAAATGTTGATTTGGGCTACATCCCATTACATGGATTTCTATGAAGACGTGACTTAACCATCTTCTTGGGAGGTACAAAACGAAAACACTGATTCTAAAAACAATTTCATCTCCATGCATTAGTTTTCAGATCAGTAACAGACTCCTATTTTCAGATTTACTCCGAAAATGTATTCGGTAATGGTCGACTGGAGCACGAATCTACGACCCTGAATGAGTTATCTTTTCCAAACTTTGAAGCCTGAGGATATGCAGTAGTCACTTAAATATTGTTTTTCATTGCCTCCAACCAAAAATAATTTATAAGTTTAAAAATTATTTTTATTTCGAATCCTCTCTTAAGCCTTTCAGTCAATGCAACCGGGTACACTGGATAGCCACAACACCGTCCAGTCGTACCTATACATTAAAAACAAATTAGACATCATTACTCTTAAATGTTTCATAAAAACGGCTTATAAATTTAAATTCAGAAAGTAAAATAAATGCATAAAAATATCATTTCGTTCGTAATATTTATGATACTTAAAATTCCGTATGTATAGATTTAAACACCTTTATAAATTTACATTTAAAGTACATTTGGAATTCTTAAGTATATTTAAGTCTGTTTTGTTGTAATTTTTTTACTTGGGTTAAAAGAATAAAACATTCACTCCTATGTTTCGTAATCTTATGAATTTCTGCAAGAAAAAAAGCAGAAAACACAAATGTTCTTTTCCATGTTGCGCCGTCTTGTTGGAACCACAGCTCCTGGACATCATGATTGTTCAATTCAGGAATGAAAAAGTTAGTAATCATGGCTCTATACCGATCACCATTGACTGTAACGTTGTGGCCTTCATCGTTTTGAAGAAGGATTCCACCAGCCCATAAAGCGCACCAAACAGTCAATTTTTCTGGATGTAACGGTGTTTCGACATACACTTGTGGATTAGCTTCACTCCAAATGCGGCAGTTTTGTTTGCTGAGGCAGCCATTCAACCAGAAGTGCGCTTCATCGCTAAACAAAATTCGCTTATGAAAATCGACCATTATTTTCGAAATAAAATTGCACAATTTGAAAGCGTTGTTCAGGCGTGAGTTGATTCATGATGAATTGCCAATCCAAACTGAGAATAAATAACTTGACAGCTGTTAAATCGGCCGCCATCTTGGAAAGCAATGCCAACTTAAACTTCTATACCTGGATTAAAAACACTCTGTATTTATATGTTAAATTATAACTCGACTTACTTGGTCATCAGTCAGCCCCACCAATAGCGTAAGTTCTGAGTATTAATGTACTACAATAGCTAAGTATGAAAATTATTTGAGGCAGCGTTTCTCAAACTGTGGGGCGCATCCCCCTTGGGGGCCATGAGAACTCTACAAGGGGGGCACGAGTATATAGAAAAGTCAAAAATAAAAGATTATTTAAAAAAATTATTAATTTACTGAAAGTTAAAAAACAATACATTCTGACATAATGAAAAATAAAATACACATTTACTCTGATATATTACACTTATAAATATATCAGTGCTACACAATGTATTTTATAATTAATTTAATAATACTAATTTAAAAACAAATTTATTAATTACCAGTGACCCCATGGGTTTGTCATATATAAAATCTAAAACAAAAATTAACACTTATCTTGATAATTTTTGTACGGTTTATAATTAAACCTTGACTGTCGATCAAAAGTTTCGCGATTCGCTTCCCTATGCAAAACGTTTTCGACGCAGGCACGCGTATGTTATGTATTGGTGGAGGGGGAGGAATAAAGAAGTAAAAATAATCTGCACTAAGTAAATCCTTCGCAAATATTGCCAATGTCCTTTTATTGCATTCCAAAATCTTTGGAATAGTTTTACGGATAGCAGTGCACAGAAAAAATCCTACATCGGAAAGATGTATATATATGTCTGGGGAAATAAGCACATTGGCTTAGCGAGACGTTTATATACAGGAGGGGGATTGGTGCTTAAGAGCTTAAAATCGTATCGTAGTTTTAGCATCAAAGAATAGTATTATTGAAATCAGTACATTGTAAATGTATGGGGGGGCACGATGAAAATTATGATTAAATATTGGGTCCCGAATATTGCAACTTTGAGAAGCACTGATTTGAGGTATTCACACACACATGTAAAATACTCGCTCGTCCTGTATTTCATTCGCTAGGGAGTGAGTCAGTGAATATTAACGTCGCACTGTTCAGCTACACGAGAGCTTTTGGCGACGGACCTCGTCAATTTGAACCATAGTCAAGTGACGAGGACGACATTTAAACTGACGCCTCCTCTCCTAACTACCACACCACATCTCGGGAGGACATTTCAGCATTCGAGAGATTTAACGTGCATCGCTCCCCTACACGGTGAGTCTTAAGTGATACTGGGCTTGAACTCGTGACAAGCCAGCTAAGATCTGATACCTTTTCCACTTGGCTACCGTGGCCCATTTTCGTTTGTTAACTTCAGAATCAAAAATCCGTTATCAATAAAATATATATACACTCTGTCGCAAAAAAATATATGCACCCAGAAGAAATCAAGCTACGATCACGAAACTCGGGAAGAATGTAGTCTGGTAAGAGATATGCAAATGATTAAAATTTCGAAGCCAATGAGACAAGGCTAAGTGTGCTATGCGCATATTAGTTGCGCAACTGGGAGAGTTTAAAAGCATGAGTACGAGCGCCGTACGGCTATCCAAACGAATCTGATGACTTTGATAGACGATATTGAGACTTAGGATGCCTCTAAGACGTAACCGGAGGCAGTACGAGCAGCTGACGGACTTTGATAGGGGCCGTATAATAGGCCTCAGAGAAGCAGGTTGGTCGAATAGACGTATCGGCCGCCACCTCGGTCGGAGCGATATGGTAGTTGCTCGGTGTTGGCAACAGTGGATCACAGAAGGTAGAGTGTACCGTCGCGGAGGGTCAGGACGTCCCAGGAACACAGATGATCGCGAGGATCGTGCAATCAGAAGAGTGGCTACTTCGGCACCAACAACGTCGCTAGCATCGATTCAACGCCACTTACCTCCTTCCAGACATCCAGTGCCATCAAGAGAAACCATAAGGAGACGACTGACCGAAGTTGGCTTGAGGAGCCGACGTCCGCTAAGACGCTTACCACTGACCCCACATCATAGGCAGTGTCGACTGGATTTTTGCCGACCTCGGGCAACTTGGAGTGTGACAGACTGGAGACGTGTCATCTTCAGTGATGAATCCCGATTCAGTCTCAGTGCTGATGACCACCGCACACGTGTCTGGAGGCGCACCGGCCAGCGGTCCGATCCGGCATTTATTGTCGAGCGGCATACAGCAATTTCACAAGGTGTGACAGTGTGGGGAGCAATTTCTTGGGACACACGATCATCTTTAGTGGTCCTTCAAGGCACTTTGACAGCTCGCAGATACGTGGACGATATTTTAACGCCGATTGTGCTACTCATGCTATCAAGTCGCCCAGGTGAAATTTATCAACAGGATAATGCTCGTCCACATACTGCGCGACTCTCCCAACAATGTCTTCAAGGATATGACGTCCTACCATGGCCTGCCAGGTCACCAGATCTTTCGCCAATAGAGCATGTCTGGACGCGCTGGGAAGGCAACTGCAGCCGTCCCGAGATACAGGAGAATTAACTGCGCAGATGCAAAGACTATGGCAGGATCTTCCACAGGGGGTTATAAGTGATCTAATTGAATCGATGCCACGCCGAATTTCGGCTTGTATAGCTGCCAGAGGTGGCTTTACTACTTACTGATTTTTAACCTTTTGCAAGCTGTAACCGCTTAATAAAATGATATTTTGTTCTGAATTTTTAATCATTTGTTTATTTTCATATACACTACATGCATACCAAATTTCGTGAATGTAGCTCAATTTCTTCTGGGTGCATATATTTTTTTGCGACAGAGTGTATTTGAATCTTTTTTCTTAATACTTCTAAGCAAACCTGAATCTTGTATTTTTATTGAACAGAAAAACGTAGACACAAACTAAAATTCGTCAAATTCCTATAATCCTTTCCACCGAAAAAGAAGAAAAAACACATCATGAATTATATTAAAACTGTAATCCTTTTCAATATCAAGTATTAGGATAAAACACGTGGTCCTGTTATAATTTCTGCAACAAAGTGTAGACTTTATAACTCCCAGTTACGGGGTCCAAGTAATATATTCCCCACCGTTTCTACCCTCTCAGCGTGAGGAAGGAGACTTTAAATATTGCTTTATCAACAGCATCTTCCCTGGCTGGCCAGTAAAGTAATTGCTCCTTGCACAGTCGGCAATTTTATGAGAAACACCACAGGGTGATAGTGGCCAACAAATAACCCACATAGTTCGTTCTTCTAAATTACAACAGCCGAACTCACTTGTTGAAAAATTGAAGAATTTTCGTCTTGGGTATTTTTTTCTTCGTCTAGTTTGAAGGTGAATACCTCTTAGGGATTTAAAACCAATTTTAAAAGATATATATATTTGAGCAAGTCAATTTTGGAAAGATTACCGTTACAGTTAAATAGATGGAAAATTTTTCGTTTTTAATTTCTTTTTGAGTCTTTCAGTTTCACATTTTTTTTTTTTTTGTATTTTAAATAATCTATTTCTTTTTTAAAAAAACTTGCTTTAAAAATACGTATTGGATGAACAAGTTTGCAGCCCATAATCAATTTAGTTGCAAATATTTTAACATTTTAGTAGAAAAAACTACATTTATTTATAGATTCTGTTCATTATGATTTTTTCTATTAAAAGAACTGGATTTTAAATTATGTCTCTGTTTGTCTCTTTTTTTTTGTAAAAAATCAGAATATCCTTAAACTTTACAGCTTTAATATGTATTGTATGTTACAAGGAAAATAAATTTTAAGACACCATTTTAAATTTTTCCTTGTCCCCCAAATATTTCAAATTGAGTTTTTATATTTTGAGAATTCTACAAACTTGTCATAAAATACGTATTTCTCAATCAAATTTAGTTTTGAAATTTAATAAAATTTGATTAAATACATGACATTTGGGAAAAATCACAGCACATTAAACAAAAATTCAAACTGTTCATGTGGTTGATAATCAAACTCTTATAATCTTTAATCATAATTTTCTGATAGCATTTAATTTTCAGAAATACATTACTCAATGGTACCAAAATGATTTCTCGTTTTATTCAAAAGCATAAAATTTTGATATTTTATGAGTATTCTGCATTTGGGAATGATTTGAAAAAATGCTCATTTCAAATGTAATAATGATGTCATGAGCATTGACAATTTTTGTTTTATATTATAAATTATATCTAACTTATAATTTATACAGTGATTTTTTTTGCTGAAACAATATGAATAAAAGTAATTTTAATGTTTTAATTTTTTTAAAATAACTTAATTAATTTTGCAGTAATTCGATGATTATTAACAATCACCCTTGTTTTATTGATTTTAATATGTAATTTTTAAAAGAGTTACCTTAGAAAAAAAGAGAACTTTATAGCAGTGCTTCTCAAACTTTCAATACCGGTGACCCACTTTTCAATCATAACTTTTATCGCGCCCCTCCTTATACAACAATAATGTATTGAATGCAATACTAATGCACTTTGACGCTAAAGCTACAATGTGATCTTAATTATAATCCGTACAAATTAATAAGATAAGTCTCTTAAATTTTATATATGTTACTTTAAGGAAAATATATTTTTTTATTTTTTTTTCTCGAATTTTTAAATTGGAACAGATTGCAAAATGCGGTGACTGCTTTGAAGACAAAATATATACCTCAGCCAAATATAGCAAAAGTACGCAGAGTGTCAATTTTTAATCGTAAACCTTCCTTTGAAAAACTTTCCTCTGCAAGACAAGCCCATGGAAGTCGCTAATACTTATTAAAATTGCTTTTAATTTGGTATTGATGGGAGGTCGCCGGTCCCCGAGATACAATTGCAGTCTTTATATTTGCCCTGTTTACAGCAAATAGGGATTACACAGGAATGTGGGTGCGTCTAGGTTCAACGGACCTTATGGCCGGCAAGGTTGTGTTCTTGCGCGGACTGTTGAGTCCAATCAGGGTGGTAGATTTGACGTTAATGAATCCGTAGCGGATTCTTTTCGAAGTGGTGCGGTCAACTTTAAAACGCACGTACACGCCATTTCTCGGGGGCTTTTTTCCCTCTTATGTCTGCCAGAAAAACCTCCTGTCTGGAAAGCGAACTCGCTGCCCGGGGTCACCCCTTCGTCCACTTCTTTCCTCTCAGATAAGTACCACCCTTGTAAATTTTAACGTTGTTTCCAGTATGTTAATCAATAAATATAATTGTTTACCACTATACGATCAGTGTATAATTTATTGTGAGATGAGTATTTTACTTTTTAGAATTAGTTAACTTAATTAATTGCCATGATGCGAATGTGAAATTAGAATTTTGGGTTAAAGTCATAAAAATTAAATAAACTAACTTAGAGTTGCATCAGTATTAATAAGTTAGTTATAAAATACCTTGTGTAGCATTAATACATTAAAAGTGTACTGTCTGAAGTACCCGCTCTTCGCACGAGCGAGTTCATTTTTTAAAAACTAAAACATTCTTGATATAATAGCTGAACTATCAGAAGAGTAAACCCAAATGCACGACAATGTTTACGAAAATGTAAAATGATATTTTAAAATCAATGCTCATATTATAATTAGTTTTAAGTGAACTGTAATTTTTTAAGCCTCACAGAATGAGCATTTAGAATTAATGTTAAATAATGAAAAATAATTTAAATTCAGATAAAGAATAATTTGTGTGTGTGTGTGTGTGTGTGTTATTTTTAATATTTAAAGCCTGAAGATTTCAAAAAGTTTTATCCCCGGAGCAGGCACACACTCGATACACACGTTAATGGTGTAGCGGGGTGGTTGAGTCACTCCAATCCTTTTTTATATTCAACTATTTTTATTGTACTAAGTTATCGGTACTAACTGTACCAATAACTTAGAGGGTTAAACAGATGTTTAGCAAATATATTATGCTGCCTACAGCTGTAATGTACTGTATTTCAAAAGAATACTAGTGATTAATTTTTTATCTTCCTAATTTTTTTCGATTCTGGGTCGGGGTTTTGTTGTTTCTCTGAAAGAGTAGTATTTTAGGTTTAAAAAGAAAACGTGATAAAAATCTCTCATCATAGGATTACAAAAAATCAAATGAAAGTGTCTTTAATCTGGTTACAGGATCAAAGATAGCTAATTATATATTGAAGAGGTTTTTATTTTTGATGTCGCCAGATGAGAAAGAGATATTGTAAATTATATCAGAGTAAAAGTGCCTTTTTTATTGTGTCTGAAAGTATTTTGTTTTAATTCATTCCAGTAAATTATTTATTTTTTAAATCTTTTGTTTTCGATATGCTCGCACCCCCCTCGTCGGGTGATCACGCCCTCCCCAGGGGCCCACTATTTGGGGGAATAATTTTTTGTGCGCTTTTCTTTTATGCGGTCCCTTTCTACCGCACAAAAACAGGTTCAACTGTATGATGATGCAGTTTCTGGACAAAAGAATGCTGGCAGGCTTCCTATTGTACATAAACTTTGCCCGTCTTAGTGAACAACATTTTTTCCCATGTTCCTCCAACTACTGCAAAACGTGAGCCTACAATATGGTGCAAAGTTGGTTGTTCAAAAAAGTATGCATATAAATTATGAAAAAGGTAAGGAAGGAAACACGATTCTGGTGTAATGATTGTGGAGTTGGTTTGTACTTGGAAAAATGTTTTCTCTAACATCAGACAAAATTGAATTAATGAACTACTAATAGGTATTTATTTTTATTTATTTATTTATTTTTAGAAAATAAGCCTCCACTAGAAACGAGCTTTATCACTACGACACTGTGTGATTGTTGTTGTTGTGTCTTTCCCGAAGGGAAGGAGTGAAAGGCCCTGCAACCGCGGTTTCTACGCTGTGTTAGCCACCTTAAGCAAATATGCAATTGCTACAAAACCTTAAAAATTGTTATGTTTAATTTAAAAATATCAGTTTTTAAAAACTAAATATATTTTATTTTGTATTGAACATTTCATTTTTGCAATAAAAATTTTGGCGATTTATATGTTCAAATCATTTAAATAATTCGACAGTTAAAGGGATAAGCATTTTTAAATGAACTTAGCAGAGAATAGTTCATTATGAAAAAAGAATAACAGTTTCAGAGTTCACATTTTTAGCTTCATGAAAGATAGGTAAAAATATTTAAACATTTTGATAAATGTTTATTAGATGAATTCTAAAAAGTCCACTGTATGTGTGATCAAAGGTTCGTCCATTTTCGATTGGGCTAAGAATTTCTGTTTCTTAATATCGGGTCTAAATATTAGAAATATAATATACTTAATAATATTTTTAAAGTTATTACGTAAATAAATAGTAAAGATTCTTACATAGAGAAACATGTTGAAATATCGTAACATTTCATAGGCTTTTCTTTAAAAAAAATTGAAAAAAAAATCAGCAGTAGAAAAAGAGAAATTGATGAAATTCAAGAAATATTTTACATTTAAGGTGCTTTTAAAATATGTTAGATCTCATCTGAGTCCTAAAAACTTTAAAACGATAAATTGCAGTAAAGCAGTGCATGTCAAACTTTCAGTGTTTGCGACCCAATATTCAGAGTTTCATCGCACCCCCCTGCTTCCATAAAAAAACAATACATTGAGAGAGAGAGAGAAGAGAGAGAGAGAGAGAATTCAATAATACTTTACTTTGAAGCAAAAGCTACAATGTGACATTAACTTTTTAATTGTCACCGGCGTACATAAACATCTCACTCAGTCATAACGTCTATTGCCCCGGACGTATATATACGTCTTTAATAAGTACAATCTTTTCTGTGCACTGTTATCCATAAGAAAATTCCGAAGGCTTTGGAATGCAGTAAAAGGTCATTGGCAATGTTTGCGAAGGATTTACTTATTTCAGAGAATTTCTTACTTATTCCCTTTCTCCCCCCTCCCAATGCATCACATACGCATGCTTACGGAGGAATCAATGGCATTGGGGAACGAATCAGATAACTTTAAGGCCTCATAAGTAAAGTAATTACTTTTAAATCGTACAAATTATCAAGATAATTGTTCATTTGGCAAGCCCATGGGGCCACTGATAATTATAAAACTTGTTCTCAACTTAGTATTGTTACGTAAATTGTAAAATATATTGTGCAGTACTGATATAATTATAAGTGTATTATGTCAGGTTAAATGTGTATTTTATTTTGTGTTATGTCAGAGTGTATTTTGTTTGTTTAATTCCAGTAAATAAATATTTTTTTAAAAAAATATTCTTTTATTTTCGACTTTCGATAATAGCTCATGACTCTCCCTTAAAGTTATCACGCCCCCTAGGGGGCTGCGCCCACAGTTTGAAAAACAACTACAATAAGATTGGTTGGGGCCCCCTATACCAACAATGATAAATTGATCCATTTTAGATACCTGTTTCTCAGAAACTGTTAAATATAAAAACTTCAAATGTTGTCAGTATATTAATCAGTCTTTTTTATTTAAATAATGGTAAAATGTTTCAAATATATTTTTACTTTTTTCAAAAAAATTCATTGTAAAAGTATCGCTTTGAAATTTGTGAAATTGTCATTTTTTAACGATAACTGCATTTCAGCAAAATATTTTGGGAAAATCTCCAAAAAAGTAGCTTTATTATATATAGTTACATATTATTTATGAACAGTAAAAATTGCAAGTACTTTCATTCAGTATTTTCTGTGAAAAAGGTACACGCAGTTTGAAAACAATCATTTTGAGATCATTGCATTGTTAGTGTACAGAGGCGCTTCATCTCAAAAGTAATGAATTACTACATGTATTTGCCCTATTTTATTAAACATTTAGTTTCTTCTTAATTTTTTAAGCATAAAGTAGGAAAAAAAAGTCTTTAAATGTTCAGAAAATACATATATAGTATTTTTCAGTTTTTGTTCAACGAGATTTTTTTTTAGCATTTTGCATCAATTTTCACAAATTATGAAACAATCTGTGAAGAATTTTTATTTTCGATGCAAAACAAATATCAAATTTGACCTTATAACATCATAAATATAATGTAAACATGCATCAATACGTAAAAGTCATGATCTGGAAATACGTGATTTTATGACGTTGCGAAATGTTTAATTATGGAATTGTATGTTCCCTTGCAAACACAATTTCTTAAAGTTTCAAAATTCAAAATTTTCTCTAAACTGTACAAGAGATTTCTAAAAATGTCAAAAATAAAGCTGTTTTTATGTTTTTAAGTATGAAATTTGCGTATTTTTATGCATGTTACAAGCTTCTCGCAACGACAAAAAGCATCACACGTCTGAGTTTTAATTAGTTACCTATTATTGAAAAACTTTTGAATATTAAAGCTTAAAAACATGTCTGAACAATAAATAAACATTAATATTTGCAATTAAGTGAAATATTTAAAATGTATTGTTTAGTTTTTCTCAAAAACATGAAACAAAAATATCACTCTGAATTTTTAAAAAAATTGACAGTTTTTGTCACGATATATGGACTCCAGTCAATTATTTTGAGAAGATCCCCAAAAAAACTCATATGAATATATATAGTTACATATCAGTAACATGGGGGATTTCATTACATTCATGCATTATATTCAGAGAAAAACATGAATACAGTTTTAAAAACATCATTTTTAAAAAAACTGAATTTTCACTATAAAGTGCCACTTAATCACAAATAATGAGTTACAACATGTATTTGTCCCATTTTTTAAACATTAGCATCTTTGTAATTTATTTTACGCAAAATAGTAAACAAAAAGTCGTAAATTGCCCAGAACAGCATTTTTCAGTTTTTTTAACGAGAAAACATCAAATTTTTCTCAAATTCTGTATCAATTTTTAAAGAATTTGTAGCTTTCATGCATTACAGATATAAAATGGGAACAGAAAGCTTCATAAATATAACTTAAAAATGTATCAATATAGTTTTGGTGTGAATTTGAGATGGTATTTAAAAATACTTGATTTATTATATATATATATATATATATATATATATATATATATATATATATATACGTTTCGTAAGTTTTTGTTAGGTTTTCGTAACATTATCATTAGGTTTTGTTGTTGCAGACAGTTTCTAAGTTTTAAACTTCAAAAGTTACTCTAAACTGGACAAATGATTTCTAAAACAGACAAACTAAAACTATTTTTATGTTTTTAAACATGAAGTTTATGTATGTAACAAGCTTCTCGCAAAGTCAACAAACATCGTATTTAATGTATCATCTCATACCTTTTTCTCAGAAACTATTAAACATAAAGACTCAAATTTTTAATTATATTAATTAGACATTATATTTTTTATATATATATATATATACACACACACTGATGTGATTTTTTTTTAAATATAATAATTTGTTTTTTCAAAGATATATTTGAAGTTCACCGAACAATTATTATTATGAATTTATTTAAAATTGTCTTTTTTTTTTGTTATAATAACTGTTTTATATTTAAATGTTTTAAGAATATTTCAAAAATGTCACTTCAGTATGCACAATTGCATTTAAGAAACACACACGCAGTAAATTTACACAATTTTAAAAAATAAATTTTAAAAAAACAGAAATTTTTATAAAAAAATCTTACCTTTGTAATCCTTTGTACCTTTTCAATCCAATTTTTTTCTTAAATCAGCCCATTATTGTAACTTCAAGTATTTTTAAAATATTTTTAACTCTTCACTAAGCCTTAGTGAGTTTAAATAATCAGTAATAGTAACAAATTAAAACTTAATTTAAAGTGAAGAAAAGACTTAAATTAAGGTAAAATCACTAAATATTAAATAGAGCATTCAAATTAAAAACACGCTTCCAAATTTAGCACCAAAATGTTTTGTCTATCTAACACAGTTAAATTTGCAGTTACTATACATGTATCTAATGCGTATGAATAAAATAAATTGAGGCTTTGCAACTTTGCTCCAGATTTAAAAAGACAATGTTTACATTTCTATCTGTCAAATGGGAGTGGTTCATAAGCTCATTATTTTTTAAAAATCATTTTAAAGTACTTCTAATTCACATATAATGGCTTGTGTGTTATATCTTTGGAAAGGTTGCGATTTGGAAATTGTAGAAATATCAAAAACTCAAAATTGATTTTTAAAAGGTTTTTACCCGACTACTGCTCTTAAAGTAAATTTCTTGCGGAACCAAAAAACACAAAAACGAAAATCAAGTGTAATACTTAAAAAGGTTTGCTTTAAAAAAAGTTACATCTTAGACAATATTATTGTATTATGCCCAATATTTAGCACGGTATTTATCATTCTCGACCACAATATCATAGTTACATCTTATTAAGCTGAAAAGTATTTCTTGTTGAGTTAGTAAAAGGAACTCACATGCATCTACCGCATTTTTTTCTTTATTTGTTATTCGTTCTTACCAGGGTTTAATAATGATTATTCTATGCAGTTTCCTTATTAGTTTAATAAGTAAATTCCTTTAGTATTATATATAAGTCCTCTTTTACTCATCATTGTTGTATGGCAGGTAGTTAAAACTTGTCAAAAAGTATATAATCCATTCTTGTGAATTATATCACTAATAAAAAATCACCGTTTAGATTCTAGGATTGTATTAATAGATTTTCCGTAATCTTTTTTGCTTGCTTTCAACTGCTTGAATCCAGCCAATACCGTCTGCTTACACTCATTTCCTGTCATTACGCCATTCGAATGCTTGACAATCGGTTTAGTACTATCTGAGTATAGATTCTCTACTCACATGTTTTAGCACATCTCTACCAAATATTTTACTCTCATCAGATCAAATAATTTGTTTCGTTCATTTAAATCTTTTTCTAACGTTGCTATTGATTAGGAAACATTTTTTGCTATTGGTATTCTAGCTGTAAGCACAAAACTTGACAAACTTCTTATTGTTTTTGAATTCTCATAAATACCAGCTGCACTGAATTTATTTCTGGTGGATTCACATTACATGTTTTTTTTAGAAGTAAGACATATTGTTATCCATCTGACAACAACTTAAGCATATACTTTCAACTATTTTTACATATTTTATTTATTTTTTGCGAATTTTGTGTGTGTTCTCTTATAACATAAAACAAATGTACGTAGTCAAGAGTCGTATTCCTCCCTGCTTTTCAAGCAGTTTCAGAGTAGAAAACATTCTTTTCACGTAATAAATAACTCAGTTATATTTTTGTGTATTGAATCATTCCTTTAATTTGTGTTTTCAATGTCTAGTTATTATTTATATTATGAATGTAATTTTAATTTATATTGTTATAATTTAAATATAAATAATATTTTAAAAATATTTTACATAACTTACAATGACATCCTATTATACGCAAAACCCCATTTCTTTCTAGAAGAAACTGAATTAAATATAAAATTGTATTTCGGGGTACGAATTCACTCTTATGCGTCTGTTAAGTCATAAAAGTAGATGCTTACAATTTTCTCTTCTAATGCTCTCCCCATTCTAGAACACACTTCAAATGCACGGTCCCTCCACCGACAGTAAGTGCGAGGTCATTGACCAGAAGAGGACATGTGTATAAAAGCAATTTTAAAGGGGGAGAACGGTTTTTTTATATGTTGTTTAAACACATGCTTTTTGAATGAAAACTCATTATGGTGTGTAAGAAATTGATGCAACACTGTTTATTGAGAAATTGTTGTTCTGTAGAATAAATACTTGCGATTTCAAAAGAGTACCTAACATCAAAATTAAAGTTCACTAGTTTATTTTAAACATTTTATAGCCAACTTTCTCTTGACTGGATTAATTATGAGAATCCTAAATGAGTATCATGTTGCTTCTCTCTATTGCAATTTTAAAAAAATAAACAATTGGACCATTTTTTGAAGTATAACAGAATTCATAAAATTTTTAAGAATCCATTTTATGCATATTTCCCAAGTTCATCCCATTTTAGAAGCTTGTCGTTTTATTTTTTTTACATCATCTTCACTCCGAATTTCAAGTAGCCTGTTTCTTTTACAATCCGAAATTCTAACTTGTCCGATTTGCTTTATTTCATCAACAGAGCACATTTTTTTTTTATTTTTATTTTTTCCCCTTGGAAAGAATGCAACACATATCACAAAAAAGAATCTAGACTGCTGCTTTGGTGCAGGTTTAAGTAATGTCTCGCTTGGGATTTGTATGGAGAAAAAAACTGAGTAGACATGGGGGAAATAAAAACCCAATAAAATTTGAGAGCTTCGCTCGTAGTAATACAAGCGGCATGAAAAGCAGAATACTTTGGAATTCGAAGCAAATCTCTCAATGTTTACGTCTCTCAACCTTGATTCGAATTCGGAAGAAGAAAACATAAATTTATCATTCGTCTCTCGCAATGCAGAAAAAAATAATACATCTACATCTGTAGTGTTAAAGTCCTATGAGTGTATTTAAAGCAATGTTTCAACGTCAAACGTAAAGAGAAAAAGAAGTCATAAATATTTTCTCAGAAAATTATCAAACCTAGTACAAATGAGCTTGTTAACTTAAATTGAATATTATTTCAGAAATGAATGGAAGAAATCGAATATAAGGATGCTTTTATGTTAGCCTTCTCATACAATGTATATCTAAAAGTCATCCGAGATCATTCTTTTGTGTTAAAATGCTAAAATTGAATGGCTATTTTCTTTTTGAATTGAAAAAAACTTTTTACTGCTTTATTTTGAAAACCACAAAAAAAAAATCTCAAAATTTCTTTTTTGGATTCAGAATTACAAATTCGAAAACTTATTTTTTCAAATTACACTTAGTAACGATGAATTTTAATGAGAAAAATTCAATGTGTCATTTCAACAGAAGCTTTCAAATGTTTGCGTGTGTATGTGTGAGCCTGATCTTATATTAATTTAAATAGTTTTAAAACCGCTCTACGCCCAGTATGGTGGTTATGACACTGGACTTGTAATCGAGTAAGACATGGATGTATCTTCGGGAAAAGAAATCGGACTTTCGTCTGAAATGGATTCCCGTCTCCAAAGGAAAGCAACGTACCTCCACTGTTCTTTGCTAGGATCATCGTTTGTAATGAAATATGTATTCTTCTGTGATTGTGTTATATATTTATGTTATCTATATCACGTCTTTCATATGTATCCCCAAAATAAACAAAGAATAACAGCAAAAATTTTAAAAATGTCTTCAAATTTCTTTTAAGGTATCCGACTACGTTCGGAACCGTGATTTTAAAAAAGCGCATAAATGGATAATTTTCCTGATATTTAGTGTCACTCAGAGATTAGAATACATGCATTAAATTGTTTTAAGGACATTTTGACAAAAATTTTATTTACATGTAATATTTTGGCGAAAAATTGACTTAGTATAATCTTTTTCCAAATGTTCTCCTTTTGTGAAAAATTGTTCTATTATAATAATATTTTGCCTGTATATAGCTCAAATCTCTCTACAGAAGCTCAAATAGAATTTTTGAAAAATTCACATTATTTTCAGAGCTACAACCAATTAAAATCATTATCGGGGCGTTTTTTTCTTAAGATTGCTCCCCTCTGTTGTCTTAAAATATGAATAAACCCACTTCTAAGTTATATATTTCAAAAGTTCTAGTTGAGCCTCTGTAGAGAGATCTGAGCTATATACAGGCAAAATATTATTATAAAGGAAACATTTTTCACAAAAGGAGAACATTTGGAAAAAAGATTATTCTGAGTTAATTTTTGCCAAAATATTGTATTTAAATATTTTTTTGTCAAAATGTCCTTAAATCAATTTTGTGCATATTCTAGTCTAAGTGACACTAAATATCACGAAAATTATCCATTTATGCGCTTTTGCAAAATCACGGTTCCGAACGTAGTCGGATACCTTAAATTAGAGACAAATGCTAGTGTGGACAATTCGTGCAAGCTGTTTGGAAAAGTGTCATAAACCACTTTTTATTGATTTAAGTGTCAAAAAAAAATACATAACTAATTAAATAATGATTTATATATTTAAGCCAGGTTTAGGCAATTGTTGTGGCTCGAGTGCCATATTGTAAAAGATGAGGGTACCTGGGGACACCAACTTTTTTAAATGATTGTATTCATTTGTTAACTTTACATTTCAGAAAAGGTATAAATTGTTCCATAAAAATCAATAAATTTAAATTAAGCAAGATGGGGCAGTTTTATTCAATTTATTTATTTTGCTAATTTTATATTCATAACTTCAAGAACAGTTAATTTTAGACTTAGTTTAATGATTCAAATATACTCTACCACACTATTCTACAATTTCTTTGTAATCAGGAATGAGATTGCTTGTCGAAACTCTCACCAGAGTCTGAAAGTTAATGCCAGCCAACTTGCATCTATATTTACCTTTGTTGATATTCATGAAAGAAAATCTTTGCCCATAAATTCATGTTGATCCAAATGTAGAGTACATTCTCTATCTATTTGGTTTTCTGCCTGACTTGGTGGACTGCTATTTGCCCACCTTTTATTTAGGAAATTTTTCTCAAATAAGAACAAACAGTATTTTTCGCAATTTTAACAAGCCAAGAGGAACACAGTAAAATTAAGCAAATTTGATCAATCTGCATAAACTGTAAAAACACACTTTGTGATACCCCCGACCCGGGGGTACCATCTCTTCCTCTACGCGACCTAGATTAGTTGGGGGAAATGATTGATCACTCAAGTTAGCCATAATCAAACTAATTTATTATTATCCAATATAATAATCAATACAACACAAGTCTTACTAAAGATAAGCAATCATGAGTGATATAACGTACAACTGAATTTTAAGTAAATAGCGCCTAGAATCCTAACCACTTAATTTTATGAGAAGTTATCGTAAGAATCTTTATCTGCCTTAAATTCTTTAAAACGCTAATGCCCGTTCTATAATTACGTTTCCATGTTTACTGTCTTACCAACAGATCACGGCATTCAGCATCTCAGCTTCCTTTTTCCTTCTCCACTTTCCTGCAAATACTAAAGCTCCAATATATATCCACTAACTAATCTGTATATCATGGTTTTTTCTTAAGAGGTGGCTGTGAATTAACTCAATGCTAGCCCCAAAGATTCCTCAAGAGGATTAGTGTGAAAACGCGATAAGGCCCCGTCATAAATTCTATAATTGTAAGTTTTATTATATCTCTATGCAGTACAGGGTTTGGCATATTAACCTCCCTTGTTGCAAAAGACAGTTACAAACAAACAAAACAAGATATAGAGGAAAGTATTTTTGGTGAGCAACAAATGCGAAGCAATTTTACATTAATTGGTTTTAAAAATTATGTCCTCTAAATGCCGTCCACCAATAATGGCACATTGCTGAAGTCTTTCCCGAAAGTTGCCCATAGTTCTTCGTGTCATTTCCAGTGGAATGGCAGCCCCTACACGGGTGATTTCATTCTTTAGTGCTTGCAGGGTTGTAGGACGATGTTTGTACACTTATGCTTTTAAATGTCCCCAAAGAAAAAAAAATCACATGTCGATAAATCAGGTGACTTCCCCTGGAGGCCAGATGATGTCTCCTCGCAAAGAGAGAACATGTCAAGGAAACAACTCTCTCAGAAGGCCCAGTGAACGTCGTGAAGATTAAACTGTATATCTATGTTGTTAGGGACCAGATTTCTGCTTTTGCACGGTCCCCAAGAAACTGGTTTAACCCAGCGATTCTAGTGCAGGGTGTGTCATACCCACCGTCTAGCCGTATTCAACGCTCCTTTTAAACCTTTTTTTGGAAAATGGATTGCTTCTCGTGTAGCTGACTTTAAGGTCATATACTTTGAGGGGCCTTAGCTTGTAGGCAAATTGTATATATATATATATATATATATATATATATATATATATATTGATGGATGCTGCCTCTTCCGGTATGTCATACCCTGCGCAATAATCGCCGTTTGAGCTCTGAATGCATTAGCACGTTTTAAATATTCCTTTTAACTATGGCGTATTATTGTAGTTATGATGAAAAAGTGTAATATTTAAGTAATTTAATATATGTAGCATGTATAGTAGATTTTCGGATGAAATTCTCTTCTCGGTTATGATGAGGAAGAATCAAATAATGAAATGTATATAAGAGCAAGTATGATTCCTCCACTGAAATCAATCCATGTTTAGAAGAGAGAGACACTGTTGAAAATAAATGCTTTATATGTGGAAACACAAAAATACTTGGGAAGAATTTAATTTAAAGGAAATAACTGGAGTACTCATTTTATCCACTTTCAGATGAACTTTTGAAAAATAACATATTGCTGGAACAATACGAGAAAATAAAAAAGAAATTCCAAAATTTTTGAATTTAAAAAATAGAGAGGTTTACCCCTATATGTTTAGTTTTAAAAAGATATAGATTAAAGAAAAAAATTGAGATCCAGTGAAAATATCGCATTTACTCATGACGGGACTACAGGAGTGTATAAATAATGTTCTGAATGCCCTTATAAAAAGAACAGGGAAATTAAATTTACGTGTGAATTTTTTTTAACATATTGTGTAATTCCTACTTTTCTTCATTTTTAACTTTTGTATAAAAATGTTAAGATAAAAACAGGATGTTAAAACCCTTGGGTATGAGATACCCTGCGCGAGAACTTTAGGTCGTTTTTTTTGTGCGAAGGATGCTGAGATAACTTTGGTCGGAGGAAGGTCTCGATCATGTGATAGTAGCGATCTGAATTAACCGTTACCATTAGTTTAACTTTTTCGAAAAAATAAGGAACCTACACTCCAACTTCAGCAACGACGCACCAAAATGTCACACGAGGACTATGAAATTGTCGTTGGTGAAGCATTTGAGGGTTTTCTACTGTCCAGTAGAGAAAATTTTGCTTATTCACAGTGCATGAAATTGAGCCTCATCAGACGAAATCAAAACAGCGGCAGGGGGAAATTTCTGAACTTTCGGGAAAAACTTCGTCAATGTACTACGATTGGAGGACGCCATTTATCGAACATAATTTTTACAACCAATTAATGCAAAAGGGTATCGTATTTGTTGTTCACCAATAAAAGATTATTCTCTGTATTTTGTCTCGTTTGCTTGTAACTGCATTTTGAAACAGGGAAGGTTAATGTACTTGACCCTGTATAAACATAAGTAACAAGTTTAATAATAATACATAACGTTTGCTAAGATTAAATCATACTGACTTTCTCTTCTATTGCAAAATCAATTTCTCAATTTAATTATTATCAGAGAATTGGGACATCTTTAAACACAAAACACGTTAACCTTCCGTTAACGTGCGTGACACTAATCAGTAGAAATGCTCAATCTAATTCAGAAGACCTGGGGAGAATTTACTCCCAAGATAACACATATCTCAAAACAGAATGAAGACGTTCGGTTCAAGATGCTTTTATTCTGGTAGATTTATTTCGTTACATAAACTAATTCTCTCCAGGAGGATGAAGGAATTTATCGCCATGGGTTAATAGGTAAAAGTAATTAAATTGATGTTGTTGGGTAAATATCGCAAGATATTTGAACTAAGAGTTGGATATTTATGTATTTATTTATTCTTGAAAAATAATTCATTCTAGATCAATGCGCATATATATTAATATAAGTAAATTGATTACCTTATTTAAAAAACATAAAGGTGGAAACTATGCCTCCATCCTATTGTAAATTTCATGTATCACCTTAAAATTTCACAAGGCCACGTAACCTGGTTGATTAGAAGCAGTGGAATGAAAATAATTCGTGAGTTAATTATTCCAGTCTATGGAGTAATGAAGGTCGTTATATGATAAATACAATTAGGCCTCTTAATCTGCAGGAAGCAAGGTGTGAGAATTTTAAAAAGGAGGCAGCAGCATGTCTTCACACAAGCAAGTCATTATTTCACAATTACACTCACCGAGTATAAATTGAATCAATTATGTTAGTTCAGTGAATTAAAGAATTTAATATTGTTAAATGACAAATAAAAATGCTTTATATAATATCTATCACACTTACAACATTTTATATATGTCAGTTTTGTCAAAATGCTTGTGGTAATCGCATTATTTAATTGTGTACAGAAAAATCTTACAATGACTCGAGAGTAAATTTTGTTTAATGCACTTTTTATTCTTTAAGGTATTCTTTTCTTAACTCCTAGAATATATCCGTAATATTTATTGTGTGTTTGAACTTTTTGCTTTGAGAGTATATCGAAAATAAAGCAGAAGTTTGTTTCTTAAGATCCTTGAACCGTGTGATGAATCTCTTTCATTTAATAATTACACTATTTGATTTTCTGAATGAGTTTTTTAATACATATCTTTGCGTGATTACTACTCTATGTCAGAGTAAATCTCTCTCACTCTCTCTCTCTCTCTCTCTCTCTCTCTCTCTCTCTCTCTATATATATATATATATATATATATATATATATATAAAGTTTTTCGTGATGCTCTAATAAATTTATTTATACAAATATTACACTCATTCATTTTTAACTGATTATCTAATAATATTATTTGGTTTGTTTTGATCAGCTAATTTACATTTGCATCTTGAAACTTGAGTTACAGTTGGCATTTTATTTACGCTTATGAAGATCGTGTTATACTTGGTTCTGTAATAAATTTACAATGCAATTCGAAGCTTTCGTATAAGTAATTTATACATTCTAAAGAAACACATAGAGGAAGTCATGAAAGGATAATCCAATGATAAATATCAAAATTCTGTGGTGTAAGAAAAAGGGGAGGGACTGGAAATAAACCTCCAAACCCCACTCTGGTATATGCTACTGACTTTAAAACCTTAAGTATCAATAATTATATTTATATTTGAAGGAAAATTAAATTTCTATTTTACTAGGAAAAGCAACATTTACTGGGTGATTTTTTTTTAAACTGACACTACATGAAGTGCGATCTAGAAACCTTAATGGCACCAAACTTGGTATGGAGTCTAATGATGATATGAAAAATACTATTCCTCGGGAAAAAAATTAGCTCCAAACATGATCGATTAGGGTATTTATATCACTGTCATTGCATACCAAACCGAGAAAAAGCACAAAGAGTAGACATGAATGCAAAATCCAAACTGCACCGACAATTTGGGCTCTAAAATCTTGTATACAGCTCCAAAGAGTATTTCCCAGCTGAAGTGACTGAAGTAAATATGTTACTCACATTGCTAAAGCGAGCATTATTGGTGAGGTGTTATTATCTTATTCTCATCCACAGCTCCTAGCAAAGGCGTAACATTCGCCCTCGTATCGCGGGGGGGGGAATCAAGATTCTGGGGAGGGGCCAAAACCTGACCTGCGCCAAGGAAATCTTGGAGCTCAAAACCTGATTTTGTAAGGGGGCCCTAATATTCTCCGTTATTCCATGAGCATAGAATCCAATAAGAGCTACGTTAAGAGGCTTTAGCGCTTAATTCTATGAAAGAAATGATTAACAGTTTCGAGTCGGTGCACTTATCACAGAGAGCGAGGAATATTCCCTGGACATGTTACGTGCGGGCGTAAGAAATGTTACACAGAGTGATGTGATGTGATGTTGAGATTTAATGGCGCAAGGGCCAATTTTGGCCAAACTGCGCCAAATGTTATACAGAGAATGTATGATATGGTCTATGAGAACGGTGGCCACACAGAATGTTGTGGGATTGTCACCCAAGGGAAGTGACCGTAGTTAACAAAACTGAACATTTCAATGTTATTTTTTGTATGTGTTATTATGTTTGTCGTTTCTTAACTGTACTTACATTGCGCAGTGTCATAAATCCCCCGTCGGTGATTTTTGGAACGATTTTTTTATTCTCACGGTATCTTATTTTTCTATGCCACGATTGGTTTTGTTTTCTTCGTTAGATCGAAGTACAGGTGGGTCTGAATAGTGTGTCAGTTAAAAAAATCAATCTTAATACTAAGCGTAATTTCGAATTCAGCATATACGGCACGCACAGAATTTAGTATTCCGCTGTTCAAATACTAAATTGTATTATAAAAGAAACTTATTCAGTTATATTAGATTGGTAACACAACTACATCTCTCTCTCTATATATATATATGATTTTTGCTGGTATAACCGTTCTTCGCTCGGAAGAATTAAAAAATTAAGCACTATAGTTTAAAGTATAAAGAAGTTTTTAATGAGTTAAATTTGCGTTTATTGCAAATTAAACAAAAAAAGAAACCTTTTTACATATCTCAGTTCAACAAAAAACCCTTATTTGTTAAACCTGTAGATCTAGCAGCTAATAAAAAAAGATTTTTTTAAAAATTTATAACGCCTCGTAAATCTCTTGTGGGTCTATTTTTGAACCTTCCTAAGCTGATCTCTGCTCAGCAAAAGTAACACATTGTTGAATGTGTAGTACATTAATATTACTTTCTGTTGTATTTATTTTATGTTAAATTTGTAATATTCGCAAGCAACGCCGTTCCTTACGTTATAATGGCGATTCAATAGAAAGATAGTGAAATGTTGGCGAGAGAGCTAAGTTGACATCATTTTTGGCAACTTGGCGATTATGATTAAATAGTGCAGAAGTTAATACGCTATAGTGACACTTGGTGTGGAGCTTCAACAAAAAGGATAGCATAAAAACATTCTATACAAAAAAATACATATACATGCCAATTTTCATAGTGATCAGTTGAATGGTGTTGGAGTCATGTGATTTCATATATACAAACATCCATTTATATATATATATATATATATATATATATATATATATATATACAGATAGATAGATTAGTGTTATTAGTAACAGCATATTACTATTGAAATTTACCTAAAAGGCCTTAAAATGCTTCTTTACCAGAGATCACAAAAGGCAACACATTAGGGATTATCTTTCTTTCACTTTTACTAAATCAAATAATGTGCCTCGTATATAGCATTCGAGAATTTACCCCTATCTATATATTTTCTTCAACTGTGTAATTTGTGTTGAAGAGAGAGGATAGAGAACCGATGATATGATTCAAACACATTCCGCGTTTCACAGAAAACTTTTCTCAAACAGCGATAAGACGACGAACCGGAAAATCTATTTCCGGTTCTTCTTCAACTTTCGCTTCTAACCATCCCATTTCCGTCACTCTGGAGTTTCTTCCGGTTCTATACATCTTAAAGCGAATGGGATTTTCACACTCTAGTATGATCTTTTAAAGAGTGATTTAAATAGACAAGGATATTCTCGAAACTAATAAGTTCACTGTCATGACTCATTAGAGCAACAATTTTTCTTTTTCAGCACTGTAATGAAAGCATTAAATGTTGACTTAATGGATATATTAAATACATTGCTTACGGCAGCAGTACACAAACTGAGAGGCGCGTCCCCCTCGGGGCGTTATAATGCTATGAGGGGCACGAGCTTGCTGAAAAGTTGAAAATAAATTATTCTTTATTAAAAAAATTGTACTGGAAGGTTGAAAATTAAAATATATTATGACAAAATAAAAAATTAAATGCACATCTACACTGATATAATATACTTATCAATATATACAGGAATTGGACACAACATTATTGATTATTTATCAATAATACATTAAGTTCAAATTTTATAATTACCAGTGTTGGAAATAAAAATAGCATACGACAGCGTTCCTCAAACTGTGGGACTTTCCCCTCCTAGCGGGTGTGATAACTCTACTAGGGGGAACGTGCATATTAAAAAGTCAAAAACAAAAGATTTTTAATAAAAATTATTAATTTACTGTTAGTAACAAACAAAATGCATTCTGACATAATAAAAAATAAAATACACATTTACACTAATACAATAGTCTTATAAATGTATCAGTCTGTAAAATGTATTTTATAATTGATTTAACTATAAAAATTAAGAATAAGTTTGATAATTATCAGCTACCTTATGGGTTTGTATTAAAACTTATCTTGATAATTTGTACGGTTTATAATTAACCTTTTAATTGCAGAAAAAAAGTTATACGATTCACTCCCAATGCCACCGTTTTCCATGTACATGCTCATGTGTGATTTTTTTTTTTGGGGGGGGGAGGGGATAAATAAGCAAATTCTCTGAAATAAGTACATCCTTCGCAAACACTGTCAAAGTCATTTTATTGCATTCCAAAGCCTTTGGAATAACTTTATGGATAGTAGTGCATAGAAAAGATCGTACTTCAGAAAGACGCATATATACGTCGAGAAAATTTAAGCTTTGGCATAGCGAGACGTTTATATACGCCGGTGGCACTTAGGAGGCTAAAGTCGTGTTGTAGCTTTAGTGTAAAACTATAGTATTATTGAATTCAATACATTGTTATTGTATGGAGGCGTGGGGGCGCAATGAAACTTTTGATTGAATATTGGTTCGCGAATATTGAAAGTTTGAGAAGCACTGGCATACCACAAAAATTTAGTTTTTAGTAGTGGGGAAATATCATCATCTGCCATGCATACAACTCAAAGAGGGATTTATAATTCAATCGCCGCTTGACCTGAAATCTGTGAAGGTTTCTTCTTGGGTAGCTGAGCCATTCAGTATCAAGGTATCTAGGCACTTGGTAACTTTGGTACCAGACGCGGCTCTAGGGACGGACAAACCGGACAATTGCCCAGAGTGGCAAATTCTAAGGGTGGCATTTAGATTCAATTTGATATATATATATACATATATATAAAGGGTGTTTTTTTAGAGGTATAGAACTTTAAATTGCAATAAAACAACGATGTATTATTCGATTGACATGAATTCTTTTTTATTCGAAAGACAATCTTGCGGCATTACATTTTAAATATGATTTCTGGCATAGCACTGCCACGGCTGGCTCGGATGTAGTCCAATCTGGACGTCCAATTTTCGATGAATTTTTCCAACATTTGTGGGCGTATATCGGCAATAACACGGCAAATGTTGTCTTCCAAATGGTCAAGCGTTTGTGGCTTATCCGCATAGACCAATTACTTTACATAGCCCCACAGAAAATAGTCTAGAGGTGTTAAATCACAAGATCTTGAAGGTCAATTCACAGGTCCAAAACGTGAAATTAGGCAGTCATCAAACGTGTCTTTCAATAAATCGATTGTGGCACGAGCTGTGTGACATGTTGCGCCGTCTTGTTGGAACCACAGCTCCTAGACATCATGATTGTTCAATTCAGGAATGAAAAAGTTAGTAATCATGGCTCTATACCGATCACCATTGACTGTAACGTTGTAGCTTTCATCGTTTTTGAAGAAGTACGGACCAATGATTCCACCAGCCCATAAAGCGCACCAAACAGTCAGTTTTTCTGGATGTAACGGTGTTTCGACATACACTTGTGGATTAGCTTCACTCCAAATGCGGCAGTTTTGTTTGTTGACGTAGCCATTCAACCAGAAGTGCGCTTCATCGCTAAACAAAATTCGCTTATGAAAATCGGGAACAACGGCAATCTTGTTTTGGGAACATTCGACGAATCTAAGCCTTGCTTGATCATATTTAAAATGTAATGCCACAAGATTATCTTTCGAATAATATCGAATAATTCGAGTATCTTCTTTGATACATTTTCTGAAACACTACTTGAGCACAAAAATTTGGTATTTCATTTATTGTATCTTCCTTCCTTATTTTGTACACTGTAAGCTTAATGTCAGTTTTTCTTTATTGAGAAACTTAAGAGTTAGAAACGTGAGTACATGTTTAATCGGGAAATTTGATGCGCTTACTGATGGGGGGCCGCCTTTCCATAAGGATTACAACAGTAATTTGTAAATCGGCCCTGTTGTTGTTTACAAGAAGAGGAATTTCTGGGAGTGCCTCTCACCCCACCGAAAAGGGTGAAGCATTTCCCACGCCTGGAAGAAGGCAATGTACCCATAAATACATCATGGTATGGGATGTTTTGGGAATTTCCGCGTTTTGGGGAGTCATGGACCGCGAGAAGATATCACTCCGCTGACTCCAGACCAATCAGAAAAGCTGATTGTCTTTCGAAAACGAATCCTCTCAAGAATACAGAAGTAAACCGCCGCGAAATATAAGCGCTTGCACGACGAATTTAGTCACTCTCTGACACAAATTTTATCACCGATTTTGGTCTGACGACCCTTTGACAAAATGCCGCGGTTGGAGACTCGCGAGATGGCCACTCCATATTTACTCTCTCTCTCAGATCCTAATTCAGTTAAGTTATCATGTATATCCTTAGTATTTAATATAATTTCAATGTTATTGTAAATAAATTAAGTGTTAATTTAAAGAACGGCTTTTTAATTTAGTGTCCTGTTTTATTTGTCTTTAAAGATCTAATGTTTAAACTTAAGCTATAGTGTGACGCCAAATGATAAATTAGAACCTGGGTATTATAAAATGAATAATAAGATTAAATTAACTTAAGTTAACCGGGCGTCGCATTATAATGGTACCGTGACAGGATTTTAATTTTTTTTTTCTTTCTTTGCACCATCATCTGGTGCCAGTTGACCAGAATCTTAAAATTTTTTGGTCGTTAGAAAAATTTTTTTTTTACATCCTTTGAGTTAGAAATTTTTTTTTACAATTTTTTTTTGTAAACGTTTCTTGATGGATCATCAGGACAAATTTTCATCTCGTGTGCTACTGTGTATTTTATGTATTGCTTGAATTTGATACTGTGAATTTTTTTTTTTCTTGCAGTTTTATCATAGAGTCTGGGGTGCAACGATGACGCAGGTACTTGTGCTCTTTAATTTTTTTTCTCTTTCAATATTGATGTGAAT
This sequence comes from Trichonephila clavipes, assembly GCA_019973935.1. NCBI lineage: Eukaryota > Metazoa > Arthropoda > Arachnida > Araneae > Nephilidae > Trichonephila > Trichonephila clavipes. The sequence goes on from BMAU01010910.1 coordinate 486,870, forward strand.
TTTTTTCTCTATGCATGTATTTACGCGAGAGCCGATTAGTTAAAAGTTTCATTTAAATTTAAGAGTTCATGAATTTCTGTTGCCTTGCACGAGTGCTTGAATTTTGTTTCAATTTAACGGTTTTCGTTGTGAATTAGATTCGCTAGAAATTTTGGTCTTAACTAATAATTAACAAACATGCCACGTACACGACAATCAGACCCCCTTTTGACGCAAACGGCGTTCGAGAAATTTAATCTAATTGATCTAATTCCAATGTACGACGGAGGTGAATCGTTAGGAATTCGCAGGTTCTTGGGAAAAATAAACGATGTTGCGAATTTAGGCAAGTGGTCAAACGATGAGAAAGTAACAATTCTTAAATTAAAATTAACGGGAATAGCTGAAAAATTTTTCTATCCGACCCAACACATAGTCAATTGACAGAATATAACGATATCGCAAGAATTCTTATTGGAAGATTCGAAAAAGCTGTACCTTTATCAACGCGTCTCCAATTATTTTCATCGTGTATCCAGGGTCCTTCGGAGAGCGTACAGGAATTTGCAGCACGCATCAATAAACTGGGAACACAGATTTTCCAGTCAGGAAATTCGGCTCAAAATACCGCGGTGAGAAATGCGAATGACCAATTGTTACAATCTCGGTTTATAAGTGGTTTAAGAAATGAAATACGCCGGTTTGTTCTTTCCCGCGATCCTTTGAATTTAGAGGAATCAATCAATGCGGCTTTGATAGAAGAGCAGAACATGAAATTAAATCAAATAGCTAGCGAAGAGAGATCAGGCTTGTCGTCCGCACAAACGGAAAATCCAGTTCTTTCAGCATTAGCGGATAGATTACAAGAAATAAATTTAAGGGTCGGCCGTCTACAAGAGGCAAGTGCAGTTACAGCTCGTAAATCAGGTGGGAACGATTTTAACAGAAGAGAGAACGTTTTCAAGTGCTTCTATTGTGGTATTCAAGGACACAGACAGGCGGAATGTAGGAAGAGACAGAGGGACGAACGCGCTGCCCGTTACCAGCCCCCCGGAGAAATGCCGCAAGCGAGTATTCTTCTTCAAGTAGCCCCAGGCCAGGAGGGGAGGCATGTGCATTTCAGGGAATCTACTCTCCGCGACAATTACGCAGCCCCCAGGCATTCAGTGAGAGCGACACACACAAATTCTGAGAATAGGGGTTTTCAACGTTTTCGCACAAATCAGAATTTAAACTCCCGTGGAGAAAGCCGTATTTAGATTTTTTCATTCGGTAGAGGAGCGGTTTTCTCCGATTCAATCTCGAGATAAAATATTCGATCTACCAATAATAAATGCAAACGTTAAACATCACAAGTTTAGAATTTTAATTGACACAGGTGCATCCGTATCTTTAATGTCCAATTCTTTTTCACTAAAATAAAAAATGATAACTTTAGGGAATTTAATGTTTCAATTCAGATTAAAGCTGTAAGTGGAGACACGGTAGAAATTATCGGTTGCTATGAAATACAATTGTCATTGGGGGAATTTCAATTTCGACATATTTTTTTTATAACGAAACAAGAGATTAACGATAATTATTGCGCTATTTTGGGATACGATTTTTTGAAAGTATGGGATGCAGTTTTAGATATAGGAAAAAACCGTTTATTAATTCATAATTTTTCAATTCCGCTTATTCATTATTCACTCCCCACGCGAGTGGTACAGAGTAACTTTATAAATGGATTTTTAAAACACAAAACGTGTGTGGGTCCCCATTCGGTCACAAATGTTCGCATACATGTTGAAACATTACCTAATTCGACGTCACTGGCCACTATTCGAGTTCAGCAAAGCTACGAAATAAAAACATTCATTTAACCAATTCGCAAATTAAAATTGATCCACAGACAAAAGACACCATCTTAGAAATTAGAAACGATTCAGATAACATAATCATCCTTAACAAAAGTATGAAAATAATTACAGTCAATAATTACGAAGACTTTTCTTCTGAGTTTCGGTTTCTCAAGATATTTTACCCCCACTCACGGAGAAAGATTTCAATCTTTCAGGTTTGGACAATAAAATCAAAAACAGATTATTTCAACTTTTAATTTCGCACAAAAGTGCTTTCGCTCGTTCTACGGTAGAATTATCCGCAGCCGTTACGGAGCACCACAGAATCAGTTTACAACATGATTATCCCATTAAATGTCCAATTTATAAGATTCCATTTAGTTTAAGAAACGAATTTCGACGTCAAATAGCAGATTTAGAAAAGGCGGGAATTATTTCGAAATCAATTCTCAGTATAATACTCCGGCCTTGTTTGTCAAACAGAAAGAAAAATGGCGCCTAGTTTTAGATTTTCGGAAACTCAACGAAATAACTGTGACTCAGGATTTTTAATTCCAACATTGGACGACATCTTACATGAAATTTCAGGTTCAAACTATTTTTCGGCGTTAGACATGAAGTCAGCATTCAATCAAATTCCACTACACTTTGCGGACAGGCATAAGACGGCATTCTCTACTCCCGACGGTGATAAATATCAATTTAACAGATTATGTTTCGGTTTAAAAAACTCGCCTAAAGCTTTTCAATCAATCGCACAGGAGGTCCTAGGAGATTTATTACACCACGGAGCATTGGTTTATATAGATGACATTATTCTATTCACTAAAACTACAGATGAACATTTTGAACTACTGGGTAAGGTTTTTGAACGCTTTGAAAGAATTCACTTAAAATTTAATCCGAGTAAATGTCAGTTTTTAACGAAAAGTTGTAAATTTTTAGGGTTTGTGGTAACGCCGGAAGGCATTCTTATAGATAAAGATAAGTCCGTATCAATTAATGAGTTTCCAGTTCCAAAGGATCAAAAACAAATTAAATCTTTTTTAGGGTGCTGTAATTTTTACAGGAGATATATCAAGAATTTCGCGAAACGTGCACTTCCCTTAACGAATCTATTGAGAAAAGACACTCCATTTGAGTGGACATCCGAAACGCAGGAGGCATTTGATGATATTAAGAAAGCCATATTGAATCCACCGGTCTTGGCACTACCTGATCAAAACGCGGAGTTACAAATAACAACGGACGCTTCTTCTCGCGGCATAGGGGCAGTTTTAGAACAAAGATATCCTAACTCTGAAGTCAAACCTTTATATTTTTTTTCTAAGAAATTAAATCCATCACAATCGAAATATAACGCAACGGTTTTAGAATTTTTCGCGATATATACAGCATTAAATTTTTTTAGACCTTTCTTGTTAGGCAGAAAATTTAAAGTTTTTACCGATCATAAGCCTCTCGCGGGATTTCTTTCTAATAAAAATCCCTCTTCCAAAATTTTACGTTGGAAATTGGCTCTGGAAGAATTTAATTACGACATACACTACATCAGGGGATCCTTAAATTCAGTCGCAGATCATCTTTCTCGTTATATTAACAACATCACAATAGCTTTACCGGTGTCTAAAGATCTTATTAATATGCAACGCGAAGATTCTGTTTTAAGCACTATCATACAAAAAATTGATCGAAATGATGTTAGCCCACAAATCAGCAACTATTTTATTAATGTGGAAGGTTTGTTATGTCATTTGTCCAAGCGCCCCTCGAGATCACCCAGGTCTAACACCACTAGAAAGCAGGTTTGCATTCCACATTGTCTAAAAGCTAAAATTCTCGAATCAGTTCATTCAGAATATGGAGGACATCTTAAATTTTTTAAAACTTATCATCGACTCAGTGAGAGCTTCTTTTGGCACAATATGTATAAAGATACTAAAAATTTTGTTCGTTCTTGTACAATATGCTTATCTCGAAAAAAACGCCTTTAAAATCCCGCCTGCACCCCATCAACTTGTTGAACAAAGTACTGAACCAGGAGAAACGTGTCATATGGATATTTTCGGTCCTTTAAAAACCACGCTTAAAGGTAATAGCTATGTTTTATCTATCATAGATACATTCACAAAATATATTCACATCGTTCCACTTCCGGATACTAGGTCCAGTACGATTTCAAAAGCTTTCTTTGATAATTACATTGTACACAGGGGTTGCCCACATAAATTAGTCGTAGATAACGCTACATATTTTAAGAGTTCGAATTTGTTGAATTTTGCAGAGTCATGGGTATTCAAAAAGGCACATATCAAGTTATTCCGCTCACGTCAACGGTAGGGTAGAGAAACCCAATCAATCGCTAGCCAATATCCTCGCATCAATTTCACAAAACACAAACGATTGGGATGAGAAACTCCCGCACACCATGTTAGCATTAAATTCAGCGATCCATGAAGCTACATACACATCTCCCTTTTTCCTAGAGCATGGCAGAGATATTCGATTATCCTACACTTACGAAAAGAATTCCGATACACCACAAAATAAGTATGAGTATGTCGAGAAACTTTTACCGTCTTTGGAGCATACTTTCAATAAAGTTTTAAATAATCTAAAGGATCAGGAGGCATCACATGTTGAATTGAGTTCGAGAGCGACAAAACAACATCATTACGATTACAAAATCGGGTCCTTGTGTTTTATAAAGACGCCTAACATTAAATCTAATTTATCTCCAAAACTCAGACCTAAGTTCGAAGGTCCTTACAGAGTGATAGAGCGTTTTTCTAATGTCAATTACAGGGTACAACATGTAGAACAATTGAGGAAAAGATTTAACACGCATGTCAATCGGATGATTCCATTTATTAAGAGATTTTCATATTTGCATTTGAAAAATTTGGATGATTTACAACCAGACGAGACGGAGGTTAAGGGTATTGTTCCAAGTCCACGGTATAATTTAAGGGCTCGTGCAGGTAATTCGGCTCGTTAATACAATTCCGCGCTAAAATATTTGAGGGAGACTTAATTTTTTTTTTTACAATTTTACGCTTCGTCATTTCGAGAGCACGCATTGAATGATACCTGTCTCATAGTTGCACCTTGTTTCATGCTATGTTTTATGTTTTTCAAATTTTGTACTCATTTATTTAATGATTTCCTGTTATTTAATGAATTCCAGTTAAATTTTTTTTATGCAGTTTGTTTTATGTCTTGATTTTATGCTTAAATGACATAGTGCTGTTTGTGGTTAATATCAATTTTAACTCTAGATAAAATATTTTCATGCTGTGTGTTTTGTGCGATATATTAAATAAATTTTGTGTAATGCAAGTGTTATTCAATGATAATCATGTACGTACGTCAATTTTTAATTTTAATTTTAAGCTTTAATTTATGTTTGTGACAAAGGTCAAATTTTGGGGTCTCTGGACACCTGTCATGAAATTTGAATGTTGTTACGATACATACATATTTTAAATTTTTTCCCTATTACATAATTTGTTTTGTGATTATTATCTAGAATTTCAATAATTTTTTCATATAAAAGGTTTCCTTTATTGAATTGTTTAGTTTATGCTGAATTGATTGTTTATAACTGTACTTTCTGGTTAAATTTTTATTTTTGCATAGAAGATTAATTTTTGGTAGCAGCATTTTGTTAGAATCAATTTTATTGCTAAATTGTGTTGGTGTATTAATTTTAAGTGGTTGTGTATTACTAAATGATGATAACATTGGAATTTATGCTTGTTAAGATATGGATAGAGATGGTTGTTTGAATATTTTCTATAAGATATTGGGTTGAAACTTTAATATTTTTTTTCCCGCGCATGTTGTTTGTTTTTATGTGAGATGATTGCTAACTTTGACTTAAAACTTGCGGCTATTTCTGTTAAGTGTTTTAATGCTCATCTAAATTCTGCGTTGTTTGTTTTGCTATAGATTTGGAATTTTTTTGTGGTTATTCAGGGTTTAGATTAAAATTATGGTTGTTAAATTAGTGTGCAGTCAATCATTGTGTCTCGCTTGTGTGCTAAACTGTACTAGGAATTGAAGGTTTTTTGTTTGTCGAGATAGTATTTCTGTTGGTTTAGATTAATTGTGGTTGTTAAATGAATTTGCAGTCAATAAGTGCGTCTCGGTTGAGTGCTAAACTACTAAGAATTTTGATGTTTTGGTCGGTCGATATTGTATTTTTTTTTTCTCGTTGGGGCTAGGCTTACATGTGTTGATTTATGTCAGTGCAGGTAGATTATTTCACTGAGTGTTGACGTTGATTCAATTTTTTGTTCTGGATTTTCGTACGTAGTTCTGCTTGTTATTTGGTAAAAGTTTTTTTTTTGTTGTTGGTCAGCTAATGGTGTGAAATTGTTTCGTCCATTCGTTTCGAAAACGTGGGGAGAGCTTTTTTCCGCAACCTTTTCGTCCGGTATCCCCCCGCACGCCATCCGGTATAGGAAAAAACACTGTTTGTTGATTGGAATTTCTGTTTATTGGTTACTCCTTGTCGCAGGGACTCCTCCCCGCGGGCAGCATAATTCAGGGGTGAAATTTTTGGATGTCGGATTCTTGCCGCCTTAGGAGGGGTCTTCCCCTCGTTCCCCCCACTGCTGTCGCGACAGAGATTCAGCAAATTTTTTCCGATGGGTTTTCGTTCCCCACCCCTTGTTTCCTGTTTTTACGTTACGGTGCTGTTGCTATGAGACTCGAAACTCATAAATTTTTTTGGTTTGAAACTGTTGGAAGAGGATTAGGCGTTGTTGCTATGAGAATTTGAAACTGTTGGAAGAGGATTAGGCGTTGTTGCTAAGAGAATTTGGAAATGTTGGAATAGGATTGGGTGTGAATTTTTTTTTTTTTTTTTTGTTGTTGTTTCACTACTTGTAAGGAGTTAGATAAGTTTGGGTTATAGGGATTTCGTAGAATATTTGAGAAAGTTATTTGAAGGAGATAGATAAAGTTTGCACTGATGAATTTGTTGAATGGTTGGGAAGTTTTTTTTTTTATGGAGATAGTTAAGTTTGTGTTCAAAGTGTACGTTTATTCGATAGTTGTTTTTATGGAAATGGATAATTGAATTGAAAAGAAAGTCACATGGTTTATTTAATAAAACTGTTTGATGTACTGAAGGATATTTTGATTTAAGGATTTTGGGCAAAGGAAATTGAGTTGATATAATTATGCGGTATATTTGAGAAAGTTGTTTTGATGTGAGAAGGTAATTTGAGTTCCGGATTTTGTACGATTTCGAGTAATTAAGTTGATGAACATAGATAAGTTGAATTAATGATTGTGTGGTATATTTAGGAAGGTTTTGAGATGCATTTAGGAAAGTTGAGGATTATGCGAGATTTTTGTAAATAAGTTGATGAGCAAAGACTGGTTTTGGTTATTGGTATTGCGGAGAAGTCGATTAATTATTTGAAAGTTGAAGATAAGTCTAGTTAAGTGTTATTGAGTATGTGAGATTTTGTGTAAATAAATTGATGAGCATAGATGGTTTTAGTTCATGGTATTGTGGAGAAGTCGATTAATTATTCGGATGTTGCAGATAAGTCTAGTTAGTGTTATTGGGTATGTGAGATTTTGTGTACATAAGCTGAGGAGCATAGATGGTTTTAGTTAATGGTATTGTGGAGCGGTCAATTGATTATTCGGTAGTTGCAGATGAGTTTAGTTAGTGTTGTTGAGGCATAAGATGTGAACGATCTGAGGTAAAGGCAATTTTGGATTATCGAGGAATCATTTTAAGGTTACTGAGAATTTTAGGTTGTTGTTATAGAATTGTACTTGAGTTATTAATTAAAGGATTTTCGATGAATTGAGTTAGCGGTATTGTTGTAAATCGAGGATCTTGTGTGTTTTTTTTTTCGTGTTTGTATATTTGTTGCGCGTATAGTGAAACAATTTTAGTTTTTTTATATTATTTGGACTTGTGGATACATTGTATTACGAGGATTGTTAAAAAGTTATGTTGATTAGTTAAGCGATATTTTTATATTGGAAACTGTTTAATTCTGTGTAACACTTGCAATAATTTTCTTTTAGTTAAATTGCTTTACTCTGTATGTATCGCCTCATATGACTTGGGTTGCATATCAATTTTATGTTTTATTTTATTTTCTGAAATTTTCAACTGCACTTGTGATTTCTGGAATTCATTTCTCAAATGGAAATTCAAATGTATTGAATGTGGAAGAAATTTTTTTTTTTTAAAGTTTTTTTTTAAACAATATTAATCGATACAGTTTTTTTTTTACAATCGGATTTGCTATTTTTTATTAGTTATAATTCTGCACTCTGTTTCTTGTGTTGGCGGTTGCCGGCGATCGTCATATCGCAGGAAATGGGATGTTATGTTTTGTTTGTTTTGCTTTTGTACACTTTGGGGGTGCATACTGATCACATGCACACTCATAGTTTGCAATTCTAAATTTAATTACAGTATTTTTTTTAACCTTCATTTGTAACCAATGCTAGTGGTGAATTTTTTTTTAATTCCTTAGGCTACTCAGCATTCTTGCAGGTTATAAATTTTTTTTTATCATTTATACGATTAGTTAATTTATAAAATTTTAATTTGCAAATCTGAATTAATTCCGTTAAATTTTTTTTTTAAACTTTTATTTGTAACCAATGCTTGTAGTGAATTTTTTTAATTTCTTAGGCTACCAAGCATTCTATGAAGTTACAAATTTTTTTTTCTCCACTTATGCACACTCATCATTTCAATCTCTAATTTTTTTTTACTTTTACTTAATTATTTTCATTAAATATTATCAATGCTCTTAGTGAACCATTGAAATTTTTACGCTTGAGTATGTAAAGAGTTCTGCTAGTTTTTTTTTTTTTTTTTTTGATGGTCTGGGACTTTCACTTCACATTGGTCGTGTCAAGATTTCGATGTTAAACGATTATGAAGTGTCTATTTCTGGGCGCCACGCTTGAATTGTATGTAAATGTTTTCACTGGCGTTTATTTCTTATCAATGTATTTTTGTTCAACACTCCTAAGTGTTGTTTTATTAGTTGCGCAGTTGTTAGATACGCCAATTTTGTATTCTTACGTGTTATTTGTCTTAATATTTTTTATTATTTAGTGGCACACGATTCTTTGTGATTGTTTAATTATTTCTATTTGTCAGTCTGTGTCTGATGTTTTGTGAATTGTTTGGGTGATCCATTCAGTAAATTTTTTTTTTTTTCTCCTCTTCGTACATTAACGTCATTATAGTTGTTGATAGTTAATTTGGTTTTCCCTCACGGAATAGGTTAGGAACTTCAGAAATTGATTGTATTTTTTAACATTCTTATTTTCATTTTATGAGCGGTGAGAGGAGTTGGAAATTGGTGCTTGGAGTCTGCAAGGGTGGTCACAAAGGGCCAAGTTTAATTTTTTTCTCATAACTGTTGTTTCATTACTAATATGGTTTCCCTGGGAGACAAAGTTTCTGTTATTTTTTTTGCAGTTTAGCAGATTTCTTTAGCAATATCTGAGCGACGATGGAGCTGCCAACATCATGGATGAACATGGACAGAACCCCTCATAAGACGTGGACAGCTGATCGTGAACCCGGAGTCTGTGAATTTTTGTTCTTGACATAGACATTTGCCGACGCTAGGCCAATTCTGTATTTCGTTTGCTTACTGAAATTTTTTTTATTATTATTCATTTTGGTTTTGTTAATCTGAGAGAGGGGAGGAGTGATGGAGGGCCGCCTTTCCATAAGGATTACAACAGTAATGTGTATATCGGCCCTGTTGTTGTTTACAAGCAGAGGAATTTCTGGGAGTGCCTCTCACCCCACCGAAAAGGGTGACGCATTTCCCACGCCTGGAAGAAGGCAATGTACTCATAAATACATCATGGTATGGGATGTTTTTGGGAATTTCCCGCGTTTTGGAGGAGTCATGGACCGCGAGAAGATATCACTCCGCTGACTCCAGACCAATCAGAAAAGCTGATTGTCTTTCGAAAAAGAATCCTCTCCAGAATACAGAAGTAAACCGCCGCGAAATATAAGCGCTTGCACGACGAATTTAGTCACTCTCTGACACAAATTTTATCACCGATTTTGGTCTGACGACCCTTTGACAAAATGCCGCGGTTGGAGACTCGCGAGATGGCCTCTCCATGTTTACTCTCTCTCTCAGATCCTAATTCAGTTAAGTTATCATGTATATTCTTAGTATTTAATATAATTTCAATGTTATTGTAAATAAATTAAGTGTTAATTTGAAGAACGGCTTTTTAATTTAGTGTCCTGTTTTATTTGTCTTTAAAGATCTAATGTTTAAACTTAAGCTATAGTGTGACGCCAAATGATAAATTAGAACCTGGGTATTATAAAATGAATAATAAGATTAAATTAACTTAAGTTAACCGGGCGTCGCATTAGTACACATCTTTCTCTAGTACCTTTTCCCCCATACCGGAATAGGGAGAGCACGGACATTCCTTTCATCCATACGTCGTCTGGTGTCAACTATCCAAAAGAGGTTAGTGGCAATAAGAGTTTTTGTAGATAGAGAGTTACAGGAAGTGCTTCATTTTTGTCTCGAATGTAGTCAATAAAAGTTAAAATAAATTTTTGTGATCCCCACCATCAGTAGATTCTTTTTAGAAAAAATTGGCATGCTGAAATGGGCGATTCCTTTTTTTTACATTTTACTCGTTTGAATTAATAACAAGTAATTATGTCCTTAATTTTGTATTATTTTGTATATATACACTGCTGGCCACCGTAAATGCAACACCCTGAAGGAAGCATGCAAATAACATGAAATTTACAACATTCATTAGCGGAGGTGAGATATGCAAATTATTAGAATTTCAGCGCAGAAACACATCACGCGCGCCTGTGGCGCCACCTCAAAGCGCTATTTAAGGCTTGGAGATTTCGACGATTTCAAGTTTGGAATTTGTGTTTTTCTTGTAATTTTTTCAAAAAACGATCAGTTATGTCTCGTAGAAAACAACGATCAGCTTTTGATCAAGTATCCGAGTTCGACAGAGGAAGGATAGTGGCCTAGCAAGATTGGGGATTATCTTTCAGGAAAATCTGTAGTCGTGTTGGACGAAACCAAACAACTATAATGCGGATATGTGACTGTTGGATGCAGGAGGGTACGACGGACCGACGGGGTCGATCGCATCTACCTCAGTGCACCACTTCACGGGAGAAAAGGCAAATTGTGCACATGGCAGTGATGGATCGCTCAGTCACATCACGAACCATAGCACAACACATTGAGTCTGTAACGCGTCATTCAGTGTCTGCGCGTACCATTCGACGCCATTTACAGCAGAGTGGTCTGTCCGCAAGACGTCCATTGCTTGGTCTACCCATGACGCAGAACAACAGACGTCTCCTCCGCCAATAGTGCGATGAAAGAAGGATGTGGACGGCAGAATGGAATAAAGTTGTCTTTACTGACGAGTCACGTATCTGTCTGAAATACCACGATGGTCGGATTCGAATCTGGAGACAACGTGGATAGAGGATGCTGAACATCTGTGTTATGCACCGTCACACTGGTCCTGCCCCGGGTATTATGGTATGGAGCGGTATTGGATATCCCTCTCGCACTTCTCTAGTACGCATCTCTGGTGCTGAAAACAGCCATCGCTACATCTCCGAGGTGTTGAAGCCAGTTGTCCTTCCTTACTTTCAGGGCTTGACCACAGCCATATTTCAACAGGATAATGCGCGACCACATTTGGCACGCATTTTCCAAACGTTCTTCGTCAATCACCAGATTGAATTTCTTCCCTGCCCGGCTCGCTCTCTGGATCTTTCACCGTTAGAAAACATGTGGTCTACGGTTGCTCAACGATTGTCCCAGATTACACTTGATGATGCCACACCAGATCAACTTTGACAACGTATGGAAGTTGCTTGGTCTGCTGTACCCCAAGTACACATCCAAAGTCTCTTTGAATCATTGCCGTGGAGTGTGGCAGCGGTGATCTCCAACAAAGGCGGCTACTCTAAATACTGTTTCTGGCAGGAACCACACTTCACAGAAATCTATAAATTTAAGCATTTGATTTTTGGTCAATATGTTATCGACAAAATAAATTTTGTTGTGCTATCTCTTGTCTTTCTTGGTGTTGCATTTACGGTGGGCAGCAGTGTATATATATATATATATATATATATATATATATATAATATTGTAATGCTACCTGTTCGTTTGCAAGAATTATTCGTTTTATATGTGTGTATCTATGTGAAAATTTTTTTAATTATATTCGTTTGCTTTTGAAAGAGGGGTGGGATTTTCCATTTTTGCCTGCTAGAGCTGGCCCTGTTGGTACCTTCTTTAATTAAAAGTTATTTCACATTTTTTTTCCGATTTGAAAATTAGAAAGGAAAAGTTGCATAATACTTATCCTATTAATTAAAAAAATAACTTACTTAAAATGTATATTACTTAAAAGTAACGTTTACAAAATTTAGTACTTATTTTTATAATTTGTACGGTTTATAAGTAAGGTCATTTTATAGCTTTAGAGTCAAAGTACATTATTATTGCTTTCAATACATCTTTATTGTATAGGGGAGCGATGAAAATTATGATTTATTATTTGATCACAAACATTGAAAGTTTGAGAGGCACCGGATTAAGGAGAAAGATTTTGTAATGAAATTTTGTTAAAAAGTCTGATTTCTTTAATACGTAGTTTAGAAGTATGGTATCCCTTTAAATTCTGATTAAATATAATTAATCTGAGAAATATATCAACAAATAAAAAAAATATTTACAAATCTATAAAGAAGTAGTATAACTTGCACTAACTCTTACAACTATTTTGTTATTCCAAGTGACATTTTACTTAAATAGAATAATACATTTTATAAATAATAAAACACTTATATTTATCTCTGAGCGATCACTTCACAAGATAAAGTTACTAACAATTCCTCGTTTTCTATTATATCTCTTAAATAATTCGCATGGAATATAATTGTTCTTGTTTTTAGATATTTAATATGATTTATCATATTACTTTCGTTATAATTCTAACAATATTCTCGTTTTCGATTACATCATTTAGATAATTCTCATGAAGTTTTATTTTTATTGTTTTTAGATATTTTAATAAGGTTTATCACATATTACTTTCACTAAAACGTTAAAAAAGTGATTCATACAATTCAATTAAAATCACACAAAAAACATTGTAATTATTGTAACCGTAATAATTTAAAGAGGTTACTTTATATGTGGGTATAATTCGATAAAGAATTTAATATTTTCAGAATATTTTGGTTTCGCAAAACTTTTTTTATTATGTTTATATTGCTATGTTAGGAATTTTCATGCTTGTTTTACATTTTAATTTGACATAATTTATAAAATTTATAACTATTCTTTATTTTATTACTTAAAATAAAGAATCTTAACCAAACAACCAAATTTATAAGAGAATGCTATTACCGTATTAAATTTAAGTGAATTAAGTACTTAAACTATTATCTTAAAAACTTTCTTACACTTCAATTACGATTTTCAAGCTAATGCTTGATTAGATAAAAATATATAAACTCTCCATATCCAGAAAAAAGAAAACTACGATTTGTACTTTCTGAGAACAGCTATATTTGTTTTTGTTGATTTTGAAAAAGAAATTATATATTTTGTTAAAAACTGTCCACAATTTTATTCAAAGTAGCATCGTTGAGGCGTCATTTAACCTGTTTAGGAATTTATTTTCAAAAAACTCCATTATTGATAGATATACGGTTAAATGAAGAACGGCTGTATGCTATTTCGTTTCAATGCTATCTCTTTTAAATTTTCGTAATAATGTTTATCAATACAATGATAAGTGCTTCTTAAGCCCATTACATTTTACATTACGTAAGAAAAACATTTTTGTTTCATGAGAGTTGGAAATCAAAGGAAGGTTTGAGATAATTTTTTATATAAATAGCATCATTAGAGAGAGAGAAAGAGCATTCATAACAAACTAGGGTTATGAACAATAAATAAAAGATCAGCAATGCGCATCAAACTTGTAATGATTCTTCAAGATCATCTTATTGCTTTCAATCAATTTAATGATTTTTTATCGTTTCTTTTAAAACTAAATTCTCTTAAAGAAAGTCGATTGATGTTTTCACTATACTTATCTCCAACATTTATAAATTAAGTTAGTTAAATGAGTTACACTTATACTATACTTAAATACCATTGAAGTGCTCAAAATTTTGCCTTTTTTTTGTTTTACTTTTAAAAATTATAGGACACTTTGCTGCATGCGTAGAGGCATTATTTGAGAGAATTCAGTAAATAGAATAGTTTTAATTCTTGAAGAGATTTTCAAGATTTTTAAAACAGTAAACAAATGGGAGATGTAACTATGATTTAAGTACGATTTCTTCAAAATCCGTTTTTTATATAATATGTATTACAAAAAACTAATTTTTCTATACAAATCATGTAATTTTCTGTATTATATTATTATATGTGCTGCAAATTTTACATTTTTTTTACAAAATTACAAAAAAATTAAATGATTAGTTACAAAATTTTAAAATAAAGTTTTGTTTAATTGAGTGTTAATTATGCCTATTTTTGCATTTATATAAATGCTCTCTCTCTCTCAGAGTAGTTCTTAAATTTTAAATCAAATAAATATATTACAAAATGAATCTTGAGGATTATTGTAAACTAAGTACACAGTTTAAAAAATAGACATTTTGTTTTTCCTAACTGCTTATTGTTAAGATTCGAATGCTCATGAATAGCTGTATATATTTATAAATGTTGGTTTCACTTTTAAATAAATAAATATTCATATGTATGAGTACAAAAACAAAATCTTTTTTTTATAAACTTTAACAACAAAATTCAGTTTAACTTAGACATCAAATTAACTTTTTAAATTCATCAAAGACATTTTCTTTGTGTACTTTTATAACTATAAAAATATGTGTAAAGAATTCTGTAATATCCTGTAATGATGATGTTTAAAATGAAGGAAAAATACTGAAACTTAAACATAAAATGTTGGTATTTTAAATGGAAGAAGGTTAAATCGTTGATACCACGTGTTGATAAAGTAGGGAAAGAGTAATTAAAATACTTCTGAATATAATTTAGAATTTTAAACTTGCAATTTAAAAACGGAGAAATGATGCAAAGAAATGCAATTAATTATGTTATGGCTTTATATTGTATTAAAATATATCTTTTTACAATCATAGACGAAAATATCTTTATTTGTAATTTTCTCAAAATGCATTTTTTGGTGATTCCGGTACACTTTTCTCAAAATCTTTTTACCTATAGTGCTGATATTTTGCATATTATAGGATCCACATATTTTCAACAAAGTGAATGAATTTTTTTTCAAATAAATCTTCAAAAACTTTTGATATAGCACAATTTCTGCGTAAAATTTAAACGAAACTTAAATCACTAAACTAAATTTTTCTAAATTTTTTAAACTTTTTTTATAAATTTATTTTTTTTAAATTTCATTCCATGGATTGTTATGTTTGCAAAAACTGTGTAAAATTGTATAGCTATATATGCAGGGTATTTTATGCAAAGTGTACCTAAAGGTAAGAACATACCTCGAACTTAAAAAAATAGTTATTGATTGTTTATTGCTCATGCGCAGATTTATTTCTAATTTAAAATGGATTTTTTTTACATTAACTGGTATATAAATGTTCAGATAATTGAATGTAGGAAGTTTACTTTTGTTGCTTTTAATTTAAGTAAGTGACAACCATTTAAATGTGGTGTAAAAAAAGTTCATTTTCCTTGTCGCAGACGTCCCAGCTACCTTATTATACAAATGAACCAACACATTACGCAAAAACATAGACAGTTCATTCATTTGCATAACTGGTACAAATAGTATGCCATATATAAATTATATTTTATAGAACACACACACACACATATATATATCAGTGCTTCTCAAACTTTTAAAATTTGCGACCCATTATTCAATCAAAATTATCTTCGCCCCTCCCCCTTCCTTCATTACAATAACAATGTACTTGTGAAGATCCCCTTGGATCTCACTTTGAGAACGAGAATAATTTGGAGTCAGATAAGAGCCAGTAGCCATTTTTATAAATAACTTTCTTTATTTGGTTATCTTTCCCAAATAGAATCAAATACTTTTAATAACAAATAAATCAAATTAGCTATATGAGGTTTAAAAGGGACTTTCCTTTAAATTAACTTAAATATTTAATGATCCAATTAATTAAAAATTAGAATGTCGATCACGCAGAGATTACCGCGATAAGAGATCCCAGAATTATATTCAATAATCCTATTGAACATTTAATTTTAATCTCACTCCTAATATAAAGCTTTAATGATACTTTAATCAATATTTACCACACTGCAGTTCAGCTCAGCGTTTTCTGAGATTTTATCCTCCCAGAAATCTTCAATAATAAATCTCCAACTTCACTATTATACCTTCCTGCTTCAATCTCTCTCTCCTACTGCTTTTTACTTTACTATTCCGTTTGACTTAAATACTTTATCTAATCTGCATAACAAGGAATCCTGTCCTCTCTTTGGAGCTGATTGGAAATAGGCAGGGAATTAAATTTCCCTAAAAAAGACGACTCAGAAGGTTAGTGATAAAGTTCCGTATAGGTTTGTCACATACTGAATTCAATAATACCGTACTTTGACGCTAGAATTACTATACGACTTTAACCTCTTGCCATCGGCATATAAAACCGTTACGCTGAGCCAAAGCGTGATTGTCCCGGACGTATAAATACGTCTTTCTAAATTACGATTTTTTTCTGGCACTGCTATCCATAAAATTGTTCCAAAGGCTTTGGAGTGTAATTTCAGAACACTCACAGTATTTGCGAAGGATTTACTTTTTTAAAGGATTTGCTTATTTATTCCCTTTCTTCCCGCCTCATACATCTCATACGCATGCACTGGGGAGCGAATCGCGTAACTTTTAATCGGCAGTTAAGGGATTACCATACAAATTATCAAAATAAGTGTTAATTCTTGAAAATATTTTATAAATGACGAGACCATGGGGTCACTGTTAATAAACTTGTTCTTAGCTTAGTATTGTTAAAGTAATTATAAAATGCATTGTGGAGTACTGATACCTTTATAAGTGTATTATCAGTGTAAATGCATATTTTATTTTTTTTAAATCAGAATGTATTTTTTAGTTTATTTTCAATAAATTAATAATTTTTCGAAATAATCTTTTGTTTTCAATTTTTCAATATGCCTGCGCCCCGTCGTAGAGTTATCACACACCCTGGGGGGGGGGTGCATCCCACAGTTTGAGGAACCCTGGAATATATAGTTAGGATCAATGTTCTCCATTTCGTATTCTGCGCAAATACAATAAGAATGCATGTAGCGAATTTAAAAAAAAGTATAGTAAACTCAAAACCTAGAGAATTAATAAGATGACATTGGAATCAAATTTTCTTATATCAACCGTCAGAAATAACATACCGTCTAAGTAAAAAAAACCAGGAATCTATATCCAAAAATAGCAGCATATTCTAGTGCCAACGCTGAGCTTGACATATTCAGAGTGCTCTTACGATTTGTAGCAAGGTTTCTTTCTGATTGCGTAAAGAAGTATCAACCTTTACCATCGTTCCACAAACAAGGAATCTTCTTTCAAATCCCTAGAGCCCTTGCAGCACCGCAAGTCAACGAAAAGAATATTTTTTTATACCTGATCTCGTACATTTACTGGACAAAATATTTTTCTCGTGATCTTAAGTCCTTCCTAAGACCTTTTTTTTCCTCCGACATAGTAGAAAAGATGAAAAAACGTATACAGAAAGTGTTTTGTATTGATTTTTTTTGAAAAAAAAATTCTTAAATGCAAGCTGTATTTGATTAAAATTATACCGAAATGTTAAGTTATTGAAAATTGCTATAGTTTAGAAAATAAAAATATATTCCTGATACTCTGAAATAATAATCAGAACATGTAATTCATAAATATTTCGTCACTTTTTTTCAGTCTCACTATGTAAACTTTTATAATGAATTAAATACTTTTATATTAAATTTCTGCAAAGTTAATTAATAAAAAATATCATTTCTTAATTTCGTAGATATTTTCCTCTAAATATTATTTGTATTATTTTTATTTATTACTATTCTTAGCTGAGAACTAGACTTTAGTTCTATTACCTTCTCTTTCCCCAAAAGAAATATGGAGAGGGAAAAGAAACCCTTTTTTCCCCAATAGGTCTGCATTTTAGAAACTTGTTCTTTGCAGAAACTGCATGTCTCCAAATGTGAGAGCCTTTTCATGGTAGCACCATCGTTATCAATTTTTGACGCTTGAATGAATTTTTTATTTCAAGTTCTCGTTTGTGAGGCTAAATATTGCCGTGATTTAATTTTTCAGAAAATATCAGAGCCAAAGTGATACTCAAGGGATCTTTTACATACCTGCCTACGATTTTCTCATGCAAAAAATACATCGCCTCTAACCGGGGTCGAATCCGCAACCTTAGGTGTACGAAGTGAGCACTAAAAGCCGTATCACACGTACATCTTTGGGGCAACTTTTTGGAGCAATTGTTCGTCCTATCTGAGGGTGAAGGGTTGCCGTAAGCAAAACGACATGCTCTGACGTCACCCTTCTCTATCTTCACATTGAAAAATTACTCGCCGATTTTTCAGCTTCGGCAAAAGTATTTATTTTCCTTGCTCGCGCATTTGTTGATGGGCGTAAGCAGAAATGGAGCACCATTCTGTTTAAAATATTGTACTCCGTTAAAACAATATACACCATTAAAATATTATACGCCATATTTGATGCGTTTGACAAAATTGAAGCCGCCATCTTCTTTATGACGTAGGGGACCAAGGAACCATATTGGCTGAAATTTCAAGCAACTTTTATTTGGAACACCTTTTTGAGCTCATTAACAAAAAGTTGTTCGAAAGCCATCCATATGTCAACAGAGTAAAAATTGCATTAGTTGGACGAAAATTTCCTCGGAATTTGTATGTGAGACGGCCTCAGGCTATCAGAACCGAAATAAACGAAACTGAAAATAAACTGATGAACACAGAACTGAAAACAGATAGAAAATAAACTAAAGTTTCTTCATTCAATTGCATTTAAAAAGAAAAAAGCCACGAAGCATTTAATTGTTTCTTCATCAAATTGTGTGATAAAAGTAAGTTTGAAATATAACAAATTCATCTACTATTTGCTTATAACTTACAATTACCTAAGCCGATGACTCTCTCTCCCCCTTTTAAGAGCATTGAAAAAGATATTTTAAATGCTATTTTAACCGATGGAGCAACTCCTTTGGCAGGTCAGCATAGCAATGTCTTACTTCAGTTGATGGCAGTTTTATAAGGTAGACAGTTTGGAGATAATGGGCAAAAAATCACCCAATGACTCCATCAGTCGAAATTACCGCATAGGAATCTACGTGTTAAAGGGCCAAGGAAATATTTTTTTTTTTTGCTCTTGCTTGTTTTCTTTTTTCATGTCTTGTTTGCGATAAGAAAAAGGTTCTAAGGGAAGTTAATGCGTAATTTTGGAGGTATTCAGTTGATTTGATATTTTTCCGAAATGTTAGAGAACGACTCATTCTCATAAAGAGAATAATTTTTTATAACAACTTGTTTTCCTCTGTTTTCTTTTAACGGTTTCATTTACACTTTTATATACTACTTTCATTCCGAATGAGTAATTTCAAAAGTTTACAGTTTCATCTGAAACTTCTTTTATGATTTCCTTAAGCATTTCTTTGAACAATTACAAGAAAAAGTCAGCATTTAGTGAAATACCCCAAGGAAAATATTATATTTTTATTGTTGTAGTTTAAATATATTTAAGAACGATAAACCGCAGTTGTAATTTGAAACATGATTCCCAAGAAATTCTATGAAGTTCAAATTTTCTTCCTTTTTTTTATATCTTTTCAAGTTAATTATAAGTTTCACTCATACTAATCACTACAGTAATAATAAACTGACTTCTTTAATTCTTTTGTTATTTGACAGTAACCGTCATTGTGTACTGACTGTTCCAGCAAATTTGATACCTAAAAATCTGACAAAGTACTTATATGTTTATGAGTGTACGTGTGCAGTCATGTGTACGTTCATATAATGTAATATGTATAGAAATAAATGTCACAGGAAAATTATTAAAGTAGGGATTTCATCAAATGCCTAAGGGAGATGATCAATTCACAAAAGATGTTAAAATAAGAACTCTGTAAAGTGATTTCCCAAAGGAAAATAAGTGATTTGATAAAATCCCTAATCTGTTTCAGTGAAATAATGAAACAATATTGTCAAGAGTATAAAAGTGTTTATTTAACAAATAGGGTGCATTATTAAAAGTAGAGTAAATAATACAGCAATAATCATTGAATTACAAATAATTTATTCGAAATTAATTTACAAAATAATTAGATAATAAAAAGCTGGTATTTCTTTTAAAAAAATATCTTTGAAATAGAATTTCAGACCTTTTTCTTAAAATTATACATTAATATGTAGTACTTCAGAAATATCCTGCTTTATTTGTAACACGCTTTTATCAATTATTATTTCTCTTTTTGAAATAGCTTTTTTTACTATCAAAAAGATTTTTTATCTATAAAGAGGGCGTGGTCGAATTCCCTAATTTGTTCAATTATATTTTTCAATTTAAGTTTTATCCATTTTCTAATTTTCAGGCAAACACAAGTGATACATCAGTCGAAAGATAATAATGCAAAGAATATAACTAAATAAAATTTAAAAAATTACATTTACGTCATTTTGTTTGTTGGTGCTGCCTGGCATGGCTGAGTAGAGGGGGGAGGTAAAAGGAAGGGACAACAAGCGAAAACAGAGCTCTACAAATGCTAACTTGTTCATTTCCACATTTCACTAAAACTGTTAGGGGATTTTGTCAAATCACTTACTTACATCAGGGAAATTACCCCAAAAGAGACGTTATTTTAACATCTTAAGTGAACTGATCATCTTCCTTATGGATTTGATGAAATCCCTAATTTCATCATTTTCCTGCGACATATACACATATGTGCGTTCATGTGTTTGTGTGAAAGTGTGTGTTTATAATTCAAGATAGTTAATGCTATAGATTTTATTTGTGCCCATAATTTTAGTTTTATTTCAATTTATATTAATGATTAACATCGTATGGTTACAGAAAATAAAAGTACTTGGCCCCCATAGAAGGTACTAACCTCACTGTAAATCAATAAGTTCTAGCAAGCGCTGTAATTATTGATTTGCTCGTCATTTTACGCAATACCAATTATTTTCCCTGATATTCAATATCATTTTTAAGAACAAATGTATAATGCTATAAAGGTTTCTTTGACAGGAACCTGCAATCTTGGGTTCCCGGAAAATCATAAGACTTCTGTACTTTTTCTATTCCCGGGAATCGCACGCTGCAGTTATTGTCGATATTGCAAGTAAAAGTTGTTTGGTTAAACAAGCCCACATGATAGGGACAAGGCTCTTCTGCTTAGAAGAGGAATAATTATCCAACTCTTCGCACTCAGAAGAAGAGAACATCGAGATTTTGAAAGAAAACCTCTGTCGTTGGACGAAAAATTAGAGAAAGTAATTTACTCTAAAACAAAAGTTTTATAAGTTTCCAAAAAACCATGAAACAAGAGATGCAGTTGTTCGACTCGACCGAAAATCCATCACCAAACATTGTAAAACTATGTGAGGCTTTAAAAACAATTCCTCCAATGTCAGTTGAAGCCTAGAGCGTATTTTCTGCTGTCGGATTGTTCTTCACAAAGCTTAAAACTAGGTTGAGGGATAAAAGTATAAATTGGTTATGCTTTCTGAAATCCTATTTTAAAAATGAATTTATTATGTATTTTTTATATTTTTTAGTTCATTATATAAAGAAGAATTAATTTTGGAGTTTATATGTGTATCCTTATATTTTATATAATTAATATTGGTTTTATTCAAAAATAACTTGTTTTTCAATTTTTTGAAGTTTTGATGTATTCCCGGGAATGGAAAACCCGGGTAATCAGGAAGCCTAGTGCTATACTATATTCAGAAGATGTGTAAAGGATCTTTTCTAAGTCTGTGAAATATACAAATTAAAAATAAATTTCGACATAAATTATGGCTTTTGATTGTTTGAAAATAATTTGAATTGCAATAATTCGTTAAATTATTGTATAGTTCAAAAGGATGATGTATACCTATCAACATAGATCAAATTCGATGATGAACATTACGAGAGAAATTAATTAATTATTATTCAAATTAAAAAAATTGAAGTATTTGTTATAAAAAATTATTATTGCGTATTTGAATCAAGCTAAAAATTTAATGGAAAGAAGCTGATTAACTATTTCAGAAATAAATTACTTGAATTTTTTACTTATTATTTTTTTGCTTTATTTAATTTAATATTATGTAACATTTTAGATTTTATTTATTACAGCGAGCCCATGATTCATTACCCGGAAAGGTTTATGCAGATGTATTAAAAACTTAAGTGATCTACGGCCTTTCCCTGGAGAAAACGACTTAATGCTCGCTTCAGCTAGAGTCTAAAGAAGAAAAAAAGGTGAGAGATTGAAGAGACGAGAGATAAATTGAGTTTCATCCTTTTATGCTGATTTAACGTAAGTTTTGCTTAATTTCAGTTGTGTGTGTTTTTTAATTTCAAATAGAGTTATTACTTTTATGAAAAACTTTTCTCTTGAGAGGTTAAAAAGAGAAGGAATGATAATAGAAACAGTCAAGAATTAATTTTATATATAAGCCGACAAATAATTAAATCCCCAGCTATCTCGGCTACAAGAAATAAGTAAAAAGCATCATCTTTATAACTTATGAGACAACTCAAAGAATACATTTTTATTTCGAGATAAATACGTGTGAACGATGTAGAAGTATGAGATACGCTGCAAATTAAATTATATATATATATATATCTTTATATATAAAAATTTTCTGTGCGTGTGTTTGTCACTAAACTCCTCCTAAACGGCTGGACCGATTTCGATTAAATGTTTTGTGTGGGTTCAAGTAAATTCGAGGATGGTTTAGATTCACAATTCGATACGATATCGCAATTAGTTAAAAATATATTAATTAAAAACATTAAAAAAAATACAACTCAACATTCACCTGCATTGCTGTAACAACGCTATTGTAATAAACAAGTAATATAAAAAAAAATTTTAAATCAATTCCTACTTAGATCAACAAAGAAAAAATTTATTTTAGCTACTTTTTATTACATAATTGCAATTACTATAAATATGTATATACATAGGACAGAATCACAACATTAAGTGGTAATTAATTTTTATTTATTATCATTAAAGTATCGTATTATCATCCAAAACAATCGTGTATATAAAATTTCCTTTCAACTGAATGCTTTAACACGTGAGAAAAAAACCTTTTCAAATTTTGACATAAGTCGCCAAAAGGGTCGCTAAGTCACCAACGTGGCTGTATTTGTAATTTTTAAAATAATTAGTTTTAATCAATTGATTTTTATTAATTACAATTAAATTATTGTATTGTCATCCAAAATAATCATGTGCATTACATTTCAGCTCAATTGAGCGCTTTAAAATGTATTTTATTAACACCAAGATAAATAAATAAACAAACAAACAAATAAAATATGTATAGAGATCGTGAGCTAATAGTTGGAATTGAAAAAGACGTAAGTTTGAGTCCAAAATTGATTTTCAGCCAAACTGGCCAAACCCGGTATTTATTGTTACGAAAATGCAGACAATTCATGCTTTTTAGCGTTTTTAATTAATATCTTTTCAAACAATCTTTATATATGTAACTCTTCTATGCGTGTATATGAAACTGAACTCCTCTAAACGGCTGGACAAATTTTGATGAAAGTTTTTGTTTCAGTGAACACAAGAATAGTTTAGATTTATAATTCGGTTTAGAAATGTTCATTTAATTAATTCTTTATTCATAAATTGTTGATCTTGGAATGTTTTACATTGGATCCGGCAGACAACGTTACGATCGCAATATCGAATATTCAAAAATCTTTTATTATAATTCAAGTTGGTCCCGACAGTTGGTGCTGCGATCATTTCAGGAAAATATTTTATCACTTCGTGTTATTATTTTGTTGAAATAAATCGTGTGTTAATTAAATTATTAAATTCAGACGTAATTAGTGTTTGAAGATTTTTGAAGTGTGCATAAAAAACTATACATTCTCCTAATTTACTATGCAATTGAAGTGAGAATTTTACATGATTTTCTACTAAATTTACACGTGCATTGACAACAATTATCCTAACATACAAATCTATTTATGTAGTTAATTGATTACACACATTATTAAACTTTTTTTATTTAAAAAAGTTTAATAATGTGTGGAAATAGTTTGAATAGTATCGGAAATAGTTTGTGTGTGTGTTTCACTTCTAAGTAACCCAGAAGTATAAAACTTGGCACATAATTACATTGTAATAATTTTTTAATACAAATTTTACTCAAAACGGTCCAGATTTTTAAAGCTTATTTATAAAAATTTGGAATTTTTGAATCTAAGATGGGTGTACAGGACAACGTCTGTCGGGTCCTCTAGTATATATATATATATATATATATATATATATATATATATATATATATATATATATATATATATATATGTAAATATTATTATAGTAAATTAATAAATGATCATATACAAAATAATAATGCATATGATGTAAGTAAATTTAGTATTAAAGAAATTAACAACAGATTATTGGCATTTGGTAAACAATTAAATATTTCTAGCAATAAAATTATATATCCCCATATATTTCTGACTCCTAAATTTCATAAGAATCCAATCAAATTCCGCAGTGTAACAAATGGGTTCATTACTTATATATCAAAATCGGGAAGAATTTTACAGACCATATTACAAGATACAATAGACAAATTTAAGGATACTTCTATTATAAAAAACAGCCATGATGTAATAAAGAAAGTTGATCAACAAGAGGTATTTTCTGTGAATGGGTTCGATTTCGAGGATTTATTTAACTCCATTAAAATAGAAGATATAATTCAGGTACTTTCAGATGCATATGAGAAATATGATTTCAATAATTACATTAGTTTTGAAAAATTCAATACACTTATTCGTTTTGTTATACAGGAGAACTTCATTATTTTTCAGAACAAACTTTATGAACAAATCAAAGGATTGCCTCAGGGTGGCCCGGCTAGTAATAGTCTCGCTAACCTGTATTTACACCATTATGAAATAGTTCGAAGAAAGGGAACCCTCTTGCCTCTTGTTAAGATACATAGATGATTTAATTGTTATAGGTCATGATAGAGAATTTAAACCTAACGTTAATTTTTATCCGGAATACCTAAAATTAATACAGACGAATTTTAACTCAAACAAAGTTGAATTTTTGGATTTGGATTTAACTATTATTGACAACAAATTATATAGCAATATATATGATAAAAAGAGAAGCATTTAAATTCAATGTCATAAAGATACCAAACTTCAATAGTTGTCTTCATATATCTGTATTTAGAAATATAATTTTAAATTTTTGATGAGAAATAATAATTTAACTACGCACGCAATATTGATAGATTCAAAAATATCCAGAAATTTATATTATTGTGCATACAAAATGATTATCACATAAATTTCCTGAGAAAATATATAGATCAGAAATATTTCTTAAAAATATTTTTAAACTCGTAAATGCACAAATCCACCACACAACATTAGGTCCACAAAGTCAGCTTGTTAGTGGTCCAGCTGTGAAGAATTTGTGCATTCCACACACAGGTTACATTTTAATATACATGTTATTACTCACAAACTTAAAACAATATTTACACGACTATATATAGACTTTAAAATTATTTATTACCAGTTAAACATTTAAGTCCAAACAGACATTTATGACCAATCAATCAAGCAAATCTTTTACATGTGATATGGTTTGCATCTGGTGCCAAGTAGTCATACTCTAGTGTTGGATCAAGAATCGATTGGATTGACATGGTTAGATGTTATGAGCAAAATATGATGTGTAATTGATATATTAAAAATGAAAAGTCTTGCTATAAGAAATGGATCATATTCTTGATGGGATACTGTTTGGTGAGTCTTTAATGATTTACACTATTCACATTTGTGAATATACTGTATTTTTAATGATTTACTCTATTCATTTGTGAATAAATTGTGTTTTTAATGTGAACATTCGGTTTTTAGAAATTTTTAGTTTGAACTTTCGGATTTTTAGCTTGACCTTTCGAATTTTTTAGATTGAACTTTCAGATTTTTTAACTTGAACTTTCAGATTTTTTAACTTGAACTTTCGGATTTTTAATTTGAACTTTTAATTTTAGATAATTTTTGATTTGAACTTTGGATCTCAAATATTTTTTGATTTGAACTTTCGGATCAGGAATTTATTTTTTCTACCTTTACAACTATTTTAAAGATGGGTGCATCATCTTGGGAGTTTGAAGGTTCACTTATATTATGTACTAAATTGTTTTTAAATTTTAATATTGCAATATCTTTCGGAATGTGATGGCGAATAGTTTTATTTTCAAGTATAATGATTTAATTTTAACTTTTTAATTCAAAGTATAATGGTTTAATTTTAACTTTTTTAATTTTTAATTTCTTAATTTTTTTTTTTTTCTAAATTTGAAAATTTTCCAATTAACTTACCAAGTTGCAATAGGGAAGGTTGGCACCATCAAACTAGTTTAACCCCACTTATCGGTCCTAAGTCCGAGATTGCACTTGGATATTTTATAAATTTTTATTTTATTTTATAATTTTTTAATTTTGTTTGAAAATGATGGAACATTATCTTTTACATTCGCTATTGATATTCTTAAGTGTTTTGGTATTTTGGGATTCATATATTTCAATTTTTAAATTGATAATTGTGATTGTTTTTATATATTTAAATATATATATATATATATATATATGTGTGTGTGTGTGTGTGTGTGTGTGTGTGTAGAGAGAGAGATGATATATACGCTTTTATAATAAGTCATGAATGATCACAAAACAGACACTGACAACAAAAAATTGCTGCACGCTTCAATTTTCCTTACCCTGCAAATTATGAATAGTTCATAGAGGCAAATTGTGTTTGCTGGAATAATTTCACAAGTAAAGGATATTTTATCTATAAAAAGAGCACATACTCTCTGGAAAATTGGAATGGTTGGTATTGGTTCCCCACTGATAAAACTTCACTAGTTTCTGATAGTCGCCTGCTTGAAGCAGAAGAATATCTGTTTTCAAATGAAAATGATGCAATTGCTCTCTATCCCTATACTCCACCCACATTGCTGAATCTGAAACGACAGATGAGCGAGCAATACATCATACACATACAACTGTCCGAGTTGAAGTCGTCTTTCTGTATCATATAAGTACTTTCAAATATATTCTACGATGAATGTATGCAAACATTAGGGTTGGAACAGTGCCCTACACACACTTTTACTGCTCTCTATCTATCCCTTAAGTCCCCTGGATATCAAAAGTTGATTAAAAAATACCAAATCCTGTTATTTCTGAGTGGTCATAATGTTGACTGACGATGCCCAGCACTTGTCGGATAGCTTTGAGTGTGAGAAGAAACTGTGGGCGCACAGCATTCTTTACAACGCCATACATTCATTTGCTTTCAATTGTTCACATGGATTAAATGGAGGGTATGCGACTGGGTGATCATAATATTTTACTGCTGCTAAGAATATTCAGGAATCCTTCTGTTTATTACGTATACTTGTGATGAGAAAGGCATCTGTTCCAAGCAACTTTGATAGAAGGGAGATAATGATGACTTTTGCGTACTGTCGTTCTGGAGCAGATGAGTGTTGTTGATACCAACAAGTAGTAGGTGTCACAGCGAGGGATGTCCAAACATAATTAACGAAAGAGGTTATTCCATTTCGCGATGCAAAATTGACAGTAGCCAAATGCTCAGCCCAATACAATACAGATCAAAGTCTTAAGGTTTTCGAATCGCACAACTGAGTAGCTAGTGTTCAAAATGGACTTAAGCCGTAGACGTATCTCATCTGTGCCTCTTTCAGCTTATCATCATATCGTCACTTACTTCTATAGTGAACTCAGGATCAACATAAGATGATCACAGAACAATTGAAGATAGTTACCAGGTTGAATAAATCAATATTCTTGATTTCTTTCCATCAATGCCGAAGTCTTCCAGCTGAACAGTTGCTCGATTCGTGCAATGTATGTCATAAACAAGACGACAGAGCTAGCTGGAATTTGGAGAAGATTTCATACATGTCTCTGAAATCATCGGTTCTGGTAGAACAAACCATGACAAGTATGAACTATTTCAATATCATTGCAGACCAGTTTTTCGCTTATGACATCTGTCTTTTCCAGTGGAAATGGAGTACTTTGGCAAGACAACACTGCAAAGTTAGAGGCTAAAACAGTATGGTAGTAGTTCGGGAAGCAAGCTAAGAAAGTCAAGTGGTACCCAGGCCATCTGAATAACCAGATCTTAACCCCATACAGCATATCTGGGAAAATCATGCAACTACAATTCAGAGTCCCCATCAAAATATTCCAGAAGTAAAGGCCATTGTATGAACATTTGCTACAATCTGTCTCCGTAAATCTTCCAAAGAATTTTGTTTCTTGAAACATGCCAAGGCAAGTTGCAGCTATTTTGTGTACCAAACGTGGATCAGCCTTTACTTGGTAAGTTTTTATAATGATTTATTTTTCAACATATATATATATATATATATATATATATATATATATATATATATATGTGTGTGTGTGTGTGTGTGTGTGTGTGTGTGTGTGTGTGTGTGTGTGTGTGTGTGTGTGTGTGTGTGTGTGTGTGTGTGTGTGTGTGTGTGTGTGTGTGTGTGTGTGTGTGTGTGTGTGTGTGTGTGTGTGTGTGTGTGTGTGTGTGTGTGTGTGTGTGTATAAAGGGTGTTTTTTTAGAGGTATAGAAATTTAAATTGCAATAAAACAACGATGTATTATTCGATTGGCATGCATTTTTTTTATTCGAAAGATATTCTTGTGGCATTACATTTTAAATATGATTCCTGGTATATGACTGCCACGGCTGGTTCGGATGTAGTCTAATCTGGACGTCCAATTTTCGATGACTTTTTCCAACATTTGTGGGCGTATATCGGCAATAACACGGCGAATGTTGTCTTCCAAATGGTCAAGTGTTTGGGCTTATCCGCATAGACCAATGACTTTACATAGCTCCACAGAAAATAGTCTAGCGGTGTTAAATCATAATATCTTGGAGGCCAATTCTCAGGTTCAGAACGTGAAATTAGGCGGTCACCAAACGTGTCTTTCAATTAATCGATTGTGGCACGAGCTGTGTGACATGTTGCGCCGTCTTTTTGGAACCACAGCTCCTGGACATCATGATTGTTCAATTCAGGAATGAAAAAGTTAGTAATCATGGCTCTATACCGATCACCATTGACTGTAACGTTGTGGCCTTCATCGTTTTTGAAGAAGTACGGACCAATGATTCCACCAGCTCATAAAGCGCACCAAACAGTCAGTTTTTCTGGATGTAACGGTGTTTCGACATACACTTGTGGATTAGCTTCACTCCAAATGCGGCAGTTTTGTTTGTTGACGTAGCCATTTAACCAGAAGTGCGCTTCATCGCTAAACAAAATTCGCTTATGAAAATCGGAAACAACGGCAATCTTGTTTTGGGCCCATTCGACGAATCTACGCCTTGCTTGATGATCGTTTTGATGAATTGCCAAACCAAACTGAGAATAAATCACTTGACAGCTGTTAAATCGGTCACCATCTTGGAAAGTAATGCCAACTTAAACTTCTATACATGGAAAAAAACATTCTTTATATATATATATGTGTGTGTGCTAGCATTTATAAATAGGTTTTATATTTTTGTATAAGCCAATATTCTATTTTATCATTCAAAATTCAATTATTAAAGCAATTATCATACAGTTAAAATGTAAGCCATAATCAATTAATATATACTGTCAAGCATAAAGATAATATATTAGTTTGATATTTTGAAATGTCTTAAAAAGTATGGAGAAAATGTAAACTTAATTAAAAAATTTCTAAAATATTAGATAAACATTGAATATCCATAAAAAAAACGAAATATTAAATATTCTCATATTATATCAGATTTTTTTTATTTGTATTTTTCTTCTGAAGTATGTTATTCACTCTCATAATACAGAAATAACTTGTCAGATTTGCTTCATTTCATCGACTTGTTATTATTTATTTGAGCTTTTTTTTTCCACTTGTGAAGAGGAAATCAATAAAAGTAACAGTGAGGGAAAAAATAAATAAACCAGACAGATGCTTTGATCCCAAGCTTAAGTAATATCTCGCTTGGGATTTGTATGGAGAAGAAACCAAGTAGACAGAGAAGAAATAAAAAACCGAAGAAAGTTCAAGAGTTCAATTCCTTGTAACACAAGAAGTATGAAGAGAAAAAGAATGAAAAGCAGAATACTTTGGAATTCGAGGCAATGCTCTCAATGTTTACCTATCTCAACCTTGATTCAGGGGGAAAAAAAAGAGATAACATAAATTTATTATTCTTTTCGTGATGTGGAAGAAAATACTTTGCTACTACAAATGCAGAACAAAAAGGCCCATGTGTGTATTTTCAGTTGTATTTTCGCTACAAAAGATTCAGGAAAAGTAAGTGGTAAAAGTGTGTGCAGAGTTAAGGTTAAAAAACTTCATTTTTTTAAAAAAAAATCTTGTTTAAAAAGAATAAAAAGAAACGTTTTTTGCAGCCGCAATGCATTTTGACAAATTTATTTAAATACAACGATAGAAAAATGTTAAGAGCCCACGGTGCCCTTGAGAGTCCCTTTTTTTATTTATTTGTAAATATGGAAAGGTTTACATGTGCCCTATTTGAGCGCGCAGGAAATATAAGAAGAAAATAGGCAAGATTAATTGCTTTCTTTTAAAAAAACAATTATTTAAAAAAAATTTTTTAAATGTTTCAATATTGTTACGAATTTGGTATAATAAATGCCTAAAATAGTGAATGTAGTTTGTATCTGGATGTGTAGTACGTTAATATTACTCTCTGTTCTATTTATGTTATGCTGAAATTCTAATATTCGCAAGAGCAACACCGTTCCTTACATTATAATGCCGTTCAGTGGAAACTTTGCAAAACGTTTGCGATAGAGTCAAGTTGGCATAATTTTAGCAACCACTTCGGCGATTACTATGTTGGTGACTATTTTTTGCCAATTGGTGACCATATGGATGATTCCGATAATTACTGGAAAAATCTGCTTATATCACGATCTTTGACGTTAGCGGATTTTTCGAGAAAGTTTCGTGCAGGCAATAAAAAGGGAATAGCTCGCCAAAAGTGAGTTAGTATCGTTTCGACCCGTTGAAAAGTCAACCAATGATAATGTATTACTTTGGATGTTGTATAGAACGAGCCATTGCTTGCGAATACATTACATATATGCAATTCTAGATACTGATAGTTGTGTCTGAGTGCTGTAGAAGGGGTGAAGACCTAAAATTTATTTTGTAAATTTTACTAGTGTATCCTGTACTTCAAGGATTTTTTTTAACAATATATAATCCTGAAGAGCTGTCTTGCGTTTTGAAACTGATAGCTTAAAATCCTCAAACACTGATTTATGTAACAATTTTTTTAAAAAAATTCCTGCTTTTATGGATTTTAATATTTTTAACACTTTTTTCGTAACATTTTTAGAAGTGTTTCAAACAATTCTATGTATTGAATTGGTGTTAAAGAGTATTATTTATTGGTATTAAGACTTTTATTTTAAAATTTATTTTTGTGTCGAACTCTGCATAAAACATTAAAAAAAATACTCAAATCAAACTTTGTGAATTTTCCAAAAAAAAAAAGTATTCACAAAAACCTTATTCGATCTACAGAGTCGTCAAACATATCATATAAAATAACCAAAAAAAGTTTCAAAAACTTTTATACTGAATATTAAAAAAATGCCTTAGCCTTTTAAATATACGATTATTGTGAAAAAAAACTTGATAAAAAGCTAGCTAAAGCTTGTGAAAAAACAGGCATCATGATATCTAGATTTGGTGTTCGCTTCGACATACTGTTAAGAAAAAGTAAATGATTTGATTAAGCAATGTAGCTATTGCTATGAAATTTTGTTCACATATTTAGACATTTTACTATTAAAATTAAGTGGCAAAAAAATGTTCGATATTTTTGTCATTTTTTTAGGTTACCATGTCACCTTTACAAGTAATCTAAGATTGTAATATAATTCATGAATTGGAAGTAAATTTCATAAATTATGTGAAATTATAAATACTTAGGGAAATAAAAATTTATCTTTTACATGTTATAACTTAGTGTTGAATGATGTGTGTTGTACGATGAAACACAGTTTTTATATATTGCTGCCCAAATGAAAAGTGGACATATGCAATTGTGTCAGAATAAGTGCAGTTATATCACAACCACCAAACGGGTGCATAAAGGACAGAAGGAAGTGTACACCGCATATGATGTTTAACAATAAAACCTATTAGTGCTAGAAGAAAATTAATAGAAAGTAAAACCATGCGTATAAGAAAGAGTCGAGAACGGAACAACGTGCGATAGTACAATTTATCATTGCAGGAGATGAGTTTCATGCAGAAAACCATCGATGGATAGTGGCAGTCTATGGCGAGCTGAATTTAGGTCGAACGTCTTGAAAGAGTTGGTGTAAAAGTTTTTGGTAGGGGCAGCAAATGGCCTCGTGTTTTTATGACAATGTCTGCCCACATGTATCCCGGAACACTAAGGCAACTTTAAAACTTCCGTTGAAAAATGTTAGAACACCCACCGTACAGTCAGAAATTTTTACCCTATGACTTCTGGGCTATTTAACCCCTTAACAATTGGGTAATTTTAAAGAAAACGGTCTTAAAAGTGCCTATTTTTTTCAAGCAAATTAAATGTGTGTAAATTCAATATATGTATTTATTCAATAGCAAAGTGTATTTTCTACGTAACAAACTTTTTCTCTTGTGAAGAGATTTTTGTGCATTGCAAAGATGTTAGGTGTATTATTAAACATAGTATTTTTTCAAAAAAACTCTCAAACAATTTAACAGATTTTAGAATTATTAAAAATTAAGAAGACTTATGTGGTAATGTATGTTTAGAATTTCTAGTTATAAAATAATGTTGTGTTTAAAATGATTTGTATGCTTTAAATTAGAAAATATCCTCTTAAAATTCATTAATCTTAATATAAATTAATTTTCTTAATGTTGAAAATACTATGTATTTCTCGGCATTCTTTTTTCGTGTTTTTCTAGTACTTTTTCCTTCTCTTTTTTCTATTATGAGTAAGATATATAAAATCAATAGGTATTGATTCACAAAAAGGTGTGAATATTTATTTTTAAATACATTGTTTAAATGAATTTAAATTTTCTTTATGTGGTTTCTAAAGAATATTGAAAGATTAATCTCTGCATAACGAACATTTATTCGGGATTTAGATACTTCGTTAAATAGAGATCGGACTGTAATTCTTAAACTTATCCATCCACAGATAAAAATACGTGTTGTAAAATAGAAGGGCTATTGCCTGTTAAATCTACCGAGACTCAAATACTCCTCATGTTGACACATTAAAGAGGTGTGGAGAACATAGGGTAGGCATCCGAAATGTCACCCTCGTCACTTGTATTAAATTATAAGGTCACATAGTTCTCTTAATTAAGAGCGACGGACAATCAATTAACGAACTTCTATGTAAAGCAAATTGGAATTTTGGTAAATTTAAACTTATTTACTGTCAGTTATGTAAGATTTCAGGTTGTAATTTGTTCTGAATAATGGAATAACTTTACCTCCCTCTTCCCCCATCATAAATATGCAATTCCTATTCAAATGGCAAACTTTGCTTCAGGTAACGACATATACTACATTAGACAGAATTAACACTTAATAGCATGTAAACTAAATCTGTCAAAGTAATTATTATTAGAGAACTGTGAGAGAGAGATGTTATGACACGAAGCATATGATTCCGGACGCTGTACAGCGCAAATCATAGGTTATATGGATATTAAACTGGTCTATATAAATGCGTGGTCCTATCAGGAGGCATTGTTGACAATAAGATGCCAAAGGGACATAAATCTTAGAACGTAACATGTGGTCGGTTAATGATGAATTCTACTCTAATGGATAAAATATACTCTACTAACTAATCCTCCACCAAATTGATGAAGAAATTTATCACAAAATATGTACTAAGAAGTAAAAATAAGGAAATCTCTTTTTCTGAGGATTATATCAATAATTATCTGTGCTTAATATGATTCTTAAAAGTTAAGTTTGTTTCGAACGAGATATTGTGGTTAGCTTCTGTATTTTCATAGACATATTTCAACATACGTTTGAGTGGAATATTTATAAGTTGGTATGTAAATACTAGTATTTCATCCAAGAATTTTTCCTATCAGCCTGATCTCCAGTAAACTGAGGATCGACTTTTCCAGTTTATATGAGAAGTGTCATCACTAGTTATGATACAAAATAAAGGTTTAAGAGTGGTTATTTTGTTTCAATGTTTGTGAAATTCAATTAATATAAAATCTAGAATAATATTAATTTAAACTTTCAAATTATTACTTTGCCAAATATTGTAACTAATTTTGTGTATTGAATGCTTAAAATAGTGTAAGTAATTTATATCTAGATATGTATTACATTAATATTACTTTTCTGTTGCATTTGTTTCGTCTTTAAATTGTAATATTCACAAGCAACTACCTTCCGCACATTATAATGGCGTTTCATCAGAAGCTTGACGAAATATTGGTGATACAGCCAATGCTTCATTTTTATCGAGAAAATTTGGTGAATTGGCAACCACTTTGGCGGGTTGGTGACCCTACTGGACCATCTGACAATCAAAGGGATGGTTCAGTAAGTTACTGGAGGAATTCATTCTTCTAACGATCTATGACGTAAGGGGATCTCTCTAGAAATATCCTTACAGCCTATAAATAGAAGTTGCTCACTGAAACTGAGTCAGTGTTACTTGAACTACTGAAGACTTCATTTGCTACTAACGAGCTATTGCTTGCAAATAATCTTTATCATAACGTATTTGTATTTTTTGGGGACACTGATAGTTGTGTCTGAGCAATGTAGAGGGCATGAAGATCTTCTGGGATTTATTTTACTAGTTTTGCTACTATATCTTGTACTTTACGGATTGTTTATCTACAATAAATTTCATCGTTTTTAAGCAATTGTTTTGCTCGTTGAGACTGATAGTACAAAATCTACATACCCCAATCTACGTAATAATATAAAAAAAAAATTTCAATAAAATGCACTCACCACATACAGTTTTACAACACAATTCCTAAAACGGACACATTTACACAATACATGCATGCAATATTTTCAACACATACATTTACGTTACGATGATTGCAACGGCCCACCATCACAATACTATGCATACGATTTACGTAATTCCATTGTAATAATTACAATTTACGATACTTTGTATTATTTTAGTTAAAAGAAGAATATACGCTTTATTTCAGTGACAGAATATTGACCTTTGAATGCTTTTGTTTCTTTTTTAATGTAGTATATTATTTTTAATCTAATTATATTTCACAAACTTTACTGTACTTTATATTGTGAATAAAATGGATAAAGTATACTATTTAAAGTTTAACAGGCTATTGAGGTTTCGATCTGTTAGGTTTTTTTTCCCTTCCTCGTATTTATTTATCTAATTTTCTTTCCACATTCCATCAAAAAAAAACTACTTTACATGACAGATTGCAGAAAGTCTTGATTAAAACACCATATAGCATATATATTTTCTTCCGTGTTTCTAATTCCTTGCAGTTACTCACTGAAAATTGCTTTGTTTATATAAATTTAAGCATACCATTCAAAAGAAATATTTATTATTAAATGCATTTTATCTCATTTCTGTATAAATTGTAAGACAGCAAAATATCATCTGTTCTCAAAGAACTTTTTTGTGGCATTTTTATATTCAACTCGAAAATTTTTCTTCCGTTATTAAATATTTCTTTTAACTTTGCTTTAACCCTGTTTATGAAATATCTTTTTTCTGTCTTGTTGAAATATTTCCTTTTTATTGCAGCTTTCGTAAGTCTGAATTTTTACGAAATATTTCACATATTTCAGGAGAGTATTCTGATTGAATTTTCATAGATATTCTTAGATTCGTATTTTCTTGGATATTCTTAAATTCGAGCTATATCAGACATTATTAAATTCATATTATCTTAGATATTCTTAAATTCGAATATTATCTTAGATATTCTTAAATTCGAATATTATCTTAGATATTCTTAAATTCTAATTATATTAGAAATTCTAAAATTCGAATTATCTTAGATATTCTAAAATTGAATTTTCTTTGATATTCTTCAATTCGAATTTTCTTAGATATGTTTATTAGTTTATAACTAAATCACGAATACCTTATTAGATTTCAAAAATCTTAAGTAACCATATACAGATTTAAACGCTTCTAATTCCTTGATTTAAACTCTTAATATCACATTAGGTTTAAGAAAAGAATACATAAACTGGGCACTAAATCCAAACCGAATCCAGAGTAAAAATTTTCAACAGATAACTATTTTTTTTTCAGAAAGAAATCATTCAATGACATTTTGTAAGACATTCTCCGTACTCCAATATGCGATAAGATCGCTTAGACCTTTCTTCTTACATTCAGAAATCGATTTAAAAAAGAACCGTTAAAGATATAACATTGAATGGAAAATCGTTTTGCAGCCACATTTAAATGTTATTTGATTTAAACTTCTGAAATAATGTGTTTCCAATACAAAGATTTATTCGCTTGAAGTGCTCCAGGTAAGACTAAAATTGTCGTCTGCGACAACTTTTAAAATAAATCGAAAAATGCAAGATCAATGTCTGTAATAACTATTGCGAACAGCATACTTCAAACAAAATTGTAAACATCGAGAGTTAGTAACTCAAATGTATTAAATTATAATAAATAATATATATTTTTTGCTTTGATACATCTTTTGAAAAGTTTGTTATATTCAATCTTGTTCTAATTTTATTTTTCGTTTCTTCTTAAGCCGAAGGATTACAAAAGTTCAAATCAATGCTACTCTTCCACATTCTGCAATAAAACTAAACTGTACCAATATTGCATTAGAATATTTGAAACGAAATCTCGATTATTGAGGTACAAAATTCAAAATATAAGAATTCAGAATTATTATTAGATATTCATGAAATTCAGCACGAGAGATGTTTAATATATATATTCATATTATACATAAAAGCAATTTTGAAAATTTTTTCTGACATTTTAAATTATTAAAATTTTTTTGTCGGTTTTTTTTCATGTGTATTAGAAACGGTTATTGCAAATAAATATTTAAATTAAAATATGTTCTTATTTCTCTACAGATATTGGAATGGGAAATACAAGTTACACGTACGTTACCGAATAATATTATTAATATTCTAAGAAAATTGAACTTCACAAGTGAATGCTTTTCTAAAACCATACTGTAGAATCTTCTGTTTCATCAAAGAATTGTGAAGTAAAGGATCAAAATCATTGAAATATTGTGTGAGTTTTTTAAGATAAAGAATAAAACTTTCAAGAGAAAAATTAATAAATAATTTACATCTGCAAAAAGCGTTTGAAAAAAATATATATTTCGAAGAAAAGTATTTATAATAAAAATATTAAATTTCTAATTTTCGTTATTTAAAAAAGAGATACCTGATGACTTAAAAATAGTCAAATTTAAATATTATTATTGATGATGATAGATAATTCTTCATAATAGTTTTTCAAGTGTAACTTTAATAGTGAATTAGCTTTTTCATGTACACAAGATACTTTAATTTTTAAAAAAAAAATATCGTAAAAGACCACTTACAGAATCAAATTAAATACACAAAATAACTGAAGAATCAGGGAGTGAAGAATAGAGTTGATTCTTTATGTGTGAATGTCACATTTTAAGCCAACTATTGATGATGCAAATCATAATTTTGAACCAGAGCTAAATCTTGAGAACTACACCTAAACTAGCTCCCCTCTCTCCAAACTTCCACACTATTCCCACTAGAGGACTTTCAGCGTAGCAAATTTAAAGCGAAGCAGCTCATGTACAGGGTAGCTCATCACTAGCATTAAGATTCAAACTCACAAATCATCAGGAGCAATGCTAGCCACAAGTTCGCGATCATAACTAATTAGCTACTATAGCAGAATAAGATTCAGAAATTAGATATTGCAATATATATATATATATATATATATATATATATATATATATATATATATATATATATATATATATATATATTCGGATATAAATAGTTTGTTTTATGCCTTGCGTGGGTGATGAATTTTTTTTAAAAAAAGGATAAAATATTATTAAGATAATAAAAGTATTATTTTCAAGCGCTGGATATATAAATTAATTAACAACCATTCTCGTACTCTTCTTTAGATTCGACATTTAACGAAAATACATAGCTAAAAAATTTTTTTTATAATTTTCAAAAATTAAGTTGCATTAATTCTTTCAACTTAACAACGTTTTAAATATTACAAAATAACGTTTTCCATAAATTAACAAATTCAACTATATAAACTGACATACGTTTTACAAGATATTGTACAAAGTTTATCATACAAAAATATATTTATTTTATTCTATAACTGCAGCATGTTTAACAGGTTTATAAGAATAAAGTGATTGCTTAGAATTTTACTCGTTCAGAAATTGCCTAAGTACGTGCTATGAATATGATCTTGTCATTTAAAAATTTCTTTTTGTTTTCGAAAATAAAATTAGAAAATTTTAGAAAATTTATTTTTAAATATCAGATTACGTTCCCTGTTTAATGCTGCATTTCTCTAAAAAATACATTTATGCCACGTAAAATATTCTCAGTAAATAAAATGGTTATTTAAGAGGCAAACTTGATATTTATTTTTGTATGTATGACATAAGAATATTGATTTTCTTCCTATAATATGCACACATATGTTACAAAATATTTAAATTATATCTTGAGAAATATTGAACCACACTTCTTTGTTGCACGTTTTACCTTTTTTAGAAAATCACCATAACAAAACAAAAACAAAAGAGCCTTAAATTATCAATAAACTGCTAAAAAGTCGAAAATAGTTCGTATCATTTCAATATTTCATAGCCCAATAAATGAATTTCTAGCAAGGAACTGCTCTCAAAGAACTCAAAACATACAACAGGCACACGGAAATTATAATTTTCGAATCCCTTATTTACGAGCATTTCAACGAACGCAACCCATGAATAACTGAACTACAATCTTAGTTCCAAAATCTTCACGATGACACTTTATGGGTCGTAAAAAAGCTTTTCCAAAAAAGGAAATTTGCAGAGAAAGATAAAAAAGAAGAAAAACAGATTGTTATAGCTTATTATAATGGAAGACCATACAACTTAAAAGTGTCACGTCCTGAAATATAATGTGCTGTTTAAACTACCCACTTTTCCCGTTCGAACAATTCACTACAGATTTTACCCACACCAGCCTGAACTGGAGAGATTAGGTTGCATACGTATCCAGAATGTTAAACTATTGGGTAGAATTCACGCCCAGTTGTTGAAAATGGATGACCCTCATCCGTTCCTGGAGGATTCACGGATGTTTTAACATAACCGCACGGGCTGTTGATCAAAATCTTTTGTGAACTTTTGATAAATCGAAAATGAGCATTCATCTATCTTTTGGGTTTGAATCAGTCTAAGACAGCTTCTCCAAAATATCGTAATAATACTGAATTTTAACATTTCTTTGGTCTTTCCCATGGAATGGGAAAATAGAACATTAGAATTATGATAGGAAGAGGTTCATATCGATCAGTTAAGGTGTCCCTAATCATTTTTTGGAAAGAGTGCATCAAAAGTAGCAGCATGTTTGATAGCGATTTCGCTGTTTGAAGTTAATTAGACAAAAATAAAATAATAAGGAAAACTTTAAAGCTCTTATTCGGATAAAATAAAAATCGTATAATAAAACAGCATGTAAGGTGAATGGTTGAACTTTTATTTCAATGGATTTTCATATTGTGCAAACCACAAAAGGTTTAAGAAATTAATTCATCACTCAATGAAGAATATACAATTAGTGGATACTATCTGAAGAAAACTGTGATTTAATCAAATTAAAATATTTATCTGTGTTTTATATACTTACAAATATATTCTACAAAAATTTCATCTCATTATTTTCCAAATTTAGACACTTTATAGTACTTACATTGTATCTCATAATTGTTGTCATAAATATTAAATTTGTTCTTATTAAGATTTCGAATTAATATAGATAAAACTTTTTTATTTTATTTCACAAACTTGTAAGATTTCTAAACATAGAAATAAGGGAACTTGAAGTAATTAGATATCATGTTATGAAGAAAACGCTGGAGTATTTAACAAGAGTAAAACTTAAATTTTTATCAATCAAAAATATATTTGAATAATTGTTCCTTTTTTAAAAAAAAATCCATTAAAAACATTTTGAAAATAAAGTTTTTCAATTTTTGATCGCTTCAAATTTTTTGAGAAAATTTGTTACAATGAGCATGTAAGCATGAACCACATCAGAAAACATTTTTATGTCCTTTCATATTAATGAAAATGACACTAAATGACACATAATAAAAAAGTAGAATTATTATAACTTAATTAAACATGCAGATAATTTAACACTTCTAATTTATTTTGAAAAGAAAACTTCATTCGAATTTTTACATTTTCTTAATAGTTTGTTACCGTCTTGTTTATTACCTTCATCAATTACGCTAATATTATGCTAATCTATTTATGCAACTTAATATCTTATAGATTAAAAAATAATAAACCCAAATTTCAATCCCCATTTTTTGCAGCTTCAAAGAAACTTTTGCACTTAATGTTAGTTACTCTCATTTAGAATTTACTGAAATAACTTTTCATTTACGGATGATTTCGATAGCCGATATCTGCTGGGAATTAAAACACGCGATACCAGCACCATCTAGGAGAGCTTATTGGCACGAATGGCATGTCTTATTTACAGACTAACATATTTAATAAAAATAAATAAAAATAGAAGAGCTATGGGAATCTAAACCACGTGAATTGTATATTTAGTGAATCATAAAACGATAGAAAAGGAAATGGAAGGAGGTAAGGATCAAAACTTATTTACCAGACATAAAAAGACTCTGGTGAATATATAGCATCCGGTTTATTGCAGAAATTTCAATTATTCAACGTTAGATTCGTAGGTTTAATTAATGAGTATATTATTCTCATAATATATTCTCTCATAATGTTTAAACTAACAACTATAACCTTCCATTTCTAATTTACAATGAACGCTTGAAAGAATATGAACAATTTAACTATCTATGCATGCGCTGTTGAATTTATTTTTTTTTAATTTCCCTTTCTTTTTAAAATCGAAACGCGTTCAGTTATATGTTCAATTCTACTCAATAAATCACAAAAAACAGTACAAAATCACATTTTGTTGTTGATTTTTTCTAGAGAAAAATTAGATATATTTCTAAGTCTTATAGTTCAATTTTATATTTAAATTTATTATATCTTATTCAATATGTCCAGTGCGATGCTATTATTGAAAGTTTCATTCATAATACTTTTGTATATGAAATAAGACTGTTGTGTTTTTGCTGCTGCTAAGGCCACCTGACTGACAGTATCAGATAAGACACACAAAATTCCTCGTGACAAAGAGTTAGTTGTACGCCTGTCGTTAGCCGTAGTTTTGAGCACCAAACATGTGACTGTACAATTTGGGTAGGTTCCGCCCCAGTTTTGAAGAATTCCCAGGGGGTGGTCAGGGGCTTCCTCCACCTCTCTTTCTCTTCCACCAACCTCACAAGAGGACTTACTGCTCGACAGCTATTTAAAGTAGCCCCTGATTTAAAGTACCCCTGACACACTATACGTTTACAAATATCCTTGCCTACTCTTGGATTCAAACCCAGGCCTTACTCTACAGCAGTCAGTGTCACTAACCACTCTTCCGGATGGGCCTAAATAGCTTGAAAACCATTGAAATGGCTTCAGTTTTGTTTTACGTCTAAATCTGGAGGATAATTATGTTGCAATTCCAAATTAATTTTCAAGCAGTCGTATGAAAATAAAGTTTTATTTAATAAATTAAAAAATAATAAAATTAAACATTTTTACTAGGTATAAATGTCTCTTAAAATTCATTTAGATCATGTTGATGTTTCTAAACGATTTCATCGGGGAGGGGGGCGAATAAGCGTGAATGATTCATGAAAAGTCGAATTAAGTAATGTATTCAATATCACATAATTATAATCTCACAATTACAAAGAATAAATGCAATTAATTAACTTAACATGGTTGTTCAAAATTTTATATTTTTAGTTTTCTAATCTCCTAATTAGTTTCTTCAAAATCAGAGAGGGGTTATGTATATAGTATGGTTAACTAAGATAAATTGTTGACTATATTTATAAATTTATTATTCCATTAAATCTTTTTTCCTTCCAACTGTTCATTCTTGAAAACTTTCAAACACTTTTAAAAAACTAAAAATGGAAATAAGTATCACTGCGAGTCTTGGTTTCACAAATAATATTTTTATTAACTGGTATATAACCTTAAATAATTTTTTTGAAATCGATGTTACATTTTTTTTACATTTATAGAACGAAAATAAAGGTATTTCTAAATGTTCGAAAACAAGAATGACATTTCAATATAAGTTAGAAAAAAAATGTGAGTATTTCTCTGTTCACATATAATAATGTAGTAATTCTATTTTCTATCTGAAAAAAGATCTTTGTTAGAATACAATCTATGTTTCTCTTTTAAGTAATTAATTTACTAACTACTAATTTATTTAAATTTATTTCATCATGAGATTTGAAGGATCATGTATCTTTTTCTGTATGCATGCGATTAATTTTAAAAAGTTCAGCATTAGAAACAAAAGCTAATACTTTTCCGAAGAACATATTTTTGCAAAACATTTACAGAAATATACAAAAAATAAATTTGCTATAAATACTTTACAATGAATAAAATGCGATGCTACTTAAAGTTAACTG
This sequence comes from Trichonephila clavipes, assembly GCA_019973935.1. Lineage (NCBI taxonomy): Eukaryota > Metazoa > Arthropoda > Arachnida > Araneae > Nephilidae > Trichonephila > Trichonephila clavipes. The sequence goes on from BMAU01010910.1 coordinate 529,942, forward strand.
AAAGAGAGAGATATGAAGGCCAGTGGCTGAGTGGTTGCGTATCATGCTTCCAGGTCCGGGGTTTAAACCTCGGGCAGGGCAAGGTCGACTAAGCCTTTCACCTCTCCGGTGGGTCAATAAATGAGTACCAAGCTGACTTGGGAACAAAGAACTAGGGGTTTCGTGTCAGACTAATCACCTGACCAGAACATGTGCTCAAGGTCATGTACACTGATATGGTGACATTTGCGTCATTGAGTTTAATTTATAAAGAGAGGTAAAAATGTTTGAAGATATGCTTTTATTACAGAGGAATAAACGCCGAGGAACGTGATTGTTAGGGAAAGTAAACTGCAAGTGACGAAGACGTCAAGTTAGTTTGTTAGTTCTGATCATTCTTGACATTGGAAACCCGTTTAAACGGGTACCAGAACATGCTAGAAAGAGTAAAATGTCGAAAATAAGACTTTGTTTATAGGACATATATCCTTACAAATTTCCATTAGAGCTTAGATTTTTCTGGTGATCTTATGTAGAAAAGATATTTTAATCATTCTGTAGAAATAAAAAATATTTTTTTACTTAATTTTTTTTCTGTTTAATTTAAGTAAGACAATTTTTGAGATCTCATAATACATGCTTGTGTTTAGGCACCATTTTTTTAAAAAAATATCTTTTAAATATGTCAAATATTTTTTGCACATATATTAAACAATGCACAAAATAATAATATCAAAATAGTTTATTTAAAAAAATTATAAAACTTTGTAATTTTGAAAATTACTATTTTTTTCCCCTTTTTCATACATAAAACTATTTTTTTAAATATATATTACTTAGACTAAAAAAATAGGTTCAATTTATGTAGAGGTGTCCTACATAAAAGTAAAAAAAAAAATTGTAACCATTTAGTACAATAATTTTTTAAAGTGTACCGGAAAGCAAAAAGTTTTGCTTTGGTGAAAAAGTGAAAAAACTAAGCATTTGTAGACGTTTATTCACTTTTTGTGAATTACTTTTTTCATATTTTAAGAGGAGTTGGAAACTTGTCTCTCTCTAAACTAACAATGTTAAATTGTCTGTATTCAATATATCTTTTCTCAAAATCTGTTATATGTACGTGCTTGAAATTTTTCATGCAATCAAAGTACACCTCTCTCATTATACTGAAATGTGCTTTTAGCTAATTTTGAATTTTTGATAAATTATGAAATATTTTAACAAACATTGCAAAATTTGACCCATTTTTCACTTAAAAAATTTGTAAAAATAAATTTTTGAGTTTTCTTACTAGCTCATTTCAGTATATACTAGATATCATTATAAAAATTTCATAAAAAATTTACAAACCTGTGAACAGTCGTTTTTCAGAAAAGGTACATCGTACATTAAAATTTACATTTTGAGATAAATTGATTTTAATGTATACAGTGAGACTTCTAATCGGCTAGGAAATAAAAAAAATAAAAAGCTCAATTTAAAATAAAAGATACATGTTTTGGCTTATATCAGACGTTACATTTTTAAACAAAAACGAAGTACTTTGTCTACATTTTTCGCCATTAAAATGGGCGTGGCCCAGTTTCAACGATTATTTAAAAATAGGTATTAAGGGTTTCTAAATACCCTAGAGGTTAAAGTAAGGCATTTTTAGAAAGGTTAAAATCTATACAATTTAAAAATGTAAAAATCTCAAATTGTCAAAAAAGTAAGATTTTAGCTTTCCAACGGTTATTTTATCAATTGACATAACTGTTATTCAGTTTTAGGGACATAAAAATATACACTATTTTTTAATACTAAAATTACAAAATCAATTGTTTGAATGTTTTTGGTGTTCTGGTTCTCTTAAAATAAACATGGTTTAGATTAAATCTGATTCTCTTTCTTTCCCTTTTCATTTTGAAAAAAATTACATTCTTGATTTTCTATGCTTAATTTACAACTCATTTTGAAGTAGTCAATTTTAGTAAAAACAAATCACATTATCTCTTAATCTGTTTGAATTTCAAATTTTTATTTTTGATTTTTGAAGTATTTAAAAGATTTTTTAGAAGCTGAACAATTTATTTTAGGAGAAAGTAATATTTAATAGTATTTTTCTAAAGAAAACACAGAAGACAAATGTATTCCTCGAACATAATTTTCAAATTTATTTTGACGGCTATCAAAAATATTTTCTTTAGCTTATGATTAAAAAGTAAGATAACTTTTGAAGGAAAGATAGAAAAATGTGTGACATTAATTATTTATATTCCAAATAAAAACTCCACAGTCATTTCTATTTTTTAATTTATAATTTTTCCTTGGAAAAAATACCATTTCATTATTTTTCACACAGATACAGTTAACACTTCTATAGACGCTAAACATTAGGAACAATGCAACATTCCAAAAATTCTGTATTAAAAAAATAAGTTGGAAAAAAATTACTTTTGTCATATCTCGGGGGGGGGGGAGGTTTAATCAGATTACCTAATATCTTACGGAGTGGAGAAAAGGAAAAAAAGCTTATTTTCTTTATCTTCTTTCGCTGTAAAGATAAAAAAAATAAAATAAAAATTCATATTAAGCTTTTTGATAGTTTTCATTTATAAATCTCAAGATTAATAAAAACATGCTTTGAATATAATCTCTACAACAATCTCTACAAACAACAAAGGCTGGGATTATAACTTCCAGTAATGTAAACACGAGGAATCTATTCCTCTTTTTCTACTGTAAACGTGGGGGAAGGATTAAGTGCCACTTTATAGACGGCAACGTCCACGATTGGTTGGTAAAATAATTGCACCCCGCAATGCTGGCAGTTTTATGGGAAATACCACTGGACGAAAGTGGACAATAAATCACCATTGAGTCTATAGATCGAAAAAACTACAAGGGAGTCAATGTGTTAAAAGGCCGAGAAAATCTTCGGCTGCATTCTTAATTGGGGTACTTTTTCTCTTCCCCTTTTTCGGAAAGGAATCCTCGCGAGATTTCAAGCTAATTTTGAAAATGCTTGTTTTATCAAACGAATTAGGAAAGATAAGTGTTATACTAAAAAGGATAAATATTTTTCCGTTATCTTCTTTATTAGCAATATTCTCTTATGATTTTTTTTTCTGTTTTCTATTAATTGCTTTATAAATAAAAATTTGTAACAGAATTAAACATGGCGTAGATTTCCATATCTATTTGGTACTGAAGGCTGTAAATTAAAACTCGATTTCTGCTTGAAATTTTAATTATTTCTTCCTAAATTTTTGGTTAAAATTTTTATATTTTTAAATTGATTATGTTTCTTACTTTTAGATACTTAGAAGGGCGTAGCCACCCCCAAGCCATATTCGGGACTTCTAAGCTACAGAGGTCACATCATGTGAATCATTTTGATCTTTCAAATAAGTGTTATATCAATGTCATCATTTTTATTTAATTTCTAAAAAAAGACCTTTTAAGAAATTATGATACAGGGCTTTCTCAAGACTAACTACTTAAGTAAATACACATAATCAACATATACGGATAAAATTATGACAGGAAATGAAAAACTAATATTCGTAAATCTAACCTTAAAATTTATTGTTCAAGATACGGTTTTTGTTGGAGAATGTTATCATTACAGAATGATTTGCCCAACAACTACATTAAAACAACACAGACAAGTGGCAATCATAGTAATAGCTGATGATACACAATACATTAAACAATTACTTAGTTATACTCGTAGAATCGATATAATTTTATTTGTAAATTTAGACATTCTATATAACAGTTAATGTATTCAATTCTTTTCTCGAATTTTATATTTTATCGAACTATCATAATAAATGTAAATTAAGGTTGCATTTACATAAATTACTAAATTGCATATATAATCATCTGCATGTTCAAATTTTAATGAGAAAAAAGCGTGGATTTCTCTTACTTAGGTTAGTTTTGATTTGCTGAATAGGACTTAATGAATGGCGCTTGTTAAATGTTATTACAATGATACAGCAATTGATTAATTGGTTGCTTGTTAACGTCTCACTTAGACGCAAACGAAAAAGCTACTGGTTATGGACTTCCTAACTTGAATCGCAATCAAAATAATTGATATTGAATATTAAAACTATCGCTTACCGCTTCTCAGACCCTCGGGTGTGTCGTGGAGGATGGATGTTAGGGGCTGAATCACTGACGTGAAGACTCAGTCAGACGCATTGTGATGCTTGTTATCTGGAGCCTTGAGAGGTTACCGTAGGGGAGAGAGAGAGCTTGCAAGCAAATATGGAAGATAGTCTGAGAGGCAGTCTAGGAGTGTCTCTTGGAATCTCTTAGAGTGTCGGTTTCTTCTTTTCATGTCTCCTTAAAGGTGAAAAAAAGTCACACCTTCAAAATAGATAGGTTATGCAGAAAAATATTTGCTTAGACGTAACCGGTATCACCATTCGGCCTTTGGTCCTTGCCACCTCTCGTGCGGTGGAGTTGGAAGACGGAGATTGAAGTGGAAACTAAGCCGGTCACTTCTCTGTCGGTTTGAACAAAGGGAGATCAAAGGTTGACTTGGCATCGAACTCAAGCGTTGGTATTGCCCTGTCTTGGGTACTTTAGCACGTGAAACTACATCATCGTTGGGAAGTCATTAGTTCTTTAACAGGAAGTGAGTCCTTTGGTGGAGACCGCCACACCATCATTTTGTATTTGTGAACGTATTGTTAATGCGGTGGAGAATCTTAACTTTTTTTTCTAAAACCTAGGCTAATGAATCGATTTCAAGGCAATGAAATGCAACCGAAATGGCAGAAAATATTAAAAATTTCTATGGAATAAAATGAATCTTTCAAATTCATAAACATATTTTTATCTATTTTAACGATTCACTTTTTTAAGAAACATTTTCTTATATGTGATGTGTGAAAAAGGAAAGTTCTAAGAAACTTTCAAAATTTCTTGTTCTATTGGACGCACTTCATTCCGTTCAAAACTATATGCTAGTCTAGGTTTGAGGAAGAAAATAAAAATTCCATAAAATTATTTCTATCCCATTCTACCACATTCAAAATGTTAGGTAGAACTATAAGTTTAACAATAAGCTTTAAGGAAATTTTTGTTAGCTTTCCTTGGAAGTTTTGGATAGCGGGGATGTCATCATATTTAAATCATTTTCCAAAATATATAACAAAATAAAATATAAGGGATTTAAAACTAGCAGTCTTCAGAGTGAATGAGTGAGTGTTTATTAACGTCGTACTATAAAGCAGCATGAAGGGTATCGGCAACAGACCTCATAATTTCGAATCTGGACCAAGTGATGAGAACGTTCACTGAGCATACACACCATCTCCGCACCACGCACTTAGAGGACTTTTGACTCTCGACAGATTTTACGACCATCAGCCCTTCCACATGGCACTAAGGCCTCCACTTAAGTGAGTGAGTGAATATTAACGTCACACTGTTCAGCTACACTAGGGCTTTTGGAGACAAACCTCGTAATTTTGAGCCATGGTCAAGTGACGAGGACGACAACTGAGTTGGCACACACAAATAAAACTTTTAGTCAAATCCCCCTGTCAACACGTCAAAACTTATTAAAGAATTTTGTATTTATAATAAATATTTATTACCACCAAATATATATTTCGACACAAAGTACGGACATATTGCGTGAATCAAATATTAGAAAATGTGTTTTTCTTCTTAGAAATCATTTTGATTATTTGATGCCAGTATATAAGTATCCTTGATTGATAAGAAGCTTTAGTCAGATATGCTCATATTTGTTTAATTATCAAAAACTCGTATTTAACAAACTATAATGAAGACTTTTTCACAAATAATGAACTAATAAATCAATAAATTTTGCGTTATGGGATATAAAATGAAGGAATATTGAACCTTATTTTAAAATGTAAATTTTTGGGAATGTTTTCTGATTACAAATTATTCTGTATCTGTTCATATTGAATATGAGTTAAATACTAATTTTTTATAACGCTGAAGAAATTTCAGTCACCATCTAATATGTACATCTGATTAGTCAAAATGACACAAAACTTACTCGTCACAGCCTCATTTTTTTGGTCTCACATCACTTTTAATACTTACTTTAGCACACAAATATTTATAAAATATTCTCCTAAAATAAAGAAGTATTTTTTTAAATAATGGGAATATATATAATGTTTTACATAGTTTATTTAAAATTGAAAATGAGACATTTTAATTTTTATTTTCACATCTGTACCAAACAAAACCGCAATCCTTAAATTAAAAAATAACAAAAAAAACGAAGATCAACTATCATATTTTTGATATTTGTTTTAATTGAAACACAATAATTGAAAAATATCTTATCAAGCAGAATAATCACACACAACGTCAAAGCATTCCTTTCCACCTCCACCACTTTCTCCAATATTGGATTTAGTAAGATCAGTTTAAAGTTCAAACAATATCGCTTTCCAAACATTTTCTCGTCAAAGAGCAATAGTAAGTTGTTAATGATTGAAACCCATTCCATGTTTTCACTGAAAATATTTCTCTAAAAGCAACAAACCGGAAAACCTGTTTCCGATTCTTCTCAAACATCCGTGTTTATTTCATTTCCTTTATTATGGAGTTGCTTCTGGCGCCGTTGATCTTAATGGGGAATGAAATTTTCACTCACTAATATGATTTTTAAAGGTCGAATTCGAAAGATACGGATATTTGAAACTACTAATAGTGTTTTACCCAATTCATTACAGTTACTAATCCAGGAACAATATATAGATCGGTCTACATATTCAAATGGATTTAACATACATGTATGGTTGAAGAGAGAGATATGTTGTGTAATTAAGCTTTGTTCAAAAGAGATATGTTAAATAGATTTCAAATATTTCACTCGTTTAGATTCCTCTGAAGATAACTACTTAATACATATTTCGATAAATAATGATATTGAGATATCTATGCATATGTAAAGTTTATTAAAAGTAAAACAAAGTAATTGTCAACAATACCCAAAACATTTTAAAATGGTAGGATGATTCGACTTCGCGTTTCATTGTTTTTCACAGTAATCGAGAGAATCATTTTTTTTTTCATTTTATGTCCCTTTAATGTAAAGTAATTCTTGTTTAAAACTCCCCACATAAGTTACTTTGCTATATAGTGTGTCTGGTTTTCATATTTAACTAATATTGTTTGGTAAAAAAGCTCCAATGTAATGAGTAGTAAAATATTGCTATACCTATTAATTGCAATACTTTTAATGATATTGATATTTTTATTTCGAATGTTTCTCTTCCTTAAAAAGTTCTAATGTAACTAATTTTAAAAATATTGCTATGCCTACTGATAATGAAAATAATGTTCTTATTTTGTAGGTCAGTCAAAAGTTGTTATTTCTTAATCTTATCTTATAAGTTCCTTTACAACGGATAAGATTTCTCCATTTTTCTTACTCATTTTATTTCCCTTAATGATATAATAGCAAATCTCCCATTTGTTACAAAGATAAAATATAGGATAAAACTCAAATGAAGTTTATATAAGATAAATTAATTTTAGTCTACTTACTTTGACTTGAGATTAAGGATGATGATTCCAGGTATATGAGGGCACTGGAAAGCCATTATATTATAACCACTTCTTTAGTAGGAAATACGGCCACATTTCGCTCTCAAAACCACCTAGTCATTGACTCGACAAGGCGCTGAAAGGTAGCATTAGATATCTCAAAAAATAATCTTGCAATGACCGATCACTGCTAAATGATGGACTAAAAGACTCGATTTGTTTTTATGGTGGGAACACAAATGTTCAATTGAATTCATGTCAAAGAATGAAATATTATTTGAAATTCATGTCTCTCTAATGATTCGGCCTCAATACCATGATACTTATCATGCTAGAAATTACCATAATTTATTAGGAACGTTGCTGCCCCTGGTGTGCGGAAATGTTTATGTAACACAAAGAAGTCAGGTACAGTTCTATGGGAGTGATGTGTCGTAAAGTGTCCACGTTTTTCGATTAAATGTTATTTTCAAGCAGTGTTTTAATTGGATCTAAATTTAATCTTTTAAAATGTTCGAATGTTTTGTTTTAGTGAGTTTTGTTCAACAACGCAGATGCTATAGGATACCAATCTATAGAGTGAAAAATATCCATATAAGTCTGCATTATTATTAGGTTATTAAAAAAAGTTTCAGTATATATAGTCATATTTAATAAAAAAAATAACACCTGATTTAAGAATCCCAGGAGTTTGCTGTTTACTTTAAGGTATTAGAATTTTTTTTAAATTTCTAATGGGCTGTGAGTTGGTCATTAACCATTGCAGACTTAATACCTTCCCTGGAAGCTGGTATTACTTTTTAGTGCGGTGCCCTATAGGCGGATACTAATCGCCACAGGTAATTTTGACACCCAGTTTCCTCCCTAGAGGGAGGCACCTGAGCTCTGATGATGCGAACTTGTACCAGGATTTTTAATCTTGCCTAGAGCATTCAAACCAAAACAACACTCTCGGGATCTTTTACATGCCGTATGATCATACGACATGGCCGCTGTCGATTTTCTGCATCAAGATAATCTACCGACTTTGGCCTAGGTCGAACCCGCAACATTGAGTGCAGAAGGCCAGCGACAAACCAACCATGCATCTTGGCAGGCTAGGTATTACAAATCTGTATAGTTATTTAAGTACTTACTATTAAACATTTAAAATATATGTATAGAAATCATAACTTGCAAACTCTCCAGTCTGGACCCTACGAATTTAAATAACTCTTTGTGTTCAAAGGAATGTTCAATTGATTACCAGTTTATATATATTTAAATTTACAGCTTATAAAATGCTTTTTAAATAAACGAGTATCGAATGATATAAAAAAATGTTATGGCTTATTATTACACGACACCATACAGTGTAAAAGTCTCTGGCGCTAAATTACAATGAGCAAAGTTTAAAATAACTCATTTTCCAGTTCGAAGAATTCGTTCCAGAATTTACCCATTCATCTCTGCCAGAACCGAAGAGATTAGGGCACATACGCATCCTGAATACAGAGAAGAGTTCTTGTGTTTTTGAGATATGAATAGCATTCGTCAATTTTTATAGAATACATGGAATTTAAGGTATCCGACTACTTGCGACAACTTTTTTTGAAAAAATGGAAATATGAGGATTTTTTGTGATTTTTAGATTTATTTAGTATATTTTAAGGAAAAAAAATCTTCAAATTGAAAGCAGAAAAAAAATTTATTATTAAAATGGGAAAAAACTGGTAAAAATGTACAAAAAATTACATAAACGGGGCCCGCTCTGTACAACATTTTTATGAGAAAATTCTCAATTTTTCAATTTTGATGTGTTACTTTATTATTCGTGTTTGAAATGACCTTCAGGATAAGAGATATTTCAATTTTTACAAAACCTAGAGCACTTTATCTTAGTAATTATACGAAATTGCTTAAAAAGAAAGTGATTATATTCACATAAAGGACTGTAAATTTTAAAATAAAGCAGTGATTGATAAATCTGAACATCAAAACACTTCTACTGTTATACATAACATACACAAAAAATTTCAGCAAATTATTTTCATAACTTTTTGAGCAATCGCTGTCCCCGTTTGAACTTTTCGCAAAAAAACACATTTCGAGTAAAACGCATTTTAAAGTTTGTCATCTCGTGTAAAGTTATGGCATCTGCTTTTACTAAAACACTTATACTTTTGTTCTAGTGAATGAAAAATAAAAACTTGGTATTTTTATTAAGCTTATATGATGAGCTATAAAATAAAATCATAAACAAAATTTGTCAATTTTTGAAAAAAATCATGATATAAGGGTAATCGGATACCTTAAATGTTATTCAAGTATGTTGATCAAACGGCTTATTAGATTTCTGATACATTGGAAATGAAATTTCATATCTCACTCGATATTGTAATAGAGAGATTATGCAGAAACTATACAGGATATTTTAAATATTTTGTTTATACTTCAAATTGTGTTTTAAGGTCTTTAAAACAGTTTTTTCCCTGAATTGTAATAAAACTATTACAATGAAACTTATATAATTAGTTAGGTTACCATAGATAAAATTAAAACAGTAGTAAAGTTTTACTTTATTTTTACATTTGGATTCAAAACTGTCAGTATGTCTTTCATACTGATAGAAAAAGAAGAGGTATTTATTTTATTAAAGCACCCTGCAATAATTCTTATATGTGATCCTACTTAAACTTGTCTAAAAATAGTACATTTGCCTAAATATATTTTACTTAAAATTAAAATCATCTCTTCAATTTGGATCAGGTTTTATTTCCTTATCAACTCACTACCCTTCCCAATCGCAAGAAGGCAGGTAAAAAGTTCTCCTTTGCCTGTTTATTATTAAGAATAATTTCTTTGTTTGGAAGTAATACACATAAATATAGTATGTGCATCTTTTTAGTTATGATCAATATATATTTATATAATGATTTATAATATGAATAATGTAAAGAAGTCATACTAATTACCTTCAAGTACACTGAAAAAATAAATTAAGAGAATTTGCGTATTTTATCGAATTGCACGAAAAGAACTGAGCTGAATGAAAAACCACTGCTTCTAGATAACAATGCAAATCTTGTGCAGCAAATACGTAAGGGTATACGTGTGTGTAGGTGGAGCCAGCATAGAAACAAACTTTATAAGCGCGTGTAATTTAAGACGTATTTCGTTCGCCAGCACACCTCAGCACATTTCTTGGTGTTATTTTGAAGCAATCGGTTCAATTCAAATTGTAACAGTAAAAATAAGTAACCATCAATATTTAGATGATAGAATGAGATGCTGCATTGTGTGGGGAACTACAAGCACAAGCCAATGTCCAGATTTGTAGAAAGTTCAATTTAATGCCCAGTGTCATGTGTAACTTATCGAAAAGTTCCAGGATACTGAATCCATTGAGAGAAAGCCTGGGTAATGTCGTCCTCCATGACGGCCAGAGAAGATAGCCATTTGTCGATTATAGCGAGGCGTAACAGAGGTGACTACAGTTTCTCAGCACTCTTGTATGCAGCCACAGGAACCCGTGTATCAAGAGTGATTGTTTCAAAAAAACTTCATGAGAGAGGCTTTTTTGCCAGAAGACCTGCTGTTTACATACCGCTCATATCTACGAACCGGAGAGTCCATTTAGCATGGTGCACACAGTATAGAGATTGGAGTATGGATCAATAGGTGATCGTTCCGTTCACCGAATAGTCCCGTTTAATCCTAAACACCAATTCTCACCATACGTTTATATGGAGAAAACCAGGGACCCGCTACCAACCACGAAATCGACAATTATGGCGAAGAAGCTTTAATGGTCTCTGGGCAGACATCATTCTGGATGACCGTACACCTCTCCCTGTCTTCGAAAGAGGTTGTGTGACTAGTATGAAGTAAAAGGATGAGATCTTGGAACCCTATATTCAGCTTTTCTGGGGTGCACCTTTTCATGAGTGGGCCCCGAGTTCATTTTAAAGAAACGCTAGCGCCGGCCAGATCTCCAGTCCGCAATCCTATATAGCATGTCTGGGACGCTTCGAGGAGGATAATTGCAACTCGCAGCCCCCCTCCAAGTTCCATCCAGGAAATGAAAACAGTGTTTCTGAAAGACTGGGATCAATTGCCACACACACACACACACACACACAAGAACTGATAAACTGCCTTATTTCAAGTATGAAATCACGCTGCGAGGCCTGTATAGTTGTAAGAAGAGGCCATACTTCCTTTTAACACATTACTTTTATTTATACTGCAACCACTGTTTCATATCTTCTAACTCCAACGAATATTACGCATGATCATGAATGTGTATTGTAATTGTTTCATGGTTATTTGTTTTCTATTGTATCAATGTATGTACATATCAAGTTTCCTTAAAATCGGTCAAGTAGATTTATAGATAATCGATCAAATCTGCAAATTCTCTTAATTTGTTACATCAGAGTACATACAGCCCAAATCAACAATTATTACATTGGCTTGAATACTTTGCTTCAATTTACTTTGTTCGATAATCAGCATCTTTCACAAAATATTTGATGAAAAAGTCTAATAGACTAATGTCTGGCGACCGAGGCAATCATCCTCCAGTTCGTTTGTTCATTCGAAGGAAGTTAATTTCTGTGATTTGCAAATTGTTGATATCCAATAAAGAGATAAACCTTCTTATTGCAAAAGGAAATTTGCCTAAGAAAAAAGGGCGATTTCAAGAATGCACAAATCTTGAGCATATCTATGTAAGTATTTGCAATAACAATCTTTTCCGAGGAAAAGTTTAATGACACGATTGTGAAATAATAGATTATAGATTACACTTTCTTTACTTGTTCGTCCTTCTGTAGGATGCTTGGTTATCCTGTGAATTATACCCAGACATTATGCTTAATTAGAATTTAGGAAGTTCTCCGGAAAATATAATCCAATTCACAAAAGGACTTGTCAATATTAATACGATATGAAATACCTTTGAGAAAAACCATCCTGTTTTAAAGCATATAGAGTATAACTATTTATGCAAAGCCATTAGCGATTGTGGCTCTCTTCGTGTTCCATGAGTCATGCTATATTTAGCTCCAGGAATATTCTTGGAATAAACTTTGAAGGGCGCAAAAAAAATATTTAAAAGTCCTTGCTCCACAATCCCGGCATCCTTGCTTGGGAAACCACATTCATTTTTAGGATTGATATTTTCCATTATCATACATTTTGGATACTATTTTGGAATGCTTCAATTAGAAGGAGGTGTTTCCCTGTATTTCGTCCAGTAATTTTATTATCTTTGAATAACAAATTTTGAGTTGGGAAAGAAAAATGCGTTTGTTTTCACCATTAGATGCCAATTTCAATAAACCAATTTTTACGTGTCTTTAAGCGCCATCTATAATCAAAATCATACGGTAAAACTTTTTCAAGTCATCTGCTCACACCTACAGGTAGTTTTGTTGTAGATGTGTTCAGTTTTTTTTTAAATAAGACTATATAGTCGTATATATCATTTTGGGACCCGTATTTTATATAAATAATAAATAAACAGCACTTTAAAAATTTTAAAGATATGTATGTAACAATTTACTCGTCTTCTCTGCTACAATAATCATTCCAATTCATTTCCTATTGAACAGTATTTGCTATTAAAGCAGTTATTTCCACAATATTATTTAAATAAATCTTTCAGAAACTCTTGATTTCATTAACTGGTATCTATTGGGGATTAGACACTCCATACCCTACGATACTTTCACCTATCTTAGAGTTCTGGCATGAATGCCAAATCTTATTTAACGATTGCTCTCCGTATAAATTAAAGAATTCAGAAACTCATGCTTGTCTGAAAAGGACTCTGTCATCATTACGTCGCAAAATAAACAGAACACATTCGGAAATACCAAGACAAATAAATATTAAACTTTCCATTTCTCGCTGAACTTAAACAAATGGATTCGTTGGGCCTGACTCAATGAATATATACTATCATAATTTTTATCTAAATATTTACTGCTCTCTCTTTACTATTTGCATTTAACATTCGAAAGAATTCCTGCAACTTTGCGTTCTGGCATGCATTTCCTTTAATGAACATGTCCAATTATAATATTGATATCACTCGTTATGCAAACTTCTAGAATAACAAAAGGATCTTTAATATCGACACACACACCACCTTCTGTCACATTTCTCTTTCAGAACTAAATTGGTTCTACTAAAAGGGAGATTTGTAATTAAGTTCAATTTCATTGTGAGAGAAGAATTTAATGTCAGATGATGTGTATGCTTTGTTATCTTGGTGAATTTTACTCAAATAAGTTCTAAATTAAATGCACCATAAATCATTTATGCGTCATGAAATAGCCATGCTAACTTCCTTTTTGTACTTATATTCAATGAATATACGTGTGATTTTTAACTCAATATTTAATCCGGATGTATAAATAAAATTGCCAATAGAAACAAATTGAATATTTTCTTATAAAATATATATTTAATTATTAAAATAATTGTTTAAATTACTTTATCATCTAAAAGAGGGTTAAAAAAGTAATTTAAATAATAATACACAGGTAAAATATATTTATTCCCTTGAACTAGAGACACAAATATCCGTATTCTGTATTATGAGTTATTTCTACCATGTTTCTCATTTAGAACGTTGCACATTATAAACAAAAGAATTTTGAAAAAAATGTTTTACTTGTTTAGTAAAATTCTTGAGAACTTTCTAGTGTTACTTATAACAGAAATGGTTCCTTTACAACATCATTATTTATTGTTGGCCATTACCACCTAGCAGGGTATTTCGTGATGTGGTATAACTATATGTTGTATTTAAATAGTACACTTAAGTCTTATCATGACGCTTTTGATTGCATTGAAAAACATTCTTACAGAAATTTTCTTCTTGACTCAAAAAGAAAAATACTTTAACATAAGCATCAAGCATATTTAATTTTGCAATTCCCCATACTCCCCCGAGTGTTGAATTTTGAGAATTGGTCAGACTTTTGGAGGTATCCACAAAAATTATGCTTGCCAAACTTTAAATGTGAAGATCAAATGGTTCAAAAACAAGAATGTTTCAATCTATAATGGCCCCATAAACGTCCATGAGAATGAATTGCTACAGAACGGGTTTTTAGCAGATCTTTACTCAGAAAGAGAAACTTGCTGGCCAAGTTTCAAATAGGGAAGATTAATAGATCAAAAGCCGGAAATATTTACTTATGACTTCTCTGAAACCCTATCGAGAAAAGATTTTTGCAAAATCCGTTGTTAGAAGATCCCTCTACAAAAGAAATATGCTTGTCAAATTTCATGTCTGTAAGCTGATTTCATGTCCTGAAAGTTCAGAAAATTAGAAGCAAAAAACTTTTTTAAATGCAAGCTTTTATTTAAATGCTCTAAAAAGAATAAAAAAAAACTTTTCTTATAAAACTGTTTTTTCTATCTACTTACAGCGTCATTACACAATTTATAATATAAAATCTTGTCGCGAGATTTAAGTACTCATATTTACTTAGTTTGAAAATTTTAAAAATTAAAATCAATCAGATCAAGTTATTTAAGTTGCTTGTTTATCTACACAGGTAAGTCTCGCGACAAGCTTTTATATTATAAATTGTGTGATGACGTTGTAACTCTTGATAGCAAAAAAAGTTTTAAAAGAAAAATTTATTTTATTATTTTTAGAGCATTTAAATAAAAGCTTGTTTTTAAAAAAGTTTTTTACTTCTAATTTATTTTTAACTTTTTTGTTATCGCTTCGACAGGTTTCTAAGTCCAATTTCTTTTTGTGCAGAATTGCGATAACACTATTCTACAAACAAAAAAAAAATTGTGCGATTATCTTTAAAAATGACGAAGTTTTTAAATGATCTATTAAAAATTTGAGTATTTTTAAAAAATCGTAAAGAAAAAAAAATAATCGACATTTTATTTTTTAGGTGACTGATTCTAAAAGAGAAAAGTCTGAACTTTCTTAGTGCAGAATATCGATTCATTAACACACACACACAAAAAATTCACACAGAATGATTTAGAAATCATTTTCATGACAACGCATCAATTTTTACTCATTTCAGAAAAAGATTGAAAGAAATAAAAAATATCATTAATTTTTAAAAGAATTATACCGTATCTGGGCGAAACAAATAATCTTTACAATTATGTAATTATTTTTTTTCTCAGTTTGATAGAATGAACAAGATGGTTTTTTAAGAAAAGTCGAAAAAAATCGGAACTTCTTTAAGCTCAATCCGATAAGCTGCTCCACAGAATAAAAAGCTAGCAGGGGCAAAAGGTTTTTATGAATATTTTTTAATTAATTGCGATATCGGAAAATAAATGGTAAAAACATGCATTGTCATCCGAACTAAACGTGTATATAAAATTTCAGTTTAATCGGTTGAAGACATCAGCTTCAAAATTGAGTTGCAAGATTCCACCCGAACAAGTTACATTGCAAGTTTAATAAAGGCTTGTAAAAAGGGAAATTTTTTTGTTCTATAGCACCTTTGTAACCCCTTCCAAGGAAAGCGATTTCCATAATAGCCATTTTTTTCTACTTCATCAAAAAATCATACTTCTTTTTAATTAGTTCAGAAAATTCTTAATATTCCATAAAATTTAAGCGTTGCCGGATTAAAAAAGGTTACCAAATGCAATAATCTTTATTTTAAACATAGTCGGGAGCAGTGGCACACAGGAATTTTTCGGGGGGGAGGGGGTCCGGGGTCGAAAGTTCACCATTCTTGTATCACGCTGCTTTTGATTTTGTCGATTTTCGGGAACAAAACACAGTAAAAAATTAGTTTTTGAATAAATAATTAGCATTAATTAATAAAATTAATAATTAATTGCAAGTAATTAATTAAATTTTGCATACTATATACTTAGAATTATAATCAATCGGAAAAAAAATTAAGGGCTTGGGGGGTGGTTCGGACCCCCAAGACTCCCCCTTGTGTGCGCCACTGGTCGGGAGTGATTTTCTACTATGTCTGCATATCACATTTGGCGAATTCTCTCATACAGAAGCTAAATCTTTCTTTAGCAATCGGGTTTTAGAAAACAAACCACTCAAACTCAATCCTAATTTTTTATTTATTTACTTATTTATTTTTGGCAGATATATGCTTACGGATTTTTTTAAACGTTTGAGAAACTCCTTGCAAAATTTTGGATCAATACGATCATTGATGTGGATTTATATAAATTTTAAAGGTAGGGTTGGATATGTGCACTGTTGTATCACGATTGAAGCAATCAACACTGATGTCACACAGTCCGCCAATAGTGCCCGAAAAGGCACTGCACGAGAAATCACTGAGACGGATGCCTAGAGACTTAAAACACTAGACGTAGGAGAAAGACATTCTCCATTGGCGTTTAATGTATCATTAATTATTTCATCACTCATTATTTAATAAATCATTTATGTTATTTTAAGGTTGTGGTCATTTTTCCATAGAAAAAGTTATACAAACATTCAAGTTGATACACTATTAAAACAACTAAGGGAGCAAGCAAAAACATGAACAAACCGCTGTGCAAAAAGAAAAAAAAATATGGGATTTAATTCTTTAGAATAATATAAAGAGCATGAACTGAGATGCTTCAAGGCAATAATTTGGTAACATGTAAATGACAGAAAATTGATTGTTTGGAAAGAAAGCAAAGGTTTAATATAGATAGTGCCCTCTCGACCTGCTAAGTTTGCCACACGTGTGATTAGTATGGATACGACGAGGGGTTATCGATGAGTGTGGGAAATACTATTCCACACTTGACGAAGTTTGATCTCCAAATCTTGAACAAGAGACCTGATCTGCTGGCCACTCCATACGCGGTATTGTTTCAGCTTAAAGAGTGTTCTCCTCAAGACGAGCTGCATGAGGTTCTACCATTATTTTGCATTAAAAGAAAGGAATCATCAATAGCTGCAGCTTAAGGTAAGACATGGGATCTCTCTCTCTCTCTCTCTCTCTCTCTCTCTAAGAATCCTACCTGCATACATTTGAGCCTTACAATTGCCATGTCCTATATCACCTATGTCAGTATGTCCACCTATGCTAATTCCAGTCCACGCCATCAAACTACCTCAACTGTAATGTGACCTTTTCTAGACGAATATAGGGTTATTTCGAATGCTTCTTTATTGTCATACCAAAACACGACTGATGTCACGTTCTAAACAGAATCGGCACTCGTCTGTAAATAGCACTTGACTTCAATCACTTTGTTCCAACCTCGATATTAGGAAGCACACTTTCTTCAACCTGTATGGCATCTTGCTGTCAACACGACTGCTGTCAGACTCTAAACTGAATCGGTACTCGTTGGCAAACAGCATTTGACTTCAATCACCTTACCCCAATTTCAATGTTCATTTGCCCATTTTCTTCAAACTGTATGGTATTTTGCTGTCAATGGAATACACACCATTGACCTACGTGCATAATAACCACCCGAATAAAGCCTATTTCAGATTGTTTAGCTTGAAATCCTTCGTCCTGTTGCCAAAAGAAACCGACTATGCATCTGCTTCGTAATAGCTCTTTCTGTCTCGAAGAGTTGTTAACAGGATATATAGGTCATTATTTGCTTTGGTATCACGTTGACAAAGTTATTTTGGCTGATGTCTAACATTTCTTGCTTCATGGAATCGATTCCACAATGACCTACCTCTTTTGTCAATCCAGCAGCATTCTCGACAACGTTTTTAGTGTTTGCTCTGATTCCAGTCTCTGGATAATATACCAAGCCATAGATTCCGATACATCACGTTGCCGTGTCTTGTTTCAATAATCTTTTCTCAAAACAATAGCCGAAAGTTTTTATTTTACCACTGAGACAACGAAAAGTAACCACTTATATGAAACCACGTTTTTTGCACTTATATCCTTTTTCTAGTTCTGTCGTCATGAACGTTGATTTGCACATGAAGTTTCTGCTACACTTCAGGCTATGGATGTTTTTGTTTTACGTTAGTTATTGGAAAGAAATATTTGCGTAATTTCGTTGAATCCATGGACTTTTCTAATTTGTTTGAGCAGTGTATAGTAAGATTTCATCAGCATTTTTGCAGTAAAAGTTTATTATTTTGTTAAAAATAAACGAACTGTTTGATTTTTTTTTCTATTTCTAAGTAAAAAAAATAGTGCTTTAAAGTAAAATTATTCTGACTGGGCAATTCCTTCATGCTAGCATCTTTTTATTATTATTATTATTATTTTCTGTTTGTTTATTATATTCTATTTGGTGTAAAAAGCAGCAATTGACTAGAATATATATATATACAAACAAACATTTCTACATTGCCGGTTGGGTGGTGGGATTGGTTTTTCACTGGCCAGCTGAACCGAAGGAAGTAGGTTCAACCCCGGCACAAGTCGGTGGATTTTCATGATGAAGAAAATTGACAGTGGCCATGTCGTAGATTATCCGACATGTGAAAGATCCTAAAGTGTCTGTATGGCTTGGGCGCACTCGGTAAAATTAAATCCTAGTTCAGGTTCACATTGTCAGAGCTTAGGTGCCACCCTCCAGGGGGAAAACTGGGCATCAAAATTGCCTGCGGTGATTGGTATTCGCCTATATGAAACTAAACTCCGCACTAAAAAGAGATACTACCAACTTCAGGAGAATGTACCCTGCAATGGTAAAACATCAATCCGCAGCCTATTAGAAATGAAAATAAAAACATTTCTACATTCAAAAGAAGTGTACACATTTTTAAGCAAAGACACATGGTAAATTCCTATTATAGCACACCCCTCGGCGAAGATTTTTTCAAGTCGCGTCAAAATGGCACCAAAGCGCGTTTTTCAAAGTCGGGTCCAGGTAATCAGGAAGAAACATGGCGTCTTGTCCGAAGGAGCAGAAATGGAAAACATTAGAACTTTAAGAAAGAATTTATATTTAGCTTCTGATAATAGATACTTTTTAAAACTTACGGAACAATAATTCCATGGAAAATTTAACTTTTCAAAAATAGGAAATGGAGAACATTCGGAAAAAAAGAAGAAACGTTACTAACAAATTCAGTAAAATCTCGTCTTCTAAAAACAAGAAATTAAGGACATTCTAATAAGTAAACATTTATAGCCAAAGGTCAAAAATGAAAAATTCTTTTTTTAACTTTTAAAAACTAGGCAATTAAGAACATTTCGAAAAGGAATCGAAATTCGATGTAGAAAAACTGAAATTTTTAAGGCGTTAATAAGAACAAAATAATGATAAAATTCAACTTCTTAACGAAGGAAATTAAGTACTTTCTAAAAGGAACGAATTGATGTTCGAAGGAGAAAAACTGAAACATTATGAACAAATTCCTGTATGATATAGTTTCTTAAGAAGATATGAAACACATTCTAAAATTACTCAAACGGCTTTTTCGAAACAACGTACCTTTCCTTACATCATGCGGATCCTTTCCTGCTAGAGCGCGTTATCTCCAGCATTTGAAAAGCACCATCTAATAATTACTACCTTTTTTACAAAAAATTTAAAAAGAAAATAAACCTTGTTTTCGCTTCGTAACTGTGACCAGTAATCCCAAAGCGTCGAATAAATGGTAACGGCCTTTACCACTTACATAGTTAGTACGGTTGCTGAAGCTAACGAAATTAACGGAAATTACTAATTTCCAATACCTAACGGTCACAAATAACGGTCTCTTATTTTAAAGAATTAAAAAAGAAGGGTTGCTAGCTTGGCGAACTTATCGCCCAACTTGGCGACAAAAAAGCACAAAAACCGGGGGTGGGCTATATTAGGACCCAACCTTATAGTGTAGCTGAATAGTATATTACCGAAATATAACCTTAGTTTGTAGCGAAAGGAAAGGCCAGACAACGAAGTATAGAATGTCATTGGTACATTACAATGCTATAAGGATTCCAACAAATGACTCCCAAAGAGATCCGATTATCTATAAAATGGCATCAAGACTATAAACCAAAAACTTCAAGGGCAGTCAGATTAGTGCATCCTGCCATTACACAGAATGCTTCCAGACATTTCTTGGATGATCATAGAGAATCAATTCGAAACGGAACTCAATCGCTGGAAACGTTTCTACTCTAGTCAGTCAGATTTCAGATCAAATATTCAAGACTCCTCCACAAACAGGTTCATTGGTGTTTACGGATAACGATATTCTCAACGCAATGGGCTTTGAAGATTATTATATTACATAAATAATGACATTTCAAAAATTAGCAAAATCTATTTACATTATGTTTGAATAAGATTTCAATTTAATGTTCTCTCATTTAAAACGATATGAAACTTCATTATCCACAAAGCTATACAAATTAGACATTACAAAAATGTAAATAAATATAAGGATGTTTAAAAATAATTAGTAGGGTTAGTTTAATTTTTTAACAGCGAAACTGCAGAGAATAATAATTGCGCCTATTAAATTAGCTATTATTATGTAGTAGCAAAAGAAACTGCTTTCTCTAGATAAATGTGTATACAAAAATATACATATATAACGTAGATGAGAATAGGGTATTTTCGATTATCATTTAAATTTCTGATTATAACTCAACCAGTTTTTGCTAAAAATATCCCAAAATCATTATGAGTACACGCTATAGTATTAGTAATAAATTTTTACTTTAAAACATGATTGTTAAAAATGTTGCAAATAAAAGTTATTTAATAATCGTGTAATGTGGAATAAATGGTTTAACCCCTTATCTACCGCATTATGATTTACAGAATTTTTTATGCAATATTTTTTTAATCACTACATTGAAAATTAAGGGATAAAATTTTGTACGCCAAAACCTATATAAAATTTTTTCCTCAAATTTTGAATTATACTTTTTCTCGATGAAATTCATAAGAATATCTAAAGTAAACTGACATATTTCATTCACATTTATATATTTCTAAGTTATGTTGCGCTGCAGGTAAATGTGTCTTCTCATCAATGTATTATATGCTATTATTTACTTAATTGAATCGATCAACAAATAACCATTTACCTTAATGAAAGCACTTACCTTAAAAATTAAGTTTTATTAAAACTAACTCTAAATTAAAACTTTAACTTTAATAATTTTAATTCAGATTTGTAACACAAAAAATAGTAAGAATTGTTTCTCATTGATAAACAATGAGAATGCAAAACAAGAAAGAGTGCTTAAAAAATTATAGAGATTTTAGGGTAGATGCAACTCACACACACCAAGTAATGTGAAATTTAAAGCTCTCCGACTACGCTGAATAAGATAAAAAAGAAGAAGAAAACCTACAGTTTGGTAAGTTTCTTATTTCTGCAAGGAAATCGTTGTGGTAATTTAATTTTTTCCTGCAAAGGACGCGAGTGATAGCAAAAGGCAACCCTATTAGAGACAATTCTATCAGAACAGATGACTTAAAGAAGGGAGAGGCATTTGCACAGAGGATAAATTGATCCATACATCAAATCTCTTCCGAAACTTTCCAAGAGTGTTTAAACCTTTATCTACCACTTTATGATTTACTGCAAATGTTTTCATGCAATAAGTTTTTTTTGTCACTACATTAAAAATTAAGAGATATACATAAACAAAATACTCAACTTTGGGAAATTTAATCCATTAGAGCTAATTAATCAATTAAACATATTCAACTGCAAAATTAAATTTATGCACAGTTTACTTAAAATAGTCAAATCGTTTTCTAAGGTCTTCATTAACATACAAAAAAAAGACACTTATCTTTTGAAGTTAACTATTTTTTCGGAACAAAAATGGCAATCTTCGTAATCCGCTTTAAACGCCGTCAGCTGAAAACGCAATTTCTGTTATAAAACTATTCGCCTTCCCCGCCAAAATGCTCATTCTAGAATCCGTGCTGCCATATATCTTGGAAGAGGGAATTTAAAAGAACATTCCTGCTAATATCATTAGAGTATTCATAAAAATGTTTATTCTATGCAATTTTAAAGTGAGTGGTACTTATAAGTACCTTCGCTAGGTAAAGGGTTAATGTAGTGCTTCTCAAACTTTCAACACTTGCGACCCAATATTTAATCACAAATTTCATCACACCCCCTTCCATACATTAACGATGTATTGAATTTGATAATACGATACTTTGACGCTGAAGCTACAATACGACTTTAACCTCTTCGCCACCGGCGTATATAAACGTCTCGCTCAGACAGTGTGTAAATTGCCCCAGACGTATGTACAGGTCTTTTTGAAATATGTTCATTACTTCCATAAAATTATTCCGAGAAGACTTTGGAATTCAATAAAATGACCTTAACAATGTCTGAGAAGGATTTACTTATTTCACAGAGGATTTTTATATTTTCCTTTTCTCCCTCCCCCACAAATACAATACATATGGATGCATACATGCAAAACGCTGGCATGGGGAGTGAATCGCGTAGCTTTTAATCTGCAGTTAAGGGATTAATTATAAGCTGTGCAAATGATCCAGATAAGTGTTAATTCTTGCATATAATTTTATATATGATCAACCCGTGCCTGCCACTGGTAATTATTAAACTTGTTCTTAACTTTTAATATTGTTAAGATAATTATAAAGTTCATTGTGCAGTTTCGATACATTTATAAGTGAATTTATATCAGTGTAAATGTATTTTTTATTATAACAGAACACATTTCGTTTCTTTTACTTTCAAAAAATTAATTTTTGGAACTAATCTTTTGTTTTCGACTTTTCATAATGCTCGCTCCCCCTTCAAGGAGAGCGAACGCCTCCCTAGGGGGCCCCCACAGTTTGAGAAGCGCTGGTTTAAACCATTGTAAAACTAATTAGATTCCATATAAAACGTAGTTATTTTTAACGTTAAAAACTATATTTTCAAGATTACTTGCAAGTGATTTCTGATTCGAGTCTATTTTCGAAAGTCACAAATATAATCTTCTTCTGGTCAAGAGCAACCAAGGTGAACCCGTAGAAAACTGCTGAAGCATGGAATCCAAATTTTCTCCCGTTAATCTTCGAAAAGGTTTTCATCTCAGAAGATGCACACGGCGTCTTTGTTTTAACGTTCTTTAGTTGATGTCTTGGAATCTATTACAGATGATTCAACAGAATAAACCTATTCATCTCTGCTAACACGAGTCCTTTGTCTATTTTTAATTTTTTAACAGAGGGTTTTTGAATGTTCATTTTTTTTATTCTTTTTTGCTACACTCATTTCCAAAAATTAGGGATAATGATGTTCAGGCAAAGAAAGAGACAGAAGCAAAACAAATTTGACTTATTTGTAAAGTACATTTATTAAATAAAAGGTAAAGAGCAAAAAAGATGCTATATATTTGACACAATTAATAAAAATTGCGATTTTTACTACCTGGAGCAAATTTCAAAAAAGAACCTATTTACAAAAAACAGCCTAACATGGTTAGTATGATGGTTAATACGGAGTATGTCTCCCAGACGATGCAATACATGCCTTACAACGCCTACGCATGATGAGTAACAAATTATCAATCTGATCTTGGGGAATATTACACCACTCATCAAGCAATGCCCTCCGAAGTTCCGGTAGACAGGTGGGTAAGGGTTGACGGGCTGAAATTCGTCGTCCAAGCATATCCCACACATGCTCTATTGGATTCAAGTCTGGTGAGTATGCTGGCCAATCCATTCGGGTGATATCCTCCCCAAACGAGCCATCCTACATCGCCGTAACGGTGTCATTCCATGGTGTTCTCTTGGTGGTAACGGGTACCTGGCGCTCTCCATATTAAAGTCTGTCGAGAATCAGAGTGCAAACTAAACCTGGACTAGTCATAAAACATCACACAAGACCACTGTTGTGGTGTCCACAATGCATGCATGCTCTCTACTCCAGGTGAATCGCAGGCGACAGTGAGTCGCGGTAAGTGGAACACATCTGACAGGCCTACGAGCATATAGACCAATGTGCCCTAAGCGTCTCTACACGGTCTGCCTTGAAACTGTAATACTGGTAGCTGAAGAGAGCTGACGAGACAGGTCTGATGATATGCTTCGTCTCCTTCTTTTTGCAGTAACTGCCAAATACCGGTCCTCATTCAGCGTTGTAACTCGGGGGCGACCTGTGCTGTAACATCTACTCACATTACTATCATCTTGGAATCGTTGCCAAAGTATGGAGATGACACTCTGAGCGATTATAAGTTCCACGGATACTTCCAGCTGGGTACGTCCACATTCCAGTCGTCCAATAATTCTACCGCGCAAAAAAATCATCCAAATGTTTCTTTTGTGCCATAAATATGCGGTTATTGTACTGAAAGGCTTTTAAAGCGCTTGTGAACAATTTTACTTCTTTGCCACGATTCCTTATGTACCCCTCCCTTACACTCTCAACATTTTGACGTACTATCCGCGCCATCTGGTGGTTTCCTGTAATTTGCATATTCTTCTTCAAGATGTGTGCAATAATTCTACAGGTGAAATTTTTATTTTATTTTAGAGTTTAATTTCTGTGTGATTCTGAATTATCCTTAATTTATGGACATGAGTGTATTTTAAAACTTCTGGATCCTTCTTTTTGTCCTTTTTATTCTAACACTTTTTACAAGTATATGAGAAATGTGGTATTATAGAAGAAAATAGGGATTATGAAATTCCTAACATATATCTCCATAATAAACGACACACCCTCTTGGAAAATGAAATTTATACAGAAGGACTAAACATCGTCAGCTAAAAAAGGACCGCAATAAAGCAAACTATAATAACTCTCTTAGTTTACATAATACTTAACATCAATGTTCAAGTAACATGAGTATTAGTAGGTTAAAATGTTTTACTAGCAAAAGCTTTTGAAAATCACGAAACACACTGTGTTCAGTAGAGATTAACAGAACAACTGCAACCAGTCAACTCTCTCAGTAATGCATCATGGAAAGCCTTTCTGAGTAGTTCATGATTTTCCCTGGCGAAGCAGCTACAAACACAATAAAACCTTCATGTTTCTCGACTAATCCATTTTTGTGCGATTATATTTTTGTGTCATTTTTTATGTGCGATCTTTTTTTATGCGGTGTATAAATTTCAATGGCTTTGGCGTCACTATAATGTTTTCTGTCTATTAACCAGTGGCGTAACAGAGAATGTTGGAACCTCCTTTCCCCCTGAAAGGCAGGTTTTACCTTTAATATTTTATAAATTGGGTAAAAACATATTTAGCGTTAGTCAGGCCTTGGGCCCCTAGAGTCCTGCACCTCTCGTGACGCGGGGGGGGGGTGAATGTTACGCCACTTAAATGTAGACACTTCAAGACGCTCTGTTCATTTGTTATAAACAGTCCCCCGACAATGCGCATTCACTTGCTTTATCTCAAAGCTTCAGCAGCCCGCGCTTGATTAAAGACGAAACTTTCAATGACAGTGACATTATCAATTATTTGATAAATTTTGAAGACGGACAAGAAGAACCAGATTCTTTGAGAGTAGATAGAAATGTGCAGGAATCCAGCTTTCCAACAAATTAGAAAAGCATTTCCTTAAAATAGATACCAATTAAAAAAGGAGTATAAAATTCCAAAAAGGGCTTCAATCATGTCTGTCTTTTTATCGTGACATTTACAAGCAACTGACCACCCGACCTTCGTCACAAAAATTTATCTCTTACTTTATGTTGCCAAAAATAAATCAATTGAAACTGCATCTTCAAGTGACGAAACCGATTTTGAACTTATTCATCACAGGGCTTTGGATAACGATGAGTAACAATGAATTATGCATGTAGATTTTGAAAACTTATCCGTGTATACAAAGTATACAAACTATAAGTTTTTAAAATGTTTTCATGTGTAATATTTAATTATTTATTTTGTGATGGAAGTCCTCTTACATAAATTTCGTAAATAATTGGCATATTTTATAAATGCGACTTTTTTTGTGCGGTCCCTATCCACCGCATAAAAAAAATTATGTAGTGTCTCAACGAACTAGTTTGTTATATGTTAGAATTTCTGAAATTTTTGAATATCTTTTTTGTGCGTTTATTTTCATTCGGACCCTATCTAACGCACAAAAACAGGTTCAATTGTATATAATAGCCTCCCTCCTTTTTTTGAAAATTTCATCATCAACTTATAGTAGTAAGAACATAAAAATACGTTTTATAAAATGCATTTATTTTGAACCTTATGTGGAAGCTTATTATTTATAATATTACTTATAAGGAATATGATTTAAAGGTTATCTTTATACCTAGGCCAAATTAATATAATTTCACACTCTTTCACTTCTATAGTGATGTTACTCATTCTATAGGAGACCATCTTAATTTTTTTAAGTATTAATGTAGTTATATCAATCAATATCCAACAAAATATTATATAGAATTAAATGAGACAAAGCGCATTTCAATTGTACTTAAGTTTCCTTATGCACTGTTTCAAGAAAAGCAAATTAAGAATGGAATCAACCGAGTAAATTACAAAGACTAAAA
The DNA here is from genome assembly GCA_019973935.1 of Trichonephila clavipes. Taxonomy (NCBI): domain Eukaryota; kingdom Metazoa; phylum Arthropoda; class Arachnida; order Araneae; family Nephilidae; genus Trichonephila; species Trichonephila clavipes. The sequence goes on from BMAU01010910.1 coordinate 556,855, forward strand.
GCTACCACCGATACATTCTCTTAAGAACCAATTAAAAATCATTCTCAATCCCTCTTAAAGCAATTGAAATGGTCTAGCTGCTAGGCATCAATACGATAGCTAATCGAATTGAATGACTTCCCAAAAGACCATTTCTTTAATTACGGTTGGAATGTTAAAATAAGGCAGGACAGGGAGTCACAAAATACAAGACCTCGGATTCATCCACCTTTATTTTCAATTGATCGAAAGGCAAAGTAATTACTGCTTGTCCAGTCACTATCAGAGCATGCCAGTTTTATCCTAACGATGTGAAGTTTTTGACTTGACTTTCTTATCTTGTTAATGAGATTTTTAATTAAAGAAGTAGTTCAGTAAAGATAAACTTAGTAAAACGAAAAAATAGAGAAAAAAAGATTATAAATTCTTGATTTAAATCAATTGCAAGAAATAAGCTAAAAATTTTCAATGAGATTACTATAGATTTGGTAAAGAATCTTCTGAAATATTGATAGATTGATTTTCGTTTTCAGTTCATTGAATAATTCTCCATGAACAAAATCTTCAATCTTGTGATAAATTATTATTTTTGTATTATTTTTTTTCAGAGCATTATACCATGACTTTTTCCCTTTAATTTATCATAATTAAATGCATGGAAAAGATTATCTTAGCATGAAGGTAATAGCGCGATTTATGAGATATCCTTTTTTAATTGTTAAGATATTATCTGTACTTGTTGAGCATTTATTAGACGTAAACATTACCCGATTGAGAGACCTTTTGGAGTTTTGAAGTTTCAAGTTTTTAATATTTTGTACATATATATATATATATATATATATATATATATATAATAACATAGTTTTTTTAAAACTTTTTTTCCTAAACATCACTCATTAAAAGCTTTTTTTCCTTTAAATTTACAACCCCATTTTTTTAAGGAGCCTGACAATGTTCGTAACGGTGATTGAAAACGTATAAGTGAATGTTTTTTTTGTTATGTAAATATTTATATGTTACCGTTAAAGCGCGAAATCCGTTATTTCATAGAATAACTAGATATTTCATGAAATAACTAGATTAGTCAGTTAAAGTATATAAAATCATTGAATTTTACGATTTAACTCGGTATTCCATAGAATATCGATTAAAGTAGGAAAAGGTTCTAGCTGCTTTGGAAAGAGTTTTTTCGATTATGCGGAATTGTATATATATATATATATATATATATATATATATATATATATATATATATATATACAACAACTGTACTCTAGATATCAGTTCAGTATATGTCAGAAAGAACTAGTTTCCTTCGAAGAAGTTTCAAATAAGGACACAACACTTCGATCTGTTGCAACAGCTCAAAGTTACGTTACTGGACAAGGATTTAAAAAGTTCTCGTGTAAAAAAAATGTATGGTAATAAACAGTGTGCTTGTTTCAAAATTAATAAGCAGTTCACTCCAGAGTGTCATCCCAACAATCCTTGATCTAATAAATAATGGAAAGTAAAATAATGGTATTTCATAAAATTTAAATTAATATTTTCTTACATTTTTGTTTTAAAAAGTTTACACAATGTTTTTATAAAGCAACAGTTTCTCTTCCCAGCATGTATATTTAATGATAATATTTAAATATAATCTATTTTTGCAACAATTCTTTTTTCCTCTTTTCTATTTAACTAATAGCAATATGAGCAATATATTGCAATTATATCATCTAAGCTTTGCCTTATTATTTATTAATTATGCATTCTGAAAAGAGATAAAACGTATTTTTTTAGAGATTTTAGCTATTTATGATCAATTAATTTCTAAAACATCTTTGAAATTGTTTATGTTTCACTTTAAAGGTCTATTCTTATTTATTTCATGGAATACCTAGTTATTTAATAGAATAACTAGGTAAAGTATGAAATTGTTCATCTGTTATATACTTTAACTGACTTATCTAGCTATTTTATGAAACATCTAGCTGTTCTATGAAATAACTGAATAATACACTTTAACGGTAGTATATATACGTATGTGTGTGTGTATATATATATATATATATATATATATATATATATATATATATATATATATATATATATATATATATATATATATATATATATATATATATATATATAAAATTGAATGTGTGTGTCTGTCGTGCTCGATAGATTCAAAAACCATACATTCAATCGCCGTGAAAATGTGGGAAATTATTAGGTGTATCCCCGGGAAGGTTTTTGAAACTTTTTATTTCGGAAAAAATTCACTCTATATTTTTTAAAATTTAATTTTTAAATCATTTTTTTGGTGTTATGACGTCATATGATGTCACGATTCTCTCTGAATGCGAAAATTTAAACTTTACACAAAGTTTTTTTTCCGAATTATTACATATTTTTACTATAGTTACGTTTATTGGTGGTTATATTTATCTATTTTTTGTTCTTTGATACGTATATAATTGGGATCATTTTTCGAATAAATCATTCTTTAAATATTATTCTTTTAACAACTCACATTTTGTTTTGTAGTTTTGGTAACATTCCGATATCTTTAACGCGCGTTGTTTATAATTTTCCTTATACTGTTCCATGCATATTCCAACGCAATATTTGGCGAAATTAATCGACGGAATTTATAATAAGTATGTTTCTATATTTTAAACATTTTTTTAAATTTCTTTTGATGTTATTGAAATACAAATGGCAAAATTTAGATTTTCTGATATATATTTTGAGTCATCAGAATAATAACCCTTATTATTGCATTGCAGAAACTCGAACTTAGGTCATCGTACTGGCCAAACAAACGCAGTGCGAGGGGTAGTTGCTCATCCAGTTGGAAATTAACTTTAGTATTGTGTGTATATTGTTTTTCAATTTATTTTTTAGCTCAGGATATATACTTTGGATAACTTTTATAAATAAAGTACTAATTTTAATTCTTTACACTATGGATTTGTTTGACGTGATTTCAAAATCTCTCCACAAATTATAAGCGTACCGATTAAATCTTCCACCTATTTTATCTTTCTCCAATGATTCTAAATTAAACTAATGTATAATATTTTTATCTTTTGGTGCTTATGTTTTTTTAGTCGACCATTTTCCTAAAATTACAAGACATCGACAAATGTTGCAATATGCATTCAATAAGGGAAAATCATTCTATGCCTGTTTGTCTACAATAATAATATTATTATTATTTTGTACTTGGCAGGGAATTTTTCCACTAAATAATTGTTGAAATGTCTACAAGTTGGGGCAATAACATTAGACTCTCAAAAGACCTATTTTGTGTGATTTCAAAATTTTATTTGGTGTTGCTGTGAAATAGAAGTGGAAGAATTAAGTTTTTCTGACGTATATTTTGTGTTTGTTTTGGTATTAATGTATTATCGCAACCGTATTGCCAATTTACCGTGTATGACACATACAAAATCGAGGTTGATAGTTGCAATAGTACCTAAGTAGCTTTGTTTGGAACTGTTTTTGGTGATTTCATCAAAATATTGATGATTTGTTTTTGATAGCTTTTTATCATTTAAGTTTGTTATAGCTAGCTGTACCGTGCCATTTTTTTCATTGGCTCAGTCTGGTTAAAAGAAAAGAAAAGAGAAAGCACACATTTTTAATATCTTTAACCACTTGCACTTGAGGTATGATTTTTTTTGTAATTTGTTAACAAAATACTCCCAAATTATTATGGGTTTTTTTTTTGTCCTTATGTTATGAATCCAAAATTAGGTAAAATATTGAATCGTTTCATTTATAATTTTTCAATTATTGTTTGAATAGTACAAATTAAGTTAAAATTTAAAATATTTTAAATACATAAATTTTGTTTCCTTTAAGATTTGGAAATACGTTTTATTTAACCCCACAATTATGCCACCAAAGCGAAGTGCCATTGGTCGATCTACAAAACATGCAAAAAGGAGAAGAGAAGAATGAGCTTCAGAAACAAGTGAGTAGAGAAAAACTAGGCAAAAAAGAGATCGAGTTCAAGATGCTCTTGCTCGATCATTAGAAACGAGTGAACAGAGGCAAGCAAGGCAAGAAAGAGATCGAGTTCATACTGCTCTTGCTCGATCATTAGAAACAAATGAACAGAGGCAAGCAAGGCAGCAAAGGAATCGAAATCACAGTACACAGACAAGGCGAACGATACATACTGATTTGAATTTATGTGGTTTCAATTACAATCCCCTTTACAATTACAGTCTTCATCCAAGTGTAGTTATTGGAAAAATGGATAAAAAGTGTACGTATTGTGGTGCTCAAAAATTTAAAAATGAAACACCAGGTATGTGCTGTGCAGGTGGAAAATTAAAAGTACCAGACTTGCGTTCACCACCGGAACCATTATTAACTTTAGTATTAGGTAAAACAAGTCAATCAAAAGATTTTTTGAAAAATATACGCAAGTACAATTCATGCTTCCAAATGACATCGTTCGGAGCAACGAATATCGTTAATGCAAATTACATGCCAACATTTAAAGTACAAGGGCAAATTTATCACCATGTTGGATCACTACTACCCTTTCCAAAAGCTAATCACAAATATCTTCAGATATATTTTATGGGAAATACTGATGAACAAATCAATAGACGGTGTCAACTGAATATGAGTATTAAACGAGAGATTGTCGCTGAATTACAAAATTTGTTTGAACAACATAATGAATTAATTAAATTATTTAAAATCGCCATTGAACAAATGCCATTTGACGATTACAAAGTAATAATAAAGGCAGATATATATATAAAAACACCTATTGGTCAACATCGAAGACAGTTTAATGCACCAACGATCGATGAAGTGGCAATTGTCATAGTTGGTGAAGAATTTAATTCTCGCGATATAATGCTTCATTGTAGAAATGGTGACGTACAGCGAGTATCAGAAACGCATCGTTTATATGATGCATTACAATATCCCATTCTATTTTGTCAAGGAGAGGATGGATATCATTTTAATATTAATATGAAAAATCCTACAACTAATGTGGACATTAACAAAAAGGTCAGTGCTATGAATTATTATGCATATCGAATGATGATTTGGGAGAATGCTGATAATCAAATATTGAAATGTAGACAATTATTTCATCAATATAATTTTGACATGTATGCAAAAATATAAACCGAAAGACATCTCTACATACGACTAAATCAAGTCAAATTGCGTTCAGAAGAGTGCATCCATTTACGTGATGCAGTTGTAAATGACGGCAATTTCAGTGAATTGGGAAAAATGTTCATTTTGCCATCCACATTTACAGGCAGCCCAAGACATATGCATGAATATGCACAAGATGCAATGACGTATGCTCGTGCATATGGTCGTCCAGATTTTTTAATCACATTTACATGCAACCCAGCATGGGATGAAGTAAAGGAGCTTTTATTAACTGGACAATCACCATCAGATCGTCATGATATTTCTGCACGTATATTTAAACAAAAATTAAAATCTTTAATAGATTTTATTGTCAAACACCATGTATTTGGAGAGACGAGCTGTTGGATGTATTCCGTTGAATGGCAAAAAAGAGGTTTACCACATGTGCATATTTTAATATGGATGATGGAAAAGATAACATCAAACAAAATTGATGAAACCATCTCTGCAGAAATACCTGACATTGAAATTGATAAAGACTTGCACAATATTGTCTCAAAAAATATGATTCATGGTCCATGTGGCTCACTAAATAATAATTCACCATGCATGTCAGACGGAAAGTGTACAAAGCGGTATCCTAGAGACTTACTTGCTGAAACTATTACAGGCAATGATGGATATCCACTCTATCGACGACGATCTACTGAAGATGGTGGAAAATCCATTAAACTAAAAGTACTCAACAATACTATTGATGTTGATAATCGTTGGGTAGTACCATATTCTCCATTACTACTAAAAACGTATAACGCACACATAAATGTCGAGTACTGCAATTCAGTGAAAGCTGTAAAATATATTTGCAAATATGTGAACAAAGGAAGCGATATGGCAGTATTTGGAGCGGAAAATACAAATGCATCTAACGATGAAGTCACCCAATATCAACTGGGACACTACATAAGTAGCAATGAGGCTGTATGGCGCATTTTATCATTTTCCATTCATGAGCGATATCCAACTGTTGTTCATTTAGCAGTGCATCTTGAAAATGGACAGCGTGTGTATTTTACATCAGAAAATTTACGTGCAAGAGCAATGTCACCACCGCCAACAACATTAACAGAATTTTTCACATTATATAAAAATGATACCTTTGCAAGGACACTACAGTACTCTGAAGTACCAACTTATTGTGTGTCTGTCTGTACTCGATAGATTCAAAAACCATATAATTATTGATATAATATAAATTATTATTGATTTTGTTTTATGTATAAACTAGCTGATATACCCGGCATCAAAACACTTACATGATCAACTTTTTGAAGAAAATAAATACTTTTATGCAATAGAATAATGCGTATATTGTTTTAATCTTAATTAAAATGAAAATTCCATTGAAATGACATACTGCTTTGATTGAAACAAAATTCGACAGTAAAGTAGCATATATATTTATACATAAAACAAAATCAATAATTATCTATATTATATCAAAAATTATATGGTTTTTGAATCTATCGAGTACAGACAGACACACATTCATTATATATATATATATATATATATATATATATATATATATATATATATATATATATATATATATATACTACTTTACTGCCGAATTTTGTGTCAATCAAAGAAGTATGTCATTTCAATAGAACTTTCATTTTAATTAAGATTAAAACAATATACGCATTATTCTATTGTATAAAAGTATTTATTTTCTCCAAAAAGTTGTTCATGTAATTGTTTTGATGCCAGGCAACGCCGGGTGTATCAGCTAGTTATCTATATATATAAAGGAGAAAAGCGACTGACTCACTCACTGACTTACTCACTGACTAATCACGATATCTCCGGAACTATTAAACCTACCGACTTGAAATTAGGTAGGTAGGTTCCCTTCATGGAGTAGACATCAGCTAAGTACGGATTTTGCAAAGTTCGAGCCCAAGGGGCGTTATAGATAATTATTTCCATTACTAAATTATTAGATATGCAGTCTTAAAAACTTGTTACACAGATTTCTTTCATAAAGTAGAGATTCCCTACATAATGATTTTTACGAAAATCGACCTCCAAGGGGCGTTGAGGGCGCTTAAGAGGCATTATACATAATTATTTCCATTTTTAAACTATTAGACGTACGGTCTTCAAATTTGGTAAGCGGATTCCTTTCATAGAGTACAGATCCCCTTCAGAATGGGTTTTGTGAAAATCGCATCCCAAGTAGCGTTGTAGAGAATTAAGTGGCGTTTTAGGCAATTAACTCCTTTTTTAAATTATTAGACGTAAAATCTCGAAATTTAGTAAGCTGATTCCATTCACTGAGTAGAGATCCGCTATAAGATGGGTTTTGTGAAAATTGTTTCTTAAGTGGCATTGCGGGGCTTAAGGGACGTTATACATATTTATTTCCATTTTTAAACTATTAGACGTACAGTCTTGAAAATTTGGTAAGCGGATTCCTTTCATAGAGTACAGATTCGCTGCAAAATGAGTTTTGTTAAAATCTACCCCAAGTGGCGTTGTAGAGAATTAAGGGGCGTTATAGGCAATTAACTCCTTTTTTAAATTATTAGACGTAAAATCTTGAAATTGAGTAAGCAGATTCTATTCACTGAGAAGAGATCTGTCATAAAATGGGCTTTGTGAAAATCGTTTCCTAAGTGGCGTTGCGGGGGTTTAAGGGGCGTTACACATAATTATTTCCATTTTAATACTATTAGATGTACAGTCTTGAAATTTGGTAAGCGGATTCCTTTCATAGAGTACAGATCCCCTACAGAATGGATTTTGTGAAAATCGACTCCCAAGTAGCGTTGTAGAGAGTTAAGTGGCGTTAAAAACAATTAACTCCTTTTTTTAAACTATTAGACGTAAAATCTCGAAATTTAATGAACTGATTCCATTCATTGAGTAGAGATCCGCTATAAGATGGGCTTTGTGAAAATAGTTTCCTAAGTGGCGTTGCGGCGGCTTAAAGGGCGTTATAGATAATTATTTCCATTTTTAAACTATTAGACGTACAGTCTTGAAATTTTCTAAGTGGATTCCTTTCATAGAGTACAGAACCGCTGCAAAATGGGTTTTGTCAAAATCGACTCTCAAGTGGCGTTGTAGAGTATTAGGTGGCGTTATAGGCAATTAACTCCTTTTTTAAACTATTAGATGTAAAATCTAGAAATTTAGTAAGCTGATTCCATTCATTAAGTAGAGATCCGCTATAAGATGGGTTTTGTGAAAATCGTTTCCTAAGTGGCATTGCGGGGGCTTAAGAGGCGTTATACATAATTATTTCCATTTTTAAACTATTAGACGTTCAGTCATTAAATTTGGTAAGCGAATTCCTTTCATGGTGTGGAGATCCGCTATAAATTAGTTTTGGGGAAAATTGATCCCCAAGGGTCACTGAGGGGGATTAAGGGGCGTAATAGATAAATATTTCTGCTTTTTATCTAATAGAAACACCTGCATGAAAATTAGAAGGTATGTTCCGTTCATGGAATAAAGTTCCTTTTACAAAGATTTTTGTGGAAACGGACCCCCAAAGAAGTGGGGTTGCGAGGGATTAAGGCGTGTTATAGAAAAATTCCTGTTTTTGAATTTAACTCATTTACTTGAAATTTGTTCAGCACTTTTCTTTAGTTCAATAGAGTTCCACTAAGAATGGATTTTGCGGAAATCAACTCCAGGGGGAAGCGGGGAGAGTTATTGGGGCATATTGATAGACAAAATTCCCGTTTTGGAACTGCTAAAACTATAATAATAAAATTTGGTTTGCATTCTTCTTTGTTGAATTGGAATCCGTTAAGAATGCTGTCAACGAGGTATTGATGATAAAAATTCCGTTTTTGATCTGCTGGATTTAGACTTGAAATTTAGCGCGCCTGTTTATTTTATGGAGTAGAGATCCACTGAAAGTTGCTTTGGTGGAAATTCACTTGATTATTAGATTAAGTGAGTGAAAAAATCTTTCTACTTCTATTTTAGATAAAAATAGAAATAAGATATTATAATTTATTTTCTTTTTATATCAACTGGCTAGAGTGTAACAGCTATAAATATATTTTTCAATACAACGAATTCTTAATGCTAGATATCATTAATTAATATATATGTAAAATGTTGTAAAACATATATACAACATTCGTGAAATACCCAGTGAAGCGGTTGGGTAACGCCTAGTATATATATATATATATTTGATTTTTAATATCAGTCTATTTAGAATATATGTATATAAAAAAAATTGTATTATGAATATTAATTCAAAACAAAATCACTTAAACGCAATTTTTTGACAATAAAATGAAGAATAAGTTTTTTTTTTCAAAATATTCGTATTTTATGAAAGATAGTACAATAATAACTATATTTTAGCTACAAAGTATTTTTGAATAATCCATATTATTTTTGGAATTATTATCTATTTAAATATACTCGGTAATTTTTGTTAAAATTTATGTATGATGCATCAAAATATAAATAAATCCTCTTCCAAATAATGCATCTTTAAATTCTTGGTGTACAGAATATTAAGTACATACAGGTGAAATATTATTCTTATCGAAGCATTTTTCATAAAAGGAGAACATTTTGAAAATATCATTTCTTTTATTTTTTACCAGAAATTTGCGTTTTAATAATATATTTTTTGTAATAATATTCTTAAAACAAATTTATATGTATATTCTAATTTAACTGGTAGTAGATATTAAAAAAAATAGTTATTTATAGCCCTTATGAAAATCATGAAAATTGGAAGACTTTCGTGATTACTTTTCTAGTAAACAATTCATATTTTCTAGTAAACAATTCATATAGTTCATGTTCAATATATTTCTAGTAAACAATTCATATAACAATTCATATATGAATTCAGTGAAGAGGAAAGATACTGTTACTGATTTAAAAATTTTAAAACGTAAGAATTGACGAAATTAAAAGATGGCAGGTTGCAAAAAAGAATGTCTTTAATGGAAATTACAAGAAATCTCCATTAGTTTTGTAACACAGGTCTTATGATTTCGACAGCAAATCTATGCCTTCGCTGTAAAAACATCGTGGTTGATTCGAGAAGAAGTTCTGCACAGCTTCCTTCACTTCATTATCCAAATGAAAACGTAATGCTCTCTGAAAAGGAAATTGAGAAGGTGTGAGAGTCACATGGTGATAAATCCGGAGTGTACGGTGGGTTTATAATGCATCTCAACAGATAGGGTTTCAAGGGAAACTTATGACCACACATTGTTAAAGAGTTCTGATATTGTTATCCACCCTTTTAGAAAACATTTACACTAGTGTTCGACTTAAGCAGTGCTCACCATAGAAGATCTCTGTTCGTTGACAGCTAGCTGCATTAAACTCAAATTTCGCACTCCGAAACCATTCTAATGAGCATTGTTCCGATCTAGACACAACCGTGTGTGGCGCTATTTTACCTCAATTTCCTCAAGCACTAACAGACTTCCCTGATGAACGATGTATGAGGTGGACACCTCCTAGCACCCCTTATATCGTCGGCCTAGTTATCAGACTAAATAACTCCACCGGCGTTACTGATTTGATTTAGAGTGCAACGCGCCAAGCGCTTTTTTGGCGCGATTCCTTAATCCTTTTGTTTTGTCTTCGCAATGCCTCAGTGCACGCTCTGCTTTTAATTTATTCCTCGATCAGTATAATCACTACTTTTTTTTATTTCATAATAAAACTAGATTTCGAGGGAGAGGTGGTGGCAAGATTTTAACGTAAAATAAATACAACAGACAGTAATATTAATGTATTACACTTCCAGATATAAATTATTTACACTATTTAAGCGTTCATTTCACAAAATTTGAGCAATGTGTTACTTTTGCTGAGCAGAGATCCCGCGGAAAAAAATCAAAACAAAAAACTAACACTAATAAACGTTATCCCCATGGCAACTACATTATCGCACAATAAAAATATCAAAGTAAACCATAGTGTAATATTATCTGAAAGCCTATCTTGGCAAACATAAACAACAACTTGGCGCCTAGCCTTACTATATCAAATTAGCATCCCAGATGGAGTTATGCAGTCTGATAATTAGACCGACGATATCCTTGTTCGGTTCCACTGTTGTAATTAGTCATTCTGAAGAAATCCCACATGCCAACTTTTCATTTCGTCAACACTCATGTTACATTTTTTCGCTTTTGCATACGTTATGAATATTTGCTGATATAATTTGAACGGAAAACTCAAGTCATATCTATTAAAAACTGATAATTCAATCATTTCTAATCTAGATTTTATATCTCTTCCATATTTCTGAAAGCCTTTTCAGTAAAAATTCTGCATTGAATGATATTTTATTTAAAAAAAAATATGAGTGCGTAAAAAAATTAAACTTAAAAACTATGAAAATATTTGATGGTTTCTTTTAAAATTGTGATGCCCCACTCCTGGGGACACCCTTTCTACACTATCCTCGCGACCTGTGTCTGTGGGGAGGAACGAAGAACTACTAAAGTCATTCATACTAAAATCTGTTTATTAAGATCTTAGTTTAAAACACAATACAACAACAAGAATAGTCTAAGGAGGATGATCAAGAATGAGAAGACGCAACACGTTTTACCGATCAATAGTGTAACTAACCCCTGAATCTAACTTTATAGATTAAATACTATCTTAATAGTAAATGCTTTATACTTAAAAAGTTCAATTTATCAAGCTTACCGATATATCCTAGATAAACAGCTATGGTCCTTATTACTTCTGTTCTGGCTTTAATCCGACTATACTCCGTTGGGCTCGGACCCCCTTTTAGTTAATCTGCACCGGCACCGTTAAACTAATTCCCAGACTAAAAATTCCTCTTCTAGACTATATTTCATATCACCTTGTGACTACCTTTCTACTTAGCGACTCCACATAGCGACCTTGCGAATGCTAAACTTCCCATGTATATGTGACTTCTAATTTACATCTACGCGTTCTTCTTGTTGAGTTGGTTGAAAATAATTGTCATTCTGGCCCCAAAGAAATCCCAAGAGGACAGTTAATTGAAATCGCAATGAAAGCCCCGTCACAAAATGTATTACTAAAAATCACATTAGCTATTAAATCATATTAAAAATTGTCGAAATAATGAAGGAAAAAGTAAAGATATGTGTTTTCTCATCTATCAAAAGCATTGTATTTCTTTGTTAGTATTGACCAATAACATGTTATTTCAGACAAAGCAAATCTACTAAAATAATATTGCTCTAACGATAATTTAAAAGAATAAGTAATGCATGATTTGTTTTTGTAATTCATTAATATAAACTTTCTGGATAAAATTCTTTTCCCAATGAACAGGATTTATTCGTTTAAAACTAATTTTTTTAACTCTTATTTTATACTGAGCACTATAAAATCCATCATGCGGACCTTTCCATTTAGTTGTTAATAACAAAACTTTAAGCTTGATAACTCTTTATAAAAGAAATTATATGGTCTGCTGATTGTATCCAGTCACATTACGAGTGCTATTTCAATCCCAAGTATATATATATAGAAAAAAAAATCAATGCCCACAAGAAAAGTCCTCGAAGAATACATCGCAAGAGAATAATAGTAAAAAAGAATCCAATAATATATAAAGATGAAAAGAATGAAAAGGAAAAACCCAGTAAAAGTTAGAGATTTATTTAATAACAGTTCCTTGAATGAATAGCTCCCTTGTGCTCTTTTAGATTAAAGGGAATGATTTTTACGCCTGATTGCAAGACTTCCCAAAAATGGAAGGACTTATATTTTTTTTGTTTAATTCCTTGATAACTTTTGCTTGAGAATTTGGACAAGACTTAACGCTTTGTATAAAAACGCAAAAGAAGTGGGGAAAATCTATTGGAGACAGTAAAGATGTCCCGAAAATAAAATGTGGTTTTTCCTGTGGTTGGGTAGAAAGCTATCTTGCACGCTACTGACTAATTTTATAGGCACACTATAAAATTTGTGGTTGAGTTTTCGGTGCCTCAAAAAAGTGGAGACATATTGTACCCTTTCCAATACCACCAGTATACTTCTATTCATTTTTACTGCAGTGGAATAAAAGAAAGCAACATCAAGAGTGGAAAGTGAATTTTAATGTAAAAGAGCTCGAGGAAACGCAATGTGTTACATTTAGATTTGAAAGTTCCTAGAAGTGGACGCTAGTTCTTTTATCACTTATTTCTCACCTTGCACCGATAGTCAAATGAAAAAAAAATGCAAAGAGCTGGAAAAATAATAAAAGGAGGTGATATAAATTGCACTTATTTTTTTATTCATTTATAAAACTGGATTCTATGAAATAATTATATTCAGTAAAGTTCTTTTATATAACTAAGAGCATGTAAAAGTCGGAAAATATATTCAAGTCGTAAAAACATCATAAAATTATTTCCAAGCTCTCCCAAAAGGATTTATAAAAATGCGTTTGACATTTTTGCAGTTGTTTAACTTACCAAAGTTTTTATCACCATATTAAGAAAACTTATTAAACTTTGTAAAATCTGCACCCACTGGTTAATTTTTTTTTTGTTTTTACAAATTGAAAAAGTTTCTTAATTTTAGTTTACATCATTTTACTTTATAGATTTGCATATCACAAACTTAGCAAAATTTGGAATACATAATTATCTGCAAACTTTTCTCGGAAACAAAATTTAAATGACACAAGAAATTTTTCTGACTACTCTATCTGGTCAAAAGTATCTGGACACCCAGTGGTACAGAATCCGATAGTCCTGTTGCATATATTAATTTGATGTTGATCTTCCTTCTGCATCGATTACAGCCTGCACACGTCTGGGAAGACCTTTCACCAGTTTCCGATAGGTGGCCATAGGAATAAACTTCCAGATGTCCATCACAGCTGAAGTGAGCACTGGCAGCAGGGATGGTCTGTTCGGACGGACACTTAATCGGTTTTCTAATTCACCCCTTCTGTTGGGTTTAGTTAGATGTCCTGAGAAGTCCTGTTCAGTTTTTGAACACCAATTTCTTCAAATCAAGGTTGCTTAAATCTTGATGTTTGAATAAAGCAGTTACACTGCTGTAAGCGAATTAAGCCTTCCTAGAAACATTGCCATAGATCAGCATTGTTCAGAATACTCACATGCATCTCAAAGCTCATGGTTTCTAGACACTAAGCCACAGATACTAAGAGACTTAGGTCAAACCATGAAACACTCCACCACATCCTGATGCTACCGGGCATTTGATAAACACACAGACGTTTCCATCGGACTGCCAGATTGTAAGATGAGATTCATCATTCCAAAGAACATTTTTCCATCTCTACCATTCCAATGATGGTGAACTTTACACAATTGCATTCGATGATTGGCAATCTGAAAAGTAATGTTTGTCTTTTGAGCGGCTGCAGGATAATAGAGAATACCAGATTTTTTCTTAACTCTTGACAAATAATCGAGCTGCTAGCACTAACGCCTGATGTACTTTGAACTCCTAAGTGATTTCAAACAACCAGGATTTTTGGTTTTGATTGATTATCATTCTCAGAGTTCTACGATCGAGTTCACTTTTTTGTTTTCGGTCTGCCACTTCATTTTACTGCAGTTTCACTTCATTAATATCTTCACTTCATAATTACATCCATCACAATAACTTTTGGCTTTTCTAGAATGTCTGAAAATTCCACGAAATGGTTTTCCATAAAAGTATCATCCCAATTTAATGTCTCGATCAAAGTCAATAAGCTGCTTTGAATATTAACTGTCTCAAAAACGCTTAAATATGACGTGACAAGCCACAACTAACACTTTTATAGCTTTTCACTTTTATAACATATGGCACTTGCCAGATGCACTTCTTTACGAGGATGTCCATATACTTTTGTCCAGATTGTGTATCAAAAATTGGTGGCTGTATATTTTGCTATTACATTCTACCGGAATAATGCAAAAATAAGAAAATCTTCAAGGTGTCCATATGAATTTATGCTTATGAACCATTCTCCTACAAATGAACAACTCACACGCACGTGTGCATTTACACAATCAATATTAAAATATTTGCACTTGCACCGAAGTTTTTATTTTATCTTTTGTTTGAAGTCCCTCGAAATGTCAACAGAATATAAAAAAAATAATTTCGAAAACTATATATATATATATTGTACGTAACGCATTATATACAACAATCCCTAAATTTGTAAAATATGATTTAGATCATGAAATGATAACGGAATTATCTCTCTCTCATCACTCTTCTAAATTATATGACGGGATGCAAGTTTGAATCTAAGGCACTTTTGAAATTCAATATTATCATTAAGAACAATCTTTGAGGACAATGTCAGCATTAAATATTTATAAGATAAGTATACAGGGTTTATACTTAATAATTAGTAGCAAAATCACATTGGAGCAAAGAAAGTTGAAAGTATAAGCAAGCAACTGAAATTGTACTTTCGGATATATCAGTTCAATACGAATAACTTAAAATCGCTATGAATATCCCCAAAGTGCAAATGACACATGTTACAGTCAATTGCAATTAATATTTAAGATATTATGGAAATTTAACAGTCGGTGAATATGCCAACAATTATAACAGGTAGACAAGGTACATATATATAAATACTGATTAATAATTTCGCAGAATTATTTCTTTTTATAATAAAAGTATTTCCATCGATGAAAATAAACGAACTACACATAGTGAGCACAGGCGTATGTATTACCGGATGGATTGAAGAACAGAGTCGTCGTTATATAAAACCTCTCATTTCTTTAAAGTACATCCTTCAGTAATTTCTAGATTAGGAAAACTAGCCAAGTTGTCTGAAAACTTTATACGTCGATCATCTAATGGATACTATACCCTCAAGAACATTCTTATAGGCAAGCGGAATTTACTGAGTGACCGATATAACTATTACATCAGTGATTACAGCGTCATTTGTTAAAATGTCTACCATTATAGTGCACAGAAGATCCCACATGGCGAAAGTATCGCGTGTTTACGTTTCATTAATCATTTATTCCTGTGTATCAAGATTAAAGTAGTGTCATGAATATGTCAATTGAACTGTTTCAGATCAGTGCAAATACGTATAAAGATGAGAATAGCCTTGCCTTGGAATTAGATTATTGGTACGTGTGTGGGAAAAAAGTCATGCGTGACCAGTAAATTTGCATATAGTTTAATATTTTATTTTACAAATGCCAGGCCATTGACCATCAGGTCATTAGGCAACGGGCTCTCCAATACCTTTTTACAATGCAGTTAAGATCATTCAGTGCAGAGCACTCGTCCAAATGAGCGGCAGTCATGTCTTGTCCAGTGTCACACAAAACGCAGATAGGTGAAGTCACTAAATTAAAACGAAACAGATGAGCACAAAGACAGTCATGTCCGGTTAAAAGTCTAAATTTAGCCACAGCAGCAGCACGAGGAGAACTTGGAATACCGTGGGATTTCTTACATAGTGTACTCCAAGGCTTATCACGAGCAACACGAGAAGCTGTAAGGCGAAATGATTCCCTAAAAATCCTTTTAATTTCCAGTTTGGCAGAATGAAGTGTCAGGGGTGTCTAAGTGTTGGGGTGTAACGTAGCAGGCCTCCTCGTGGTGCACCCTGGTTAACGCTAAATCTGCTACAGCGACTGCCGCTCTCCTCTCGTTTTGTGATGCATTCGAGTTCTGGTGCTAACCGTCCTTTTAAGGATCAGCAGTGGCTAAGAATATTACAATATAGTTTAATACTAAATTACAAAATTCTAATTATAAATGCACTTGACTTAAGAGCTGGTACACACACACACTCATAAGTAGAATCATAATTAGCCATATCAAATACTTAATTTGACGGCATAGTATATATAGTTAAGGACCCGATGGTCGATTGGTAGCGTTTCGCACTTCCACGCCACAGGTCCGGGTTCTATTCCCAAGGTCGACTCAACCTTTCATCCCTACTGCCGTGGGTCTATAAATGAGTAGCAATCTTCCCTGGGAACTTAAACACTGGACGTTTTGCTTCAGAGTGACCCCCTGATCGGGACATCTGCTCTTGCACCTCTGCGCCCAATGGTCACGTACACTGGGATGGACACAGTAAGCCCGCATGGGATGTTGCACCGCTGAATTTGAGTTTGAGTTTATATAGTTAAGCACACACAAAATATCATATTATACTTCACAAATATCTACTGAATCAAACATGATGAATAAATAAAGCACCCGAATTACACACCTCCTAATTTTGAAGTATGGTTAATTTATGAAGACGACACCTAAAAACTGGCACCCTCTCTCCTTAGTTCCACACCACGACAAATGGAAACTCCTAGCCTCGACAGATTTAATGTATATCAGCGGGTCTTCAGTGGCACCCAGACTTGAATTTATAACCTTCAAACCTCGAGTTCGAGATCATGACGACTCGTCAACCACGGCCAAAATATATTCTGAAATTTTCCCAAATGCAATTCAAATATTGTTTTGATATTTTCGTTTTAAAGCTTTAATGCATTTTTTGGACAAAGTATCATTTATGAAAAACTAATTTATGAAAATATTTTAAAAAGCAACAAGATGTCGAGTAAACCCTTACTTTAAATGTGTATGCATTTTTAAACTTTAAAACAGCTGTTGAATTATAAATAATGACAAATAATCGTTGAGAAGCGTTTATATATATGACTTATTTTATACTCACCACTTATTTTTTTTATTACTTAAACTATTTCACCTCTTATTTTTTATTACTTAAACTATTTAACCACTTATTTCATTACTTAAGTTATTTTCTGCTTTAATTCCTGACATACTTTTATTTTAATAAGACTGAGTTTTCAGAGTAGTTTTGCGTAGCGTGAAAAGCATTTCGACGATTTTCTCATGCGACGTATCTAAAATTAAAAAAAAGTATTCAGTACATGTTTCCTTCAGTCCGTCATTTATTTCAAACTGGGAAGTCCTCAACGGAAAAGGTTAGATATTTCAACATTCGAAAAAAGAACGATTAAATATTTTCACATTCTACAGAGATTTACAAATATATTCTCTAAAATGCTTCATCAACATCTGGACCCTTTAATGGAATATAGAGAAAAAAATGGAAGGTTGTCAAAATCTTCAAATTGCCTTTTACTCAAGTAGTTTTAAGAAGGAAAATATCAATTAAAGTCAAACTAAGCATTTCCTTTCAGGTGTTAATTTTCTGTTTATCAAGAAACCAAAAAGGTTAAATTTTAACGAAAAGAAATCTCAATGAATGATTTGAGTTAATTAGCAAAAAAAGAATGAGGAATAAATTTAAATGCGATCATTCGTACAAACATGCACATACGGAACATCCAATAAATAACATCTTGCTATATTTTTGAAAAAAAAAACGATTTAAATCCTAAAAGTTTTTAACTTTCAATTTAAAAAATTATCCTGGATTTGTAGAAATGTCTTATGATAGATATTTTATCTTATTGCTATGCAGAGTTCCTTTATATTAATACAATTCCTGGTACAAAACTCTGCTCCAAAAATTTAAATAGTGTATGTGAGTCCAAAATGTCTTTGTCTGCCATAATTGGGGCTATTCACGCATTGTTATCATTATTTAGGGCAATAAATTATTTCTATGATATAGTAAAGCAGTCCAATTATACAAAGAATTCCCCCAACTTTCACAAAGAGTTGAAACTTTTTCGTGTGAATCGATCTCGTTTCGTGTAAATGAAAAAAAAGCAAGAAAATACACATTAGTTGGTCGGGATCATTGCACTAATTCGTGTTGACCGATATTTCGTCAAAAGCTCTTTCGCGTTAAACGTATTTTACTGTATTCAAAGAGTATCGAAGTACTAAATGGGAGTTGTTGATTAAAGAAAGGCCGTGATAAGGCTAGTTAGTCAACAATCCGTGACCTTATTATAACCGAGTTAAAGCACACAGTTTTGTTAAAGAATAAATTCTAACGGCTGACTGCATTAAATACTTATACTGCCACCATGGAGAATCATCTACGGCCTAATGTGTGTGTCTGCATCCTTAAATAAAAAAAGAAAATACTCACATTTGGTAATCCATTAGTCAATCTTATGTGTATTTCTTAAAAGAAGTGAAGGAGCTTGGATAGAGAAAATGCTTTCAAAAGTAATCTATTGTATTTCATCCTGTTTTATAAAGTGTTAAATGTTAATTTCTTGAATTTTGTAACCTAATTGTTAATTATATCCGTTAATGAATAATCGAACATCTGATGTCATTCGTTATCTCAAAAACTCAAATATTATATATAAAAAAATATTTCTCAAAATAAATCCTGAGTCTCTTATAACTTGACACAGTTAAATATTTGAAGAAATATTGAGCCTTTTTTCAGTATAACACATTTAAACTACGTGTTTCGATTATCGCAGTTTGTAATCAATATCGTAAAGTGGTAGTTTAAAACAATGCAGTTGAATTCAAAAAATTATATTTCTATTCTCTTTTTTATGTTTTTTTTAAGATAAAATATATGGGAAATAAAATCTGGTTAAAATAATGTTTAACTTTTTTTTTCTATTAAAAATCTTTTGATTTAAAAGTCTCAAATAAAGAGCATCGAGAAGATGTAAAGTTTTCTGAGAGAAAATGATACAAAACACTATCATAAATTGCTTATACCAGTGCAATACCTAATACACATGTTCTTGGCACGAACGGCTAAAATATAAAGAAATATTCAGTAACAAACACCAAATACAGATAAACACATTTTTTATAAGCTACAAAAAATAACTTTTTATGCATTTCAGCTAATTCTACGTTCAATATTATATTTTTTCTCAAATGACACTATTTTGATACTTTTACTGTCTTAGTATATTTACTTCTTCAAAAAAGAAATAAAACAAAAACATATTTAATTTTCACTAATGTTCCAGATAACTTAGTCTTGAATTTAAAGGTTATTACGATAAAACTCAGTGATAAGTTCTTATCTTAGTTGCATAATTGAACGAAGTTTATGAACATACAATCCCCTATTTTACGAAGAGAAAAATGGAATCTACAAAAACATTACCTCTTTTCTTCCGTTTTTTTTTTTTAAAAAAATATTGGAAAATTCTTACTTTTTTTTATCACTTAAGGCTTTTAATAGTTTTCTTTATCAAAATTTGAAAAAAGTAAACAAATAAAAAGTTTGTAGTTTCGTTATAATATCTACACACGTAACAAGCGCTAGGCTAGTAGCTTCCAGTTACGTACACTGACGATCGTAGATAAATTCATTCTTCCATCCTCTAATCACAGAGGACAGGAGCTTTAATGCTGCTCCATCGGCAACAACTGCCCAGGGTGGTTGGCAAAGTAATTCCTCCGCACTCATTTGGCAATTTTATGGTAAAGACCACCGGGCCTTATGGGCCAGCAAATCACAAATCAAATCAGCTAGAAATTACTATAGCCGATTCTGTATATCAAAATACTGGTTTTTTTTCGTGCATTTCTACATTACATTTTTTTCATTTTCTTTATGAAAGAAAAAATTTCTAGATACAACGAATAAAAATAAGGGGGAAAATGTTTTGTTTATTTATTTATCCATTTCGAAAAGTAATAAATTTTATTACGTACGTTTAGTGATGTTCTGAAAATTCCTATTTCGTATCTATGAAAGTTACTTTTAATCTGAGCTAAATTTATGAAAAAATGTTACAAATTAAAATAAGAATAGAGAATTAATGAAATATTTATTTTTTATTTGATTCTCTTAACTTTATAATAGAAAGCATATACGCTAACCAAAATTTCATATTAACAACGTTAGAAATAAGAATAAAATAAATAACACATAATTTATTTTTCTTTGACTTCCTTAATTCTTAATTATAAAAAGTGTTAAACCTACGAAAAATATAAAATAAATATTAGAAAGTGTATCTCCTTTAAGGTATCCGACTACTTGCGACAACTTTTGTTTTTAAAAAATGGAGATATGGGGATTTTGTTTTTGACATTTTTAGATTTATTTAGTATATTTTAAGAAAAAAATCCTAAAATTGAAAACAGAAAAAAAATTATTAAAATGGGAAAAAACTGGTGAAAATGTACAAAAAATTACATAAACGGGGCCCGCTGTGTACAAAAATTTTATGAACAAATTCTCAATTTTTCAATTTTGATGGGTTACTTTGTTATTCATGTTTGAAATGGACTTCAGGATAAAAGATATTTTAATTTTTACAAAAACTAGAGCTCTTTATCTTAGTGATTATATGAAATTGTTTAAAAAACCAGTGATTATATTCACATAAAGGACTGTATATTTTGAATTAAGACAGTGATTGAAAAACCTGAAAGTCAAAAATTTTCTACTGTTATACAGAGCATACACAAAATATTTCAGCAAATTATTTTCTAAACTTTTTGAGAAATCGCTGTCCCCGTTTGAGCTTTTCGAAAAAAAAACTCATTTTGAGAAAATACATTTTACGGTTAGACATCTTGTGTAAAATCGTGGAATTTTCTTTTACTAATATAATGAATGGAAAATAAAAAAAACTTGGTATTTTTATTAAGCTAATAAGACGGCCTGTAAAATAAAATCATAAAGAAATTGTCAATTTTTGAAAAAAAATCATGATTTTCGGGCAGTTGGGTACCTTAAAATTTATCTTGAATAAAGTGTCAAAGTACAGTTGAGAAAACGTATATCTGCAATTTTTTCTTTGAATTGAAAAGACACATAACAAAAATATTTTAAATTCTAATTAAACAAATCTCCCTGAAATCAGCGCAATTTAATTATTTTAATGATGCAAAATTAAATCTTCTGCATATCTATTTTACAAAAAACTAAAGTATCGCAATAAACTAGTTATGATATGTTTATGTATAAATTGACCTATGATTTATATATTTTAAATAATAGTTAACTTCACTTTTTGAAGTTATGATAAAAAAGAGTTATATCTGTTCCCGAATTCAATTTCACTTCTATGCGT
The DNA here is from genome assembly GCA_019973935.1 of Trichonephila clavipes. Taxonomy (NCBI): domain Eukaryota; kingdom Metazoa; phylum Arthropoda; class Arachnida; order Araneae; family Nephilidae; genus Trichonephila; species Trichonephila clavipes. Next base: position 578,943 of record BMAU01010910.1, read on the forward strand.
GTTGAGCCTTCTTTAAAAATTTAATTGTTTCCAGAAATGGCTAAAGATTACATTTCTTATTTAATCTTTGATTGTATTTCAAGAACTTACAGTTTTACTTTCATCTTCTTTATACTGCGATATTCAAGTCTCTTATATTATAATGGCTTAAGTCTCAAAAACATTCCTGTCAAATTTACATCAATTCTACTCATTCACATTCTTAATTCGGTTTTTTCCTTATCCTTACGAAGAAAAATGTAATAAATTATTTTTGCAATGAGAAAAGGAAGAATTTTGTCTGCATCTTTCACTTATGGTCAAATATTACCTGTTTTGGGTTAACGTGAAATAAAATGAAGTAAACATGGAAGAAACGAAAAATTCAAGAAATTTTGTTAACACTCTTCCAATACAAGAAATATGAAGAATAGAAAAATGAACTAAATACTTTTGAGTTTAACACTACACTTTCAATGTTTACCTATCTTAACCCTGGTACGAAGTTTATAAAAAAAACATTTTATTTCCTTTTTAAAGCAGAAGAAAAACAGTTTGTCTACAAATACATAGGAAGAACTCGTGGATATGTATAAAACTTTTTTTCGTTTCAAAAACCTCTAGAAAAAGCAAACGATAAAAGATCTTTCAGAAAATTATAACACTGGATTGAATTGACGCTTATAAGAACCAACAGAATATGTAAGCTGAGAAAAAAGAATGCGCACATTTACCTTCTTTTTTTTTTTAAATTGTACTTTTGTAAAATTTTTGCCTTCTAGTTTTTGGAAACTTTTGAGAATTCTATGTCTTGCTTTTATGTTTACTGTGAAATTATATTTTCGACCCAATATTAGCATTTCAGCATGATATTTGATATCGTTTTATATCGATTAATGTATCTACAGTAAATATATATATATATATACTGGTAAACTCCAGAGCAAAATTTATAAATTAAAAGAGAAAAAATGAATGCAAACGAAACATTGACATTTTTAGAGTATTTAAAGCAGTGTACTGAATGTATAATTTCAAGCTTCATATCAAAAGAATTATTTGATTTATTTCTGGGATTATTTTTGTAATTGCATTTTTATTTTTATTTTTGAGATATATTGTTTGTTAGATTGATAAAAAAAATGTTCAAGGATTAAATAAACTTCTTTAAAAAGTAAGAGGTAATTTTCATTTAAAATTAATAGATTTTTAAAATAAAATTAAAGTAAAACTACTGACTTTATGAATGTTTTATGATGTCTTACTCTTAACATTTTTAATTAATATAAAATTCCAAACGAAAACATGCTCAGTATAAACAAGCATGTATTGATGTTTTAAATATTTAAGGTTTCTTCTATGTTTACCGTGAAATTATATTTTATAATTCCAAATAAATTAATTACGAAGGATAAATTTCAATAAAAATCCGATACGCAGTGTTAATGTTAGTCCTGTAGCCAACTGTTTTTCTATATTTCTGTTTTATTTTTGCATTACAGTTTGAAAATAGCTATTTCATTATTTATGCTCAAGAACATGTATAGTTCTTCAATAAAGTACAATATGAGAAAACATTAATTAATAACAAAATGTTTTTGAAAGAGTGTTTCTAGCAAAGTGTTTCAAAATAAGTTTCATTTTCTGCCCGTATATCTATGCTATTGATGTCGGTATAGATTATGATGCCATATGAGAAATTTTACGGAAGATCTCCAGGGCCAATTGATTAAGAAAGTCAGGAACACAGTCTTTCTTGGAGAGTGTGGTAAAGGGGCCATCCCGAAAGACAACATTGAAGAGCTTTTCCCACTATCACAAAGCACATTTTCAATGGATCCTGTCCCATGCCAATATCTATGAAAATGAATTTCTGACACTCTTGCAAAGGATGGACTAAATCATCCTTTCCCTTCCACCTCAGAGCTGTCATATTTAGAATTATTCTCAAGACAAAATGCCCCCCCTCCCCTCCAAAAAGAAAAAATGGTTAAAACCTCCGTTTCATTAAAAGGTATAAAGACCATAGGGTTCTTTATCTCTTCCTTGTGACAGACAGTCCGGCACTTATCTGTCCTGACTTGCCAGTGGGCATTTAACCCTTTTGCGGGCAGTGGCTAATAGGTCTAGCTACATATTAAAAAAATTTTCTCCAAGATGGTGGTGGATATTTAGTCTATCCACATGCTTTAATTGAAGCTAAAACGCATAAAAATCAATACAGATGGCAGAACTATACCTTTTTTGCATTTCATGTCCCCTGATGGGTAGGTAAAAATAATGTTTCTCGGTGTAAATCTACAAACTGTATTTTGATTACTATAAAGAAAATTTCTGATCTTTGAAAAAAATTCAACATGTCTTAAGTATACTTTTCTCTCATCTGAATGAATTAAGCATATTTGTAATTAAAAAAATTATTTAGGTTTTTGGAAAGCTTTTATATGTGGATAGAGGCTCTATCCACTGCCCACATGGAACAGAAAAATGACCTAGACATTTTCACTTTGCTCCACACTTAAAATCATGTGAGAATGTTGTGGGTCGGAAATTTTAACAAACATATTGTTTACAATATATGGCACAAGATTCTCGGGTTCGAAAATCTTTCATTACAACTTTTCTGCTCGAAAAAAAAACGTTTGTATATTATGAAGTTCCACAGTAAATAACTAGTCAAATTTGAGAAATAACTAATTTAAATTCTCAAAAATATTACTTTATATCTAATCTTTTATACTAAAATTAAATAAAATATAAAATATGGATGTATACTAATTTCAATGCATATTCTAAGTATTCTATATATATTCTTATTAAGTATTCTATGTTGTACAATTATTCTATTATTATTTAATTACACTTATACTTTGTATTTAATTGTTATTGAAATAGTAATTACACAGAAAATTAAGTTAAATGTCTTAAGTGCGCAGTGGCTATAACGTCTAAACTCCACCCGGGAAAAAAACACTTGATCAGTTATTTTTTTGTGACTAAATAATGTTTATAGAGGATGAGAACATTACATTTATCAAGTTCATTATCACAGAAAAGTTTATTTTAGCTTCGTGTCCGCTAAAGGGTTAAAAAGTCTCTAGAAGTTTTTTTCTAGTCTTTTTCTAGAAGTCATAAGATGTTTCCTACTTTTTTCTGAATACCTGCTAGAACGGACTTCACCTTAGCCCATCTTGGACTGCTTTAGACAGGATTGGAAGTATTCATGATAGACCACTTCTAGTATCGGTCTTCATTAATGTCAATGGTTTCGCTAATATGGTCGGACTTCGTGTGACCAGATGGGAGATTAGTAACAGCAACAACGTTTTATAAAAAATGTATCCATGTGCAATTAAATATAAGAGAGTGATAAACTATACCAAAAGCATATCTCGATTTTCAATACGTATGATAATTTTGTTGTTCATAGAAAAGAAAATAGAAAGGAAAACAACAAAAGCAATACTTTGGGCCTCTACCAAATTGAGCAGAACACAAAGAATGAATATTATCGAGTGCTACTTTAAGTTGACAGCATTCTTTGCACAACTTCGAAGAAAAGACCGAGAATCAGTTATAATCTCATCAAATCGATCACCAGCACTCTTTCACCCCTGAATGCGGAGAAAGGGCCATTAAATGATACTCTACCTACAACAACTTACCTAATTGATCGAATAAATAATTTCTTGTACGATGTCGTAATTTAATAGGAAAGACTTAAGGAGGTAAGAGAGTTCCCAACAAATCACCCATAGGACTAACCGTGAACGCGTGATGTCATTAAAAAGTTGATTCATGCTAAAAAAGAAGAGAAATTTTTCTCAGCAATTTGACTTTCACATTTGGGGTGCGTAAGGTGGCTTGTTTAGGAAGAAAGGGCCTTATAAATTTTTTTTGCTTAACTTTTGATTTATTTCTTTTATCAACATGACTTTATAAAATTTGGACGTTGAGATAAAATTAGAAAGATATTTCCTTGCATTTCCCCAGCCCCGGATCTCGTATCTTTGATTCCTATCTAAATGTTTCTGCATTTTAAGAAAATGACCTTTTATCTATTATAAGAAAGAAAATATATCTTATATTGATGCGCATCCTCCTTTCTAATAATTTAGTATTACAAACGAGTCAAACTCACTAATTAATACTGTAAGCAATCAATTTTTAAAATAATTCTTACGAAACAATTTTTTTTAAAAAAATTATTGCTTATATATTTTAGAAAGTTTCTTTTGAAAGAAATTTACATTAATCTCGTATGTTTTAAAGAATTGGTAAACAACATTACCCCAGAATCAAATCGAATAAAGTATTAAGTTTTGAAATCTCTTTGTGTGCCATGAAAAACTTTTCAGGATTATGCTGGATATTTTTTATGAAATTCTCTTAATTTTTATTACAATATAAATAAATTATAAAGTGTGCAACACTTCCCTAATTGCATCGGAAAAATAACTGCTGTTTTCAGCTTAATCCGTTACATAATAAAGACCATTGAAGGATAGAATTTAACAAATCATCCAACAAAAATTAATTGTTACAAACATCTATATTCAAACGATATTTTAATTTCTAAAATGTCTTTTGCTTCAGTATTTTATTCTGATGTTTTCCTTATTTATAAGATAGAAGATATTATACAGGGTTCCTAATTTCCACAATTTTCCCCCTTAATACGTCTTTTTCTTCTGGAATTGGCTTTTGATAGAATTTTTTTAATTTGTTTTACTATTATTTTTCCTTTGATAGTTTATTCATATACTTTCATTAAATGACTATATAATTCCTGAAACCTCTGTTAAAATCTTACTTTTTGGTTTGAATGTTTTTTTCAAAGATCTTATAAATTTTACAGATATATATATATGATTCGTTTATTCTTCAACTCATTCTAGTTATAGATATGGTATATGTGAATCATTCAAGTGAAACGTAGATGCAGCAGCTAGTAATGCCGGGAAAATTTGCCATTCAAAGAGATGACAACATTGTCTAGCTGTCGATGTAATTAAACTGAGTAGAACGTGTGAATGTCAAGAAACAACTTTACTATGTACCAAAAAGTACTACTAAAGCCGTGTTGTATGTTAGATAGGTCTTGAAACGTACGGCATGACGTTAAATAAATTTTGTCCAAAGATGGCGTAATAGCAAGCAAAATTGTTTGTCAAATGTAAAGCATATAGTCACATGGTGGAATTTGGCTTCATAACTGTAATCGTGCACTGAAAGGACACTCAGCGTCCTTTCCATTCAGAGGTGTTGGATTCTAGATCTCAGGATTGCAAAGGGTCTTAATTTTCAAACCTTCAAAAGCTCCTACAAATAAGCACCACTCAATCACCTTTTCTCTTATCAACTATACAAGCTCTACGGGGTACATAGAAAAGAAAAGCAAGGAAAAAGAAAGGAAAGGCATACAAGTTTTTTATTTTACTTGTCTTTTTTGTATAAAAAAGAGATAAGAGTAACGATAGGCTGAACTGTCATGGTTTCACCTGCAATCAAGCAGTGCGTGATGTGGAAGATTTGTTATATCATTAGCCTTATATCTTATTTATCCAAATAAAGACAAGTAAAGTGAAAACTTGTATGCCTTTCCTTTTTTTTAAAATTTTCTACGTTTCACGTAGAGCTTATTTAGGTGACAAGAAAAGTGATTATTTGTAGGAGCTTTCGCAACTTTGTTTCTAAAAAAAAAAAGTTCTCAATATCTGTCTCTCAATTATTTCGCAATAATCCTTTATCTACTGCGTTATGATTTACTGCAGTTATTTTCGTGCAATATGTTTTTGAATCATTGCATTGAAAATTAAGGGATATACATAAATAAATAATCAACTTTAAAAAATTAACCCGTTAGAGCTAATTAATTAATTAAAGATAATCAACTGTAAAATTAATTATATACACTGTTAATTTAAAATAAATAGTCAAATCGTTTTCTAAGGTCTTTACTTACATACAAAAAATAAGACATATTTTGACAACTATTTTTCTGGAACAAAAATGACAATCTTCGTAATGCGCTGAGAACGCCGCCAGCTGAAAACGCATTTTCTGCTCTACAACTATTCGCCTTCTCCTCTAAAATACTCATCGTAGTACCCGTGCTGCCATATATCTTAGAAGAGTGGATTTAAAAGAATATTTCTGCTAAGTATCGTCAGAGTATTCGTAAAAATGGTTATTCTACGTAATTTTAAAGTGAGTGGTACTTATAAATACCGTCGGTATATAAAGGGATAAAGTGTGTCATCTTTTAAACAGCAGTCTGTATTTCAATTAATATCCTTTGTAATATAATCATTACAAATTTCAACGTATTAAACTAGAAACTTGATCACGAGAAGTGTCCTTTATGAGAGTTATCAGTAATATATATATTTACTAAAAGAATTATTTAGCGGAAACCGGTGTCAAAAACGAATTTCACAATTTTTAATGAAGAGACTATTATAGCTTTAGTTTTTTCCCTTACAGTAAATTTTATACCTATCTAAATTAGAAGGATTTTAAAAATCAAAATTTTGGTGCTGGTTATGGTGCGGTGTGTCAGTTTTAAAGTATTATGATTTTAGAAAGTCCCCAAAAGTGTAAATCACAACAAAAAAGGAATTTTTTAAAAATACTCATCTTATACCTGCATATTATTACTAAACTAATATATACTTGTACACCACTCACTATACTTGTTTCACTCATCAAAAGTTTTAAGGAAAGAAATGTATAACGCGAGCCTCCCTAATTCAATTTTTCACCTTTGTTCCGATATTTATACCAAATAGCAATCCTTTTTGAAACAGCTTTGCTTTTAATACATGCTATAATGCTTTTAAAGCAATATTTAGATAAATCTTTCACGTACACAAACAAATGCCTTAATTGATATCTGCAGGGCTTTAAGACACCGCTATACTAGAATCAAAAGGGTGTTTTCTGGCATTCATGTCGACTCTCATTTACGCATTTCCAAACGAAGTAATTAAATAATTTGAAAGGATACGAGAACATGAGTAGAGAGAGCTTTTCAATCTCTCGTCACTTCATAATATAAATTTAACAGCAAATGAAGCGAAAATTTATTTAAAGAGCGGAAATGCCTTGAGTAATAAATATTATACTTTCAATTTCTTGCAGAATCTAAGCAACTCAATGCATTACGTTTCAAGTCATTGAATACATTCCACCTTTATTTTTAAGCAAATATTTACTTGAGATACCTTTTCCATTCATACGGAACATTTCAAAGTATTCAGATAAAATTATACATCTTTATTTTCTTAAATGGACGTTTCAGTTTCCATCTTTTACGTATGCAATTATGATATTGATATCGCTTCCTCACTAAACTTCTTGAAAGTGATTCATTAAAATTAAAATATTGCTTTCTGTCCCGCTGTTACTCCTAAACAAATCTATTTTAAAATGTGTACAGGAATTATTATCTCTCTAGTTCGTATTTTTTTCAGATATGCTTTTAAGATATTTTCCCACTGAAATACGCCAAATATGATCTATTCGATGGAACGATTGTATTGAATTATTTTTCGTATTTAAATTCAGAAGATTACATTTCGCTAAGCCCTTATATTTAATTTGATGCTATGAAAGTTGTTATAACTAAGGAAAGTTAATGTTGCGTGGTTTGTACACATGTTATAAATATATGTAATATGTGTACAAACCAAATGTATGTGAATATAAATTTATGTGTGTAAATACGTTTCACATGTAAATATATGTTTGTAAATGCATAACATGTTTCGAGTCAGAATCGGATTTAACTTTAAAAAGGATCTTTATTTGATGAAATCTATACAAGCTCTGACGCTGAGAGGCAGAGAGAAAAAGATTGCCAAAGTGAAATCTAAGTGTTTTACCACTTAAGCCAGATGTGAGAAGTACCTCTGATTTTATGAGTGAACTTGAAAGTTACTGCTGCCATATAGGGCGATTAAATCTAACGATCTGGAATTAGACATGTTTATTGGCTAGGCCATATGTTCGGTTGAAATAAATGGGTGATTAGTTTGATACTTGAAGATGAAATGAAAAGTATGAGTTAAGTGCTAGATAGGGAATTTAATTTTTATTCTAATTGAATTATCCTGACATGTATATAATATGTTTTACATGTAAATATAAAAGTACCCACAAAAAATTTTCCCCAACTTTATGCATTTTTTAAAAAAAAATATTTTTCTAATGTTAAAAATAATTCAAATTATAATAATAAGGAAGTGTACTCTCCATAACACAGGAGGAACAAATTTATGAAATTACGAATACATATTTTGGAATAATATTTACATCGTACATGTCTAGAATATTAAATATCAAATTTAAAAATTTGTTAATAAGTATTTAAATAGCAAGTCAACCGTCTTCCTTTAAAACTTTGTGGAGTAATACGAATAATCCAAGAAGAAAAAAAGTGCGGCAAAATATTACACTAAGGAATTGCAGATAAACTACCCAAAGCGTTGAAAAAGTTTCAAAATATTTTATATTTGGTGAATAAAAACACTGTATTATATCCTATAAGTTGAAGTGTAGGATATAAGAGAAATCAATATACTAAAACGGTGCCGATTGGAAAAGAAATCATCAGCAAATAAAGAAGATTTCAAACGTAGAGCCAACCAAACATTAGTCTCAAAATCTGTGCGCATATGTGTGCAAATATTATACATGTGCCTTTCAATTTTATCCTGCATAGCTTTTTAATTTCTGCTGATTCTTTCTCTCAGGATTCACGTTTAAATACCAAACTAACTTACCCGCATGATTTGTATTTAATCGTTATTGTATCTTAAAAATTAACAGCTTGCGTCTTTTAAAAGTAAGATTGCGTCAGGAACTGTCGAGCGATAGCTTTCCGCCAATCATAGCCTCCGTAAGAAGAAGTCATGCAGGATTTTCCGCCTCATATAAATGTCTTTGTCCCTTCCTCTTTGTCTTTTTGTCCTCATCAAATCTTATTCAGCTGCAGCTAGTGTATGTGTGATTTGTGTTTTGTGTCTACTTGTCTGATTCCTGTTACGTACAAACGCAAATGTAATCCAGTTTTTTTATGTATGTGTGTGTGATCAGTAATTATATATATATAAAGTTGGATGCTAATTAAGAAGATGTTTCTTTGCAATGAATAATTGCATCACTAAAAATTTCTTTTAAATCCAATAAAAGACTTCAAAACCAGAATTATATAAGCAACAAACATTTGAGTTAAACTTCAGGTAACTTTATGAGATTCTTTTTTCAATTCATTACGTTATAGTTCGTGCCTCTGGGTGAAACACACAACCCCTGGGTGTTCTAACATTCCCTTTATTGCTTTAATATTCCTTCATGAAATCACTAACATTGATCTAGCGTGACCTACTAATCTCTTCGATAGTTCTCAAAGTAATTATCTTTTAAATAACCATTATCAATTATTAATTTTTATTCATTCTTCTTACATCTATCTACACAAACTTCTAGAGCCGCATGACCCAGAATGCTATCAAAGTCATAAAAATTCATTGATAACTTTTTTTAAAGATGTATCCCTTGTCACTAATATCTGCAAGAACTGATTGTGTTCTTTCGTGCTATATGCATTCGTTTATTCAGGATAAATTCCTTCCGTGATAAGAACTCTTAAATTAGAATTCGAAGACTCTTAATGTGGTAAACCTGTAGCCAGTCTTGTGGTACATGAAATAGGTTACTCAGCAGTGTTATTTTAAATGATTGATTACAGCGCATGCAGCATGCACTTCAGTGAAATACATTTAACTTGAAAACGCTTAAAACGAAATATCGGTTAACACGGAATGATACAACGGTTCAAAAAAAAGCAAGCTACTATGTATTTCCTGATTTTTCTACCCCTAACACGAATAGATTTACCTTATGGGAAGGAACAAAATACGGAAAACATCAGACATTTAATAAAATGTTTGAGAAAGTTTCCGCATTATTGGACTGCCCTACTTTATCATTGGAAGAGTTCATTGTAGTAAATTATAATAATACGTGTACATCCCCAATTATGGCAGGCAAAGACATTTTGGAGTTTGTTCAAAGCTCAAAAAATATGATTGATCCAGATTCCGACGAGGAAAAGGAAATGGATAATGCAGGTCATGTTCCCCTGTCATCCGAAATAGGGAACGTCAGGAAAAGTAAATTTAGACGCATATTCCAATGGTGAAATGAATAAAAAAGGGACGACATCGAACAGTTTGTTGACAAAATGTGATGCTTAAAAAACACCCCAATGCAAAATATCAGATGTTTTGTTTTTCAAAAGAACTTTACAAGTGTGTGTTAAATTTCATTAATTTTGTGTGAATGTTTTCGTTTCATTGAGCTTTATAAAATACAAACTTATACACACACACATCTAAATAAAACGTACTCTAATAAACTAAATATTGTTTTTTTTTTGTTTTTTTTTATTTATTTATTTATTTTTTTGCAATATTCTTGTAAGCACGAAATCCTTTTAACACAAAAAATGTTTAATTCCTTTCACTTTCGTGTTATGTGCGATTTTTTCAGTCAGTCAATATACTTTTATTCAATATAATTACTCTAAGTACAAATTTCAATCAATGGAAATATGAATAAAATCTGAATTAATTTGTTTTCTTATGTATTTGTATTATTTCACCAACCGTTCAAGTTAACATCCAAAATTTAGTTTTGATCTTCTGGGATGTTTGCAATATGTAAACATATATATTTCACATAATATACCAAATTTAGTAAAGTTAATAATTAAGAATTTTTATCGTAAACTTTATTACAGTTATACAGATAGTTTGATTTTGTTAAATTACATGAACTTTGAGCAATTAACTAATCACTTAAATTGATCTTTTAGGTAAAATTATTTTACTTTCTCAGATGTCTTTCCATAACAAACACAATATTTTCATCATCTTTGTTGAAATATTAACTTTTTGTAAAATGTTACCTAATCAACGTTAAGTTTTAATGATAAGAATATGTTTGTTTTTATTTAACCAGGAATAATATTTGCTTAATGGTTAAAAGGATTTAGTACGTAATAAAAATGTATTACTGTGATATTTTATTTACTGTGTAACATTTCCTACATAATCAATGGAAATTTCAGCAACAAGTTTGAACTCCTCATATTTTTTGTAATGGAAAATTATTAAACCTTTCAATGCCTCTTGAAATCTGTATTTTGACATATTGTATTATTTTAGCACAAGTTTTAAGATATACGGCTACCCTAAAATCATGATTTTTTTGAAAAATAGACAAATTTTTCTGTGATTATATTTTATAGGCCATCTTATTAGCTTCATAAAAATATCAACATCTTCATTTTCCATTCACTAGAACAAAAACTACAGGTATTTTAGTAAAAAAAAAAAAAGCAGATGATATAACTTTACATAAGATGTCAAAATTTAAAGTGCGTTTTACTCGAAATGTGTTTTCTTTCGAAAAACTCAAACGGGGACAACGATTGCTCAAAAAATATTGGAAATAATTTGCTGAAATTTTTGTGTACGTTTTGTATAAAGGTGGAATTATTTTAACCTTCAGATTTATCAATCACTGTTTTATTTCAAAATTTACAGTTCTTTATGTGAATATAATCACTGTTTTTTATTTCTTATAACAACTAAGATAAAGTGCTCTAGTTTTTGTAAGAATTGAAACATCTCTTATTCTGAAGGTCATTTAAAAAAAGAATAGCAAAGTAATGCATCAAAATTGAAAATTTGAGAATTTTTTCATTTGCAGAGTGGGTTTCGTTTATGTAAATTTTTGTCAATTTTTACCCATTTTTTCGCATTTTAGTAGTAATGATTTTTTTTCTCTTCATAATGTTAGCCTTTTTTTCTTAAAATGTACTAAATAAATCTAAAAACCACAAAAAAAATCTCTATATCTCCATCATTTTAAAAGAAAATTGTCGCAAGTACACACACACACACTCGGATACCTTAAATAAATATATCAAACACAGGAATGAATAAAGAGTGTATTAATCTTAGAAATAAATACTCAAAATTAAAAAAAAATCAAAACGCCTTTAATTGTAGATCAAACTTTCATTTAACCTTAAGCCATTGTTTGAGTTATAAATTTTTAAAAAATATTTGATTATTTTTTAGATGACCCAATGAAAAAAATCCGAACTTTTAATACCTTATTGAAAATTAATTAAAATTTCACGCATGACAATTTAGAAGAAGTTGTAACATTTTGAAAAAAATTTAAATATATTTATACTTTTAATATAAAAATATTACCACAATCCTTTTAATCTAGCAAAATTTTACTTTAAAATGTTCCACTTACATTAGACATTAATTGGAAAAAATTCACAAACTTTGTTTCTAATTTTAAAAGCTTTGTTCGAAATAATTAGCCATATAATCTCAACCATGCGTGTGAATGAATTTTAACGTCGCTCTATTCACATACTCGTGGGCATTTTGTGACGGACCCGTGATTTTGAACCATGGTCAAGTGACGAAGGCAGCACCTAAGCTTGCGTCCCTACCCGAACTTCCAAACCACACGAACGGAAGGACGTTTGACATATTTAACGTATATCAGCTCCTTTTGCATAGCGGGTCTTCAGCAGTACCAGGTTCGAACCCATGACACGCCGATTACGAGTTATTAACTTGACCACTAGGCTACCATGGGCACACAATATCAATCAAAAAATTGACTGTAATTTCATACTTCAAAAAATATTTTTTTGTCATTTTTTTGTTTTAAATTTTTACCACTTTCAACATAGTACAAAAAATGAAGAAGAATAAACATATAGATATATTTATTTAGTTTTTATAAATATTTTTATGTAAATTATTTGAGTCAAAAGTGCATCTCAGTAAAAAGTATAGAATTTCTGTACCTGATATTTGTCTACCGTAAAATCTAGCGTATAAAAAACGGGTGCTAATGCTTTCAAATATATTTTGTTTTACTTTTAGGTATATTCAATTTTATAGCCCCCCCCCTCTTCCCCTCTCCCCCTTTTCTTATTAAAGAAGAAAACTGAAAGATACATTTGTAATGCTTTGAAGTTATTTATTCGAGGTATTATCCCAGGCTTTTCAAAAAATAGTATACTTCTTGATTTATAACGCTTTTAGTTCATAAGGTAAATAATTTCTTTTAAATAAACAATATTTTGATAAATGTAGAAGTCCAGTTTTTTTATGCTCGTCTCTTTTTTTTGTGAAAGATGTCCTTTATAAACCCGACGTACAGCGTGTACCTGTCAATTAAGATCTTATTTTCTGTGTGTGTGTGTGTGTTAAACTTCGCGTTATACACCTAATTTTACGGTTTATGTGTATATTAAATTATAAATGAAATGATCAACACTCATTAAAGTATTTCAGTTCAGTGTCTGGTGAATATATATTAAGCGCCGTGAAAAAGTAATCGAATTGAAAAAGGAATAGTGCAAGCGTGATATTTAATACATTGGCTTAAGGTAATAATAAGTATATTTTCTGTTCCCTTCAATAGCAGTGTTTCAACGAGGAGACACGAGTGACAAAATTGATTGGGTTAAACAATTTCAATAGTACTATTTCTTTATTTCGGATAAAATAATAAAACCAGGCAATCTCTGGCTTCGGATAATCGGCCTTTATTCCCAATTGATCAAAAGAAAAAAGTAATTACTGCTTGTTGGCGGTCACTATAACAGCTCGGAAATTTGGGTACAACCAGACTTAACTTTCTCATCTCGGTTATGGCATACTTAATTAAAAAAAGAGAGAATGGTTTAGTAAAGATAAACTTAATACTCTCAAAAATAAAAGTGAAAAAAGATCATAAACTCGCTTTAACAGTATAAAATCCATAAAATAGACTCAGAATGTTCAGTGAAATCTCTCGCTGCTATAATCCCATCTTCTCCTTTTTTTCATTTTAAAATCCCATTATAGTTTGTAAAATTTGAATCTGTTGTTTGTTTTAGAATGTCTTAAAGCACATTAACTGCTTCATTTTATTTTATTTTTTTGTTAAAAGGTTAATGTTAATTCACTGGAAAAATATTTTGGACATGAAAGTATTTTTTAAAAAATCATGGTGGTCTTTTTTTAAGACTTGATGTTTTATGCAACTTGTGAATAGTGAAAGTAATACGCTCAGATATTGTATAGGATTTAAAAATATGATAAAGATTTTATAATGATTTTTTTAAAGTTTTATTTTTGATATTATATAAAGCATAGCATGTTCTTTTATTTTTGTTAATAAGAATTCATTGAACAAAATAACATTGTAAGACATTCTGTTTTTATTTTCAAAATATTTTTTTTATATTTTTAAAATTTAATAATTAGATTAAAATATTTGTTAAAAAGGATCTCACACATATTACAGGCATGATATCCGCAAATATAAAAACAAAATGTTTTAATATGCATATAGACTGTCTGGAATTGTTTGAACAGGTTTACTTACAATGCACAAGCTTTCTAAGCTTTCTTAAATGAATGCCAAAAATTCAAACATTGTATACTGACTCTAGGAAATCATTTATTTCCTTCCATTGAAATGACTTCAGGGGATAAAATTCGATTCAATTGACAAAAATCGGTCAAACATTTGAATAATTTTATCTAATCTCATAAAGCTATATATATATATATATATATATATGTGTGTGTGTGTGTGTGTGTGTATTAAGGCATTAATTATATATATATATGAGTGAGTGTGTGTGTGTATTAAGGCATTAATTAAATTTTATTTTTTTAATTTGAATTCTATTCTGCGTTATTTTAGAAGTAGTTGGAACTAGCTGCAACAGATAGGTTTTTCTAACAAATTTTTTCTTGGCTTCAAATATTTTTTTTCATCCACTAAGTTCAAATATTTTTTAAAAAAATTGTGATGGATGACACTAGACGTAAAAACAGTATTTTTCAAATATTAATTCATTAATTAAATTTAACAAACTAAAATAAAATTTTTCTTTGTTAACCTAAGTAGGAATTGTGACTTAGTTTTTTTTTATATTACTTGATTTAATTTTTATCATTCATAGATTATACTATTAGAGAATGTTAAATTTATTGACAATTGATTATATCTTAACTCAGCAAGAAATGCATAGCTCCTAAGAAAAATAAGTAACATTTTCATAAGATGGCTTAGAAAAATTCCAGAAATAATTATTGGGATAAGTCACATTACGTTAGATCATGGTTTAAGGGGGAAGATAAAAATTTGAAGAGGTAGATATATTTTGATGTTATAGACTATAGAAAAGAACAAGTAATGACTATCTATTCAAATGTCTAGAACTTAGTTTGGAAAAAAAAGAAAAGGAGGTTAAGAACTTGGGGCAAAAGATATCAGTCGAGAGTTCTTTACAATGAGAAAATAAAAAAAGAAAGTTTTTTGAATGAGGAGATAACAAAAAGATGTTAGATAATGCTTTTACATAAATCAAGTTATTACAGGAGGTGGAGTATAAAAAACAGATACTTGAGAAAAAATTAATTTTTTTTTTATTATGAGGAAGTTTGAGATTGAGGTACGATAGGTAATTGTTTGCGTTAGTTAAGAGTTAGGCAATGAAATTAAATTTGTTGCTTTTTTATTAACAAACTTTTTTTTTATTACTAAATTATCAGAGAATGAATTTTTTTAACAGTATTGAGAATAGAAACTGTGAACGCAGTTAAAAGAAAACTAAAAATTTGTTTCGGGATTTTAAGAGACTTTTTCGGATCAAGGAAACAAAATTTAGGAAGTAGAGAATAATGTTAAATATAAAAACGTGTTCAAAAACATATCTAGTAGGTAAAAGGTCATTCTTTTTAATTACATTTAGTATTAAAATTATTAAACTTCAATGAGGGAGAAAAAGTGAAATCTCAGTAAGATGGAACTCAGTTAAATATGGTAGCCGCGATAGCTTAGTGGTTAAGCTCACAAGCTCATCTCCAATTATATCATAGCCATAGTGTCCCTAATGACCTCCCTCCTCCGTGTATTCCATGTTCAATTTATCGAGGCTCGAAGTCCTCCTTTTGGCGTGAAGTGGTAGTTTATAGAAGGGGTGCTGCTCAGATTTTTGAGTTCTTGTCACTTGACCATTCAAAATTAAGCGGCCCGTCACCAATGACCTTCATGTTGCTTAAAATTGTGAAGTTAATAAACACTCACTCCAGTTAAATATGATTATTTTAAGAAACGGTCAATTTTTCTACCCTAGAAACACATACTCTTCTTTTTCAATTCGTTTATATTTTTTCGCATGTATATCTTAGGTATGGATTAAATTTTCGTGTGTGCGCTTGATTATCCTTCACATATTTGTGATTTACAAATAATTTTTGACCACTCAAATACATTCCTCTTTCCTTTTAGCATTTAAAATGATCATTTAAGCGATTATGAAAGTCTATTTTCATTAATAACTTAATAACTTAGAGAAGGTATTTAGCTTTATTTCTTAAAGATAAAACTAAATACCTTAAAATCCGGTGTATAATGCACACCTAAACTTTCAAGCTACAATTTTTAAATTTTAGGAAGAATCTTCGAATAACATGCACCCTTGTTTTTACGAAAAAAACCTGAAATGAACATGTGCAATGCTCTTATGTTTTGAAATAATTTATTCGAGGTATTATTCCAAGCTTCAAAAAATAATAAAGTTGTATACGTCTAGAACTACAACCCTTTCAGTTCTTAACGAATGTTTTACATAAACATTTCATAGGAATATTTTCATTTCATAAGAGTTTTATATAAACAATGTTTCTATCTACGTAGATACGTATATTTTTTCTTGTTTATCTCTTCTTTATTTTCAAAGCTTTCATTCTTATTACCCGACGTAAAACGCGTGCTCGTAAATTTCGACGTTATTTCTTGTGTTAAAAGTGCTCGGCATACGCCGGCTTTTAAGGTACGTTTATTAAGATACATTTTATTATATTCTGCAAGTAGTACCAATTAAATCTTAATATATATATATATATATATATATATATATATATATATATATATATAAAGAGATCTAAAAGTGTGTATTACTTTATTACTTTATCTTAGAAATGTAGCAAGAACAAGTGGGTATTTAAACAAACATCTAAGAATTTGCTACAGTAATTAGAAGAATGCAATATGCTAAATATAATGATAATGATAATAATTATTAGCTATAATTTTAGGTCAATTTTTCAATTTAATTACTGATAATATGCGATCGCATAGGTCAGGGATGGCGAACCTTCATGGATCAACGTGCCATTTTTTCTAAATAAGTGTTTAAGGAGGTACAGATGTGCCGTCAAATAATTTTGACTTGTGATTATTGGGAAAGTAATAAAACTAAATACTAAGAACACAAAACTCCTTATTTAAAACGAAAAAATACCCTTTGCACGGTATAGCTGTAAATGTTTTAGTTATACGCGTAATTCAAATTAAAGTAACATTAGTGTGAGTTCTGCTGTTGCAGCTTGGATGACAAATAACTTATATTAGGATTGTAAGATGTTAGTTTTATTAGAATGCATGCTCAATTGGAGTCATATGTCTATAGGTTTTTGAGGAATTAATTGTTTATGCTATGGCTCACTTTTTTGACCAGAGGATAGGCGATTCGTTTCAAAATGCCGTTTTACAGACCATGTTCTGCATACCACTATTCCATAACATAAAACACACGCCGCTTTGCCGCCTTTACTATAATGCCATATTTCTAGATTCACTAAGTTTGAAATTCTCTGTTACACTTACTATCTTGCACTTTTTGTTCTTTTTCTGAACTAGCCACGTTAAAAAAACAGTTAAAAACATAAGTGTAACACAAATAGATTTTAAAATACAGTTGTCTCAACGAAATTGGCTATGCTATGCGTAGACAAATTTTGCATCATAAGTACCTGTAATCCACGATGCAACTAAAGCAAGACAATAACAAACGAGTGTGCTCCCATCCATTCCGCGACCGATTACTCGCGTTTATTCGTAATACTTCAGAGTGAACTTTGTTATTTTGAAATAAAATGCAAAAAAAAAAAATTGATCACTGAAGTGCCCAAAGTATAGAGTCACGTGTCATTGATGGTATACGTGCCACTGGTTCGCCATGCCTGGCATAGGACAACTAAGATCAGATGGAACGCCTTTGAAGAACCAACTTCAAACCAATACAGTAACTATATTGCTCATCTGAAGATGCGAGTACTAGCTCTAATCTCTCAATGATCATTGCATTATTTGTCTCATATGTTTAAACGTATACAATTAAATCAAATGCCTATTTTTTTCCTCTTAGAATTGGAGATTAAAAAAAGGTTGATTCCGTATTTATTTAAGAGGATTAGTATTATACACACAATAATCCATTATTTATACTAAGAAATCGAATACGTTATTGGAAAAATATTAAAAAATTGCAAAGATTTTAAATAAATATTTTTTATTTCTGGTGATTATCTTATTTTTTTTCTCGTTCACATAAATCTTGTTTGTTTTACATAATTCAGTATATTAAGAACTCCTTATTGAAATAATATAATTGATTTTTAAAGCGTTTTATAAGTTGTCGGTATAAATACTCTTCCTCGGAAATATTGCATTTACTTTGCCATCCAACCTTCTATTAATTTTGCAATCGATTTGGTCTTTCATTTAAAAAAGGTAACCGATGAGATATTTATCACAGATTCAAAGCGAAACAAATAAATAAAGTGAAATAATAACTTCTTTTTTATTCCCATCATGCGAAAATGGTATTCTGAATTTGTTAATAACAAAACTGCATGTACAAGGATACTTTTTGGAACAAATCATTCAGTCCGCTGATCTTATCTAGTCACATTGTGAATGCTATTTCAAGTAAAAGAGTGAAAGAAACTTTCTGCTTCCACACAAAGGCAGTTTTCCCAAGAACACAAAAAGAGAGGAACAGAGAACTAACAGAAAAATCATTTAAAACATACAACAAAAACTAAACCTTAAATGTAACAAATTTGCTTAATAACATCTTCTTGAATGCTTGTGATTTTAAGGATTGAAAGAAATGATTTTAAGCTTGATTCTACCATTCGCAAAACTAAAAACATTCTTTAAATTATAATAACAATTGATAAGGCATTCTAACAGAAATTTCAACGAAACGATATTGAAATATGAAAGAAAATTATTCGAAAGGAGGGGGGAAACAAAAAGGAGATCCATAAATTATTCCACAGAAATTATCTCTTCTGCTCTTTACACACTGTTGTAGAATTTTCAATTTTTCAAAAAATTCAAGGCTGAATGTTTACAGTTTTTTTCATGCTAGTAATATTTTTACAGTATTTTTGTGCAGTGTCATAAAAGAAAATATTATTTAAAATAAAATATCGCAGAGAGGAACTGAATTTGAATTTAAAACTAACCATGGAAAACTTGCTGTTCCAACTTTTTCATGCATTTCTTAGAAACTATATGTGTGTATCAATTTCATTTTCCCTTTTTTTATTTATTATAACCATCATTTTGAAGTTCACATCTAGTAAAATTACGTTCTGTGTTCATATCTCGTCTTTGACTCCTCGAGCTACCATCTACTATTTCATAAATACGAAGCTTCTCTTTAAATTTTGAAATCAATTTTGCACACCTTATAAGTTAGTTTGGACAGGTAAAATCCTGAATGTCATTAATACAATATTGAATTAAGGAAAAATTATCAATATCTTCATAGGAGATACTAGCAAGTTCTCTGATTTGAATAAACTATTTGAAAATGAAACATCTGGACCCAATTTATGTATGCTTAGTTGTCTATTAAGTTTAGCTGCATTAAATTCCCGGCGAAATTTCTAGCAAAACGTTTTGAAATGAAACTCATGTGACATTGTGACTGCAGAAAACTCTGCTTGGCCCTCGGCCAAAGTTTTGGTGAATACAGTCATACTCCGATTTAACGAATTTATCGGGACCGAACGTTTAGTTTGTTAATTTGGGGTTATTCGTTATATCGGGGTCTAAAGACAATACACATTTTTTGCTCTTGTTAGAAAATTTAACTGTTGTAAAGTAACTCTGAAAAAAATTTGAATTTCAGTATTTTCTGACTTGTTAGTTTTTCATTTAATTGCTAAGAAAATTAAACTCACTTTTTTTTTACACTTTTAAACTTCGAACGCGTACTTTCCTTCTTATTCAAACCACAAATCTCAAGTCTCTCATTCGCTCTCACAATGCAGAAAGTCACTTGTCAGATTTACAGTACTTCTCCAAAAGAGAATTTTTATCTATTTGTTTTCTTTTCCACTGGTGAAAAAGAATGAAAATGAAAGTTACTATGAGTAAAAGAAATCCAGGCTGCGTCTTGGCCCCAGGTCTAAATAATGCACTTGGGATTCGTATGGGGAAAAAAAGGTCAAGTAGACATGGGGGAAATAATAATCTCAGAAAATTTGAGAGTTTCTTTCCGTTGTAATACTAGACGCTTGAATAGAGGGAAATAAATAGGAATAAAAAGGAAAATATTTTAGAATTCCATGCAATGCTTCCGATGTTCACCTCTTTCAATCTTGATTCGAAGTTGGAAATGAGAAAATTTATAAATCTATTCTTCTCGTGCTTCAGAAGAGAATAATTTCCCTAGGAATGTGGCAGCAAAGACCCTCGAAAGTTTTTAAAATTGTTATTTCGCATCACAAGACATCAAATGGTAAGAGAGTTTTCAGGACATCGTGGTACTTATTTTCATGAACTACAGTTTTTGAAGACAGCGTTTGCTTTCCTATGGAATCCAAAGTTTTGCAGTTTTTTTGGTATTAAATATCTCAGAATTTCTTTTTTAAGACTACACAGTACTCAACAGATTTAAAAAATACCGAAAAAATTATTTTCGCATTTTCCTGTGGCACATATCATTGGGAAGCTTGCCACCAAATTTCAGATATAATAACAAATTAGTTTTTCAGATATTTGAAGTTTTCTGAGCTTAGGTTTTAGTTTCGGCTTCATTTTAAAGCCTTTTTCACTCTTAAATTGAACTATTTAGAAATATTATTGAGAACAATCAACTTTTTCAGTGTGAAATGGTTATAAATTTCAATTTTCTTTAACTAAAATAATTTCTATTTGATTATGATTTAAGTTTTTTGAGTTCTCATAGGTAGGTACTTAATTAAAAATTGATTTCAAGGCCAATCTTTCTTTTAAAAAATATATATGTTTGGATAATTAGATCATGTTTAAAATTGAATTCCCTATACAACATTTAATTTTCATTTTCCATTACATCTTCACACACACACAAGTATTAAATTAAATACCCAATTATTTCTCCGAAACAGATAGCTCAAACACAAAACACTTCTAATCCCAGATCATTATATTTTATATCCCTATAAGTCAGCCTTAACTTTCAAGTATAACACATAACTAAGAACGGTACTTCAACTTCACATCTGGGCATAAGTGGTGAAAACATTTAGTTTTCACTTGACGTCCTTTTTCTCTCCGAGAAACATCTCCTGAGGGCTAGCTGAATAAAACCGTTTTTAACAAAAACAAGCTTAGTGTTGACTTAAAACATGCCATATATATAACTTAGATGCTTTATCATTAATTTTTTCTTGAATAGAAAATGCCATGGCCAAAAAATTTCTCTGTTTAACATGAGAAACAATGTTTCGAAGAGATGGAATACTACTGAAAATGATGTATGTAAAATCAACCCTCAGTTGATACTGCAATTAAACTCCCGAATACAAGTATTCTGAATTAAAGTATTGCAGATAAAACTGAATATTTTCATAATGTACCAATCTACACAATATTAACATATGACCGAACAATATTTCAGTATTTTAAGGTAGCCCAGCAAAAACTAACTAAAACTTGCTAAACTGTCCCAATTTGAAACTGAAAAAAATTAAATTTTATGTATAAACCTGTTCATTTGTAGCTTAAATTGTTATTATTATTTTGTACGTAAATGCTTCGTGTTCCAAAACTTTTGTGAAAATATTAGGTGAAAATTAAGCTAAATAACTTGTCATAAAAAATGCTATTATTATTATTAGTAGTAGTAGTATGCATTTTTATATTTTAAATTAAAAACAAATGTTTTCAGTTCTATTTAATAAAAGTAGTGTTTTAATGTTGAACATACATTGGAAAATAACATATTAAAAAATTACAACTTTAAGGGCATTATATGTTTTTGTTTCATGCCTTTACAAATTTTAAATGCGTTTTTCTCACAAGGAGAGGGCAGGTCTAAGGAAGTTCATTTGGGTGGAGACTTAGTGTAATAGTAGTACTCCTTTAGGGTGTTCAACCCTTAATGTAATTCCGCCGAATGACCAGTCAATTCAGAGAAAAAAAGCTTTCGAAATTTATGCTTAGCTTTTATACAATTCAATTTCAATTTCCTCCGTTGATTTCGTTGATTGGTTGATATATCGTCTGCATACTATGCGCGAGGTCTGGGTTCGATTCATCGCGGTCAATTCTTTTTTCATTTCATTTAATTATTTTTAAAATTAAATAAGCTTATTTATGAAGGGTTTATTAAAAATTAAATGATATTTTATGCAATTATTTTGTATTTTATAAAGTAAAAACAGTTAAATAAATTTGTGAATCAAATTACTTAAAATTATTATTAATAAAAAAATTTAAAATAACTATAAATAAAAATATTTAAAATAATTATTGATTAAAACTATTTAAAATAATTATTATTTAAAGTTATTTAAAATAATTAGCATTTAAAATTATTTAAAATAATTATTATTTAAAATTATTTAAAATAATTATTATTTAAAATTATTCAAAATAATTATTATTTAAAATTATGAATTTTTTTAAAATTTAAATAATTAATAACTAAAATTTATTAACAAAGATTATTATTTAAAATTATTCCAAATAATTATTATTTAAAATTATGAAATTTTTTAAAATTTATTAATAAAGATTATAATTAAAATTATTAATATACTTTTAAAATTATTAATTTATCATTGACAGTATTAATATATTTTTAAAATTATTATTAATTTATTATTGAAATGATTATTAATTTATTTTTGAAATGATTATTAATTTATTATTAAATTTAATATTTATTATTGAAATAATTATTAATTTTTTAAAATTATTTAAATTTATTTCAAAAGGACTTGTTAAAGGATTTATAAAATTATAAGATAATTAAATTAATAATATATAAAAAAGACTTATTTTTTATATTAATTACAAAATAATTTATTTAATAAAAAATATACTTAATAAATTAATTTATATTATATATAATATTTTATTTATGGTATATTTTATTTCATATTATAAAAATGTTTGTAACTCATTTTTATGTATAATACCATTTAATATTATTTTACATATTTAATTATAAATATAATTTATTAATATAAAAATATATTCATATAAAATTTAATATAAATATTTCTATAGAAACAGTATTTTTTTACTTTATAAAATACAAAATAATTAGATAAATTATCATTTAATATTTAATATACTTTTCACGAATAATTTTATTTAATTTTATATATAAAAATAATTAAATGAAATGAAAACAAAATTGACCGATGAATCGAACCCAGACCTCGCGCATAGTATGCGGACGATATATCAGCCAAGCAACAAAATCGTTGGAGGAAATGGAAATTTAGTTGTATAAAAGCTAAGCATGAATTTCGAAGGCATTTTTCTCCAAATTAACTGGCCATTCGACGGAATTACATTGAGGGTTGAACACCCTAAAGGAGTACTAATATTACATCATGTCTCGACCCCAAATGAATTTTCTTAGTCGTGACCTATCCATGTCAGTCTTTCAATTTTGAAGATATAAGTGTTTTCAGATCCATTTTCTTCACTTTAAAATAATTTTTTTTCAGTTTAAGATAGAGTCTTGAATTTTTGTTTTGTTTTTTTTTATACACTTTAAAAACGCATGCTCTGGAAAAGTTTGGAATTAAGGCTGAGATCTCTAGTTGTATTTTTTAAATTCTTATGTTAATATTTTAAAAGTTTCGTGTTTTTTTCTGATGTAGCTAATAAAATAATTATTAAAGGTCAACAAGGGACCAGATTTCCAAACCCATATTAATTTTTGCTTCGAATAATTTAAGAAACTTAAATCACTTACGATGACTAAAAAATTTTAAAAATTGAGCACTTTATACAAGTTTGAAAAAAATTCAATAATCTTTAGTTTTTTTTTAAATTGTAAAATAATGGGTGATTAAATTGACTTTTTACTCTCTGAATCAACTTATTAATGTAATCTGAATATAAAACACAAATAATTTTTACCGTTACTGTCTCCAAAAAATATTTTTGAAAAAGGGTACTGTGTAGCTCTAAATTTCTGTTTAATCAGATTATCTTATTTTTTAGTTACATAACTTATTGTCTGACATAATTAAGGATAAATTTTAGTAGAAGGAAATTAATAATCTAGTCATGAAATCCCCACAACTAGAAAGAACAACTCGAAAAACAGATAATTAGCAATTTATTAGACAATTATATGCATGTATCCTGAGAGCTAATTTTAGCAATAAGTATGTAACTCGTATTTTGAATAGAAACACAGTAGAAAGAAAGTTTTTTCATTCTAAGTGTTTGGTCTGCGGCAGTGTTTCTCAAACTGTGGGACACGCCCCTTGGGGGTCGTGATAACTCTACGAGGGGTGCACGAGCATATTAAAAAGTCGAAAACAAAAGATTATTGTAAAAACTTATTAATTTACTGAAAGTAAACAAAAAAATTACATTCTGACATAATGCACTTCTAAAAATAAATTTAACTATACTAAGTTAAGAATAACGTTAATAATTACCAATGATTCCATGGGCTTGTCATATATAAAACTATATACAAAAATAAACACTTATCTTGATAACTTGTACGGTTTCTAATTAATCCCTTAACTGCCGATTAAAAGTTACACGATTCGCTCCCCAATGCCACCGTTTTCCACTTAGGCGAGTGTATGTGATGTACTGGAGAGGGGGCGGGTCCTTTTACTGCATTCCAAAACCTTCGGAACAACCTTATGGATAGCAGTGAACATAAAAGATCATTCTTCTGAAAGACGTATATATACACTGGTGTGCAAAAATATAAGGACGAAGTCGAAAAATTAGCATATCAGCTGAACGAAGAGGCAGAGCGGACAGAAAGACCAATCAGGAGATTAAGTAAGGTGATGTACGGTAGCACATGCGCAGATATGCAGGTAGACGTAATGGGGGAGTGTCTGAGTAGTATAACGCATGTTGTCGGTGTAAGATCAGTATTTCTGGCAAAGACATTGCACACCGTATAGCAGTTAAAATCACACCGAGTTGCTGCCTCAGCGAGAAATGGCGAATAATCAATCTGTTTGACGACATCTGGATGCTTTTACCCGAGGTCAAATCATTGGGAAGTTGGAGGAAGGCCGCAGTGTGACAAGAGTGTGGCTGCAGAGTTCGGAATTGCTCAAAGCATCGTTTCACGACTTTGGAGACGATTTCAAACTACAGGAACAGCTATCCGGGGGTTCAGTAGTGGTCGTCCACGAGGAACCACACCCGCAGATGACCGGTACATTGTCTTACAGGCCAGAAGAAACAGGCGGCAGACAGCGGGAGAAATTGCTAGATAGACAAACGACACAGGCGACTGGACGACCGATATTGCGTTTTACCGTGGCCAGAAGACTGCACGGTGGTGGTCTTTTGCACAACGCCCTGTACGCTTTAACGCCTGCCCATCGGAGAAAGCGTTCTCGTGGTGCCGGGAACACCGGAATTAGAGAGACAATGAATGGGGACGAGTACTTTTACAGATGAGAGCAGATTCAGTTTGAGTAGCGATTCTCATCGCATACATATCTGAGAGAGCGGGGAAGTCGCAATCATCCTCGAACATCATTGAAAGGGGCAGGTATGGAGGTCGCGGTGTTCTTGTTTGGGGAGGCATCATACTTGGTAGTCGTACAGACCTTCACATCTTCGACGCAGGTTCAGTCAACGGGACCCGTTATTGTAACGATGTTCTTCTTCTATATGTGCGTCTTTTTAGAGGTGCTATGGGTTTACAGTTCCTTTTCATGGACGACAATGCACCATGTCATCGCACAGTAGCTGCCGAACAGCTCTTAGAGAGTGAGGATATTGAACGTATGGATTGGCCGGCACGATCTCCGGATCTCAATCCCATCGAGCATGTATGGGATTTTCTAGGCAGACGCTTGGCAGCTCGTACCTTACCACCAGTAACGATTCGGGATCTTCGATTGGCGCTGCAAGACGAATGGGCAGCAATGCCTCAACAACTCATTGACACCCTCATTCTCAGCATGGGCAGACGCTGTGAAACCTGCCTAGCAGTCAGGGGAGATCATATCCCCTACTAAAGACCGGATGTTTCTTGCTGTACACCCATCACAGTGATGTTTCGGCCTTCAGTCGCATTGCGCTCCATGCTACTTTTTCAATCAAGCTTC
Source organism: Trichonephila clavipes (assembly GCA_019973935.1). Classification (NCBI taxonomy): domain Eukaryota; kingdom Metazoa; phylum Arthropoda; class Arachnida; order Araneae; family Nephilidae; genus Trichonephila; species Trichonephila clavipes. The sequence goes on from BMAU01010910.1 coordinate 605,441, forward strand.
TTTTTATCCCTCTGATTTCTCTTTTAGTAAGTATTGCTTACATTACACATGTCCTTACGTATTGGGGATCTTACGGTATTAAATGTGTTGATTTGGAAAGCTTTTGTACAAAGTTCTATTGAAAAAACCGTCTCGTCCTTAGTTTTTGCACACCAGTGTACATCCGGGGCATTTAACGCTTTGGCTGAGCAAGACTTTTATATACACCGGTAGCCAGAGGTTAAAGTCATATTGTAGCTTTTGCGTCAAAGTATAGTATTACTGAATTCAATACATTATTGTTGAATAGGGGGGAGGGGTGCGATGAAAATTATGACTGAATATTGGGTCGCAAATATTGAAACTTTGAGAAGCACTGGTCTACGGTAAAGTTCTTTACGTTTTTCTAATAGAACAAAAAAGTATTTTTTTTTACCTTGAAATACGCTTTATTGAATAATATAATTACTACCATTATTTATGAATTTTGCCAGTGTGATGACAATATGTACACCTCATTTTCAAAATAATGCCCTATGGAAAGAGGCGAAAAATTGAACCAGATTTGGGGTCTGATGTTTTCTTCGAAATTTTGGCCTGCAACACTTTTTGTATGGATGAAAACAGGTGATAATTGGAGGGCGCTAGGTCCAGGAAGTACATTGGATGTGACATAACTTTCCAGCTTAGCTCTGCGAGTTTCTGACAAGTACAGAAAGTTAAGAGTTAGAACAGTCAAAATTGAACTACGAAAATTTCCGAGTCTTGACTTCTCATATACTAAGTATAATTAATGAGTTCTGCAAATCTACCTCAATTTGGAATTATAATAATTACGGGATTTCTTAATTGCAGTGCAACCACATTGTTACTGACAAGTAACAATCTTAGTAAATCCAAACGATATGCATTAAACACTGTTAGCATTTGATATCTTGGAAACTTATGTGTCAATTTAATGGTTATTTGGGAATTAAACTATATATTTCTAATAAGAATAAACATTAATCCATGCATATCACGTTGCAGCTCTATGTGAATCCGCTGATATAATTTAAAATTTGCCGACAGTTTGATATCAAGAGAATATATATATTTTAGAATAATTTGTAGATTTGCGGAGGTACTCTTGACTGGTAAGTTTTAAATTATTTTAAAAACTTATGATGAATATTTTACCATGTAATTGTGAAAGGAATTATAGATTAATCTCCTTAGGAATTTCAGTGGACTAGTTCTAAAATAAGAATGATTTTAATTGAAATGCGAGAAAAATGCAGTATACATTTTAATCTGTAATTAATTTTATTATGCATTTTATTTTGCTAACATTTTTATATGTTATACAAAATCTTCTATCTTTAAATAATTGATAGCTTAAGGTCTGAGTCTGAATCTATATTAGTAAATACTTTCAAGAAGATGAAATGTTTTCTAAAATTTATTGAAAAACGACTGTACATATTTCATGGAATTAATCATGCAATGTAATTTTCATTCTTTAATGTTTGAAAGAAATGAAGAGCTCTTTACAATAATTATGTATAAAATTATTTCCGCATATATTATATAGTGATGAGCCGTTAAAGGTCACTGAAATATAATGTTACATATATTTATAACACTTTTTGTGATAAGTTTAAAAAAGAAAAATCGATGATAAATATTTTACTTGTACACGTTAAAAGGGAAATTGTGATTAAATTTTACAGATATCTAATCATTTTTTATGTAAGTAATAATCTTATATACTGTATTATCAGCCCATATTGGGTAGGTTTTAATTTCAGTAATCAAATATACATCATCAATAATATTTTAGGGATATTTTCCCTCTAATCTGATGTGCGATGCAGTAAGGCTTAATTTTATTCCTTACCGGAATCGATTTTAAGAAATAATCGCTAAAGATTTAAAATTAAATCAGAAATACATTTGCCAGAACATTTAAATATTATTTCATTTGAACTTTTGGAGTAATGTTTTTCCGATACAGGGACTTATGTTTCCACATACACCAAATTATATAGCATTTTTGAAATAAATCGAAAAATGCGAATTGTGCTTCCTCAATAAATTATAGTAAAGTTATAAATGAACTGACTATCAAATCTATGAACAATAAATATATAGTTAAAATCATGCATCAGTTTTCTTTAAGTCTTTGTGCTCGTGTTTTTGAATTCAGTTCTGTTTACTTTCATTCTTTTGTTTTATCTTATGTCCGAAGATTTCTTCTAATGATATATAAGTTAAGAATAATGCTGTATTTTCTACTATTTCTTTTTAATTCAAATTAAACTGTTTTAAAATATCTTGTTAAGAATCTTTACCCCTCAGTGAAAGATAGTAAAAGAAAATAAATCGAAATAAATCGAATATGAGCTATAACTATAACAGAATCAGGATATCATTCATAAAAACTTTTTAATTTTTCTTATATTGAGTTATTCATTATTGAAGAGTTATTCATTATTCATTAATCCATTTTAGAAAATAGCTCGAAAAATATTTTTAACTCTTATTGGATTTACAATTTTTTCTTTTGTCCAAATTAACAGTTTATTTAGTATTTTAAACATAAGATACGCATAGATATAAATATTTTATTAGAAGCCTCTTTCATTTTTTATAGAATTATCACTAAGATAAAAATGTGTACTTTAAGAGAGGACTTCAAACATTTTTTTAAAAAAATCTAAAAGGTAAAAGCCTTAAAAAATTTAAGTGTGTTGTCATGAAGTTTTAAAAGCATATATTCAATATTTCAATTAATTTTTCAATTCAATGTTTCTTTTTTTTTTTCTAAATTCGCGTAAATACTAAATCATGTAGCGGTCATTTTTTAAATGTTATAGCAAATAATAAGATATACCAAAATTAAATACTTTTCTTGACCCACATTATTTATAACATAGAATTCCAGTTATTTATAAAATTGTATAACAGATTATATTGAATAAAAATATTTGAGGAAAAAAATGATGAGCATATGAGAGAGATATCTCATTTTCATAGGAGAGTAATATTTTAACTTCTGACACTTCCAGTTTTACATAAACTTATCTGAAATTGAACATTATGCGGTACTGCTTGTGTGAAATCGGAGTTTCATTTATCTTGAAGATCAATTACTAACTTTTGACATTAATTGAGTTTTAGTTTATTGTAAAGTTTGAAAAATGAGACTCGTAACAACTATTGGAGTAACCATAAATAAGTTTATCTCCGCATTATAATTATCTCGTCAAGGTAATGTAGTGAGATGAATGAGTGTCTTTAACAAAAACAATCATCAATAAAAGTAGAGTAAAATAGGAAATTTATATTTCTCTCAGTCATTTTTTTTCTTTTATTTAAATATTTTTTTTTAAAAAAAATTAATGTTTTTAAAATTTTTATCGAGTTAAAGTCTTGACTTATTACCTCAATAAAACTCATTATTTGCAATTTTATAAAACTTTTTTACTAACTTTTTAGGCTCCTTGGCTTTTTATTAAAATCATTTGCATGTTTATGTAGTTTTATTTTCCTTTTAATTCAATACCATTACACTAGGAAAATGTTCCTTCTCTTTGTACAAAACAAATTTTGCTAAAGTTATAAAAGCTTCAAAAAAATTTTTTTGTCTTTGTGGTAAAGGTAAATTTTGAAAACATTACATGAAATTTATCAACAAATTGGTTTTGGAATAAAAACGAGAAAAAAAATTCTTTTGAGTTTTCACCGTCTATAACTTAAAAATAATCAAATTAAAGGACACGCAACAGTATGAGAATATTTGAAAATACATCATATTTGTTTTAGTTTTAACTTTATATTTAAAAACTACAACTTCACAGAATACTTTTCTCACTTATTAAAAGTTAATTTGTCAATAAAGTATGGCATAGAAGTAAAAATTAATTGATGTAAAATAAATAAATAACTTACAATTTCTTTTTAAAAACTACAAATGTCTCTTATTGAAAAAAATTTTTAAAGAACAAATAAAATATAATAACGACATAAAAAAACTTTGCAGATTTAATATATAAAGAAATGTAACCAAAAAATGAAAAAAAAACAATTTTCCAGACCACAAAGTTTGAATTGTAAAGACTTTTAAACCCAGTAAAGGACAAACATTTTTGGCAGCTGATCAAAACGGGAAAAAAACATTCAAAAGGTCAATATATTTTGCTGTGAGATGAAAAAAAAATCATTGAAAAGTAGCATATTTCGAAATGTTTCTTTATTGATGCATTGAAAGAATTGTAACTCTTTTTTTTCCTTTCATTTTTTCTTAAATTTTAATATAAATTTCAACAGTTATATTCATCACGTATACGTATATGTTAATAATTTTACGCATTATTAAAGTTCCATTTTTTATAGATGAAAATTTTCAAACAATTTCTAAATAAATTCTCAAAACCATATTTTGAGTATGCCAATTTTCTATGTAAATTTTCTTTTGGCAGTTTCTTTTGAGATCAGTATTAACTTATCCGTGTGAAACTTAGTCCATATCTCGGACAGATGAGAACATAAGTATATACGAAAGGAAGATTTTAGGATTCATTTTTGGAGGAATTCAGGAAAATGGAACATGGTGAAGAAGATCAAATTTAAAGCTCTATCTATCATATAAAGAATTTGACATTGTTAAATTCATCAAAATAAAACAAATTAAATGGGCAGGTCACGTTATCAGAATGAACGAAGACCGCACCACTAAAAATGTCTTCAATATTCAACCAATTGGCACACGAAGAAAGCACAGGCCAAATCTCAGATGGATTGATGGCTTAAAAAAAGATCTCCTAGTTTTAAGAACTAGGAATCGAAGAACACTGGCAGGAAGAAGGCTGGCCGGGAAAAGGCATCTTGAGAAGATTAAAGCCCCCTGGGATGTCGTGCCACTGAGGAAGGAGGAAAGAAGTTTCTTTTGACAACAGAACGAAGGGACTCAATTCAAACAATCCAAAATAGTCTTCATGTGGGTGGGTGGTTTGTACGTAGTCCAATGGTGTTTTTTCCATTGATAGTAAGACACTCTTTGGCTCAAAGAAAAAGAGGGCAGCTGAAAATCAAGAGTGGATGAAAAAGATAGGAGTCAAGTGCTGTTTATACGGACCAGTCCCGATTAAGTTTAGAGTGAGACACCAAGCATGTTTTAGTATAGTCAGAAAGGAGCACTCCCAAAATAGAACCATATTCGTTCAGAAAAGATCACATTACAGACGAGAGGGTCGGACGGCTGGAATCAAGATATGAGGATGTATTGACCTGAATATCATTCGGCATGGCAATTTGAGGGTTTAAAGATATGTAGACGAGATCCTGAGACTCTATGTCGTACTTCAAGCAATAGCTATAGGTGATTCCTCTCTTTTAATGCAGGATAACACCACACCTCATACTGCTCGTCTTGTGTTACTCTGCATTGAATCAATGCAGAGTATGGAGTGACCAGCATGTTCTTCTGAATTTAATTCTATCGAGAATATTTGGGACAGCCTCGGACGACGCGTTTTTGCCAGACCAAAGTCTCTAGTTTCTGTCCAAGACTTGGAGACCACGTTTCGTAACGATTGGATCAGTATTACAAAAGTCTCTTTGATAACCTTATCTCATTTAAACTAACCAAGTGTGAGATAGTCTTATTAGTTCGGGGGTGGATATACCATATTAAACATCATATATAATTTTCAAAGAGTCAGTTTTTTTCCATTTACTTATAACCAAACTGTTCCCCTGAGACATCATTTTACGTTCTTAATACCATTCTAATAAATTAAAGTTCTCATCCATTTTTAATTTTTTTTTCTGCATTGTGTTTTATTACACCTGTATTCTTTTTTACACCCATGCATGGCTATCGCGCAATGAGTGAACACTGATATGAGTTTAATCATCACAGATAAAGTATTAGGCATATAAACATTCAATTATCAGATAAAACGTAATTTGTTAGATTACAAGAATCGTTCATGGAAGGCATTCCATTGTGATGCAAAAGTTTTTATCTGTACTTCTACTCGTCTATAAAGAATTCCAAAAAATTAGGAAAAATCACATTCAAAAGTTCATTTACATTCACCCTCCTTACATTCTTGGTTTCAAATTTTTTCATGAATATTCCTATTTCTTTTTTAGACATATCCGTTAATGTGTTACACTTAAATTAAATTTCGAAGAAAAATGAATTTTCTTTAAAACGGTACGCATCACTATGGCATCTATAATGCACAACTAAATTAGATCAACTGAAAGATGTATTCCTAATTAGGTTTTATTTCATTTTTAAGTGCTTTATTTAAAATTCCGAGTGTATTGCTGTCATTGAGAGTTATATTTAAAAATATTTTCTTCATCAAAAACCCCAGCTATAAATCTTGACAATATCGAATAAATTTTATTTTTGTATGTTTAAATTTATGGGCAGCTAAATGGAGATTCTAATTCAATTCGTGTTCGATGTTGTCAGATAAATATTTCCACTTAACACTTTGCCGGAAATGCTTTGAATATTTACTCTAGAAAAGTACAGCTAACCACTTAAAATTTTAATTTATTTTGACATCTTCAAAGATTAACGAAAATTGACTGGCAAATGAAAATAGCAAAACGATGGTATTTAACTTATTCTGGTATATCAGTTCAGAGATATCAGTTCTACATCAGTATACAATACTCATTCATGGATGTTATCTTTATACTTTGGGTATATATAAATTAAATTTTTCAAAAAATTAGTTACGTTTACTGCCCAAATTACAACCAATTCTTTGATGCATCAATAAGTATTCACTGTCAAAATTATTGTTTTATTGAATACTAATTAATAACTTATCGGTAGTAAATATGTGATACAAATATGGTGCATATATATACGAGAAAAACTTTATTAAAAATATTCTTCGTGCCCTTTGGTTCGTGCTCGAGTCTACCGAAACCCGTTTTAAAGAGTTATATGAACTGTAACAAGTTAAATCGAGCTAGCTAGTTTTATAAATTTTTGGAATTAGCTCATGGAACAGCCCGTTCATCCGTTTGAACAGTTTAAAATAAGAGTCTGTCTTGTAATGATTTCTTTCATATGGACGTGTAACATTAAGTCTCATTAAGGGGGTCTGAAAAAAAACGATTTTCAAAATAATTCTTTTAAATTTAAATTAAATGATCGAATCTTTTAACTATTATTTAAAATAGAAGCTTCAGAAAAGTATAAAATGTTTAAAATATAATAATAATTTTAAAAGTCATATGCATATAAAATTCATAATAAATAAAGTATTTTTTGTATTGTGCACATATTTTCTAAAATTTTCTGATGTATAAAACTTTATAAATATGGTCATATTTTACTAATTTTAGTATTATATATCTTTTGTATTTCAAAATATTTGTAAAATACAATTTTTTAAATATTTTTTAAAAATGTATTTTTTTATTTATTAAAATATTTATTGCTACAAACATTTGTCTTTATAAATCAACTTATAGCTAGTAATTAAAATACTCTTTTGGTGAGTAAAACTTAATAAATATTTCTTTTAGAAAAGTTTCTTGTTTTCATAGCTTATAATTTTTAAAATATATTTTAAACATTTTAAACTTTTGAGCTTTAAAAAATGTGGGTTCTAAAGAAATTATACATGTTTGAAAAATGTTTATATTTTCAGACCTCTAGAGAAATTTAACACCCCTGTGACCCCTTAACAAAAACAAAAATAATATTTTAAAATATTCATATTAGCTTCTAAAAGTAACAAGTTAACACAAAAATGTATTTCATTTGTTATTTTAGTTATAAATATGGTGTATTTTACTGGTTTGACACAAACAGAATTTTTGACAAACGAAACAAAATATGGGAGCTACTGCTAAAATTCATCATCAAATGAGCAAAGGGTTCTACGCAAATAATTCTTTTTTCTTAAAAAAATAATGAAGAATATTTCTTCATTATCAAAAAAATAATGAAAACATATTCTTAAAACAAATATATATCGCGTAATCACACACACCACATACACCTACATATAATCTCTCTTTTTCTCTATCTGTATTTATTCTTATGATAATAAGTTCGGACTTATATTTTATATATTTTGGGAAGTAAAATTAGAATTGTGCTTTTTGCATTCTTAATATTCTTCATTTCATATATTAGAAAAATATATGTAGTTATCATTTTAAAAATTGAAATATTCTTATATAACATTATGTAAAATGAATGTATGGATGTTTTAGATCAAAATTAGATCACTAAATTTTCTTATATACTGTAACAAATATTTTTATGTAACAACACTCAGAAAATTAACCTCTACTAATGCTTAGCAATATTCGACTCTGAGGTAAGAACAAAATTCAAAGAAAAGTATTACCTCTTATTTTTCCGATAAAACAGAAAATGCATTAAAAATATACCAGTTAACAATGATTCTAATATTTTCTAAATCAAAGTAAAAGAAATTCCACTGCATATGTGGTTTGAATAAAACTCCCCAGTTAACATTTCAGATCTGTACCATACAGCAACTAAAGTGAAATCAAATAAAAACAAAATTCATTGTCGTCATTTTTACCAGTGAAATTTATCCTGCAGGGATTAAGTAGTCCTTTCTGTAAATTTTATACACTACAAAGAAAGGCATTCGAAAAGGAAAAGCTGATTGAATCGGAATCGATTTTCATACAAAACGAGGAATAACAATCTAACGAACTGTGCAAGAATGTGTGAAAAACGTAGGATGTACTGAGTTTCCTATGAGTAAAGACGTTTTAAGAATAAAGAAAATGAGTTTGTGAAGGGCACACCATGAAATATGCAATTTTCACATCTGAAGAGAGGAGTGGGTTTGTTTGCCAATAAGATTGGGTATTATTCATCTTTTAGCAAAAAGAATATACGTATTTTTAAAAGAGGTTTTGTGGAAATATGATAATCTCTTTGAAGAGTATTATTTGTATGTAGTTCTATTTATGTGCATGAAGAAAATATTAAATTTGTGGCTTTGTAAATGTGTATCAAATACGTACGTATGAAAAAATAATCTTTTGAATTATGTTTTTTTTCCAAAAATATAAAAATCCCTAGATGTGTTAGGATGTAAAATCCTGAATGAAAGATTAAATAGAGTTACAAAGTAAACTGATACTACTTTCAATATCCCATGCCAGTTATAGTGAGATATAAACAGAAGAATGGATAAGTATTTGAATGAATAACACAGTGACATACTATTTTCTTCATGGTTGCTGATAGCATTATTTCTTCTGAAAATCTTTTACACACGGAAATATTAAAAATGATGTTTTCATGAATGTACACAAAAGCATAGAAACTAAATGGATTATGTAAAGCATTTTAATGATTATTTGCAACTACATTTTGTAAGAATTTTCAAAGTGCGTTAATCTTTGTAGATTGTTTTGAATTTTTCTTTCTCTGCACTCTCTTTTTCAATTCCTACCATTAGCTCACTCTCTCCATATATTTATTTATTTATATATTTATCTTGTTCACAAATTTTCAAACGTTAATAAAATATGTTTTAAAGCGCACAATTGAGCTGAAATTTTATATACACGTTTACTTTGGATGATAATACGGTAATTTAATTATATTAAATAAAAATTAATTGATTAAAACTAATTATTCAAAGAATCACAAATACAGTACGTTGGCATCATTTTTTGGCTACTTAGTGATCGTTTTGGCGGACTTGTGTCATTGAAAGGTTTTTTTTTTTTCTCCCTTTTCAAAGCCCTGATTTGAACTGAAATTTTCTATACACAATTGTTTTGGGTGACAATACGATAATTAAATTATAATTAAGTAAAATTAATCTACTGAAACTATTTATTTAAAGAATTACAAATACAATCACGTTGGCTTCATTTTTAGTAACTTGGGTCAAAACTTTAAAAGATTTTTTTCTCATGTTTTAAAGCATTCAGTTGAACTGAAATTCTATATACACTATTGTTCTGGATGACAATACGATACGTGAATGATAATTAATAGAAATTAATTGACCTTAATATTGTGATTCTGTCAGATGTATATGCATATTTATATTAATTGTAATTATTCGATAAAAAGTAACTATATATATTTTTCTTTGTTGCTTTTTAGTAGGAATTGACTATAAAAAATGTCTTTCCGTCAGAGTAACAAATTACTGTAAAATTGTGAAATTTGTGGTCACAGTACCTAATGATGTGGAGGAGGGTGTCAATTTTGCACATTTTCAAAATTATTCTGGTCGTCATTTAACTAAATGATATGGATTTTATTTATTTTTTACTTTCCCTTTCATACCATGCCTGTTTGATGTTGAGTTTTGGTACGCCTAATGTATCACTTAAATTACAGAGAGGTTGGGACGGCTCTATCCACGTCCTTCCATTAACGAAGTTCTCTTGGGAAATCTTTGATCTTTCAAATCTACTTTATTCACAACGAACCCTCTGAAGAAGAAACCATGCTTATTCAAATTAGGTCTGCTACATATTGTCTAGGTTTTCAAGCTAGAAGAAGAGAAAATGAGGAGAGAGAACAGATTGTTACTGATCAGGTATTATTCAAATTTATAGTGTAATTCGGATGTTTGATAATTGAAAGGAATAAAGTGATGATTGGTCACTAGAGTTTAAATAGTGCTTAGATAACTAGAAAAGTAGATTCAATCTTGAAATGTGTGTCGATTTTAAAGTCTTCTCATACTTCGAGTACCTCGTTATTTATCTACATATTGCTTAGATTGGGCACATCTCTTATTTAAGATTACTTGAATCTGTGCTGTTAATCGTGGGATCAATAAATAGATTGTTTTTAGTTATGGCTAGTCTTTTTCCCCTTCCACCCACATCCCAAGGCTCGGATTAAAGGATCTCACAAGGTTACTCTTCCATATATGAATAATCTATCAAGAGTTTTTTTTCTGCGAATGAAATGCATTAAAATAAAACATCAAGCTATGCCTTCCGAATTTGATCTATGGTCTTAAGACCAATTAAATGATTTCTTAGATTATAATTTGAAATAGTTGAGAGGAATATAATACATCAGAGTATCCAAATGAACAAAATAAAAAAAAACTCTTTGTAATATACCAGTATGCACACACACAGAGAAATAAACCGCTTAATAATCTCGGTTAGAAGTGGTGATGACTGAAGGTGACTGAAGATTAAATAATATACTCCATATATCTTCAATAGGAACATCAATGAACTTAGTTTCAAGAATGTATCGTGATACTGCAGCAACTTATCTGCTACAATATTGTAATTGACCAACTAAGGTTCATTGGAAAATGCAACTTCCCATAGTATTGAAATGTATTAAATACTCAATACTGTTGTACAAGTGTTAATGTCACAAAACTATTAGTTTTAATATTACCATATATGGTGTGACCAATTAGTTTGAGGACAAATAGAAAGAAAACCATTGAGAAAATATCTAATGTTTTAGTGGGTGGTATTCATGTACATTATAGCAGCAAAAAAATTATGTATTATAGAGCATTTACTTGGAGGCGGAATTTATATCTGTAACAGTCGGTGTAAGAGAACTTTTTCTGGCTATCGCAAATTCTTGAAAATTGAATAAAATTTGATACTAAAATTTCCTTTGTAAATATACGCATATAGTGACAGCCAGTGCTATGCATTCTTCAAAAGGTTTTGTAGATAATAGAACTATGCATATCTATACAGTATAGGTTCCTTTGTAAAGGATTTCTTGGAAAAGACAATTTTAACCTCCATAATATTTCTGGAAAGATAAACCTGCCTGACAAAATACCTAACAAGGGAAAAAATTTGCAAATATCTCCGTTTTTGAATTAGAAACTTTTTGTAAACATAAACATGTGGAAAAAGTGGGGAAATTTGTGGGAAAAGAATGGTTACATCCATTTATGTAATTAGCAAAATGTCAAAATGAAATTTGTCATCTGTTATTGGTTAAAAGAATATTTCATATGCAAATGAAGATATAAAATGTGTATTCTGTGATTGGTTGAAAGAATATTTGGTATAAAATATATACGATTACTCAATGTGACGTGACTTGTTTTTAATTCATGCATGTTGTTTACAATAAACTGAGACAGGTTCCGCAGTATATTTGTCAAATAATGATTTTTTTAAAAATTTTTTATTAGTTTTCTACATTTCTTCACTCGAATGTCAAAGCATCAAACTCACAATCTTTCTGCTAAAAGCAAGAAATCAAAGTTCCACCTCCAGTTCCATTTCCACATTTTGTTAATGATCCAGGATTACGGAATTCACTGCCAGCAATTGAATGCATAGTTCTGCAAGTTAACACTAAATCGGGGGGAAATAATTATATATTTACTTTTTCTTACACCTCTCAAAGTTTTAGCCCGATCCAAACTTTCAATTGTTTTATTCAATAACTCAACCGTTTGACTAAATTAAAAATTGCTGGCAAAATGTTGTGATTTATGTCTTTATGTAAAAAAACAGTTTTAAAAAACTACCTGTATCTTAGATATCTAGAATAGGTATATTAATAAACTATTTTTATCTTTTTATTGTTCCATTCAGAAATCAATAAAGAAGACTGTCCATATTATACCTATCTAATATACTTATCTTCTTGATATATGTTCTATATAATGTATTTCATGTAGTTGTTTTTTATTGGTGAATGATATATTTTCATTTATTTTTTGTGTCAGTTGTCGTTGATCCGTAAATCATAAGACAAAAAATTCCGTCCTGACCTCACAAAGTCCGTAATCAATATCGCTACTATATATATAATATTACTAATCTTCAAGTACTGAATAATTTGTCTCGTTTTTTTTTAATGTCCACAAATGTTGTATACAAGCATTCATTAATAAAAAAAAAAACAAATTTCAAATTTCTATTTGATAAATCCCTATGGGGATCACAAACTAATAATCCGTGATTATCTGTTAAATTTGAAGTTAAGCATTAATACTCTTTGTATTCAAATTACATCAAAGTATATAAAGAAAGTAGTGCAAAAGTTATTAAATAATATTAAAATGGTACCTAATTCAGTTATGTTTAAGAATGAAAAAATGTAATTAAAATCATTTATATATCTAAATATGTATAAAACTTAAACGCGCACAAATTACATTTCATTTTAAAATTACCAAGAGAGCTAAAATAGTTTGTCATAGACAAATTTTATCTCATATCCTGCAAGTGGAGAGTTTAAATCAAAATTCATATGTAAACCATCTACACAACATATCTAGTAAAGCACAAATAAATTATAATTATTTATTATTGCAAAAGTATTATTGACCTATTTACTATTTAATGTTATAAGCACACACATTTATAAAGCAGACAAAAAAAAATAATTTATGTGTAGTTGTAGTATATTGATTTATAAAGAGTTATTTACATGTTAAATAATTATACATTGAAATTTTTATTCATTACGCAAAAGGAAACATTTTATGTGTTATGTTTTCTCACTTGTATTGAATAAACAAACATAGTAGCTAAAGAAAAGGACAAAACTCCACTGAACAGCCGTACTTAGTATTTTATTAATAATGAATAAATATAAAAGGAGTATCGTTAAATTAATCGCATTGTAAAGGTTATAAAGATTAAATTAATTTCCAAATATGGTTTAAAGATGTAATTACATCTATTCTCATTCGCTTTTGGAACAATTTAGGATTTGGACTTAAGAATATTCTATTTCGATAGTTGATTAAACGAAATGATTTTACTAAAGCTATTTCTTTGGCTGCAGGTAAAAGTTTAAAAACGAGGCAATTCGTGGCGACACAGACTACAAGATTTCAGCATATCATTCGGCTTTATTTTCAATTGATCGGAAGGGAAAAGTAATTACTGCTTGTCCTTGGCCACTATCGAACATGCAAATTTTGTCCCAACGACCCACCGTTGACTTAACTTTCTTATCTCAGTAATGAGATTTTTAATTAAAGAAGTGGTTTAGTAAAGATAAACTTAATGTTCTTAAGAAAAAAAGAAAAGAGATTAACTTCCTTTTATTAACACAAAAAGCACAAAAAAGGAGGCAGAGAACTTTCTTGCTGTCTTCTAAAAGCTCGGTAACTCCACTCTATTTTTTAGTTCTTTTTTGAAAATCACTTAATGGCAAAGTCATGGATTTCTTGGCAGTTTTCAAAATTTTTGACTTAGGCTTTCTTTCATTCCTCAGTGATGTGTGTGAATTTCTTTCTATTTATTGATTTAATTATTTTAAATTTTTCTCGATAACGAAGCATTAAACCCTTTTACAATGTTTGTTTTTTAAATAAATTTGTCATCTAAAACTGCTACACATGGGTTGCAAATTAAAAAGAAAGTAATATATAAGGGTTTTACGTAAGGAAAAGTGGATAAATTAAATAAAAAGTATGATTTTATTCGAAATCAGAAGAAATTGTTCTAGGGGACATAACACAGTTTCCATCTTTTTAGCATCAGATCTATGTTTTTACTCTAGAAAGAACGTGGTCGATTTTTAAAGGAATCCTACCCAGTTTCATTCACTTCATCGTCCAAATAGAAACATAATGCTCTCTTAAATGGCGCAAAGGCCTAAAAGTTACAGAGTAACAAGTCTAGACTGTACGGTGTGTGTTCTAACATTTCCCAACGGATTTATTTAAAGTTGGTTTGATTTCACAGGAGACGTGTGAACGGTCATTGTTATGGAGTTCTAATATCATATTCTTGAAAACCTTTACACCAATTGTTCCAAGAAGTTTGACCCAAACTGTGTTCATCATAGACTGTCACTATTCGTCGATAGATGTCCGCACTCAACTATACTCCTGCAATCAGGAACCATACTACTGCTTTTTGTTCCAATTTGGACGCATCCCCATATGGCATGACTTTACTTTTGATTAATTTCCTCTACAATTACGGTTTCATTGTTAATCATTGTATGCGATGTATACTTCCTACCGTTCGTCGTGTCCCTGTTTGATGGCTTTGTTGTCGTTGCGCTCATTTTGACGCAATCGCATTTATCCACTTTTCATTTGTGTAACCCTTATATTGAGATTATATTTCGTGGAAATTTGTCACGGTTTTAAAGTATCTTCAACATTATGGGCATATTAGCATGTAATGTACAATTATTACAATACAATTTTCATCATTTTTTTTTTATTTTTTTGCATTAAACATAATTTAATTTTTTAACACTGTCTTAAATTCTATGGATTAAATATGGTTTTTATTTTAATATATAATAAAAAAATGCCTAAATTATTGTAATTAATTTTGTGTAGCACTTAATAATGAGGAGAGATATAATATTCCTTCTCTTTTCTAAAGCAGTGAGAAATTTCTTTCAATGCCATTAGTTTATTACTACAGTGTGCAGTCTTTGGCAATTGGTATTTTTCGATCAATGATTATGACTTATTGAGAAACGAAAGGATCATTAACCTTTATGTTATCTTTTTAACCTTTTATCTACCGCATTATGTTTTTCTGCAAATGTTTTCATGCAATATTTTTTTGGATCACTGTATTGAAAATTAAGAGATATACATAAATAAAATAATCAACTTTGGGAAATTTAATTCGTTAGAACTAATTAGTTAAATTGGTACTTAAAAGTACCGTCAGCACATAACGCTCTCAAATATTCTCATAAAACGAAAAGACCGAATGACATTTTTAACACTTAAAAATGCAAAGTAACCACAGCAAATACTAATATTTTACAGTACAAAATACTTATTTTTAAAGTATATTAAATTTTTAAAATTTACTTACTTTTTTTCACATAAACTTAATTTTTAGATATTCAAAGAAACGTTTTTTTTTTCATTAATACACATAAATTCATTGCGCGTTATGCATTTTGAGTGAGGTTTCGATTGAATGTTTTTTAAAGCCATGCATCCTGGGATAAGAAATACTGTATTTTCTTAACATGTAATTTCAGTTCAGCGCCTCTTGATCGTCATTCTAAGAATCTAATGAAAATTTCAGCAGATAATTTTGTGGGACTTGGTCATCAGAAAAAACATCTGTTAGTACATCACTGCTTTCAGATGGTAGGTTCTATAATAAGGTAGGCTATTTTTAAGGACTGAGCTTCTTTTTTACAAACTTACTGAGAAAAGGAAATAAAATAATAAAAATAATATTAGCACTTTGAAAATCTCTAAATGACTGTTAAATCTATGTTACACATAAAGGAATTAAAAGGACGTTATATAATTTTTGAAATAAGAATACATATTCCATTTAATTGTGTGGCAAAAAATACAAGATCGGATTCAAAGTTACAAATTATTTGAAAGCTTTAAAATAAAACAATAAAAAAAAGAAAAAGAAATCAGCGAAGTAAAACGAAATGCTAAAAAAGACATAACTCAATTACACTGTAGTGATGACGCTTCAACACAACAAAATCAATAATAAGTTACACGGACAAAACAAAAACTAAGTTCTTGCTCCAATACCCAGTGTGCTGTCGCTACTATTAAGTACCACACAGTTATTCAACTGTAAAATGAATTATGTGCACTGTTCACTTAAAATATATAGTCAAATTGTTTTCTAAGGTCTGTCTTTCTTAACATATAACAAAAGTAAGACACTTTTTGACATTAACTACTTTTTTGGAGCAAAAATGACAATCAGCGCAACTTCTGCTATAAAACTATTCGCCTTCCCCGCTAAAATACTCATCATAGAACCCATGCTGCCATATATCTTGAAAGAGTGGATTTAAAAAAATATTTCTGCTAAGTATCGTCAGAGTATTCGCAAAAATGGTTATTCTATAAAAATTTTAAGTGAGTGGTACTTATATAAGTACCGTCGCTAGATAAAAGGGTTTAACTAATCGCACATGCTCATACGGTAAAAAAAATCATTGAACTATTTTCCCTTTTTTTTCTTTTTATTGTATTCTTGTTCTTCATAACTGGCATTTTCATTTTTGTTCCTTTTTGGGGTTGACTGCGAAATTCATATTTATTACTATATCTTACATTATCAACTATCAATGGATGTAATAAATTTCTGAATTTTTTACGAATCATACCTGTTTTAACGGTTTTACGAAGTAAGAATCCAAATATATCATTCAAAATTAATCGGCTTTGGATTATTCCGAAAATGAGAATGACTTTAGAAGGCTCCTGATATCAGTTCCAAATTACCGTATTTACTCCAATAATAGCCGCACTATTTTTTCAGTGTTAATGCTACTGAAAATTGGGGGAGCTTAGAATCTAAGGCAAAACATTTGTTGGATGGTTGAAATTGAATTTCCACCCCTTTCAAAAAGAGGGAAAAAACGTTGTTTCTTACCACTACTTACCCAATTTTGCAGTTTAACTCCGCCTATCCTAAACATAGCTGCCTGCTCGTATTAAATTTTCTTTTGTACACACTTTCTTTTAATCACCTAAGCATCAAAGATATCGGTAATAGCATGACGAAGAGTTCATTATGACGCAAGTATGAAAAGGTAGGGAATTTTATATGCAGAAAAAAAAACGGAAACAGAACAGTGACCATTGAAAATTTGACACGGATGAAACGAATATACGTCAATGGCATAAGCAAAGTAGTGCAAATTTTACTTGTAAATGTTCAAATATATTAAAAAATCTTTTACATTATGCTATAATATATTTTTTTTAAAAAAATGTTCCATAACAAATGCATTGGCGGGCACGGAAGACACACCGACACCCATTCCGAAGTCAGCTGTGAGTCATTTCGAACGAATAATTTTCGAAACATGGTACTGACGATTAGAGTAATTATAGGTTCATGGGTGTATTTGAAAGTTTGTAATGCTAGTAAAATAAATTAATCATTAACTTATTATTTCATCATTACTCATCATAAACATTAACCGGACCGGTACCGGTCCGTGGATCAAATGATGCTGGGCCTCCTAAAGAACATTAAACTATTGCCATTTTATTTAAAATTGTGCATTTCTCTCGCATTTGCGCAACTTTCCACAGAAATCACTTTATATTCCACGTTAAGTCGCTTTTATTCATTTTAAGTGTAACTATATTTTATTCTGAAGGCATATAAATGTAACTATATTAAAATTTGTTAAATCAAAACTATGTAAAATATAAACAATCAACGTGTCCCACCCTCAGCGGGCCGCTGTAAAATTATCAAACGTTGACCGGTCCGCAGCGATAAAAAGGTTGCGGGGCACTGCTTTAAGCTACGTTAAGCAAGTAAAGTAGAATAATAAGGTACAGTAAAAAACAATAAAGCAGGTCTAGCTTTTTCTCTGATCAATTACTTGTTTACATACTCCGATTCGAGTTGAATTCAATTTTGATTTCTTTCTCTCTCTTTATTAATCAAAGCAAGATTTATTTCTTGCAAGACAGTGTAAAACTGTTATAGGGAACTTTATTTAAAAAAATCTTTAAGCTAGTGTTTCTCAAGCTTTCAATATTTTGCGACTCAATTAATATTGGGTCCGAAAATTATGGTTTAAAAATCCTAATTTTCATCGTACCCCCTCCAAACAATAAAAATGTATTGAATTTCATTATACTATACTTTGATGCTAAAGTTAGAATACGACTTAAAACGCTTGTGCCACCGGCGTACATAAATGTCTTACTCAGCCAAAGCGTTATTTTCCCGAATGTACACTGCTGGCCAACGTAAATGCAACACCAAGAAAGACAAGAGATAGCACAACGAAATTTATTTTGTAGATAACATGTTGAACAAATATCAAATGATTAAATTTATACACTTCTGTGAAGTGTGGTTCCTACCAGAATCAGTAGTCAGAGTAGCCGCCATTGTTGGAGATCAGCGCTGCCACACGCCTCGGCATTGATTCAAAGAGACTTTGGATGTGTACTTGGGGTACAGCTGACCAAGCAGCCTCCACACGTTGCCAAAGTTGATCTGGTGTGGCAGCTGGGGGTGTAATCTGGGTCAATCGTTGAACAACCATGAACCACATGTTTTCTATCGGCGAAAGATCAGGACAGCGAACCGGCCAGGGAAGCAATTCAATCTGGTGACTGACGAAGAATCTTTGAACAATGCGAGCCACGTGTGGTCATGCATTATCCTGTTGAAATATGGCTGTGGTCAAGCCCTGAATGTACGGAAGGACAAATGGCTCCAACACCTCGGAGATGTAGCGCTGGCTGTTTAATATACCGGCAATGCGTACTAGAGGAGTGCAAAAGTGATATGCAATACCAACCCATACCATAATACCCGGTGCAGGACCAGTGAGGCGGTGCATAACGCAGCTGTTCAGAATCCTCTCTCCACGGTGTTTCCAGACTCGAAACCGACCATCGTGGCGTTACAGGCAGATGCGTGACTCGTCGTCAGTAAAGACAACTTCATTCCATTCAGCCGCCCACGTCCTTCTTTCATCGCATCACATTGGTGGCGGAGACGTCTGTGGTTCTGCGTCAAGGGTAGACCAAGCAATGGAAGTCTTGTGGACAGACCACTCTGCTGTAAACGGCGTCGAATGGTACGCGCAGACACTGAATGATGAGTTACAGACTCAATGTGTTGTGCTATGGTTCGTGATGTGACTGAGCGATCCGTAACTGCCATGCGCACAATTTGCCTATCAACACGTGAAGTTTTTGCGATCGACCACGTCGGTCCATCATAACCTCCTGCATTCAACGGTCACATATCCGCATTACAGTTGTTTGGTTTCCTCCAACACGTTTAACGATTTCCCTGAAAGATAATCCACAATATCGGTAGGCCACTATCTTTCCTCTGTCGAACTCGGATACTTGATCAAAAGCTGATCGCTGTTTTCTACGAGACATAACTAATCGTTTTTTGAAAAAACCACAAGAAAAACACAACTGTCAAACTTGAAACCGTCGAAATCTCCAAGCCTTAAATAGCGCTTTGAGGTGGCGCCTCAGGCGCGCGTGATGTGTGTCTGCGCTGAAATTCTAATTATTTGCATATCTCACCTCCACTAATGTTGTAAATTTCGTGTTATTTGCATGCTTCCTTCAAGGTGTTGCATTTACGGTGGCCAACAGTGTATATGTCTTTCCGAAGTACTATCTTTTTTGTGCAGTGCTACCCAGAAAATTATTTCAAAGGCTATGGAATACAACAAAAGGGACATGATAGTGTGTCCGGTGGCATTGGGATCGAATTGCGTAACTTTTAATCGGCAGTTAATATATTAATTATAAACCGAACCAATTATCAAGATAAGTGTTATTTTTTATATATAATTTTATATATGACTGGACCATGGGGTCACTGGTAATTATTAAAAAAAACTTGTTCTTAACTTAGCATTGTTAAATTAATCATCAAATATATTGTGTAGTATCGATACATTTATATTACATTAGTGCAAATGTGTATTTTACTTTTTATTATGTCAGAACGCGCGCACGTGTTTTGCTTACTTTCAGTAAATTAGTAGTTTTGCTCGCGCCCCCTCGTAGAGTTATCACGCCGCCACCACCCCCCATTAGGGGTGCGCCCCACAGTTTGAGAAACGCTGCTTTAAACATTGTAAATTTTGTTAATTACAGACTCGTATATCAAGAATGTTAACAAATCTCTTATTATTTTTTACATCCCTAAATTTATTTAAAGTATATTAAAGATTGCTTTACAATTCCTTTGAATAAAAAAATAATCAAACATTAATAAAAACTTAAGGTGGTTTTTCGTGTAATAATTAATTAAATGAATACAAAATAACGAATATATATTAATTAGAACGAATTATATCTAACTTAAGATACAATATCTGCGAATCAATTAAACGCCTTCAAATTTTCTTGAATCAAAATAACTTAACACAACAATTTTGTGTTATCCAAAAAAAATATTGAATAATAAGGAAACACAGTAGGATTCAATTGACAAAAATCGGTCAGAAAATAAAATATAATTTTTTGAGCCTCGATTATCTTTTACATAATTTTCTATAACCTCACAAAATTTGAAAAAACTTTGTTTAAAAATACGCAAAGTTATGATAACTTTTACTTTCGTTTTTATTTCCATCACAATGACAAAACAAAATTTTAAAATTTATCGCAGAAAAAAATTGTTAATCTTCATTTCAAATGATAAGACTTTTTTTTCTAATAGACCAAATGCTTTAATGTATTTTCTAACTATTGATACATAATACATGTAACAAAAGTTGGTATGCATTTTTGAATCCAAGAAATTACTTATTTTTTTAATAATAGTTAAATTAGAATGTATAAACTTTTTTAAAGTAATTTTCATAAACATTCATGAAAAGAAATATTATACAAGATCATGTTTTTATAAAATCCATATGAACTTTTGTTATATATACCCTGCTGGCCACATAAAATACGATACACTTATGGAAGCATGTAAACCATGTGAAATTTACATCATGCGTTGGAGGGGACCAAATACTCAAATCATTAGCATTATAATGTGAGAGCACATCACGACTGACCGTAGCGCCACCTGCAAGAGCTATATAAGGGGAGAATAAATTGGCAATTTTAAGTACGGCAATACGTTGTTTTTTTCCGTAAGCAGTTTATCTATTCCTCGTGGAAGACATCGAGCGTCTTTTAAACAAATTTATGAATTTGATAGAGGAAGAATAATAGCCTATAGGGGGATTGCGGATTATCCTTCAGAGAAGTCGTGTTGGACGAAACCAAGCAACTATGATGAGAAACTATCATCGCTGGATGTAGGAGGAAACAGCGAAGCCAATCATTTGATTACAGGTGGATTGTGCGCATGACAGTAATAGATCGCACAGCCATAGCACATCAGATTTAGTCTGTTACACAACATTCGGTGTTCGCTCGTACCATTCGACGCTACAGCCGAGTAGAATGTCCGCAAGGCGTCCATTGCTTTGTTTACCCTTGTCTGGAAACCCCGCAAGCGTTTGCTCCGATAACGATGCGATGAACGGCGGACATGAGCAACGAAATGGAACGACGTGTTTACTGAGGAATTCCGCTTCCACATGCAACCTCACGATGGTCAGATTCAAGTTTGGAGACACCATGACGAGAAGCTGCTGAACTGATGCGTTATGCATCGTCACACTGGTCCTGCACTCAGTATCATGGTCTGGGTTGGTATTGGATTTCACTGCCACACCCTTCTAGTACACATTGCCGGTTCACTGAACTACATCACCAGGACTACATCTCTGCAGTGTTGGGGCCCGTGGTCCTCTCATGCATTCAGAGCTTCCCATTAGTCATATTCCTACAGAATAATGCGCAACCACACGTGGCACGCAAAGCTCAAGAATTTTTCTTTACCCATCAGATTGAATTGCTTCCTTGGCCTACTTGTTCTCCCGATCTATCGCCAATCGAAAACGTGTGGCCCATGCTTGCACAACGATTGACATGGGATACACAAACTACTCCTACACCAGTTCAATTTTTTCAATATGTGGCAGCCGTATGAACTGCTGTACCCCAAGGATACATCCAAAGCCTCTTTGATTCAATGACGAGGCGTGTGGCAGCGTCTAAACTAACTACTAATTCTGCCATCATCCTCCCGTCCCAGGATGCTGTAATTTTAATCGTTTGATTTTTGTACGAGATGTCGTCTACCCAATAAATTTCGCTAAATATCTCTGGTCCTTTTTGGTGTTGCATTTTGTGTGGCCAGCAGTGTAGTTTGACATACTTGTAAATCAAATTTTATGTGTGTTTGTCAATTTATGTAGGTGGAGAGTAATATTTTAAAAACACTTCACAAATTTTAAATTATTTCCTTAAAAAACTAAATTGTTAGACTTTTATGAAATTTTCAGCGCAAAATCTGTTTTACATAATGCGTACACATAGGGGGAAACCAAAAATAAAATTGAAAATTATTAAAGTAAAAAAATAATTTGTAAATTGTACTATGTTCCCTAAATAAGGATAAAGAAATTATCATAAATTACAATTATATAGGAGATCAAATTACACTGAAATAAATCTTAAGTAAAAATAAAAATTGTGTTAATAGATGGATACTGCTTTCTCAAAGACCACAGAAGATGATAATTATTCATTCTTTTTTTCATTGTAAATAAAGTAGTATTATTTGCTTCTTACCCGTAAACGTAAGTAAAATAATCTGATATGAAACTATTTATAACCGAAGAAGAAAAAAGTCTTGAATAAATGCACGCCAATAAAAACTTGTAAGTGCATCTTTATACAAAGAAAGCTGTAAGGTTTCAAGGTATTTCCATAGAATATATTTTTATTAAAATAGTTTCTCAGATAAGTAATAAGTTAAATTGATTTTTTTCGAAAGGTTTGAGATACAAAACTATTTGAGTGGGAGTTGTGGAACGAGATTCAAGGAGTGGGTGTTTCCTCGAAACTCTATAAGAACTTTGAATTATCCGATAATTGAAATAACTTCAGATAAAAAATAAAGAGTAAAAGTTTATTTTATTTTTCATTGGAATTTTTCCAGTGTCTGCGTAGAAACATAATTCATGATAATAAAAGTATGAAATCGAAAAATGTATAAGATGTAATCGAATAAATTGTATTTGATGTAATTAGTTTGTAATGCAAAATGTGTGCTTGTGTGTATGCTATTAATTACATTACTCATTGTTACTTGGTATATAGTCATTCAAAATTCACGGAATGAGCAGGAAGGTTCTTTTGTAATAAATAACAATATGTTATGAAATTCTCAAGAAGTTACAATTGACTTTCTTCCTCTACAAAATAATTAAAAATTGCACATATATTCACAACAGCACAAATTTAATAGTCACTGAAATATTTGTCACAAAAACACAAAGCCTTGCTCATAATTCCTCATAGGGCAAAAGAAATGCAATCACTGTCTCATTTTTTATTTTAATGTGACTTTATTGAATCATCCTTAAAAAGGTTGGATTAGAATGTCACAAGACCGTCTAAATTTTTCTTCTCAAATAATTATCCTAGTAACGTTGGAATATTTCTATATGTTTTTATATATATATGGAAAAAAATTGCGATAACATTAGTTAACTACTTACTCTCATTCATTAGTATTACCAAAAGAGTTTCTCTCTTGCCCTACTAACGAACTTTATGCCAAACAGTCATTGTTTTATAATACCGTTTCGATTGAGAAATGTAAACATTTATTTTTATGCCATGTTGATCACATATAACTGTCGAAAAGCTTTTTAAATTGTATACGATAATTCTCAAACATGAAGAAAAATTTAATAAGCGAAAGAAGGAAACAAAATTGTGAAAGAATATTTTTCTTATTAACATTTCTTTCTCTGTCATTACTTATGTGAGCTTTCTTTTTTAAAGAATGTAAATTTTTGCGCACAAAACCTTCAAAAAATTTAGTCAATGCGCCTCAAGAATTGCACATTATTAATATTTTTATGTATTGCACTGAATTTTAATTAATTGAATTTTGAAATTATATGAAATAGTATCAACATGTACAAGAAGATGTTTAAAATGTAAGACTAATCATGAAAGCCCAAAATTGATTATTTCTAAAATGCTTTGAAATTATTATTTCATAACACAGAGACATAAGAAATAGAGATTCCATAAAGTAATAAAAATATACAAATATACAAAGAGTGCATACAAGGTGACTCAAAACTTATTGTGCTAAAACAGAAACTATTTTTCAGGTAGGAATGTCCACAAACGTCATCTACATGAACAAAATGGACAAGCAAAGTGAACACAATTAAGCAGTGCAGTTAAGTTGCAACAAATGTGATTTTTATTCCAACAAGATAAAGTACAATTTTTAAAAGCAATTTTAAAAAAATCCAAGGGTGATAACTCCGGTGGTACGGCTGGATGGACTGTAGGACTTGTTCCTTGACGTTGACAGTCTACGTCAGTCTTCTTCAGCCTGTATCGGGAATGTTGCTTTTGCAGTGAATCACATTCATACAGATTGCGATACACACGTACAAACATTCAATATTGCGGTATTCGTTTATAGGGGCATCGGTCTTCGTAAACTTGACTAGCAAGGGGGCAACTTTCGCCAGTTGTCCCATATGCGAGGTGCATATCTGCTAGCTCTGGATACGTAAAAGCGATTCAACTCGTCATTAATAAGTGAGCTCGTAGTCTGATGACAGGGTGAGTGGTCGGCTGAGATGTACACATAACGTCCTCTACATACCCTTTCGTTCATTTGCGGACATACTTTCCAATGTGAAATATCGGTGACATATTTCCTACCTCTCCACGAAATTTGAACAATAAGTTTTGAATCATCCTGTATAAGTTTGATTATTGTTATTGTTGTAGTATCTGACTACTATTGGCGGTAGATTATGGAATGTTGGCACTATTCTGAGCGGGTTTTGGACAATGCTTTCTGTTTTTTTTTCTTGAGGAAGAAGGTGACTGACCCTCAAGCAGGATGGTTAGAGGTGAGAGGGAGTCCCTTGGTTTGGAAGCGTGAAAAGTTGAATTGAGTGCGAAGAAAAGCGAATTAATCTCATTGAGAACCGACACATAGCGCATTGTTTGCTGTACGAAGAATAGAGTTTATTGGGCGAAGTTTTAACACGACGGACTGTTTTTGATTTGAGAAGATTTAGAAAGTAAGTGAGATTGAATGCACAGCGCGTGATCTTGTGTACGAAGAAGAGATGGTTTCTTGGGAAAATTTTTAACACGACAGACTGTGTTTGTTTGATTGTAGTGAGAAGTAATTTCGAAAGTAATTGAGAATCACGACAATTGTTCATATGTAATGGTTCTCTAACTTTTGCTATGACCTTATAATTAACAGTTAAAGTGGGGCCATGGTAGCCGAAAGGTTATGATTACAGACTCATGGTCCCTGTTGTTGAGTCACGGAATCGAAACTAGTGTCCCTGAAGCCCGGTTGATACCCGGGGCTGATGCACGTTAAATCTGTCGGGATTCAAAGTCCCCGGTTGGCCTGGTGTCGAAATTAGGAGACGGGGCTCAAGTTCAGGTGTCGTCACTGAACAAAGGGACAAAGTAACTTTTTTCACGAATAGCCTTAAAAGTGAAATGAAATCTGATTTAAAAGCAGCACCAGAAATGACATATTGAAACAGAACATACTACGTCGAAATTTTACAAGATTTGTCGCCCATCCGGTATAGTGGTTCACGACGCTGACTGCTGTGCCGTTGGGCCTGGGTTTGAATCCCGGGGAAGACATGGATGTTTGTAAATGTATAGTACCTTTGGGGCAGGGGGGTACTCTAAATAGTCATTGAGCTTCAGGTCCTTTCGGGGAGATTGGTGGAAGAGGAAGAGTGCTGAGAGGCCCCTGACCACCCTTAGGGTATTCTCTCTCAAAATTGGGGTGAAACCGAGCTAATTCGTTCTGTCACCTGTGTGGGGCTCAAAGCTACGGCTAACGACATGCGTCACTTAGCCCTTTGCCATGATAAATTTCATGGGCCTTGATCTGGCCTTTGCCGATCAGGTGGCATTAGTAACAACAAGATTTTAATTTTACTTTTTTTGATTAAACATTTCTATTTCTTTACCCTTTTTTGAAACTTTTATGCTCCATTACAATTCTTTTATTAAAAACGTGCTTATGAATTAGATTTATATTAAACTGTTTTTTTTTATTTTTAACGTTAGCAGAGAGTGCGTGAGAGAATAATATTAACGTCGTACAATAAAACTGTAGAGAGCTTTTGGTGGTGACCTTATAATTCTGAATCATGATCCAAAGATGAGAATGACATATGAGCTAACACCCCCTAACTTCCCCACCTCACCAATGGGAAGTTGTTTGGGCCTCCGTAGATTTAACGCGCAATGTCTTCCTATTCCCAAAGGGTCATGAACGGCACAAGCCTCGAACTCTTGACAGATCAGCCACGAGTCCACGTCCTTGAGCACTAGGCTACCGCAGCCTTAGCTGCTAGCAGAACTAAGAAAACTAAATTCATTGTAAGCCCAACAAATCGACCTTTTTATCTTTCGAATGTTAATACAAAAAATTTGAACACGACAACTCCTTAAAGATCAAATCATTTGGTCCGTAGATTGAGTCCAATCAAATTATGAGTTTTATTGCAATCCCATATGAAAATAATTTTTTATAGAAGGTAAGGCTATCCAAATATGAAAAAGGGGGAATAATTAGCAATAAACATTGATACAATAAATTTAAAAATTATACTCAGCAAAAGCTACGCATTCATTTAATAATGTCTTCTTGAATGCTTTTACCTCTTAGACTTGGAGAGAAATGTTTTTACTCCTGCTTTCGAGAAACGAAGCTCAAAAGACTGCGCTTTTCAAGTCATGGTAACTTCTGTTAAAGCATTCGAACTAACGGTTGATAATAAAAGAGGAAAGAATAAAAACATTCTTATAGTGAAAGATAAAATGGTAAAGTATTTTCTGAGATTGGGTGGAAAGTCATCATGCTACAATCTAATTTTATAGTCGTACTATAAAATTGTGGTGAAGTTTTCGGTGCCTCCTAAATGAAAAAGCAGATTTTGTTCATCGTCTTTTTCCACCAATAAACTTTCACTGATTTTTTTGTTTTGTAGTATAAAAGAAGGTTACATATTTTTTGAAATGGTGAGTAAATTTTTAAAGTAAAAGAATTCAGAAACCCGTTACGTAAAAGATGAATTCTTGTATTTCTTAAAAGTAGCATATAGTATTTATCTGTTCTTTCCAATTCGTCTTGCTGTAAGTTTTAACTAGAGTGTTTCTGATGTAAGAGAAAAAAAATTATATTATTTTAAGTTCCTTACAAAAGCTTATGCTAAACGGTCATTGTACTCATTAAATTATTATTAATAATTAGAAAATGAATGCGTAAAAATCAGTATCAACATTTTCCGTAGCATTTTATTGTTTTAAAATAAATAGATTTGTTGTAAAGATATATATTCTACATTTTTATCAAATTAGAAATTGCTGGTTTTTCTTAATCTAAGCTTTACTTTTTATATTGTTACTTCTTGTGGAAGCTAAAATTTAATGTAAATAATATTTATTAGTTACAAAATTGTGCAATGTAATTTTCTTTAAAAACTTCGTGTGACAACTTATGTCAGTGATTCTCAATCTGTGGATCTTTCCTCTTTAGGGGGCTTAATAACCCTACGTGCGGGACGCAAGCATGTAGAAAAGTCAAACATAAAAATTATTATTTTATTGAAAGCAAACAAAATAAAATATATTCCAACATAATAAAAATACACGTTACATGTTTGTTGCAATCTTTTTCGATTTAAAAATCACAAAGGAAAAGTAACGTAATACTTATCCTATCACTTAAAAGTAACTTACTTAAAATATCTATTACTTAAAAGGAACATATACACAAAAAGTTTAATACTTATCTTGATAACTTGTATGGTTTATAATTAAGGTTATATTGCAGCTTTAGCGTCCAAGTATATTATCATTGCATTCAATAGATTGTTATTATATGGGGGGTCGATGAAAATTATGATTGAAATTGGTCGCAAGTATTGAAAGTTTGAGAAGCACTTGCCTAAGTACAATACCGAGACACAGAGAGATAACCAACATCTATAAATAGCTACAATTTGTTTAATTTTTCGAAACGCTTTATAACTAAAGTGTACTCTTTCAAAGAGAATTTCTACTTCTAAATTTAAAAACCGATGTTGCAGTATTTTAATGCAACATAAAGTACAGGTGGGTTTTTTTTGTGTTTTAAATATATTTATTTTTATTTTTTACGAAACTTTTATTGTGTATAAGGATCTTTGTATTTGCGAAACATTACAATTCATTCGATATGTATTTGCGAAGTACCAGCGCATGAATAACTGAGGCACCATACTGAGATTAGAATCCATGACACGATAGATACAGCGATGGTCACGATTTAGCAACCATGATTACCTGGTCATTGTGTCCTCCTTAAAGTTTGAAAAGAAGCTCCTTGTAAATGTGCTAATGTTCTTTAAAGTCTATATTTTCTTAATTAAAATAGGTTCATAATTCAGGCACTATTTTACTTCCTTTTATGAGCTTCAGCTACTTAAAAGTGATACAAACATGCAATTCCAATATTTCTTCAATTTATATTATTTTTATAAAAAGCTAAGACGTTTTAACACTCTTTTCTAAGCTTCACTTGTATGTAATGGAATCTTGAACTCAATTTTTACCCACTTTAAAAGGTCAGATTAATTTGAAATTTTGCTCACTTGTCCAGGACCGATAAAAATAGA
The DNA here is from genome assembly GCA_019973935.1 of Trichonephila clavipes. Lineage (NCBI taxonomy): Eukaryota > Metazoa > Arthropoda > Arachnida > Araneae > Nephilidae > Trichonephila > Trichonephila clavipes. The sequence continues at coordinate 634,653 of BMAU01010910.1, forward strand.
ATAATTTTATAATTTTGTTCCATTGTCCTGATCAGGATCATCAAGATTAACAATTTCCTACTTCACAATAGAAAATCTGAAATACTACCATTATATATAGAATGGATTATTTTTAGATATAGTAATCTATTTTTTTTTTCTCGATTACATTTTTCGTTATCCAATTATTTCTAAATATAGACCTCGGAAGCTTTTCATCGGACTAATTTTTCTTTTTTGATCATAGTTCATCAGGGCTACGGTTTCAGCTATTTCAACGTTGTATCCTTCAATAATATTATTCTTTTATTTTTAATATTTTACATCATTACCCCTATCACAATACTTTTCTTCATAACTTCTCTTCATTTTTTGTCAAAAGTTCAAATCTTTATGTCGCCCTATTCAATATGTCCGCGAATATAGCACATATTGTGATAATTAGGAATTATTTTTTGGTATACTTTACAATTAAAAGTTTATTTATTGTGTCTATGTTAATTTATTGTGATATAAAGAAAATGCTGTTAAAATTTCTTTAAAAGATATGTTTTCCATGATTAAATTCTCATAAAAGTTTCTATTATTTCCTGAAAAATTTGAATTTAATCCGAAAAATTCAATATTTGTTTTATGTTTTATAATTCACTTTCATAAACATTTGATAAAACAATAAATTCTCAGCACTTCATTTAATATGTATTGCATTTTAAAACTTTTTATCTTCCTAATTTAATACTAGAACAGTATTTTAAAATATTAAGCTATTTTATACGGCTATAAGATAATAAATAAATCGCATGTATCTGCTTAGTGATCAAAAAACTTACATTCATTGTCTTGGTTCGGATCCGATCTCTTGGAAAGACATAACGTTTTCCGTATCTCTCTATTTTTTCTAAGAGGAAATAAAAATTTAAAAAAGAAATTATACACGATAGCATAATTCAATTTGCTTCCAATCAAATCATAGATGTCCACGAATACGTTACGTACATACCATACATTTTGTTTTCTATCCTCCCTCATATATAGAGAGAGAGAAAGAGATATTATATATGAAGGACGATAGAACTCGCAACCTTTGGATTCGTAAGAACATAACTTACCACTGGACCAAACGGATAATTTCAGAGTGAAGGCTGTTACTGACTTTAATAGTTACGACCCCCACACACACTCCCAAACCAGTGAGTTGGTGGATTTGCGAACAAATGACATAGTTGTTATGTCGAGGGTGTGTGAATTGCTGATGTTACGTCAAGTGTGTCTGAGGGCTTGATTGTTGCGTCATGTGCATCTGACGGCTTGTTTGTTGCGTCATGTGGATCTGACGACATTTTGATTGATTTTAAGGACAAACTTTTGCCACGACAACTCCTTAGAGGTTTCATTTTTCAAAGGTCAGATAGGGTCATCAATGATGGACGATAGAACACGCAACCTTTGGATTCGCATTAACATAACTTACCGCTTGACCAAAATGATCATTTCAGTCTGGAGGCGGTTACTGGCTTATATACAAGGTGTATCTAAACTCTGCGGCAAAACTTTAAGAGGTGATAGTACACATCAAGACAAACAATATAGGAAATGAAATTTAGGGTCCCAAACGATTTCCAAAGGAGATAGGCGCCATTTAAGTTTAGGTCCCGAAATTTCAAATGATTATAAGAAACGAAAAAATGCGTCGATTTGTTAGCGGTTTTCGTTAAAATTATTCTTTTTGTCAATATTTTCTTGAAAAATAAATTTTAAAGATAAAGCTGAAAAAATGCTGATAGAGAGTGCTTTTGAATTTGGAGTAACGAACAATTATTTTTTACTGTTATTTTTTGTATCACATTAAATGCTTTCAAAAGTTTAGACATAAATTTAAATTTTAAGCTCAAAATTTGAATCGTTGGAGTGATTAAGTAACGCAAACTCAACTGTGTTCAGGAGGTGAAATTTGAACTCATCTCCTTCCCTGGGCACAGTTCAGTTATTCACGATCTTCGATGTTCGGTCGTAGACTAGGCAGCTGCTACTACCCACTAAACGTAAAATAAACGAGAGGGTTGACAAAATTAAATAAAAAAGTTATTCATAACAGACATGAGCAATTTCTCCCCTCAAAATACCCGATTATGCAAATCACCTGATTTGCGTGCAAGTGTAGTAATAAGGATTTAACTGTATGGTGCTAATTGTATGTAAGGATGTAAAGTTCTACTGCAAACTGTTCCAGTCAACATAAAGGCTCGTATGTGGTTCCAACATGACAGAGAGCCTGCACATTCCAGCGCAGTTGTGCGAAGGGCATTGGATACAGCATATCCAAGGCGATGGATCGTGTGGAGTGGTCCGGTAAATTGGCTGGTACGCTCGCCTGACCTCTCCTGCCTAGACTTCTTCCTCTGGGGCCATAAGAAGAGTCTTGTTTACGCAAGCCCTGTCAAATCCGAGACGAGGTCTTGGTTACGAGGATTGCCGTCGTAGCAGGCGAAATCCGGGAGACGCCCGGGGTATTTGCTAATGTTCGACATTCCCTCCGCCGGTGGTATGAGGCCTACATCTTTGCTGGTAGGCGCTTTTTCGATCAGTTTTAATGATTCCGCAAGAAAATCATGCGTGTACCATTTTCTACGTGTCATCATTCGGTCAACCTTCATTCATATGCACTACGTGCGTACATCAAATTGTTACATTTTATTTTGAACAGAGAAGTTGCTAATGCACATTATGTAGGATTTTTTTTAATTTTGTCATCCCTCTTTCGTTTACATTACGTGTAGAAAGTAGTAATTGCTGTCTGGTCTACAACACTAAGATCGGGAATAACTGAACTCTGTTCAGAGGGAAAGGAGTTTCAAATTTCCCCTCCTGAACACAATTCCGTTTACGCTACATAACCACCCCCAACGATTCTAATTTTGAGCTTTTGAATGCATTTAATGCAGAGTTTCTCAAAGTGTGGGGCGTTCGATCGTACATAATTAAATAAATTGGTCTGTTGTATAGTTTGGCCTTTTATTAAAATCGTGTTCTATAAAAAAATATTCTTTAACCTTTTACTGGACTACTTTTTTCTAAAGATGGTGCAGTAAACTATTTTTGGGGATAAGGTTGATTTGGGAAAAGAAATTAACTTAGTTAATTAGGAAACATTATTTTGATTTTTAAAATTCCTTTAGTTAATGGGATTATGTTTAACACAACCACTGTTTAAATAAGGACAATTATAAACATTTTGTTTATTTTTACCTCCCTCCAAATGAAATTTCAAAATAACTTTTTGTAAATACTTCAAAATTTAAAAGGAATAGTGAATTAGAAATATTTTATATCCTAGATCAGTATTTCTCATACTGTGGGGCGTGCCTCTAGGGGGCGCGAGCATAATGAAAATAAAAGGTTTAAAAAAATAATTTTTTGGAATGAAGTAAAACAAAATGCTTTCTGACATAATAAAAAATACACATTTACACTGATATAATTTATTTTTATCATCTGGTGATCATCAAAAATAAAAGATTCCACTTCTAACGCTCATTAACCATCTTTGATCCTATAACCAAATTTTAAAAAATATATTGTTTGCTTTGCGGTCAATATGAGAACGATGAGAGATTTGTTTTTACGTTTCTTTTAACGATATCAAACGATGAGGGAATTTTTATTATATTTCTTTTAACCTAAAATATTACTTTAGCTGACCTTCGTACTTACTGGTATGGTTATCTCCGTATTTTTAGGGCAGTTGTAAATATATATAATATATTTCTGTTTCATCTTTTTCCATGTGAAAGAGTTTTATGATACATGGATAAGCATGATTATTCTGAAACATGTAATGCATAATGAAAAACGTTCTACACAATTATTTTTTAGAACATGCTACACTTTCCCCATGAACAATTTTGTAGTTTTGATTGCTGTGTTGTACGACTTATTATGGTTTAAAAATGTAAATAAGCAGAATATTAAAAAATGGGCATCTGTGATCCCTATTGAAGGAAGTTGAAACTGATCAAGCAATTGAAGAACGTACTAAAATAATGCATATTAATCAAGATATATATAGCGAAAGTAAATATCAGAAAAGCGTTAGACATGAAACGTTTGAGTTGATTTGAAATTTTCAAATGCTGCCTAAAGATCTCTATGAAGAAAACTATGAAGCCATAATTGCCATAATTTTCAAAGAAAAATTGAAAAGTCCTTGAAAGTAGGTAAGCATATTTTTTCTTAATTAAATTATTCACTAGAATTGTGATTTTTATCGTGTATAGTAAAAATAACTATAAAATAAATTATAGTTTTAAAATAAACTAAAAACACGCTTTTATAGTGAATCGAACAAAAAAGTAAAAAAAAAATATTACGTAAAAGTAACATGTACAAAATTTAATACTTATCTTGTTAATTTGTACAGTTTGTAATTATGATCGTATTGTGGCTTTAGCGTCAAAGTGCATTATTATTGCATTCAATACATTATTATTTTTAGGGAGGGGCGCGATAAAAATTATGATTGAAAATTGGGTCGCCAGCAGTGAAAGTTTGAGAACCACTGATTTTATGTAATACAAAAAATAACGGTAAAAAACAGTTGTTCGTTACTCCAAAGTCTAAAGCGAACTCTATTGACATTTTTTAGCTTTATCTTTAAAATATATTTTTCTAAAAATACTGAAAAAAATAACCATTTTAGAGAAAACCGTTAACGAATCGAACTATTTTTCTGTTTTTTATAATAGTTTGAAACTTCGAACCCTAAACTTTAATGAAAGCTATCTCCTTCGGAAGACGTTTGGGACCCTAAGTTTCCTATTTACTATTGTTTGTCTTGATGTGTTCCATCATCGCTTAAAGTTTTGCCGCAGAGTTTAGATACATCCTGTAGTTACCACGTCTACACACATACGTATATATATATATAAACTCCTGTTTATGAAAATTGCAACACCACAAAGGACCTACGCGAGTGAGCTGAAATTTTCAGGAAATGTAAAATAAGGCAAAATATGCAAATGATTAGAATTGCAGACCGGTAGCGCATGCTTATGCTGAGCAGCGCCTTCTGAAGGGCGGATTGAACCGAATATAAATAGACGGCTGTAGAGAGGCGTGTATGATTATCGGTGGTTATATGCTAGTGTAAACGTTAACTAAATCTTTACTATGCCTCATCAACGAAAGGGAGCGAAATTTGAGCAAATTTCGGAGTTTGAACGGGGCAGAATCGTCGACCTTCGTGAAGCTGGATTGTCTTATCGTGCAGTAGCCGCTCGTGTGCAGCGTAACAGCAGCACAATCATGCGTGTTTCGAAGCAGTGGACGGAGGAGGGTCGGACAGCTCGGACTTCCGGGAGTGGACTCCGAAATGTGACGTGAGCTCGCGATGATAGATGCCTGGTGCGAATGGCTCAGACGGGCCGCACAGCTTCTTCTAGACAATTGGCAACACAGTGGTCAACAGCTACAGGTGTTTCATTGTGTGCTTCATCGATTCGGAGACGTCTGCTGCAGCCTGGGCTGCGCGCAAGGATTCCTTTATACAGGATTCCTCTCACGCAAAACCATCACCGCCTGCGGCTATAATGGGCCAATGAGCATAGGAGCTGGCGTGCTGATTGGCCGCAGGTCGTCTTTTCTGACGAATCCCGCTTCAATTTGTGGCACCATGATGGCCGAATTCGTGTCAGGCACTATGCCGGTGAACGGCACATTCCGGAGTGCATTATCGAACGCCACAGTGGACGAACACCCAGAGTTAAGGTCTGTGGAGCCATAGCATATCATGGACGATCACAATTGCTACGAATTGTGGGCAATTTGAACAGTACCCGATACATAAATGAAGTTTTACAGCCCCAAGCTATTCCTTTCCTGCAAGGATTGCCAGGGGCTGTATTCCAGCAGGGTAATGCCCGTCCATATGTCGCCAAGACTGTCAAATCCTATCTTAATTCGCAGCAGATACAGCTTCTTTTTTGGCCTGCGTATTCGCCGGATATGTCACCGATTGAACATGTGTGGGATATCGTTGGGCAGCGTCTCGCTCGTGAGCTTTGTCCTGTTGCTTCGACAGAGGAACTTTGGTTGCGCATACAAACAATATGGGAATACTCTTGCGCAGGCAGATACTCAAAAAAATTTTAACTCCATGCCGCGTCGTGTAGCAGCTCTTATTGTGGCGCGTAGTGGCCACACAAAATACTAATTTCTATCTCTTTTAATTGTTTGTTTGCTTTGAAAATGTAATCATTTATTTCTACCATTACTACTCAACTGTGTATTAAATTTCATTCAACTATGATGCTTCTTTCATGGTGTTGCAATTTTCACAAACAGGAGTTTATATATACACTGGTGTGCAAAAGTTAAGGACGAGACGGTTTTTTCAATATAACTTTGTACAAAAGCTTTCCAAATCAACCCATTTAATACCGTAAGATCCCCGTAAGGACATGTGTAATGTAAGCAACAATTACTAAAAGAGAAATCAGAGGGATAAAAAGAAGCTTGATTGAAAAAGTAGCATGGAGCGCAATGCGACTGAAGGCCGAAACATCCCTGGGATGGGTGTCCAGCAAGGAACATCCGGTCTTTAGTAGGGTATATGATCGCCCCTGACTGCTAGGCAGGTTTCACAGCGTCTGCCCATGCTGAGAATGAGGGTGTCAATGAGTTGTTGAGGCATTGCTGCCCATTCGTCTTGCAGCGCCAATCGAAGCTCCCGAATCGCTACTGGTGGTAAGGTACGAGCTGCCAAGCGTCTGCCTAGAAAATCCCATACATGCTCGATGGGATTGAGATCCGGAGATCGTGCCGGCCAATCCATACGTTCAATATCCTCACTCTCTAAGAGCTGTTCGGCAGCTACTGTGCGCTGACATGGTGCATTGTCGTCCATGAAAAGGAACTGCAGACCCATAGCGCCTCTAAAAAGACGCACATATGGAAGAAGAATCTCGTTACAATAACGGGTCCCGTTGACTGAACCTGCGTCGAAGATGTGAAGGTCTGTACGACTACCAAGCATGGTGCCTCCCCAAACGAGAACACCGCGACCTCCATACCTGTCCCTTTCAATGATGTTCGAGGGATGATTGCGGCTTCCCCACTCTCTCCAGATGAGTATGCGATGAGAATCGCTACTCAAACTGAATCTGCTCTCATCTGTAAAGAGTACTCGTCCCCATTCATTGTCTCTCCAATTCCAGTATTCCCGGCACCACAGAGAACGCCTTCTCCGATGGGCAGGCGTTAAAGGTACACACCGTGCAGGGCGTCGTGCAAACAGACCACCACCGTGCAGTCTTCTGGCCACGGTAAAACGTGATATCGGTCGTCCAGTCGCCTGCATCGTGTGTCTAGCGATTTCTCCCGCTGTCTGCCGCCTGTTTCTTCTGGCCTGTAAGACAATGTACCGGTCATCTGCGGGTGTGGTTCCTCGTGTACGACCACTACTGAACCTCCGGATTAATGTTCCTGTAGTTTGAAATTGTCTCCGAAGTCGTGAAACGATGCTGTGAGCAATTCCGAACTCTGCAGCCACACTTGTCACACTGCGGCCTTCCTTCAACTTCTCCCAATGATTCGACCTCGGGTAAGAGCATCCAGATGTTGTCTAACAAATTGATTATTTGCCATTTCTCGCTGAGGCAGCAACTCGGTGTGATTTTAACTGCTATACGGCGTGCAATCTCTTTGCCAGAAATACTGATCTTACACCGACAACATTACGTCTGCCTGCATATCTGCGCATGTGCTACCGTACATCACCTTACTTAATCTCCTGATTGGTCTTTCTGTCCGCTCTGCCTCTTCGTTCAGCTGATATGCTAATTTTTCGACTTCGTCCTTAATTTTTGCACACCAGTGTATATATATATATATATATATATATATATAAATTAAAATAGTTAAGTGTTACAATGTAGATAGATGTATGGAAAGAAAATCACAATTTAAATTTTCATAACACTTGTATATATGTAGGTGCGTGTGTGTATACTCAAATTCAAAATTTTAGATATCAATCACCTATAAAAAATACTTTTTGTGCGCTCTTTCTTGAAAAAATTCAGCGTGTTGTGAGTACAAAAATATGTAAGCAACTATTTTAATGTTTTATTTTCAAAAATATTACTAACGTGTGTTTAATTTTTTTAGTTCTAGCAATGATCTAAATATGTTGGGATAGATGTGAAATGGAGATCATTGTTAAAATATATATGATAAAAATGTATTGAAAGAATAGTTCCTGGATGAAAAGAAATGCATTTCAAAACTAGTTTAAATAACATCTGACAAGACATATTTCAGGTATTAAATTATATATGTAGACTGAATTCATTCCTTAAATTTATTTACTTAATTTGTAAGCGATGATCACAAAGTAATTGGAAATTGTAAGAGATGTGTCAGTTCACAAAATTATATTCTTTACTGCGGCCTTGGGCAACTTAGTGGTTAGATCATCGGACTCCAGTCCGGAGGGCCTGGGTTTCATGTCCGATCCCACAAAATACCCTCCGAGTACACACAGAGTCCATACTCGTTAAATCAGTGGGTCCGAAAGTCCTGTGGGTGGTCGCAGCAGAAAGCATGGGTGCAAAGTGCTGGAGAATAATTCCCTCCCCTCCATCCCATGCCTAAATTGGGAATTTGAAGGTAGGTGGTGTCGCCGTCTATCGAGTAGGAGTCCAATTTGTCAAAGGCTCTAGCAGCTCTCCTTCTTTCCTTTCGGGAAGGACACGACAACAACAACATATCCATTGCTTTTCATATTTTTTAAAGCCAAATAGGTGATGATACAAACCGCTGACCATTTATTGGTTTAATATATCAATACATACTATGAAAAATATGTAATAACCCCTTACGATAGTGCTTCTGAAACTTTCAATGATAACGACCCAATTTTCAATCATAATTTCCTTCCCTTCTCCTCCCCATGTAATGAATAATGCACTGAATGCGATAATAATGTACTTTTCTGGCAAGACTACAATGTGCGAGCATATTTATAAGCCATTCAAATTATCAATGTAAGTATTAAATTTTGCATAGGTTATTTTTATGTACTAAATATTTTCAGTTAGTTGTAAGTATTAAATATTTTAAATTACTTTTAAGTACTAAATATATATATTTCAAGTTACTTTTTAATAATATGATAAATATTATGTTATTTCTCATAGTGCAAAATGTGTTTGTTTTGCTTCCTTTTCTTAAAATAACAATTTTTTTGCATAATCTTTTATTTTCGATATTTTGATATGCTCATGCTCCCCCCTCACTCCCACATAGGGTTATTACACTTCCCTTGGGGGATGCGTTCCCCCCTCCCAGTTTGAGAAATGCTGCCTTAATATCTTTATCCATTTGTATTGAATGTTCAAAAAATATATAACTAAAATTTAAATTTAGGAAATATTAAACAATGTCAAGGGGAAAAAATATTCTTTTGTCATTACATTTTGAAAGAGGATAGTAAAATAGAGCTTTTTGTTTAAAACAAAACTTATTTTATCTTACTTAAAAAAACTTCCCAAGTATTATCCTTTTCTTAAGAAGAGTTCAATGAAAGTAATAAAATATATTACAACGTAAATTTTTAAATCCTTACACTGTATTGTGTGGAAAGGAGTAAAAACATATATAATTCAAAATCGCACAGCAGGATTTTAAATTTTACTGCTTACAGGATTGGAATGGGTTGAAAATAATCCATGAAATCAACTACCAGTTGTACACAAGCCGATTTCAGTTTATAATATCCAGTTACAAAAACACACACTTAACTTTTTTTGTGTGTGACATAATCTTTTCTCAATCCTCTTCCACCTTACAAACATAGAAAAGAACAAAGAATCGACACCAACTCCTTAATTAATCGGTGAGGTAATTGTTTTCCATACTTTTGACAGTTTTATGGGGGAGGGACCATTGGGAAACAGTGGTCAATAAATTGCCTATCTAATCCAGTGACCAAAGTTAATACGAATTTGGATGTGTTAAAAAGGCTAGAAAATCTTTTTCTTCCATTCTTGTTTCTACATTCTTTCCTTTTTATCCTGGTGGAACTGAAGGATACTTGTAATATTTCACACTTAATTATTATTATTATTATTACTATTATTTTGTTAGAAAAATTTGCAAAGATAGTGTTATGATTTAAAAGAAAATATTTAACAATATTTTCTTTTTATTTTCGTAAGGTAAAAATTGACAATTTTATTTTTTTTTAAATTTTCCCCTTTTGTTTTTATGTTTTTAGTTCCGTATTTGAAATATCGTATTTACTCGAATCTAAGCCGCCATCGATTCTAACCCCCCCGGAATTCTCTAATTGTTTTTATGAAAAATGTTATCACTAAGCCACACTTTCAATTTTCTACACGTTTCATAGATAAAATTCAAAAAATTGTGTAAAAGGTTCATCAATATCCGATACTTCAGAATTTTTAAAAAAACATTTAATGAGAAATAATAATGAGTTAATTAGTAATTTATTTTACCAGAAAACTATTGAATTCATAAAAGAACCTACTATTCTAACAGTCAGTATCATGTTTCGAAAATGATTCGTCTTTTATATTGTCACAGCTGACTTCAGATTAGTTGCCGGCGTCGCCATTTTTCTACACGTAGTCATCTTCCGTGCCCTATGTGGCATTTCTTTTGCAGCATTTTTAAAAAAGAAAGTAAAAGTATTATTAAAAGCTGCTGAACACACTTATAAGCAAAAATTGTATAATTTTCTTTGCACTATCAAAGTATATTTATTTCATCCATGTCAAATTTTTTGTGGCCACTGCTCAGTTTCAGTTTTTTTTCCTGCATTTAAAATCGCCTCCCTTTTATCCTTGCGTCATAGTGAAATCGTCTTGATGCTATCACCAACTCTTGTTATGTTTAGAAGATTAAAACAAAGCTTATGCAAAAAAAATTTCTAAATACGATTAGACAACGATGTTTAGGTTAGACTGAATATTGGGGATAATTTGCTGAACACGATAAATCATCGATGCAAGTGGCTACAATGGACGGCAACATTTTTCTTTTTGAAAAGGGTGAAAATTCAATTTCTCCCATCCAATAAATTCTTTGTCTTCGATACTAAGCCACACCTATATAATTTTCAGTCGCATTAGCACTGGAAAAATAGCGTGGCTTGGATTCGATTAAGTACTGTAAATAATTTTTATTCTTATAAAAAGCATGAAAACGAATTCCATCAATACCCTTGTATTTGTAATAATTTAATTACATAACTTAGAGAAATACTGGTTTTAATTTTCTTCTATAAATGTGATATTTCTCATACTTTTTAGAAAAAAATGTATTTTATTAATTATTTGGCATTGTGTATTAAATTGCTGTGTGTGTGTGTTCTTAAAAGTGTACACTTTAAATTCTCCAGTTAGATCAGCTTCTTATTATTTTGTGCAAAATAAATTAAATTTCAGTTTTCCTCTGTATTGTTAGAAATTAAGATGGATAAAAGAAACAAATATATATTTCATTGAAATTTTAGATATTTCTTGCTTAGAAGAATGGGTCTTCACGCCCCTTTTCTTTTACTTTAATAATAAATGTTTAAATAGTTACTAATGTGTTTCTACAATGTTAACAAAAAATTCAGGAAATTATATTTATTAACATAAAAAAATACGATAGTACAAAAATTAATTTGAAACATAATATTTTGTAGTTATTACACATCACTTATTTCATTTCGCTTGTGTTTATGAATTAATCTTCCAGATTCGTTTTAAGTACCTTTAATGTATACTTAAATTTTATTTTTTATTGGATTTAGTTATCATTTTTATGAAAAATTTAAAAGCACATAATTATTCAATAGCCTTAAGCAAAAACATTTTAGTTTCCAAACTTCTTTATTCGAAAATGCATAATATCACAATAATGCTTATTTTCCAAATATATTTAATATTTTAATTGAAAGCTTTTAAAAAAATTATTTCTCAAGATTTTTTTAACACAAACTCTTCGAATACAATACAGTTTTACAAGCACATGGAGAAGCTATAAAGTATTTTTTATTGCTTTCTTCTCTTTAGAATTTTTGTAAATAAAAATCTAAAAGGAAGAAAACATTTCATGGACAATAAATATTACAAAATAAGTAAAAGAGAGAATATTCTGGAAAACCAATTCTGCAAATACACGTTTATTACATTTCGTTTGCAGTAAGCTGATTTTTTTATAGTGAAGATAATTTATTGCGTCATAAATAACTTCTCTACGAAGAAAAGAAGAAATAATGATAATTTATACTTAAAAGAAAGTACAAATAGATAAAAATTAACAGTTTTACTCCTTTTGATTTATAAAATGCTTTTAAATAAATTTAACAAGGCAAATCTAACGAGTTTAACAAAAATCGTGACAATTTATGATATTAATAAATCTCTTTTAAAAAATGATTAAATGACAATTGAACCATAGATTATGGAAGAACCGCGTTCACATGAAAATTTCTTCAAAATTAGATTAATTATTAAAAATATTTCAGATTTAGTTTAATTATTGTTTAATTTTCGTAGTCCAAAATTTTAAAAAGTATGAGTTATTGGCTGTACGTTAAATAGTTTACTTCAAAGTCAAACATTTCTGAAATTAAAACAAAAAAAACTAAATAAATCATTATTATTCTTTTTTCACATCATCAAATAATACTTAAAACGCTCTTGTCTACACCATTAAAATTCGAAACTAAACAAATGTGTCTATCTATACTTGTTTGCTTAGTGCGTCTATCTTCTTCGCACAACGCAGAAACTAGCCAAAGATACCAAACGACGGGAAATGCTTCGAGAAAGCAGTTTTGACTATTTATATTTTGATAGTGCATTTAGTTAAAATATATTAAATAAAAACCTTAAAATGCAAAATTATTTTACCCTTGCTGGTTTTTTATTCTGCCGAGCGTCATTTCCATTTCAGTAGAGAGAAGTTCCGATTTTTCAAAGTTTTTATAAAAGTCATCCAATTCTTCCTATGAAACTCAGACTAAAAAAATAATTAAACAGAAAGATCATTTATTTTACGTATACCGTATGATTTTTTCTCCCCCCAATAATAATATTTTCTATTTTTTTACGATTCTTTCAAAAATGAGTCAAAATAGATTATATGAATTTTTACGAAAAGGTTTTCTAAAACATTCCCTTTTTAATTTTCTTTCGAATTGATAGTCTACACTAAAAAAGTTCATGCTTTTCTCCTATAGAATCATTTAAAAAGCAAAATGTCAAAACATTTTTTAACGATTTTTCAAAAAATACTCAGATTTTTTTATTAAACATTTAATAACTTCATCATTTACAAAAATAACCTCCCAAACCTTTTTTTCCAAATGTAGAACAATATTATCCGTAATATGTACACATATTGATAAAATTGCTTAAAAGTTAAGGATTTAAAAAAAATGTGTGTTTCGTCTCTTAGTCTTTTTACAATAATCTAATAACACAATAATTTTCTTATATTTTTGTTTAAAAATTACCATTATTTGCAATCGATGTGTGAAGCTTGAAAGCATTAACTTAAAAATTAAGCCTTCAAAAAAATAATAACTTTATAATAAAAAACTCGATTTTGCTTAATACGACGGCTGAAAGTTTTGCGCGTGTGCGACAAAATCGGCGAAGGTCTCTATTTTCTTAGAAGGGGAGAGGGTACCATTGAGTGATGAAAGATTACGGGAATTTCCCTGCTTTATGCTCTGTCATCACTTAAGTTATTTGCTATGTATATTTTTTCAATTCATTATAGATTACAGATAAACGTTTTAAAGAGTTCGAGCTTTTATTTTTCTTCCATAACAACTGATAGTTTTCTTCATTCTTAAAAAATGATTTATTGAAGTACAGTGGAATAAAAACCTTAAAACTGTGAAATATATTTTTATCTCATAGTATATATTTTTTTAAATGATTTTATACGGGGGGGATAACGTAAATAAATTTCCAACCTTTTTACCTTTTTATTCTTATGTATTTTTAATTCGCCACGATTCTGTGTATGTTTTTTTTGTTTACAAAACAACGAAACTTTGCATATGTTATGATTTTTTTCTAAAATGAATCAAATCGATGCGTTTTAGTGAAAATGATTTTTTCAAAGTTCAAACTTTTATCTTTTAAAATCAGTGATTTAAAAAATAAAATGCCGAAAACTTTTTTTGCTAATTTTTAAATATATTCAAAATTTAAATCAAACATTTAATAACTTCTTCATTCATAAAAATAATCGCCAGAAACTATTTTCCCGTGTGTTGAACATTTCAAATAATGCTCATAATTTTAATTCAACACTTAATATAGTTGTAGAATTTTGTAAATTTAAAAATTTCTATTGTTCTGTCTTTCATCAATATACATTTATTTATTTTTAAAAAAAACATTTTTGTTTCCGGGGGCTAAAAAATTTCAATGGGAGGGAGTGAATTTTAAAGTCGCACTGTTCACCTACTCAAGAGCTTTTGACGACGCACTTCGAAATTTTGAACCATTGTCAAGTGACGAGGACGACACTTTGAAAAAGAATAATGGAAGTGGTGATTTTGTGAAGGGATGGGAAAACTTATAAAAGTATAGAAAGCCCGTGCAATGCATTGTCTCATTTAGTTATAATAATAATTACGGACAGTAGTAAGCAGCAGATGTGCCCTCTATAGACCACACAGCTTCAGTAGAGGCCAAGTGAAGAGTACGTGATCACTTTGAAAAACCGTTCATGTTTTTTGCCCATTGTTTTTTTTTTTTTTTTTTTAAATTACGCCCGTCAATGTCCTCTCGTACATAAAGCGTCTTGCATTCCAATATAAAGCAGATGTCACTCTAGCAGGAAGGAGAACTCCACAGTTGTCTTGAGAGAGAACATGAAGTAGAGTGGGGCAATCGAATGGAAAACCACTAGATCAGAGATGGCGAACCATTGGCACGCGTGTCATTGATGGCACATGGCACAATATTTTGGGCACGCCACCTATCAAAACGACTGATCGTGATTGATTCTTCAATCAAGAAATTTTCAGTGAGATTTTCTCAGTTCAAAGAATTATCAGAAACGCTCGTTTATTATGTACCCAGATGTGACATCATCTGATAAACTGAATTTACCCCAATTCAATTGGTTGGAAATTGAAGAAACTGAAATGCAACTGACTAATTTCTAGTTTAGTTCAATATGGATTCAAAAATTTATTGAAATAAGGAAAAACTTAGAATTGAGAGATTGAAACGGAACGATTAACAAGCAATATAAGTAAAAATGCCTGTAACGAAATTTTGAAAACATTCAATTCGCGATTCCAGATACCTCTAACTATTTGAAGAAGCAGGTTTATGCTATTATAACCATATTTTCATCGACCTATACCTGCGAGTTACTATTTTCAGGAATGAATAACATAAAAGACTCGCTTAGAAACCATTTGGCAGATCAATTCAGCATGAATTCTGCTAAAAGTAACATCTTATCCATTAATTTATTTGTCATCTTAATCTGCTACCGCAGAGAGAAATACCACTAATCTAACTTTATATAATTTGTCTTCCACATGTAGCTAAAACATTTGCTACTGTAAAATATAAAACATATTTTTTCTGTAGTAAATAAAGAGCTTTGTGTTTTGTTACTACTTAGTTTTATAACTTTCCCAAAAATAACTAGACAAGATTATTTGATATGGCACGCCTGTACCTCATTAAATATTTCTTTAGAAAAAATGGCACGTTGGTTTATAAAGGTTCGCCACCCATGCACTAGACGAATATTGCACAAGAAAAGGACGAAGGCTGTAGCAGAATTAGCGTTATTCAGGGTGAACCAACGAAAAGGCTTGCGAGGCCTTTATGAACGATATGCGTTGTCTTAGTGTAAACTAACTTAAATGAATAAATAATTGTTACATTAGTGGCCTTCACTGAACTCATCCCAAATTTACATCATTCAGTTTTTAATGTGTAACATACCAAACGCTACGATCAGAATTTAATTGAAATTGCATTCTGTTTTTATGTAAGAAGCATTACATCTCATCATATATTCTAATCTGTACTTTTCATTGCTAGAATAGGACGAGTAATTTTTCAATTACATTCATAGAAATCTTTAGAAAACCATTTCATTAATAGTTCTGAAATTTGTTACATTTATTTTAAAAAAGTGACAGGTTGAGATTCATTTTTTCGCTCGTCTGTAATTCGTTCTCTTGATTCAATAGTCCACTTCTCAGATTTACTTCATTTCATCTAAGGAGCAGTTTTCTTCATAACCTTTTCCAATTGTGAAGAGGAATACAATAAAAAATCACACTGAGCAGAAAAATTCAAAATACTGCTCTGGTACCAAGCTTAAGTAAGTCTCACTTGAGATTTGTATGAAAAAAATCCGAAGTAGGCTTGAGGGAAATAAAAACCCCAAGAAAATTTAAGAGCTTCTGCTCGTTGCAATACGAGAAACATGAAAAGTAGTAGAATAAAAATGAAACAAAAATATAAAAAATTGGAATTCCGAGCTATGCGCTCTACCGATGTTTACCTCTTTCCATCTTGATTCGAATTCGGAGAGAAAAAAATATTACACTAGAAGAAAATAGTTCAGCTTTAAAAATGAAGCAAAAGGGCCATTGGTGTATTTGATGCTCTGTTTTCAAGTTAAAGGTTAGAAAAATAAATGAATCAGGTATTTTTTGATAAAAAATTAGAACTTTGAATAATTTTTATATTTATTAAATATGAAATATATCTTACATTTTTATATATTTTTTATTTATTAAATATAGAACACAGAAATTCTAAAACAGGAATTAATATTTTTTTTCAAATTTTCGAGGTATATACATTAGAATTTTTGCATTATTGTTTACGATTTTTTTTTTTTCAAAATGGCTTCTTTTACTTTAAATTCTCATTTTTTATGGAGAAATACCATTTGCCTGCAAATATATCTTTTCTTTCTATAAGCGAAAATTCTTATATTAAGGTTAGCAAGCAATGCAACCGATATTCAACAAAAAATTCTGGAATTACATGAAGATTTTAGCTAATTCAAATTTAAATTAAATGCATACAAGAAGAAAACATGTGGTAGGAAGACAGTGATTTTAAGTATTTAATTTAAAACATTTCTTCATACATCGGTTTCCAATATTCAATGTATGGCAAACGATTTTTTACTACATTCCTGGTGGGCTGCTTGTTTAGATTTATGATGTAGAAATAGAGAAATAAATAAAATTAGCAATAGAATGTAGTATTTTATTATTTGTTTACAATCCGAACATCAAAACTTTACTGCTAGTTTGGCAATATTAAGGAAATAATGTCTTCGTTTGTTTTACGAATTCTAAACGTATACGTCTAAGTCATTAATTTTCGGAATCTTTAATACTTTGTAACAGTATCCTCGGTATCGAGGATATGCATTTACTTGGAACCTTCGAGAAAGCTATGTTATATCATCAGAATTAGTTGAAAAAAGAGAGAAAAATTTGTTGAAGTTACATAAAAATAGATAGCTGTCTACATTGAGTGCAACGTAGGTGGGGGGTGAGTAGGACGCCACTCTTCCAGCTGATTTAGTTTCGCTTTCGAAGGAGAGCGAAAAGGAATGACGCCACATCTCCATGACATACAAGCCCGTCTTTCGACCGACTGCCGCATCACAACGGAATGTGAAGAGAAGGGATGAATTTCTTTAATAGAAAGAAGAAAAGAGAATATTATATTTAAATATCCTCACAACCAGAGAAAGCGCAATGCAACAGTTCAAATGTCCCAAATCATATGTTGATCGGATTCACACAAAACACAGTTTGGCGATTCCATCACTCAAATTCCGCAAAAGTGGTTATACAAACAGACATATCCATTAGATCTCAAATCAGAGCACCGTTGTCTTTCTTAGGGTGACTGGAGACAAATCTCTTCTCACTTAGAACCATCTACTCTCCTAAACGAAGCATGCTCGATCATGTCTTATTTAAGCATTTTCTTACAAATTTCTGTTCTTTCTTAATTGACAATTTAAATCGCATGAAAAGAGAGAGTTCATCTAATTCATTGCTGTGTAAAAGTTCTTTTCTTAGCCAGTGTCTCAGCTCTTTAGTTGTCACAAATTCCGAAATAGACAGGAATTATTATAAGGGAATAAATCCCTATTCCTACAACTTCAAACCGTTGAGAGGTGGAGATAAAAGGGTCAATCTCATAAAGATATGGGAAAGTTTTGGAATTTTGGGTAAATGTACCAACTTCCCCCTAGCGATTCGGTAGGTAAAGTTGCTGGGTGATCATCTCCATCCATTGTACTGTCATGTACATAGAAATTCAGTTTTGCAGCAAGTCCATTGCACCTCTCACAGGTCCCGTTTATTTACTACCTGATTGAATTAGCATTTTCCACTTCTTTTTCTCAAATTACATATCTAGAAACCTAGACTTAAATCTTAGGTGCATGTTTGAACTGTTTTAGAGGAATGTGTGAAAGCTTATCACATTACACCGGCAACCGATGCTGGATTATGGACAGTTCTCCCCGATATTTGGCAAACCATTCTTGTGAAATGCTTCCGCGAACTTGTTGAATCTATAAGCCAACAGTCATCAAGTCCAGAGGATGCGCCATTTACTTCTCCCTCCATATTAACTTACTATCCTTTATTCAGTTTCACTTCAAAAATCTATATAAATTATGTATTCAAAATCTATATAAGATCAATATAAATCATACAAAAACTAAAATAAGAAATAATTTTAAATTTAAAGGCAGAAAAAAAAACATAATAATAATTGTTATGTGTGCTCAGATGTCTTTTGATGTTAATTATGCATAAAAATTTATTTTTTATTCTCAAATAATCTTTACAACCTAAAAGAAAAGTACTGACAAGATTTTTTCATTTTAAGGTAGCTTTCAAATTAAGGTAATTCGATGGAGGACGCCGCCACATTTAAGGATTTTTCGATTAAAACCTTAAAAATTAAAATTACATGACCTTGAAAAAATACACTTTATTTTTCAATATTTATTTGGTTATGTGTGTACAAGTTGATTCTCTTCTTAGTAAGAAAATAAATGTAAAAGGAATTCATTTAATTGTGGCATCTTCCACCATATACGGGGAAACCAGTCATGGAGAAAGATGCAACAACATCACCGTAAATAAAAAAATAAGGTGAACATTACAAAATTAAATATGAAGAAACAATATAACTATAGAAAACCAAAAAAAATTAAATTCTTTCATAATTAGCTTGCTCAAAATAATAACAGTACAGGTTCCAATGATAGCCAACACAACATTTCACTCAGTGCAAATGATTATCATTGCAATTTTCGTGCAACCATTTGTTGCATTCGATGCACTGAATCCAGTCATACTTGGGACTTTTTTTAGCATAAAAATATCCTTTATACACAGCACTAAACATCGTCATTATTATCCTCATTAAAACTGTCACCAATAGTATCTAGAGGAATTTCTTCGCTTGAGGATTACAAACTGTCACGTCTCTTTCTTCTGTTTCTTCGAAGATTTCTTGTTATTTATTTTGAACTTACCCGCCTTTTCCCACGTAATCGCTGTCCTCTCTGATTCGGTTAAGACTTCTGAGACTAATTTTGCTACGCCCGGTTGGCTTGCGTTTTCTGACCAAATGAATAAGGCTCTCCCCCCTCCCTATTTTTTGCTGGTGGAAGCAACCGATGGGTATAGACCAATTCTCATTAGTTACATTTATTTTTAATTTTAATAATAATTATTAATTGTATTTATATTCATATATTCATACAATAGCATACAGTGTTACAAAATTTAAAAAATAACAAATTTTAAAGTACATTTCATTTATTTCTGAATCATGTGGCGTCTTTTCCCGAGTATAGACGAAAAATGCCACACGTGCTTATTTCATTATTGCTACCGAGTTATGACCGCATCTATATGCATCATATGTGTAATATTATGCGTAACTCACTTATATTGCTAATATCATATTTAAAATAACAAGTACGTTTATAGACCTTAAATATGAGGAACGGAATGTTACAAAAGTTGTAATCATCACTTTAAATGATTAAAAGATCGAAAAATAAGGCAGATTAAAGACGATTAATTCAGATAAATTCACAAGCCACACTCAATGTCGGACCAGATTCTTCACACAAGTTGCTCAAAATTGCCGTCTATCGACGCATAAAAGTACCATTTACCAACTGGCATCTTCTCCTGAACTGCTTTATTCCTTTTTTAACATCCTTTTATAATTAATTCATAAAACTTTACTTCTAGAACTAATGATTGTTGAAACTTCTGATCCACTTCTATATTTGAAAAAATTAACATATATTTACAAAAGTTATCCCAAAACATTTTAAAACGTCTCTTAAATCTTCAAAATTCATCAAAATAGTAACCAATTTCCAGTTATGAGCTTGTTTAAATGATTTGGCAACAGTTACTGAATATCCAACCAGTACATTATTAAACTTTTAAGCCATCATTTCGGTATTTCGAACAATATACTTACAGTGTATGATTTCAACGCTTCACAATGACTCTTTACAGACTACAAAAGACACTTGGGAAAAAAACTCCATAAAAAAAGTAAAAAAAGAAAAAGAGTTGCAACCACACATTTACTATTACGCGACATGACATACTTTAAAAGCCTCACGTGCTGGAATGTAATGGGTAAAGTTTAAACTACTCTCTTTTCCAGATCGAACACTTCACTCCCAAATTTACTCGCCTTTTTCTGAATTGGAGAGATTAAGGCACATACGCATTCGGAATGTTAAAGTATTGGGAAGAGTTGACGCTCTGTTACTGGAAATGGATGACCCTCATCCGTTGTCTGAGGATTCTTGTGTGTTTAACATAACCCGGAAGCCAGTAGTGCTGTTGATCAAAATGCTTTGTGGATTTCTGATAAATCGAACAGGGGCTTTTTTTCTCTGTTTTACCATCAAACTGAGAAATCTAGGTACAAATAATAGAAGTGATGTCTAAATATTTCCTCCAACTCTTCAGGAGTACAGGTGAATGCGATCTCTAAAACTATGGTTGTGTTGATGTGCAAGTGAGTTAAAAAGCCTCTAAATAAAATCTTAAGTCCTTAATTGATATTTTGTTTTAAGGTATTCTTTGTTTGATTCCGTAACATAATTTTAAAGGCTAAATTTATCCCTGAAGGATTAAGATAAGTGAAAAACTTCAGACCAAAAATTTCTAAAAGAATAATATGTATCACTCTTTGAAATATATATAAGTTGCACTAACCAAAATGTTGACCCCCGACAACCAACATCTTAACTTTATATCTGAAAAACAATAAACACATATTGTAAGCAGTGTGGTGTTGAACCTACAGTTTTATTGATGCAAAGAGAGAATCAATAAGTAATAGAAATATTAACCCAAAGCAGTCGTTTTGCTTTAAAGTTTAAAATATATCACTCGGAACAAATATTGGAATGGTCATAAAGAAACTCAACTATTTAATCTAAGGCTCTTTGCCAGTAAAATGAGAAAAAAGACATTTTATGCCTTCTCTCCCGTTTACAAACTGAATTATAATTATTGAAAGAGAAATTTATGAAGATGTTTTATTTCATTTTTAAACTGTTTTATTTCAACTGTATCCAATGGGGTTGTTTCTATGTTTAAAACTTAATTCAGAATACCTTTTAGATTAAATGTGCTGTAAATCATTAGCACAACGAAATTATTTAATGATTTTAATTTTTTCGGCTACATTTCAATACCATAGGGAAATAAATTTTCTATGTTAATTTGCTATGTTTGGAGCTGAATCTTTACTCTGTTAATGTAAAAACGAATACTTAAAATTTCCTTTTTGTTTGTATGACATTTAAAATTATTTACTCCAGAAAAAGCTAACAATTTTGAACAATAAATTTTGTCAGTATTTGTCTTGCTAAATTGTGTATATGTGTTTGTAGAGATAATACATAATTACAATCTTAACAATACGAGTCGGAATTATTCCCACTTCGTATACAAATGTAGAAAAATTACTAAACTGCTGAGACTAAAAAAGGAAACTCTTAATTTAGAATTAATATTCTACTGATTATATCTCAACACCATTTATTATTAACGAAAAAGAATATTACTATTCATATGTATGATAAATGCATTTATACCTGGAAACGACGAGACCTTCACAAAGTTCTGGAAATATATTTCTAAGTGTAGTCACTCAAAAATGCCTTTTGTGTTATTGCACATATAAATATAGTGTCAGATATCCTTTTTTTCTCAAACTTCTTTTGAAGAGTTTAACTCAGAAACACATTCATGTTTAAACTTTAAAAAAAATGCTAGTATCTCCATTCTGAGCCAAAAGGAGCTTCTAGTTATTTTTGTGAACAGTGAAAAAATATTTGATGAAACTGAATTCGTTTCGTTTATTATCCTCTATTTGTACTACTTCATAAATGTTTTTCTTCATTTATGCTTACGATACTCCAAGAGAATCTCACTTTCTTTCTTAACAAATACTCGAATCTTCTCGTCAATTGAAAATTTCGCTTGAAATTTTCGTGAGATTTATATATATATATATATTTCGATCATATATTAATTTTATTTATTTATCCATCCCCCACGCTTGGCTTCTCAACCTTTTGACCCCAAGCCTCCCAATACCGACTGACGAAGCCATCACTCGGGCATTTATCGAGTTCAGTGCATTGGAGCAGGTGATAGCCATCCATTCTGACATTGCCGCAGAGCGGGAAGGCCTCGTCAGCAACCAGGTCAAGTCAGTGCAGGTATACTCCCCAAAAGTCATGACCGGTGGCTAGGCGAAAGCGGGCGACAGTCTGGGCTTTTTCCAGGTGCCTAGGGATAAAGCCCACAGTGGCCAGGCTTTCCTATGGCTTTCCGAGGCCCCTTAATTTTTGAGTCATGGCAGTACACTTGTCAATGTATGTAAAAATAACACTTTTTGCTCTTCTGAGGGTCAAGGGGACACATATTAAAGAGAGATTTATTGGTAGAGAGAAATTTCAAATAAATAATTCATCTTTCAAACTTTTCAAAGCATTTGAGGAATTTTTTCATATTTCTTTTATTTGTATTCGCTCACGTTATAATTAATTTTTTTAATGTTTCTAGTTGTATTAGGGTCCCTGAAAATCATTTTAGTAAACAGTTAAAGCAGTGCTTCTGAAACTGTGGGGCGCCCCCTCCCTGCGGGGCGCGAGCATATCGAAAATAAAAGATTTTAAAAAATTTATTTACTAGAATAAAGTAAAACAAAATACTTTCTGACATAATAAAAATATACACATTTACACGGAAATAATATATATATATATATATATATATATATATATATATATATATATATATATATATATATATATATGTGTGTGTGTGTGTGGGACGCGTGTCTAGGGGCAATGATAAAATTCTTAACGAAAGAAAGCATGAACCAAATTTAAAGAACAAATCAATTTATTAAAGTAAGAAAATAGATTATATTTATAGATTTAAATTGCTTACAAGAAACGAGATTAAAAGTTAATTCGGAAAGAGAACAGGATTCACCTGTAGAGATGGGGGCGTCAAACATTTCTAGGTTTAAAGAAATGCCGTTTCTGAAGGCCAAGAGGCATCGAGCTCACTCCGTCGTGTCCGGTGTGCGAGTGAAGGTAAGCAAGCAAAAAAAAAAAAAAAAACGATCCCGCGCTTAGGGATTATAAGCGCTCGACGTCATCGCTCGAATCCCTGATTGGGCATTGAGATGCCTCATGCGTTTGACGTCAGACGCTCCGAGTTCCTCGATTGGCCTCTAAATTCAATTCAGTTCGTTTGAGGCCACCATCTCCTACTTATCTCTCTCTCGAAGTACACTGGAAATTAAAAATATTCTAATTATTCGAAATCGTAAAGAACACAACTTTCCTACATATATATATATATATATATATATATATATATATATATATATATATATATATATTATCTGTGATTTTACACCATCAAAAATAAAAGCTTCTACTTCAAAACCTCATTTTTTAGCTATCTTTGATACTATAACCAAATAAAAAACGTTTTATTCGATTTGCTGTAATCCCGTGATGAGATATTTTTTATTACGTTTTCTTTTCAAAGCGAAAATGCTACTCTTTCAGAGGAAAGACAAAACCCAGACCCATAATCAAAAAAAGTTTTAGGAAGATAAAAAGTTCATCACTGTTATATATTATTGCCATCAGATGTAGGCAGCAGAATGTATTTGCTGCGGTTTGTCCTTCGAGCTTACTTGTACGGTTAGTTACGTCCCTGTTCTTATGTATTTGTTTTTTCATTTAGGGAAGTTTGTGAAGGATTACTAAGCCAAGCAAAATGAAAAACATTTTACATAATTTATTTAGAACATCCGTATTGTAATAAATACACTTTTAATCCGGGAGTGGTCACGCCGAGCACAAAGTGCACGAAATCGGTAGCTCTGGCAAAACTGTTTAATTGTTACCAATGGCCCTGACACTATCCTCCTGTTTGATAATCTTAACGTGAACTAAAATATATTTGTCACATATCTCCCTCCTTTTTGGGAGTGACAAATGTTTTTTTACAATCTTAAGGTACTTGTTTTGACTGAGTTCCCGGTGTGATAACTTTTTTTCCGAAATATTTTCTGTGTCCTTAAAAGTAGGTGAGTGGAATTACGATTTTTATTGTGTACTATAAAAATAATTATAAAAAAAGGATTAGGGTGACTCACACAATAACCCCGCTCGACCATTAGTATCAAATGCGCGCCTGCTCCAGGGTTAAAACATGTTGAAATCTTTTCACCTTAAATATTAAAAATAATACAATTATTCTTCATCAGAATTTTTTTTTTATTTTTCATTATTCAACATCAATTCTAAAAGCTAATTCTTTGAGTCTTAAAACTACAGTTTGCTTAAAACTAATTATAACTTGAGCAATCATTTTAAAAGAATCATTTTACATTTTTGTAAACATTGTCGCACACTTGGCTTTACTCTCCTTACAATTAAGCGATTATATCAATAATATTTTATTTTCTTATAAATGAACTTGTGCAAAGTGCGGGTACTTCAGCCGGTATATTTTTAATGTATCAGTGCTGCACAGAGTATTTTATAACTAATTAATTAATACTAAATTAAGAACAATTTTAATAAGTATTAGCGACTTCCATGGGCTTGTCTCACAGAGCAAAGTTTTTCAAAGGAATGCTTATGATTAGAAATTGACCCTCTGAGTTATTTTTATACATTTAGCTGATATCTATATTTTGTCTTCTAAGCAACCACCGCATTTTGCAATATGTTCCAATTTAAAAGTTAGAGAAAGGAAAAATAACATAATAATTATCCTATTACTTAACTTTTTTTTGCTTAAAAGTAATATACACAAAATTTATTACTTATGTCATGAATTTGTACGGTTTATAATAAAGATTGTTGCTTTAGCGTCATATTGCATTATTATTGCATTCAGTACATTATTAATGCATAAGGGGGCACGATAAAAATTGTGATCGAAAAGGGGGGCGCCAGTATTGAAGGTTTGAGAAGCACTGAGTTAAAGTTATATTTTGATCGGGCTCTTTATTTTTAAAAATTACTCTCGTGATTATTAGAGTAAACCATATGAATGTCCGTTGAATACATGAGGAATATCCTAAAAAAATAATAAAAATAAATCTTTGTTGTTATTTTAATTTTCTGACGATTTAGTTTGTATGCCTTTTCAAAAATATATTGAAATATAAACTCCTATTCGCTATTATAAATGTAATTTTAAAAAAAAACTGTAGGCTTGATTATAAATAGCTTAGTTATACTTAAAAAGACAGTAACTATGGTCTTTAGAAGAGGGAATAAGCCAATTTGGGCCGGAACATTTACTTTCATACGAAAGATTCGTTTAATATACTTTATTGTATTAAATGATTAATAGTATAATGAGAAATTATACACATATTTAATCCTAACTATACCATGCATGGCGATATTCATGTTTATAATAGAGCTTCATTATATAAATATATAATTGGTGTCTGGATATCAAACACATCATTAAAGCTAAATTAAATGAATGTAATAAAGTAATACACTTTTCTACTCAATTATTCAACTATGACTGAATGGTTAGGTATGCGCTCTGATATTCATTGAGTTTGGGCTATTTATCCTTTCATTATTAACTACTAGGATCTGGCATGGAAGAGTATAATGTGACATTATTAATGAATTGCAATTCAAATAATTCTATTGAGGATACGCTTGTAACTATTATAATTATTTAAAATTGAATACTGATTAGTTTTGTTAATATTGCTTTTATTTTCACCTCTTTTGCCTTAAAAATTAACTACAGTGAAAATCGTTTAACACGTCACTGAAAGGCTGAAATATTTTTTCGTGTTAAGAGATGTTGCATTAAAAACCCATATATACACAAAATTAAGTTTATTGCATATTATTGTATTTATATAGATATTTATATATGCATATATTTAATAAAAATCAATGAAACAAAACATTCACAAAAACTTAAAGAAATTTAATACAGAATTTACAAACGTTTTGAAAAACAAATTATTTATTGAGTTTTTGGGAAAAAAGTTTGATATTTTTCATTGCATTTTATTATTATTTTTTCATCAAATCGTTTTATACCGTCCATTTTGTTATTCGCTTTACGATCGGAATGTGCTTCTAAATAACTGCGCATACTTTTCATGACGTTCCTCATGTCGGATGATATAGGTACAAGAGTTCCATTTTACATTTCATTTTCATCGTCGTAATCTGCATCAACGATATTTTCTGAGCTTTGTACGAACTCCAAAATGTCTTTGTCTGACATAATTGGTGCTCTGAACACACATTATCATCATCTACTACAATGATTTTTTTCTATAATACTATAGGACAATCCAATCCGTCTGGTAATTTTTGTATTTTGTTCATTCCCAGAAGGGAAAGTATTAAAATGTAAAATTTTTACATTGCATCCTAATTTGGGATTAAATCTTTAAAACCATGCATTTTTGGAAGTAAATATTGCGAATTAAACAATACAAGTAAAAAGGATTAAAAATACGCTTCTTGAATATTAAATGTTTGATTAAGCCAAATATATGTGTCGTAATAATATATTAAAAAAGTAAATAATAATACACAGATGAAACGTTTTTGTTGCTATCTAACGTTTCTTTTCGTTGCTTTTATTGACCTTTTCCGATGCTTTAAAAATCCGCTTAAAATTTGTTTCACTTTTGTATTTTACTCTTCAACTATTTTCATAACATAAATAAGTAGTAAATTCAAGAAATATTACAAAATTTTGTAAAAAATTTCTTTATATAGCTTAACTTTTATATTAATTTGTTGAAGATGTATATTACTTTTTGAAACTCTAATTATTTTATTGTACTTTATTTTATTGTGTTAAGTACTTTAAGTTGAAACGAGCCAAAAGGAAAAAAGTCTTAAACATTTGTCTATCCCCTTACCATGAAGCTTATTAATATGCAGTTTACTTAGGTTTTTTCAGACATATTGTTTCTGTGTTGGTGTTAGTATATATAAAGCAATCAAATTACATAGTGATTGATAAAGAACAAAATGGAGTACGAATTCGATTTTTAACTGAATTTTTTAATCAGTTGTAGGCAAGAAATATGAAAAAGTTGTTGTACCATTTTGTATTTATTAATAAAACCCATTATGTTTTAATCCCGGAAAATGATACCTTGTCTTCTTACTTAGTTCTCATCAATATGCAACAATTGAGTATGACAATAGCTCACTGAAAAACAACATCAAAAATCACTTAAGTAATTTCATGTTACGAATATTTTTCTTTTGCTATAAAAATCAGAATTAAAAACAAAGTCTTTTAAAATGCTCACTAAAATATTATATCCATCAGATCCACTATTTTGCTATTAAATGATCTTCTAAGAACGGAAGAAAAAGAGAGAATTAAATCATCCAGTTTTTAGAAGACTTCTAGAAAATTCATCGAAAATTCTCAGGCCATTTTTCAACTCCTACTATTAGCTCACACTCTCTCTATATTTATTTATCTTGGTTGAACTTTTAATCAGTAATGAAACACATTTTAAAGCCCTCAATTGAGCTGAAATTCTATATACATGATTATTTTGGATGAAAATACAGTAATTCAATTATAATTAATAAAAATTAATTGATTAAAACTAATTATATAAATAATTATAAATACAGCCACGTTGGCATCATTTTTGGTGACTTAGCGACCCCTTTTGGCGACTTGTGTTAAAACTTGAAAAGGTTTTATTCTCACGTTTTAAAAAACTCAGTAGAACTGAAATTTTATATACACGATTGTTTTGGAGGACAATACGATACTGTAATGATAATGAATAAAAGTTAATTACCCCTTAATATTGCGATTCTCTTATATGTATCTACATATTTATATTAATTATAAATATTTAATAAAAAGTAGCTAAAATAAAAATTCTCTTTATTGATCTAAGTAGGAATTGACTTAATTTTTTTATATTACTCGTTTTTTATGTTAATAAAGTGATGTTGATAACCTTTCCTCCCACTCTTGATGTCAGATTTATTTTTATCTTTACTGCACAATTTCTTTAATTAAAAATCTCAGTACCTAGATAAGAAAGTTTAGTGAATGGCGATTCATTGGGCCACAATATGCATTGCCTGGAACGGTCTACATGCAAACATTAATTATTTTCCTCTTTCGATCAATTGAAAATAAAGTCAAATAATGCTGAGGTCATGTACATTTTGGCGCCAGGTCCTGCCCTTATTTTTATTAGTCCACCCGTAATTAAAGAAATGGCTTTTGTGAAGTCTTTTCGTCCAATCAACTATTGGACTAGTGTCTTCCGATTCGGAGCTTTAAATTGCTTTAGGAGATGGAATGGGAAAGACCTTTAATTACATTTTAAGTGTTTCTAGGGGAAGTAACTCTTAACCTTTCAAATGCCACAATGCGGTTGATCTCGGGAAGCTTAATTTGCATTTAAGGCTACAATAATAATTAATTTCGAATAAATAAAAATTGAATGAGTAAAAGAACAAAATTAAAACTAATCATTCAGATTTTAATTATAGATACATAAGTAAGATGAATGGAAATATTAATTTTCAAAATTGCAAAACACTTTTTATTTGCATAGTTTAAGTACATATTGCCACTAAACAATCGAATAATTTTAGCTCACCAAATGATGATCCAGTTAAATTTATTATTTTAAATTGTGTGGAATATTTCGTATTCATATATATAACTAGAGAAAAATATTTTTATTAAATTAATTGTAAATCCCCATCTTCTACTTAGGGACACTATCTGATATTACTGATATTCATGCTGTCTTAAATGGCATTAATCTGAGACGACATTATTTAAAACATGAATTAATTTTTTCATTGTAAGTATCATATATAGACGAATATAAATGCTTTAATTTTGAAGAATGGATCAAGTCGAAATTTGTAAGATATTATAAAATTAGCAATGTTAAAGAAATAGTCAAAATAAGAGATTACTTTTAAAAGAAAAATTTGTTATGATTATGTATCGGATAAAAATCACAACAAGATTCTTTAATCGTATACATTCAAGAATTATTTTCGCTGCATTGGAGCTAATTTGCATTTATACATTATCTTTGCACATTTTCGAATAAGAACATTTAATCATATATAAATGCTGTTTATCAGATTTTTCAGAACCATATAAATTTACAAGAAGGAAAAAAGTAGGAAGTTGCTTGCAATGAAAAATAAGCAAAACAAAATCATCTGCTATTATTATTTTTATAATTTTATTTTATATATATATTGTCGTCGAGAATTCAGTGGAGAGCAAGAGGACTGTATCGTTGATTTAATGTTGTATCTGATAATTGAAGAGCCCTTGGTAAACGAATAAGTTTATTGATGACTAAACATACTTCACAGCACTACACTACACACACGCCAACATTTAAAGACTATTTACAGGGTTAATAAGAAATATCGCTTAAAGCGCTCTGCCCAAAGCATCATGCCTTTCATGTTCATTCGAACCGTTACATCAGCGTTCTCTTATAATTAAAATGGTGCGTTACATATTTTTATTCTGGCAACCCTGAAGTCACCAATTACGTTCGAAGGCACGGCACCACCATATATATATATATATATATGTGTGTGTGTGTGTGTGCGCGTGTGTGCGTGTGCGTGTGCGTGTATGTGTGCGTGTGAAATACTTCTATAATATTTCTGGAGAGTGGTAAAAAACTATAATGCCGTGGCGAGTGGATGGTATTACTGTAGTGAACTAATGGATAGGACTTGTGACCATTGGACGTGATTACGGCAAGGTTGATCATATTTATGGAATTGATGAGCTAGTCATGAAAATTAATTCAATTTATTGCACTTCTTGAACACATAGGCATATTACAAACATAAGTATGGACGACACAACACAGATAAAGAAACTCCAACTCACAACACAGACAAAGAAGCT
This sequence comes from Trichonephila clavipes, assembly GCA_019973935.1. NCBI lineage: Eukaryota > Metazoa > Arthropoda > Arachnida > Araneae > Nephilidae > Trichonephila > Trichonephila clavipes. The sequence continues at coordinate 665,221 of BMAU01010910.1, forward strand.
ACAACTCACAACACAAAGCAGCCGGCTACAAAATTACAGAGAGAAGAGCGAAGAGCGAGCGGGCTGTCCAGAGTCTCGCTATTTATATGCAGCGGGACATCACGTAATTTTGGAGGTGAATGGATGAAGTGTCAAAAGTTCGCGGTAGGTGAATAGCTAATTAAAATAATTACACGGTTGTCTTGGAGGACTGGACCATAAATAATTCAAGTACTATTAAATATTAAAGAGAATAAATTACTGGGATAATTACACACACACACTTATATATATATATATGTATATATATATATATATATATATATATATATATATATATATATATATATATATATATATATATATATATGCTTTATATATCAAGAAGTAATTAGATATTTGGGATAGAAAAGGAGACTAGTTCATCACCAATATTTGATAGGGCTTCTGCGATGAATAGTTATAGTGAGGACCGTCAGGAGTGTACTTTCCACCCAACTTGTATGACAACTATCGATATTTTTTTCTACTCATGGTGGAGAAAACAGATCATTTAAAGATTTTGTACTGTAGAGACACAACTCCTCAATCAATATTCCATTCCGTGCCATATGTGATCGCTAGGATTAAAGCCCGAACTCTATGTTGGCCAGAGAGTAACTGAACCTCATTGTCAGAATAACAAGCCATGGGGGATTTCGCTATATGGTATCTGGTTCTATCTTCATAGTAGAAACAGCCTTTTATAAAAGTACCACAACGAAGGTAGAAGACTGCCATCTGCAATAGTATAGTTTGTCTCAGCGTTTAGAGTGTAGAAGCTATCGCAACTTAAGTTTAAAAGATATATATACCAAAAGAAATACTCTCGCAATATAACACCTTCTCTACCGAACATTACAATGGGTGCAACACATTCTCACAGGAAACGTTCATCAGGCAGATACCAAATCCAGATACTGTCATTTATTGATAAAGGCATGATTCATTGTTTCACCGTAATAACCTGTTTGTTATTGTAGTGCTTTGCTCTGTTAGACGAGTCCTTCTGGTGGAACTCGCAATCCAGGGCTTATGGGCAGCTGCAAGACCAGGATTACCAAGAAACTATGATTCTTTAAAAAAAGGTATATTCCCTAAACAACCTTTCTGGTTGTCTGTTGGAAATCCTCAAGAATATAGGGAATCGGTAGCGTTTGACTCTTCAAAGTAGTACTGGAACTCTCTGTTTCGTTGGTGTTGGTCAAGCCCCATTCCAACAGTACCTTCTCCCCTTTCACTTACAATAACTTAAGACGGTATCAAATTTGAGTACTACAGCTTTTTGGCAATATCATTCGTTTCTGCCATTTCTGTAATAGCCGAAGATAACCCATTTTTGTAGATGAAAAAGAATCTTTTAAAAATGAGATAAACTTGATTTTATTGAGATCGTTTATGTTCTGTTTCAACACTTATTATCAAGAATAGGTAATGATTTATTTAATATTGTTATATGAAAAATATTTATTTCAAGGTGATTCGCCACTAGACTGACACACTTTGCAAGTGTGTCGGGGGTACAGAAACGACTCAGAATCACATAAGAATGCAGGGTCACGCAAAGGCAGAACTTGCGATCTATGGTGCAAAGAAATAGAGAGAAAGAACAGAAACAACAACACATTAATGGGACAGAAAGCATTTTATTGAAAGGTTGTACTTCAACGGGTGTTTGCAAGTGCGTGGACTTCTGGACTCACATAAAGAGTTTGGTGTATGAGACGCCCGTTATTTCAGCTGAAAAGCAGAGACTAGGTAGCGTTTTTAGTCACACAGCAAGACATTAAAAGAATTTACTTTATTCATATTCTACGTCAACATTTCTGAATTCAAGCAGTGTAATGTAAATTGTATACTAATTAGTCCCTTGTTTGCACGTAAGGGTAACAAAATATACTGTACCATGATAAATTGGCTTCACGGTTACTTAACCGTTGTGCAACCGTGGGGTAGTAGTTTCTCTGGAGGGTGTTGGCCTTACGCAGTTTCTCCGAATCACAAGATCCTCTAGAAGACTCCGCTCGTTCTCACCATCACGATCCGGCAAACACGTTAAGAGCTTTTCCTCCCGTGTCTTTCTCCTTGCAAAACCATTAGCTCTCATCTCGATCCGCTCTCTGATCTTCGATATCCTCTCTCCAATCTCCGCTCAGTTATTCATTTCACCATTGGAATGTGCTTCTAAAAACTGTGCTTACTTTTCATGACGTTCCTCGTTTGGGTTGATATGAGAACGTGGACTTCACACGCGCACATTATTTATTTCATTTTCATCGTCGGAGTCAGCATCAATGATATTTTTTTAGATCTGAACAAATCCAAAATGCCCTTGTCTGCCATAATGGGGGGCTGTACACACATTATCATCCTCTACTGCAGTGAATTATTCTGATAATGCATTAGGGCAGTCAGATCCGGTTGGTATTTTCTGTATTTTGTTCATTACCAGATGGAAAATCTTTTCGCGTTAAGTGATATTCGTTTCGTGTTAGGAGAAAAAAATGCTTGAAAATACATACTTGTTGGTCGGGACCGTTATATTATTATTTCGTGTTGACCAATATTTCGTCTTAGACGTTTTCGCGTTAACGGTATTTCACTGTATGTACTGATATAATAAGCACCTATGAAGTGTATTATATATATATATATATATAAAGGAGAAAAGCGTCTCACTCACTGACTAATCACGATATCTCCGGAACTATTAAACCTACAGATATGAAATTTAGTAGGTAGGTTCCCTTCATGGAGTAGACGTCAGCTAAGAACGGATTTTGCAAAGTTCGAGCCCCAAGGGGCGTTATAGATAATTATTTCCATTACTAAACTATTAGATGTACAGTCGTGAAACTTGGTACACAGATTTCTTTCATAAAGTAGAGACTCCCTACATAATGATTTTTACGAAAATCGACCTCCAAGGTGCGTTGAGGACGCTTAAGGGGCGTTATACATAATTATTTCCACTTTTAACCTATTAGACATACAGTCTTGAAATTGGGTAAGCGGATTCCTTTCATAGAGTACAGATCTCCTACAGAATGGGTTTTGTGAAAATCGACCCCCAAGTGGCGTTGTAGAGAATTAAGTGGCAATATAGGCAATTAACTCCTTTTTTAAACTATTAGACGTAAAATCTCGAAATTTAGAAAGCAGATTCCATTCACTGAGTAGAGATATACCGTGAAATCGGTTTTGTGAATATTGTTTCCTAAGTGGCGTTGCGGAGGCTTAAGGGGCGTTATAGATAATTATTTCCATTTTTAAACTATTAGACGTACAGTCTTAAAATTTGGTATATATATATAAGCGGATTCCTTTCATGGTGTAGAGATCCGCTACATAATATTTTTGGGAAAAATTGATCCCCCAGGGTCACTGAGGGCGATTAAGGGGCGTAATAGATAAATATTTCCGCGTTTCAACTAATAGAAACACCTACTTGAAAATTAGAAAGTATGTTCCGTTCATGGAATAAAGTTCCTTTTACAAAGATTTTTGCTAAAACGGGCCCCCAAAGAAGTGGGGTTGCGAGGGATTAAGACGTGTTATAGAAAAATTCCTGTTTTTGAATTTAACTCATTTACTTGAAATTTGTTGAGCACTTTTCTTTAGCAGAATAAGTTCCACTAAGAATGGATTTTACGGAAATCAACTCCAGGGGGAAGTGGGAAGAGTTATTGGGTGTATTGATAGACAAAATTCCCGTTTTCGAACTGCTAAGACTACAATAATAAAATTTGGTTTGCATGCTTCTTTTGTTGAATTGGAATCCGCTAAGATGCTCTCAACGAGGTATTGATGATAAAAATTCCGTTTTTGCTCTGTTAGATTTAGACTTGAAATTTAGCACGCATACTTATTTTATGGAGTAGAGATCCACTGAAAGTTGTTTTGGTGGAAATCCACTTGATTATTAGGTTAAGTGAGCGAAAAAAATCTTTCTCCTTCTATTTTAGATATAAATAGAAATAAGATATTATAATTTATGTTCTTTTTATATCAAGGGGCGAGAATGTAACAGCTATAAATATATTTTTCAATACAATCGAATTCTTAATGCTAGATATCAATAATTAATACATATGAAAACAGTATACATATACACAACATCGTGAAATACCCAGTGAAGCGGGTGGTTAACGGCTAGTATATATATATAATAAGTGATGTTAAATATATACCAATAAATATTAGCAGGCTATAATTTTATCGTTATATTTTACTGGTTTAGAGTATTTTATTTGTAATTTTTAAATTTCTCATAATATTATTCTTTCCTTTCCTTTTGGCTCAGTGTATAGGCAAATTACAGGTGAAGGTTGGCTTGTTTAAACCTGCAATCTTTGTTCCTAAAGCCAGAAATTTGTTATTGTACTACTGTGCCTAATATTTCCTATCTTGACCAGTTATACTTAGTTCTTACAGCTATCTGTATATATATATATATATATATATATATATATATATATATATTTATGGATTACACACACACACACACATATATATATATATATATATATATATATATATATATATATATATATATATATATATATATATATAATTATACCAATATCTTAAATAATTCACCATCTTAAACATCTGCATTTATTTATTTGTAGCAAAATCAGTATTTCTTATGAAATTTTTGTAGATTTATGTGCAAAAACTTATTTTTGAAACAATATGAAAATCTGTTATTAAACGTTATTCATTGCAAAGCAAAGGATCTGAGTGCAATTACTGTACTATTTAAATGTATAGTGATTTCAGGATCCCCATAGAAATTTTCAGGAATGCAAAAGGATATTTGGACAATTAGAGCTACATGTAAATATATATTCCTAAAATGTTTTAGAAGCTTCCCAATAATCTAGAAGATTCTCAAACTTTATAAAACAGCGTTTTTCAAACTGTGGGGCACACCCGCCCCTTCTAAGAGGGCTTGATACCCTTATATGGGAGGCTCGAACATATTGAAAATTTGAAACGAAAAGATTTAAAATAAGTATTAACTTTTCTGAAAGGAAGCAAATTAAATTGTATTCTTGCATAATAAAAGTTAATACATTAATATAATACATGTATCAGGTCTGCACAAATGTTTTTGATAATTTGTCAATACATTTAAAACATATTTAATAATTACTAGTGCTTTCCTGGGCTTGTCAAATAAAAAATTTAATACTTATCTTTGTAATTTGCATGGTTTATAATTAAAGTCGTATTGTAGCTTTGGCGTCTAAGTATATTTTTATTTCATTCAACACGTCTTCATAGCATAATTGGAGGGAGGGAAGAAAGAAGGGAGGGTGATGAAAATTATGATAGAAATTTGGATCGCAAATATTTAAAGTTTGAAAAGCATTGTTGTAAGAAGTAAGATTTACTCCCTATTAATTGGTTTACCTGAGAATTTGCACGAGCATCAGAATTAATATAAAATGTAAACATTTATAATGTTGTTCCCCTCTTAGTAAAATCTGGTATTTATAAATTCGTTATTTCTCGACTATGTAAGTTCCCTTACAAAGTTTATTGTTCAAGTGTGTATTTTATAAAGATTATTATAGTTTACATTTATATTACCTTTCTGTATTAAAACTGGGAAAATATTCAACTTGTACGTTTACTTTCTAAAATATTCGATACAAACCAAGACGTGATTATAGTAGCACAACACAATAAATATCTTATAAATTTACAAAGTAGCGTTACCTGTCTATATTATTGCATTTGAATGAAACTTGTGCTAGTTTAATATATTTTACCATATGATATGCTTAAGAAAATATTTCAAACAGAGAATTTATTTTCAAAATGTAGAACAAATAAATTTTTATTATACAGTGACATTCGATGAAAAAGTTGTAAAATTGCAAATTTTGTCTAAAAAATATGATTTATAAATAAATATAAATATTGCGTTGATTAAAATTATAAAAAGTAAGCCTTATAAAATAGTAAACTGTACCAAAATTGTAACGCGTGTATCATATTTTTCAATATTAAAAAACATGTACATTTAATGAAATATCGAAGTCACAAGAAGTTCTTCCGAAATACGGGAATTAATGCATTTTTTTAAAGAAATCTTGTTAAAACCTTTTTCTATTTCTGAAGAAACAACTACAAGTTCTAAAAAAAATCAATCTCAATGGTTGTAGTTACACAAAGTGATCCTTCATTCCACAACAAAAGCATGAGCGAACTTTGTAATGCGGAGATCGATTTCTCTGTTATTTATACCTACATTTGTTATGAGTGTCACTTTTGCAGTTCTATAACAAACCGAACAATTCAATCAAAGTCCAATATTATTTATTGATTTTCTAGATCAATTCAATTTCTCACTGTCATGTTTATTGCATATCGGATTTGTTTTTTCTATGAACTCAAAATATTACTTCAAAGGGATTAAAAAAAGAAGGGATCTGTATTATTAATTTAGTGAAGCAACCTGCATTTTGTATTTTATGTGAATGAAGCTTTTCTCTTTCTGGTTCAAGAATATCTTGGTTCCATAAAATAGCAGATAAACTTAGGTAAAAGGTTTGAAATTTTCCAGTAAATATATATGTGTGTATCTAATAATTCCATGTTTAAGAAAAATGCAGTCATAGCAAAAGAAATAGCTGAGTGGATTACAAATAATTTAGTAATTTTTTTAAACATTAGGAAAGAGAGCTTTATGCGACGTTTCGCTACAATAGCCGATCGACAAAAGAGGTCGAAACCAGAGTTAGACAAATTTTGGGGTAAAAGGAGTTGGAGCTGGGGTCTTTTAAAACACGTTGACTCCAATTCAGTTTGTGTTCCAGTTTAAATATGAAATGAGATTAAGGTAACCGATTATGTTCTGAACCATGGTTTTGAAAAGCTTATAAATGGATAATATTTATGATATCTAGTGTCATTTAGATTAGAAAACGTATATAAAATTGTATTTTAAGAATATTATTACTATAAAAAATTATTTAAGTACAATATTTTGACAAAAAAGGAACATAGAACGACCCATTTTCAAAATATTCCCCTTTTATGAAAAATGATTCTATTATAATAATATTTCGCCTGTGAATATCTCAGACCACTGTACAGAGGCTAAACAAGAACTTTTGAGATACATAACTTAGAAGTGGATTTATACCCATATTTTACTACAACAGAAGGGAGAAATTCTAAGAAAAAAAACACCGATAGTTATTTCAATTAGTGGCAACTCTGAAAATAATGCGAATTTTTCAAAATTCCTAACTCAGACTTTCTGGAGAGAAGTCTTTACTTTATATATGGAAAATATTATTATTATAGAAGCATTTTTATAGAAGGAGAACATTTTGAAAAACTGTAAATTCTAAGTGAATTTTTTGATAAAATATTGTATTTAAAAAAATCTTTTTTCATCCTAATGACCTTAAAACTATTGTATGCATGTATTCTAATCTAAATGACACTAAATATCACGAAAATTATCCAGTTATGCACTTTTTTAAAATCACGGTGCCAAACGTAGTCGGATACCTTGAATTGGGAAAAATTATGATAAACTGAGTTAATTTTTTAATTATAGACTATATGAATTATTAAATGCTTAATTATTTTTCATTTTAATGGCATATTATTGAATAAATATTAGGGGAAAGGATGGATATTATTTTTGACATTATTCATTAAACTGATTCAATTATTCACTTCTTCAGCTCATAAATGGCATCATTCAGAAGAAGAAAAAGAAACACATGGCTGCAAAATGCATTATGAGTCTCCTAAATTTGAAACTCAAAAGTAAATTTTTGCTAATGAAAAAAAAGCACAAAAGATCTTAGATATAAAAATGAAAAAATACAAACAAGATTTCTACCCAGCCCTAGAAGATATAGAGAAAAGGAATCTGTCTTATACGAAATACCACTTTTAGTAACTTGTAAAAATCTATCCTGAAAGGTTGAAGCATCCCTAACCTTAACTGATTTTCCTCTTACTCAAGTTAGTGGAGAGAGTATAGTCTCAGCTCTTAAATTTATCAAATCGGATCTACGATTATCTATCAAAGATTTTGATGAAGCTATATTGTTTCTTAGAAAATATTAGGTTTGGGGAAAAAATCCATTTTTTTTTCAGTAGATGGCTGTAGTGCCGATATCTCGAGAAGTATAGATCAAACAATTTCAAATTTATGCTCGTTGTCAAGTATGACATTTCACACTAAAAATATTATTTTGCTTTCTTTTGTTTGGCCATTCAGTTGTGAGTTACAGGGTGTTAAAATTGGAAGTCAACAAAGAGAAAATTCGGTTCTTTTTACAGTTTTTCTTTGATAAAGGTGAAAATGCAAGCCAGGGGGCTGGAATTCCGCATTGTGTTTATGGTGCCGATATTGTAATAGCGAATTACATGCAATTTTGGTTGCAATTTCGTCGATTCCGTTCACGTATTTTTGATGTTAAAGATGCACCCCACACAGGCGTTGAAAATGTCGATAAAATCACAAAAAAAAATCGAAGTTGACCTGTGGGCTGTTAGTAGTCGTAGCATCGCCCAGGAGCTAAAGATCGACCTTAAAACAATTTTAAGCCAGTTGCGCAAAGTTGGATTCAAAAAGAAGCTCGATGTTCTGATGCCACACCAATTAACACCTAAAAACATGATGGATCGAATTTCCGTCTGCGAAGCCTTGGCCAAACGGAAGGAAATCGATCCATTTCGTAAACGAATGGCAACTGAGAATAAGAAGTGGGTCACATACTACAATATTGTGCAAAATCGATCATGGTCAAAGTGCGGTGAAGCAGCTCAAACGGTGGCCAAACCAGGACTAACAGCCAGGAAGGTTCTACTGCGTATTTGGTGGGACTGGAAATTAATCATTTATTAGAAGTTGCTTCCGCATGGCCAAACACTAAATTCATATCTCTACTGTCAACAACTGGACCGTTTGAAGCTACCGATTGACCAGAAATGGACAGAATAGTTCAGCAGAAGAGGTGTTGTGTTCCATCAGGACAACGCCAAGCCACACACTTCTTTAGTGACTCGCCTAAACCCCTGGGAGCTTGGTTGGAAAGTTTTAATGCATCCACCATATAATTCGGACCTGGTACCAAGCGATTACAACCTCTTTCTCGCATTGTAAAACTTTCTGAGAGATAAAAAATTGGGATCAAGAGAAGATTGTGAAAAACGATTGCTAGATTTTTTCGCCAATAAGCGCCAAGACTTCTATGAGATAAGCCTTTTAAAGCTACCTTTAAAATGGCAACAAATTATACAGCAAAACGGTGCATATTTGACCCAAATCGGACAGTCAGAAGTATGTTAAATACATTCTTGATTTCCATGAAAAAAAATGGATTACTTTTCCCCATCCTAATATAAATGCAAGTTTTTCCATTTCAGAACAAATGATAATAAATATAAATAATCTGCTGTGGCATCAATATTTTTTTTTCTGTAGCATCTTTAATTATTTGATACTTAAAAAAATAACCTGTATTACATATGTATATGTATACATATACATAAGGAAGTCAGAGGTAGATTTTCCAGATGTTGGAGTCGGTCATTTTTCCTACTGACTTCATAGCCTTGGAAAAAAAGTTTCTTCCTGCATTTAAATTAGGGAAAGCAAAGGGAAAATGTTATAGGAATGTTATATAATGTAAAGGTTGCTCAAATGAAAAGTGGGAAAGATCAGTAAAGAGAATGATTTTATTGGAAATCAAAGAAAGTTGCTCTGTGGCTGTAACATAGGTCCCATCATTTCGTCAGGTGATCTATGTCTTTACTCTAGAAAGAACGTGGTTGATTCTTGAAGAAGTCCCGCCCAGCCTACTTCACTGCATCGTCTAAATAGAAATTTAATAATATTTTAAGTGTTCTAAAGGCCTAGAATTCACAGGGGGACAAAATCGGACTGTACGGTGTGTGTTCTAACACATCCCACAGGATTTGTTAAGGTTGTCTGGGTTTCTCGGGAGACGTGGGGACGGACTTTGTCATTAAGATCCAGAGGTGTATCAGCCGTATCAATTATATGCAGCGCCCAATCTACAGTGGCCCCAAGATGTGTAACTACAATCTAACTAGCAGGGCTCTCTTATCTAAAAAGGCCCGAAGGAATTTTGATACAGGACCCACTCAGAACTAGCTACACCAATGTTGACCTTCTATATCGTATGCTGCTCTTCTCGGAAAACTTTTACACCAACTGTTTAAAGACGTTGGACCAACACTGTGCTTGCAAAAGAATGCCACTATTCGCCAATAGATGTCTGCATTAAACTCACATCCTGCCATCAGAAACTGTATTACCACCCATTGTTCTGATTTGGAAGCATCCGTATACTTTATTTTCCTTATAATTTTATAAAAGTTTAAACCTTTTTTTTTTAAAAAAATTACTGATTTTGCAATACTTCGCATGAAATCAAAAGAAACAAATACTGTCTACAAATAGAATCGTTCTATGGGAAATAAACAGGAGTTTAGTTCATGCAAATCTGAGATAATTCCAACACATCAATTTTGTCATTCACAGAGATAAATGTAAATAAAATTAAAAACCAATAACAATTCATTTTAATAACTCCAGTTTCAGATTACTTTCAAAAATTGTGACAAAAACTGTACAGTTTACACTAAAAACTAAATAAAAAAATTTAAGTACCACATTATCAGAACACATAAAACTAATAGAACCATGAAAGCTAAATACCCTTTAGTTCACTTGAATGTGTTTTTTGATAATTGGATAACTATAGGTTTAAATATTTCCCTAAAACCAGAATGTTGAATCATGTAAATAAATAAGATTAGGGGGAAGATAATAAAAATAAAGATAAAATTAAATACCGCATCTTAAAAAAATTTATAATTTAATAATTATACTATTTAATACAAAACAATTTGTTGTTTCCACTAAAAAGGAAATAAAATTATATAGGAACAATAATATATCGTATTATTATAAAGGCCCAAAAATAAAAAAGTTTTATAAAGCTCTCTTCACTTACTCACACATACGAACATTTTGAAATCACGTTAACCATCGCTTAGATGCTCTGGATCATTTAACTGTATCGGAAAGGTAGTGAAATTATTCTTTCAAAATTTTTTCCGAGTTTCCAAAGTACTCTTGCAGTTTAATATGCTTTGGAAAGTGAGACATGAACGAATATTTTTAACGTTTCGAAATTCCGCAAAGGTGTTTGATCAACAACCTGGACGGGTTTATGTTAATTTACCAAAAATGAACCAGACTCATCCATTTCCAGTAACTGGGCGTAAACTCTCCCCAATATTTAAACATTCGAAGCGCGTAATTGCGTTAATATCTCAGGTTCAGAAAGGGGTGGATAGATTTTAAAGGGAATTGTTTGTCCTGGAAAAGAAGGCACATTAAACTTTGCTCATTACACATCGTACGTGAGATTTTTAAATTATGTTGTGTCGTAGTTAAAGTAAACACTTGTATTTTTTTCTCTTTTAAATTACGTTTCGAGTCTCATCAAGCGTCATTATAAAGATTAGAAATAACATAATGTTCTATTTTTGATAGATAATGAGGTTTAAAATGTAGAGGGCTCTAATTCTCTTGTATTATCTTTATAATTTAATTCTACAGCTGTTCGAAGTTATTCTTCATATTACAAACATTTTCGATTTTTCAGTAATGTGTCTTTACCGGGGAATGCACTTAGTGAAAAAAAATGCTGAAGTTTCTTAAAATTTCTTAAAATTCATCTGGATTTATGATATCTTAACTGTTTTTTTTTACAATAGAAATATTTCTGAAATTAGACTCTTTATGAGGCTATTTTTTTCTAGTAAATTTGTGTTGCGAATTGAGACTGATTTATAAAAAGAAATTTATTCCGCTTATTACCTGAAATTAATTTTATTTTTAAGACCATTTTTTAGACGGAAAATATACTTCTCACCACTCACTTGGAGCTATTCAAACAGCTCCTCCAACAGCCAACTGGAACTATTAGACATCTTATGTCTGGCATTTCTTTTTATATCGATATACATAATATTTATTAAAAAAACTAAAGTATACACAGAAAAGAAGTTATAAATTAAATACTTCTTGGATTCATTTTTTTTCAAATTTATACATATTATTTCTCTAGAAATTTTGGAAAACAAAAATCAACACATTTATTTTTCTCTTCTCATGTGCTTTATTAGAGCACAAACGGCAACTTCTGCATGTTTTTTGCCATCAACTTTAGTCAATCGTGCACAATCTGGAACAATTTTCGAGCTGCTCAGGAAACTTATAGGTCCCCCTTTGCCCGTATGACTGGAAAATTCAGAAATCAGTTGTCGTACTAGCACGTTGGCTCGCAACAAAAATTTCATAGGTGGGAAAATAACTTCCCATCGACATTTAAAAAGGAATGAAGGTGGAGGCAAGTATACTTATAACGGCTTTATACAGAATTCCCCTTTTCGTAGGCCTCGGGAAGATTACTTCCAGTTTACATTATCTTACAAAATACTCCTGTGAGAAGTGCAAAACCAATTGTAATATATTGGAATGCTATTACAACAATGGTAAGACTAATTCTCGTTTCAGTTTTATGCTACGGCACATAACCCAACGTATACGAAATCTATAAATCGAATAAAAAAAAGGTACTAAAGAAGACCCAGTCCAAGTATCTGTCGCTGTATGTAACTATGACATAGGTGGATTGATCACTTCGATGAAAGAAAAGAAAGATGACAAATAAGATTTGTAAAATCGTGTCTTTTATTTTTTTATTGACTTTGACATCACAAATAGTTACATACTGCAACATGTGAACAAAATAAAAAGAAGTTTATACCAGTTAAAACATTCCATATAGCATTGGCTCGTCAACTAATTGGTACATATTACTCAAGAAAAAGGAAAGATAGACCTGCTAGCTTCCAAGCAAAGAAGCGTGTCGTTCCGGATAATGTGCGCTTAGCCAGTGTGGGAAATCGTATGCCAAAGATGGTTCCAAACTATACACGATGTAGGAAATGTTGCAAAAAGGGACAAGAACACACTATATGTGTATATTATGTGATGTCCCCTTGCGATATGCCTCTCAACTTTTCATGGCAAATAATTACCATTAAATTTAATGTTCCTTATGACGGTGAATGGTTGCTTGGGAAGTATTCTTCCCTCCCTAAAGTTTAAAGATAAATATAAAATTCGGCAAAATAAAGTATATTTCCTTAAATTCTATTTTTCAAATGTTAATAAAACATAAAATACTGCGAGAAATTCAAAAGGGAAATAAATGGCCCACGAAAGGGTTAAAGAAGATAAGACTTTTTTGATTTGTAACACATCGATCTTATTTTAGAAATTTATTGCCTCAATAAGAAGAATAAATTTAAAATTCTCACAGCAGAATTTGAAAAAGATTAAGTGAAACATCTAAAAAAGAATTTTTACAAGAGAATATAATCTCTATTTTCTTCATACGTGACTTTAAAGTAATTAAAAATCGAGGTGAATTGATAATGCTAACTAGAAAAAACGCCAGGATGCCAAGCAATGAGGTTATAAGGGGAATTTATACAAAAACTTTGCGACAAATCTATGTCATTTTGTACAATATGTGACAAAAATATTCCACTTGGAACATTGACATTTCCTCCTATGATTTTAATAACGTAACCATTTAATTACATTTGTTGTAAATTCTGAAATTAAATTTAATTTGAATTAGAATACGTTCGTTTATGTAAAGATCTTTAATATAGAACAGTCAAAAGGAACCCAAATCCCATTCAATAATTATCTATGAAAAGCAATCTAATTACATTTACTTTGCTAGTGCGCGGTGATAAATTTCTTCATTAGTCTTTTGTGAAGTTAATACACCAAATTAATCTAAGCATGTAGGACCACAGTAAACCTAATGTTCGTTGCATTTGCCGATATATATTCTTCAGACAGCAGATTTTCAACAAGAGTTCTAAATTAGACTGAGTTTTCTAAAGATCTGTATTCACGCTACGCATGGATAATTATGTTTCGCATCTAAATATGTCCCAATTCTCTAGTAACTATTAAACTGAAGGATTTAGTATGAATGGTATTAAAAACCGACAGTATTTATTAGAGAATATGTCTTTAACTACTACTACAATGTTGTATATAGTTACTTTCCTTTTACGAATTATGTTCTGTATCCTTAAACAAAAGGGGATAAAGAAAATCTTATATTGTACAGAATAAAAAATACGGTAATATTTCCGGGATCTTCTCTCTGTCTCTCTCTCTGTCTAACACGTTCGGTTAATCTTACAAATAGATTTCCAATTTTATGTTGCAATCCCATTCATTTGATTTGTGCGTAAGCCTTACATTTTAGAGAAAAAATTATTAATAAAACTGTTCAATAAAATTAGTTTTAACTTCGTAAACGACCGATTTTTTTTGCTAAAAATGTTACAAAAAAAGCACTTTTTATTGTATATAAAGAAGCATAGCACTTAAAAAAGGCGAAAATAGAAGAATTTCATTTTAATTTTCAATTTTAAAGTTTTCTCACACTATTTTTTTATTTTATAACTGAGGAACACAAAAAACTCTAAAAGTTTTCTTTATATAATTACATTCTACATGCTATGAAGAATATTTCATATACCTTAAAAGAATTTCTCTCATAAAAATTTTATGTTTGCTCCTATTTTTCAAACGGTTGAAGGTTTTGTGTGTATGTTTGCATGTATATTCACACTCGCAGTTTGAAGACTAATGTAATACTAAGTCTCTCGGGACAGCAATAATATCGTCCTTTTTGGATTAACTCTCCATTTTCATTTCTTCTCTAGCAAAAAATTGCACATTTTTTTACCATTACCCGTTTTTCATGGAACATTTCAAAGAATCCAAATTCCTACCTTCAATGAAAAATCCCTCCCGCCTTGACCATAAGGAAAATCCAGGATGAGAAGTATTTCAGCACCGTGGACAAAATGCATCTCTTAAAACACTTCCGCTAATAATTTTACTCTAAGAATTAAAAATGCATGCAAATCAAACATAGAAAGAACTGCTAGTGGCCAGCTTCTGCTAGCCCGTACAGTGAACTAGCAAAGCAGTTAAGGGGCTAAGATATTTTATACAGCAATTAATTGATTTTTTATCGGTTACATTCACAAAACATTTCAAAATAAAATGAAATGGGAATTACAAATTCACATTTTTACTAACGCCTCAAATAATATAAATTATTACTCGTGGGAGGAAATAAATATATAATATCATGTATAATAACATCAATGAATTCCTCTTTTCGAAAAGAAATTAATTCGTAGATCAAAGTTCAAACTAATTATCCGGTTTTATTTATAATATTAAATTTCATAGCCATTATTTTAATAAAAATGCGTACAATAAAAAATATACTTTGTATAATTCAGTGATGGTATATTGGGATAATAAAAGAACAATACATTTTATAAAGGTCTAAATATATATCATGAATTACTAAAACTGCTTCTTATAATGAATGACAATGTTTTTTGCTATTGTATGCTTAAAAATGCTTATGAAAAAATATTTCTACCACAGACATAATTTTGTGGGCTGGAATAATAATTATTTTCCCCTCAAATACATAAATGTATGCTTTATATTAACCATTGAACTTAGTGATTGTATTTCTGTATAAATAATGAACAAATGTGAATGCAACAGAACCTCTTTAAATTTATTAACCAAGTTATTATGCAAATGGAATTTACATATAGCATTGAATATACTATATGAATTGAAATAGCTGATTTATTTTTGGAGAACTAAAGAGTAAATATATAATCAAAAAAGTTCCACTGCACCGTAAGTTCATAAGATGAATTTCTGCAAACACGTACAGTGATAAACAGTACTATAACTATTTTCAAAAACTCCTTCATTGATCTTGAAAAAGGAGGAAAAGTATTTCGATTCAATTCAATTCGTATGAGTAGGGATGTAATATGATGTCACTGTACTGCATATCATAAAAACTAAAAAGGAAAAAAATCAATAGGAAGTCTTTAGAACAGTGGTTCTCAAACTGTGGGGCGCGCCCCCCTTGGGGGGCATGACAACTCTACGAAGGGGTCGTGAGCATATTGAAAAAAGTTGAAAAGATATTTTTAAAAATTATTGATTTACTGAAAGTAAACAAACAAAATACATTCTGATATAGTAAAAAATAAAATACACATTTACACTTATAAATTGATTGATTGATTGATTGAATATTAACGTCGCACTGTTCAGCTACTCGAGGGCTTTTTTGAACCACGGTCAAGTGATAAAGCTGGTACTACCACACCACACCAACGGGAGGACGTTTCAGCTCTCGACAGATTTAACGTGCATCGCTGCTACACGGCGGGTCTTTAGTGGTACTGGGCTCGATCCTGTTTATTTTATACTTATTTATACAACAATACAACAATACTAAGTTAAGAATAAGTTTAGTAATTATCAGTGACCCCATTTGATTGTCACACATAAAATTATATACAAAAATTAACACTTATCTTGGTAATTTGTACGGTTAATAATTAATCCATTAACTTTCGATTGAAAGTTACGCAATTCGCTTCACAATGCCAACAGTTTTCCGAGTAGGTGCACATATGGGATGCATTGAGGGCAAGAGGAAGGAATAAAGAAGCAAATAATCTTAAATAAGTAAATCTTTTGCAAACATTGTCAAGGTCCTTTTATTACATTTCAAAGTCTTCGGAAAATTTTATGGTTAGCAGTGCGCAGAAAAGATCGTTCTTCGGAAAGACGGATATATACGTCCGGGAAAATAAACACGTTGGCTTAGCGAGACATTTATACAAGTGGTGGCACTTGAGATAAAAGCCGTACTGTAGTTTTAGCATCAGTTTGTTATTATTCAGTTTAACAGTATTATTGTATGAGGGGGTCGCGATGAAAATTAGGATTGAATATATTGGGTCACGAATATGGAAACTTTGAGAATCACTGCTTTAGAAGTCATAAATGCACTTACTATTTTTAATGAGAGTATTTATAAACGATTCGTATTTTATTTCGCTATACTTGGCAGAAAATTTCAAAATGTAAAAAAAAAACTGGAAGATTTTTAACTACCCGGAAAAGTATGAAACTTTTCAAATAATTTTATTATCAATTTTCACACTATTTAAGTAATGCCAATATATATAAGAAAGAATTATGCTTCTACAACCTTTATTTATATACAAAAGAGCAGCACCCTGATATTAAAATTTAATTAAGGCAAATGAGTCTAAAAAGAAGCGGAACGGGACAGTATTAAAAACAAATTTTCGTTTGCCATCAATTTTTTTCAAATTTTGAGACAACAGACAGGATTTATATCTTGAAAAATTTTCTAGTAAATACAGTTAATATCCCATGAATGTTTTTCTAATTTAGATTTCTTTTTTATGATCATTTTTGGTATAACCCAGATTGCTGCATTAAGTTTTTTACTCAGAATGCTTTTAAAAAGGCATTATTTATATTGATTATAACTAAAATAGAATACTATTTCCTGCTTTCACTACAAAAAAAAATAAGTAATTCAGTACTATAAACAAACTGCCTCACCTTTTCATAATACTATAGCACTAAGTGATACATCATAAGAATTAAAATTAAACGCAAATCAAGGTAAGAAAGAAAATATCAATGCCCGTACAGCATACGGGCAAACCAGTTGCGACCAACTTTCGTTAGCCCTTACGCTGCATGGGCAAACTTCTTAAGGGTATAATAGATTTTATTCAATAGTTTTTTTAAAAAAATACTAAAGCTTCTTGTTCTTACTACTATCTCTAAATTGTTTGCCAGATTTTATGATATTAGAAAATGTGTATCTCTCTTTTAGAGACTGAGATAAAGAAAGACTTTTTTTCTATTTTCATGCTATTAAAACCTAAATTATTTGTTTTTCTTTTCATGAATTTTCAATAAAATTAAATTTTTTGTCAATCATTTCTAGATAAAAAAAATATATGGAAGTTAGAGAGATACTTTATCCTGCTCCTTCTTTATACAACAATTTTTTCTCCTTATATTTATTTTTTAAAAATATCGTTCACCTACATATATACTATATATATATATATAATCCAATATAAGAATTTTTAATATATAATCATATACATATACATACACATATATATAAATTTATACACACACATATACATATACATATAAACAAAAATATAAAAATAATCATATAGTTATAAACCTAAGATAACTAAAAGTAGGAAGTAGGCACACAGTATAAAGACAAATTCCTGGCCTTAGGAACCAGGATTGCAGGTTTAAACAAGTTTTGCGGCGCCAACCTTCACCTGTAATTTGTCATACTATGTACCAAGAGAAAAGGAAAGAGTTCTATACGTAAAATTTAATTATTAAGTCATTAAACAAGAATATATGAACATAAACATAACCTACTAAAACGGATTTGTAACGATGGCCGAGAGTGCATTATCGTGTTCCCGCCAAATAGGGAGAGCAGAACCGCATAAAGTTACTTGCGATACGATATAAGAAACGATTAATTGTGATAACACACACACACACACATATATATATATGTGTGTGTGTGTGTGTGTGTGTGTAATATATATATACATAGTGTATATATATGCAATTTATATATATATATATCTATATAAAGGAAGAGAATTTCTTCTAGGCTTTTTCGGGAGCTGTTGTCTTTTAATAACTTAGTTTTCAATACTTTATTTTCTCCACGTTTATTTTGTGCAATTAATCAGAATTAGCTTTTAGCATGTGCTATTTAGAATTATTTAAAATGTATCAATCTGTAAAACCTAAATTCGTGTTTGTATATTTTTCCAATTAATTGCCAATCAAATGTCGAAGAAAATGCTAATATTGCTTGAATATAACATTTCTTAATCAAATAGAGTTAAAGTCAACGAATAAATTTGAAAAATCAACAACAAGAAATAAAAGAATCAGACGATTTATACACATGAAGAAGGAAATTAAAATTCTTTCATCAACTGCTGTATACTCTCTTGAATCTAATAAGTATCAATAGCATCAAGAGGATCATAAATTCTTCGGAAATCCTTTTACTATTTGATATTACTCCTGTCATTAAAAAAGTTGTAAAGACACCCATGAGCTTCTGACCTGGGATTTCAATGCAATTTGTATTTTTTACCCCAAGTGGAAAGAAATAAATTTAGAAAATTTTGTTAACTTTAAATCAAGATTTGAAGCTATAACCATTTGCATGGGGATGTTTCTCTCTTTTTATTCTTTTGTGGTCTGTATCCTTTTTGCTTTACTACGATTAAAAATTCTCGAATGCTTTCTTCGAATTTTTTTTCAATTTGTTTCTTTTCCATATGAATCCCAAAAGAGACATTATTTATGCTTGAAATCAGCATAGCAGTTTGGAATAGTTTTTACTTACTGGAAATTTTAGTTACAATTATCTTCGTACGTTCAGAGAACGAAATAAAATCCTTCTGTTGTTAAAAAAAAATCTTAGCGTATGTGAAATTTGAACACATAATGAACATGAAATTTTTAATAAATATAAGAGGAAAAGAAAAAAGTTAAAATTTCTTTATCTAATAAAAAACTAAAAATGCTCCGTTTTCGTGACAATATAGACGCTGGGGTGCTGGTGCAGATGTTTCGGTCAAGTGGTCAGTCTGACGTGAAGCCCCAGTGTTCAGTTCCCAAGCAAGCTTGGTACTCATTTATCAACCCACTGAAGGGATGAAAGGCTGGGTCGAACTTACCCAGCCCGGGATTTGAACCCTGGACCTGTGGCGTGTAAGCGCGATGCACTACTACTCAGATAATAAATACTGTAGGAAATATTGTCAATGATTTCTTTAAAATTGATGTTTTAATTATTGTTTTTCTACGTTCTTGTGCTGTAAGTTACGACAATATTAGTATTATGATATTGATATCAATTTAAATATCCTCAAACATTAAAGGTAAAATCAATTCCTTCAAAATCATGTGGATTCTCTAGCATGTTTGACAAAACTCATCAAATGTACTTGAAAAAGGTAAAACAGAAAATAAAAAAGAAGCACAGTGTATATTTTTTAGCAATCTCAAAATTAATATTTTTTCTTGCTTACTAATATTGAAAATATCAAAAATTTGCACTTTATATGACATCGAACCTAAAAAAAATACAAAACACTGACTTAATCATTAACACACTTTTTATATAAAAATACACTCAAGAAGAACTACTTTCATTTTGAATGGGCTTTGAAAGTACTTTTTATATATAACTGAATTGAGTGGCGCAACAGCCCTTGAGAGCCAAGGCCTACTGTGCCTATCTCAGTGTTCGTGACCATAGGAGCTGGAGTGCATGCACAGATGTTTCAGTCAAGTGGTCAGTCTGACGTGAAACCCCAGTGTTCAGCTCCCAAGCACGCCTGGTACTCATTTTTGGATCCACTGAAGGGATGATAGGGTAAGTCGGCATTGCCGAGCCCGGGAATTGAACCCCGGACTTGTGGAGTAGAAACGTGATGCGCTACCACTCAGACTTTGTGTTTCACTATTTATGTACACATCAATAAAAAAACTAACTGTGCAAAAATCATCAGATAATAAATACCACAGAAAAGATTCTCAATGATTTCTTTAAAATTGATATTTTTAATTTTTTCTATTTTTCGTGTGCTTTAAGTTACGCAATATTAGTATTATGATATAGATATAGATTTCATTTAAAAATGCTTAAAATAACACAATAATAAAAAAATTTTAGCTGTCTATTTCAGAATTTGATTATATTTTCTTGAAAAGTTAAAGTTCCTAGTAGATTTCATTTTTTTTAGAGTTTTTGCATTATAAGTAGCTCTTTTATTTAGATTAGGTGTTTAAATTTTATACCAAAATATACTTACATTTCAGTTTTGTGTTCTAAAAAAATTCTCTAAATAGATTAGTAAAGTAAGAAAGCAATTGGTTCATTATAATCGGTAAAATTTCAATTAACCTTCAAAATTAAAACAAAAATTGAGTCCATTTATTATTTTATTTTTCATGTTAACACTTGCATTTCTAAATTTATAATAGGCTTATTTCTAATAAGGTAATCAACATTATTAAACTCAAACAACAAACTCAGAAATAAGAGACAATTTTGAATCAAAATTTTGTTCTTTATTCAAGAAAATTCTTAAACAATTTGAATGAATTTTACAAATGCCGAATATTTAAATATATATTACATAAATTTAATACATTAAGAAATGTGATGAAATATGAGCAGTGCTCAACGTATGAAAAGTATTTCTTTGTTAACTGTTGTATGTTTTATTAAATTTGCTTTCATTTTTCTGTCAATTTAGTTGTTCATGTCCCTTGCATTATGTATTCCTTCCATTATTGCAATCAATGATGTCAGATTTTTATGTTACAGTTATAATGCATATTCGGAAACTAAACTTTATTCAATAAAAAAATATCGTTCATAGAAATAACGAAATATTCATCTCTAAGAAGAGAGCAACTGTCATTTATTGATCTTGCATTTGTTGAAAGACGGCAGGGTCTAATATTTTCCAAAATTTTCTTCGAAATACTAATTGAAATTGTCCAAATATAACAAGGTTAAAAATTCTTCAAGTTGTCACATACAATTGATGAGAAAACTTCTCGGTTTTCATATGGTGGTTTTTGAATTGCTTGCTGATGAAAATGTCTTTGTATTATATTGGCTAAGTTGTTATAAAGTTTGTGACGGAGCAAATTGAGTCTTTACGTTGGTCGGAGTTAATTAGGATTGGAATGGTTCAAAAACAGATAGATGGATACGATGTTAATTCTTTCGCTTGAAAAAAATTATTTTTAACATTCCTATAAAGTCTCATGTCAGTTAGATCTCACGTCTGTATGGAGTTCTACGCCAAGCTCCAACGCCTGACATATTTTAAAAATCATGACTGATTGAACCACCGGAAGTGGCTTCGAACGCCTTAGCTGATTTTTTTGTAAGCGTTCGCTTTCTTTTGAATGTGAAAGCTCCGCATCAATACCCAATGCTTCACAGAACTTCAGGACCGTTTCGGAGTAAACTTTTGGAATTGAGTGTCTCGCTGTATCTTGAGACATCTTTTTTGCAATCCAAGTTTTCCTGTCTGGTACAGCTGCGAGTTGCACTTTAAGATCGAGCGCTTGACACATCTTGTATACCATCAAAGAATTTACAATTGGAACTCCAATTCTCTCGCATTTCTCTTCATCACGTTCTGCACACACACAATCACTATTTTCTTGGACCTGTGCTATATTTTCCAAATAAATCCCGATGAAATTTTTGATCAAGTCTACCACCAAAACACAGCCAAGTATTCCAAAGAAGTCGATAAGTTGGACTTGAATATAATCAGTAAAAACGCTGAAAAACAAGTACAGACTTGTTTCCAGAATACAAAGAAACACCATGGTTCAACGAAAACCAAGGGGTAAAATTACCAATTATAATACGAAAATTATTCGCTTGAAACTCAAAAAGACGCACAAATGACAACAGATAACTTTAAAATGAACTAGAGAAACTTATATTCATTGTTCTATTTTTAGTCTGTTATCAGATTATATTATTAAGCGTTATTATTTTAGATCATTGTTGGGTTAGAAGTTTATAAGTACATTGATGTAAAGGTTAAAAGGAGAAAAATGCTCTATTGCAGCAAACTGTGGAAAACGAAAAGTTCTTCTATGGTATGGAGATTGTGTGTGTGACGGGGGGGAATAATTTTTGCGAAAAAATAATTGTGGGGGAAAAATTCAATATATTTCCTATATATTTTTCAAAAAATATTTTATTTTGGTTAGATGATTTTAGACTCAATTCATATCAATCACTCATATATATATATATATATATATATATATATATATATATATATATACAATTTTATATTATTGACAATTGCAAATTCCCCTTGAGGCATTACTAAACCTAAAAATTACTTTTTTAATTTTATTTTCCATTTCAGCTGCATGCCATAGAACATCTTTTCCGCATAGATAGGTTTTGAATTTTTTTAAGAATTGTAATTATGTAAAATAATTAATAAGTTATAAGAAGTAAATTTATATTAAAAACAGCTCATTTTTTTAAAAAAATTCATCGAAAAATGTATTGTATTAAGATACAAAAGATCAGATGAATTTTTTTAACAAAAATATTTTAGGATTAAAAAACATAAGGATATATTTTCGAAGATTGAACAAATTTAGTATAGAAATATTGTGTGTTTAATTTATTTTTAACTAAACTAACCATAAGTAATGTGGTAGAATGGTATAGAAAAAGTCAATCTGCGAGAAACTAGCACGAATTACGTCGTCTCACACACACAAAAGAAAATCTTTCATATAAGAAAACATCTGAACTCCTTTTAATATTACATCAATATATATAGGGAAACAATCGGAACTATTAAAACTACTGACTAGAAATTTGGGAGGAATATTACTTTTGTTCAGTTGATATTCGTTAAGAACGAATTTTACAGAAGTATATCCACAAGAAAAGGTGCAGAGTCATTGAATACAAAAATTCCCGCTGTGAACTTGAAATTTGGCAAAACTGTCTATTTTGTTGAGTAGAGATCCGGTAAAAATGGGAAATCACCTTAAGGAGTTGCGAGTTTCTAAAAAGTGTTAAAGATATAAAAATTCCTCTTTTCTTGGTGTATGAGAGCAACCGACTTGAAATTTGGCGAACATATCTTTTTAGTTGAGTTGAGATCTTTTTAGAACAGGAAATCAATTCATCAAGGGTAGGAGGCGTTATAAAAAAATGGCGTATTTCAACTATTATACATACAGACTTGCAAATCCGCAAGTATGCTTCTTTTGTCAAGAAATAATCAGTTAAGAACGGGTTTTGTGGAAATCGACTCCAAGAGCTAAGGTTACGCGGGAGTAAAAGAAAAATATTCTTTTGTTTTAGAGAAACGCATGTCCTTTCTATTTCAATTGAAATAGCGAGAGCTATAAGAATGTTTTAATGCAATTAAAATCCCAATGCTAGAGTTTAGATATGAATCACTTTAAAAAAATACAATGTACATTTTATGAAAAACAGAGAGACGTGGGTGGGTAATGGCTAGTGTGTGTGTTTGTGCGTTCAGCTTTTGTCAGTTTTTATATATTTATAAATTGTGTAGAAAATATAATTTTAATGCGAAGAAAATAGTTCAAAACATTGTAAATGGTAAATTTTAAATAATTAATTTATATTTAAAAGTTTGCTGTAACAGGATGGATATGTGAGTTTGTACACACACGCATATATATATATATATATATATATATATTATTCTTCTTTTGGCACATATATACATTCTTCTTTTAGCACAATTCTTGGACCAAAATTTATTTTAAAAAATATTGCACTCCTACTTAAGAAAGCGGGTTATAGCGCAGCAGGCTTTCTCTTTGGTGAGCTCTGTGCAACGCCAATTCTGCTACAGTCTTCGACATTTCCTTGCAAGTCTAGTATTTCTTTATATTGGAGACTTTTATGAAGATTTTTAACAACTGTTCTTTTAAGGGCATGGACGATCCCAGCCTTATAGCTCTTTTATGGAATGCAGGTGATCTTACTATTGATAAACTTATTGATCTAAAAACTATGATTTCTAAAAACTCCCCTGATGCTATTTGTGGTTGATGCTATTGATGCTGAGAGTGGATGTTCAGCAGACAATCTGAGATTTTCCCCATTAAAGGCTACAAATCGTACCCTCTCAGTCGTTATGGACAAATTACTTCGGGAATTATTATTTTTGTTGAAAACAATCTCACTGCAGAACCTTTGTTAAAACATACCATGACAGCTTCTGATTCTTGAAACGCCATTGAAATACGAATATGGAAGAGAAACATTGATTATCGTGTTTCATTTTTATATGATGAAACAAACCAGATTTAAACTCTCTATTACATGATTAAATAAACAATCCTTCATTTGGGGAGATTTTATTGATCATTCGACAAGATCTGGCTATGTTCAAAATTGTTTTGTTGGCAATATATATGAATATTTTATTGATACAAACCAAATCAATTTTTTTTAAAACTCTGCAGCGTCCCCTGCTTCCATTCATATATTCCTCCATCACATCCTGACTTATTATTGGCCCATCCAATTTAAACTCCTTTTGTAAATCTCCATCTAATTAAGGCACCAGAAGGTGTTGGCATAAAATTCTTTCTGACATTATTTCTAGTCCAGAAGAGACTCATGCTTCTTGAGTCACTAGATGGAATTTGAAAAAAGCTAATTAGGAGCAAAATGCAGGTTTGACAAATACTCATTTGGGAAATTGTCTTTAAGACTTGAATAATGACAAAGCTCTCAACAAAATTATTACTACTATTTTAAATTGTGTTATTGATTGTATTCCGGAAGGCTATATTAAGAATGAAAAACCTTTCTGGAATGATAAACTACAGACTCTTAAGGAAGAAAAAGATCTAACAAGAGTAGAGTTGTTTCTACCAGCCTTCCTAAAAATTGCATATCTTTAAGAAAACAAGCTATTTTAAAGAAGAAATTTTTAAAGCAAAGCGTGCTTCTTTTAGCAGATTTTTAGAGAATATTGACTACCGAAAAAACGGTCCAAAAGTTTCCGAATTTACTTTTGCTTTGAACGGCAAACGAACGCAGCCTTGCAAACAACCAATGAAGGTTGGTGGGAAAATTTTGGCTTCTGACCGGAATAAACAAAGACCTTGAAACTTAACAGTAAGGTTAGCAACTTTAGACCTAAAAGACAGATTAGAAAGAGAGAAATAAATTTCCCTGAACCAGGATTGGGACAGACTTTTCTCCGCTCATTTCTTTGATGAGGAATTTCAGATTGCCCTTAAAAACTTATCTAGAGGGAAAAGTGCTGGTCCTGACGGTAATCTTCCAGAATTTATGTTGGAGCTTGGCCTGATGGCTAAACACATACTATATTACTTTTTATAAACAAAACTTGGAAGGGCTAATTTCCGAGTTATTGGAGAAAGGCTGATATTTTATCCATCTTAAAACTTAAAAAATATTCGACTGACATCCTAAGTTTCAGACAATTTTTCTATATAACATGTATTATAAGTAAATAGGCTGAAAGAATGGTTGTTGATCGACTACAATATTACACCTGAACAGCTGCGGTCATATTTCTGAAAAACAGGCAGGCTTCAGACGGATTCGAAATATAACTGAACAAATTGTTTGCTTGACTCAACACATTAAGGACCACTTTCAAAAGAAGCAAAGCACACTAGTTGTTTTTGTAGATTTTAAATATGCTTTTGGCAAGGTCTGGAGAACGATGTTGCTCAAAAGCTTTTACACATGAATGTTTCTGGATATCTCTTTAAATTGCTAAATGATTTCCTCCCTCAGCGCTTCTTAAATATTAAATATGGCCAAACTAGACCAGGACTTACACAGGGATATAACTTGAGCCCAGTTCTTTTTAATACTAATTTTTGGGTTTCATTCATAATGCAGTGCCAGAGATTAATTCATTAATATACGCTGATGATCTTGTTCTCTATTAAACTAGTTCTGATTTACCTAAATTGGAATGTACCCTGAATTCTGCATTGGTGATCTTGGCAAACTGGCCCTTGGAGAATGACTTTAAGGAAAACCCATATTGGACAAATTTTTAACTTTTCACTCTAAGTACAAAAAAGCGCAACATAAACCTGGTTTACAATAACAATGCTTTACTCGGGACTGATTGTGCTACTTCCCTGGATTCTAGACTAACTTGGACTAAACATATTGCTAAAGTGGTCGAGAATGCTATAAGTAGGCCTCTGTTAAAAGAATTGCCGGTGTTAAGTCGGGATCATCGCATAGTGTTTTGACTTCCACTTATACATCTTACATTAGACTGTCATTGATTACGGCTCTGAGCTTCATGTTATTGCTTCTTACAGTGCATTATCAAAGTTGGACATTGTTTAAAATAAAGCACTTAGATTTACCACTGGTGCAGCCACCTCGACCCCTATCGCCGCTATACAACTGCAGACTGAAATTTCTTGACCATCTGAAAGAAGTCAATACTCTTCTGTTTCTCTTGTTGAACGAATATTGAGAAAGAAACATTTCTAACAGGAATACAAACCTTCCAAATAAGACTTAAAACTCAACATACTTTCTTGTTTCAGTTCCAGAGACTTGCAAATGTTTTCTATAAAAGACTTCGCATCTTTAAACCGAATACTTTCCCGGGTCATTTGAGATATGCTTATGCTAAACTGTATTTGGTCCTGCCTGCTCATAGGCATAATTCCTTCTTGGCTGGATTCAGCTCTGGTTACTATCCACGAAAGATATCCAGATTAAGAATGGTTATATGTATTTACTTATGGCTCTGCCACAGCTTCTTTTTGTATGGCTGGAGCTGGTGTTTTCTCCAATTCTTTTAATCTTAAAGAACCTCTTAGTGCCTGGTCAGACAAATTTGATGGTGAGATTTTTGCAATATTTATGGCTTATAGAGCTATTAGGACTACTCCCGGCCAAAATATTGTAATATTCATAGATTCTCAAGCTGCAATTAAAATCATATCTGGCTACAATCTATTCTCATCGAAACGAGTTCGGGTGTAAACAACATATTAATTCATTTCTTAGCAGAGGAAGAGAGGTCGCTCTCAATGTATCTCATTCCACTGCAGAATTCATGGAAAAGAACAAGCCAACAAGTTGGCCAAAGAGGCTTCGACGCTGCAACCACATTGCCTCCCGATGCCTTTTCGAAACGCCAAGCGACTTCTCAAGGACAAATTTTGGCAGAAAAGAAATGATAAATGTTGGTCTCGTCTGCTCGATGGCCAAAGACATGCTCAGTTTTTTCTTTTAGTATTTTTCTTTTTTAAATTATCTAAGGCAAGCATAAAAAATAATTAACAGGTATGTACCGAATTTGAATTCTTGAAACTGAAATGATGAAAGTGAGTGAAACTGAGGGATTATTGTAAAGGATAGTTGAACTGTAATTTGAAACACAGAAAAGTAGTCATCTTATTATTTTAGCAATTTACTTAATATATGCGTAATGCTGATACGAAAAATTAACAAAAAATTATAATTTAATTTTAGTTATTAATACTTAAGGGAACCAGGACATGCTCGAAAGAGTAAAATGCCAAAATTAAGACCCTTTGTTTATGAGACATATATCATTTAAAATTTCCAATAGAGCTTAGATTTTTTATGTCTATAATAAGGATACTTTTTAATTATTCTGTAGAACTACAAAAATAACTTTTACTCCAAAAGTTTTTTTACTACTTAATTAAAGTAATACATAATTTTTGAGAACTCGTAATATATACTTATGTTTAGGGTACCATTTTTTAAAAAGTATCCTTTTTTATGCAAAATATTTTTTACACATATATAAAACAATACATAAAATACAGTGAAACCCTTTTTTTAGTAAAATTTTAGTATAGTTTCTTTAAAAAATTATGAAACTTTGAAATTTGAAATTTTTTTTATTTTTCTGCTTTTTTTTATGCATAAAACAATTTTTAAAAATTAGGCACTATTTTAATAGGAAAAAAATTAGGTTCACTATATGCATAGGCATCTTGTATAGAAGTATAAAAAAAAAATCAGGAATCATACAGTGCAATAGTTTTTTTTAAAAATGTACCTAAATGCAAAAAATATGCTTTTGAGAAAAAGTGAAAAACTAAAAAAAACAATATTTTCACATATTATACACTTAATTAGTATTTCCTTGCCTATTTTTATATGACTAATAATAATCCTTAACCATTTTCTAGAGTTACAAAAGTAATTTTAAATTCATATGTTTTTTTTCCCTTTGTTTTAGTTAACATGAACATAATTTTCGAGATCTTGTAATACATATTTTCATGTATAGGTACCATTTCAAAATGAATATAAAAAAAAATTTACAAATATATATAAAGTAACATATTAAACATAATGAATCTGTTTTTAACTAATTATATTTATATAATTGCATAATTTCTTAAAATAATCATAAAACCTTAAAATTATGAAAATCTTAATTTTGTTTTTTACATATAAAATCTAATTTTCAAAAAATTAGACACATACTAAAAGATATTTTGTTCACTGTATGCACATGTATCCTGTTTAGATATATAAAAGGTTTCAAACAATATGCTACAATAGTTTTTTAAAGTGTACCTAAATTTAAAAATATTAAACATTCGAGAAAATATAATAAAACTTAACAAAAATTTCTCCTTACATTATAGATTTGATTAATATTTCCTGATTGGTATTCATTTTCTTCATCTAAATTCTGTTTATCCATTTTCCTTTTTAAAGACCTTCTTTTTATTTCTGGCTTCCAATGACACTTTATTTACTATACGTTCAGCCTCAAAATTCGTTTGTTATCAATTATAAGTAAGGCACGTTCCGTGTTGTATCCTGATTTAATGCCCAGAGCTTCAAAGACTTTTATCCTACTTACATATCCATCATTAAAACAAATTACAGCATCCATAACTCCAAATTTCAAAGTTTCAATGCCAACAAAAACTGTTTTAGGAATGAATTCGCTCCCAAATACATTTGTTAAAACTTTCATTGGGATTTTGTGTTCTTCCATGAAGGCACTTTTTCAATAAGTCCTTTCTGTGAGATCCCGAAACACTTTTTTCACTTTCAATAAAATTGACTCGGGTAAAGAATGCTTGTGAATATAAAATTCCCCGTAACAATGCTACGGTTATAACCGCACCAGCTATCCTCACCAAGAGGACACAAAGCGTGTTGAGGATTATCCTCAGTACTTAGTTTATGAAAATAATTAGCCCATATGGCTCTTTTCACGTCCTCCACAGATGACAAATTTTTACGGATTGCTAGCCCATAATAATGTTGGATTGAGTCCACTTCTTTAAGCGTTAGCCGTTCACGTCCCGAAATATTTTTCCCATCTGATAGCTTAATGCCTTTGCTCATTTTTAGAATGTTTCTCAGCCTTGTGCCCATACGCTTTTGCACATGGCCAACACATTCTAATTTTTCAACTTCTGTGTCGCCATATACTTTTGCTTCTTTTATAGTAAGAAATCCTTTGAGTCCCCATCACCAAGATACTGCGTATAACATGCTTTTCGTGATGTTTCAGATCGCTGAAATATTTAATACCCCGACATTCCATTCCCCCACTGAATCCTTCGTAATTTTTAGCACAATTTTCACATGGTTTTTTTACCCTTACATGAAGAACAATATTTTGTGAGAGCTTCAAAGTCGATAACCTTTCCGTTCTCAACAGACGTAGCACATACAACTCCGTTCAATGAAGAATAGCCTCTTTTTATGCCATGTGCCATCCACAGCCACAGCTATATTTGAATTATTATCATTCGCTATGACTGCTTCGTGAACAGCTGCATTCATCGAGTCTTCACTAATTGTTTTTAAAACATTTAAAAACAAAGAATTATGGCGTTCAAACTTTGCAGGTGGTGGAGGCAAATTCATGAGCCCACAGAATATTCGAGCAGCAGCTCTACCTTTTCCAATAGCTCTCATTCCATATGTCAATCTTAGGTTAACATCATAACATTTATTTGATATTTTTGATGACATTGTACTCGTCGATTCTTCACAGTTGTGACAAATTATTTCCAAACTCACAGCTAAACCTCCTACGACTTTTTAAATCTTCTCTCCTCAGCAATTTTCTGAAGAACAGCAATATTTACAACATAAGAGATTTTTCATAAGGGAAGATAATAAATCCAGTTCAACGATTATGTTTACATTTTGAGAATCTTGTTCTTTTAGTAAATCCGGTAGTTTAATTTTTCTCCTAGAAGCACTTTCCACGGAATTCAAAAGCAATTCTTCAGTCGATTTAGACATTTTATGTTGATTGCTACTATACTTCTGCCAATTTTTTTTATTCTTGGCATAATTACTCGTTTAAAAAAAAAAGTTAAGATACTTTTAAAATCTTATGAATATTAATAATTATAAGTAAAAAATAAACATTTCTTACGAAAATTAATGTAAAATTAAGTAGTTGTATGCCACAAGAAAAATAGACGAACTCGGTTCAAAACATTGCCATAAACCGAAATTTAAAGTAAGAAATTTTGTCACACAGCTTGAACAATGGCTCACGCACAAGCGTGGCTAAAAAGTAGCGGGGTTAACATTCAAACGAAAAAAACAATCAAAAGTTAATATAGATAAAACACAGGGGAAAACTACATATTTAAAGTTCAAAGGGGCGTGTCAAAAGGGGCGTGGTCATTTATTTACATTTTTATTTTTCATATTTTAGGGCTATTTTATTAACAAACATATAAGTATTATACATTTTTAGATTCAGAAAATAAGCACTATTTTTTAGAAATAAAATTGAAAATCGATTATTTGAAAGTATATGATGTCCCTGTTGCCTTAAATAGATTTGACAACAATCTAACACACACTCGATAGAAAAAAATGTTTCCAGATTCTAATTCTAGGAGAATAAGAAATTTCTTTTCAAAGTTTTTTTCTTTTCAACTATTTTTTACAATTCCTACTATTAGCTCACACTCTCTCCCTCTCCCTTTCTCTATATTTATTTATTTGTCTTTGTGTAATTTTCAATCTTTCATAAATACAGTTTAAAGCGCTCATTTGAATTGAAGTTTTATATACATGATTTTATTTTGAATGACAACACAATATTTTAATTATAATTAATTAAAATTCATTGACTTTAACTAATTATTTAAATAATTACAGATACAACCACGTTCGTTCCATTTTTAGTGACTTAGGTAAAACTAAAAGATTGTTTTTCTCACGTTTTAAAGCATTCAGTTGAACAGAAATTTTATGTACACGATTGTTTTGGATGACAATATGATACTTTAATGATAAATAATAAAAATTAATTACCACTTAATATTGTGATTCTGTCATATGTATGTACATATTTATATCAATTGTAACTATTTAATAAAAAGTGGCTAAAATAAATTTTTTCTTTGTTGAACTAAGTAGGAATTTACTTAATTTTTTTTATATTACTTGTTTGTACAAACAATCAGAATTAGTTGTGAGCATTAGTTATTCTTAGTTACATTCTTAGTTGAAAACTGAATTCGATTTAAAGTTTTGTTTAAATAAATTGATAATCAAATTAATAATATCATTCACCAACAGATGATTAGTACACACAATTGAAGAAAGAAATTATATTCTTTCTTCAACAACTGTGTATTCTCTTGAATGTAATAAGTATCAATAGCAACAAGGGGACAATAAATTATTCGGAAATCCTTTTACTATTTGTTATTATTCTCTTCACTAAAAAATGTTATAAATACACCCTTGAGCATCCGATCCAGAACTTCAATGCAAATTGTATGTTCTTACCTCAAGAGAAAAGTAATAAATTTATAAAATTTTGTTAACTTTGAATCAGGATTAAGAGAGTTTTGAATGAAGTTTCTTTTTTCCTTTTTATTCTTCAGGTTTGTGTTCTTTTTGCTTTGCAAAGATTAAAAGCTCTCAAATGTTTTCTTAGATTGTTTTTTGCTTGCTTAATGTTTTGCTTTTCCTTATAAATCCCAAAAAAGACATATTATTTATTCCTGAGACCTGCACAACAATTAGGATTGATTTTTACACATTGTCCTTTTTAGCTGCAATTTTTTTCGTAGGGCAGAGCGAAAAAAATAAATATTATTATGTTGCTAAAATAAAATAAATCTTAGCACACGAGTTGAACTTTAAATACAAGATAGACTTAAGATTCGTAGGGGAGATAGAAGAAAAAGAAAAAAGCTAAAATTTCCATAATGCTAGATAAGCTTAAACATTGAAGGCAAGACAAATTCTTCCAAAATCGTATCAGTTCTTTTTGAGATTTGAAAAAAACTAGCCATAAGTACATTAA
The DNA here is from genome assembly GCA_019973935.1 of Trichonephila clavipes. NCBI lineage: Eukaryota > Metazoa > Arthropoda > Arachnida > Araneae > Nephilidae > Trichonephila > Trichonephila clavipes. The sequence goes on from BMAU01010910.1 coordinate 698,227, forward strand.
AAAGGCAAAATAGAATATATAGAACCATATTGTTTATACACATTATTTAGTAATCCCAAAATATATTCCCAGATTCTATCTTCCTAGAAATGATAAAAGTTTTTTAAAAAATGTAAACTTCATAAAACTTTAAAACCTGAAATAAAATACAACACATAGGTTTTTAGGAACGATTATTTTCATAAATACAAATATACGTTAGGAAATTACTTATGCTTTAAATAACCCATTCCATTTTATTGAGAGAAAAAGTTGAAATAAATTAAATGTGTTTTCAGCCTATTTTTTTTAATTGAATGTCTTGTTTGAATTTTGCCTTGTTGCAAGGTTTTTGTTTATTCATCAGTATCAATAGACAACTTCCGTAGTCCGTAATAATTACTGTACGGCTCGAATCCTTTAGGACAAACATGTTTTTCTTGTTTGAGTTGGTATGTGATTACTAGTGATGTCCCAAACTACCTCAATCCATCTGCCTTTAGGAAGAGTGAAAAATTGATTTTGACTATAATTTATTCGTTTTATTGTATCAGGAGCTCAGTTGGATCAGCTGGTAATTTCAATTTGGCGTTCTGTATAGCATGCGTTAGTTTTATTTGTTCATAGATGGCTATAACTCCGTGGGGCCGTTCTAAAATAAATCACTCTTAATGAACACACTTCCATGACTGTAAGAAATATAGCTACGGCAGTTGGTTTGATCCAGTGCTTCTCAAAGTTTCAATATTCGCGACCCAATATTCAATCATAATTTTCGTGTGGCGCCCCCTCATACAATATCAATGTATTGAATTCAATAATATTATACTCTGCTAAAAATACTATACGTCCACTGGCGTATATAAACGTCTCGCTCAGCCAAAAAATTATTTGCCCTAACGTATATATACGTTTTACCGAAGTACGGTTTTTTGTGCACTGCTATCCATAAAATTTTGGAATGCAATAAAAGGACCTTGGCAATGCCCGCGAAACATTTATTTATTTCAGATTATTTTTACTTCTTTATTTCTCCCCCAATATATCTTATACGCACGAAACCGTGTGGAAAACAGGTGGCTTTGGAATGCTAATAGCGTAACTTTAATTTGGCAGTTAAAGGATTTATTATAAACCGTACAAATTATCAAGAGATAAGTGTTTTACATATACTTTTTGTATATAATTTCATGCATGACAATCCCATGGGTTCACTGGTAATTATTAAACGTTCTTAACTCAGTATTGTTAAGTTAATTATAAAATACATTGTGTAGCACTGATACATTTATAATGGTAATATATGAGTGTAAATGTGTATTTTATTTTTTATTATGTATTTTGTTTTTGTTTACTTTTAGCAAATTAATTTTTTCCAAATATTCTGTTTTCGACTTTTCAATATGCTCACGCTCCCCCTCGTAGAGTTGTCACGCCCCTCAAGGGGGGCGTGCCCCACAGTTTGAGAAACGCTGATTTGATCAAATTAAGTGTTCAAGACTTTTTCAAGATTATGGATCATCATCTCTAATAAGAAAAGAAAAATGTGGACAAGAGCGTAAAATTACTCCAAGAATAAATAAATTTTTAATAATAAATAGAAGAAAAATTACTACAGACCTTTGAAGGGATTCATTGAATAATGGTGTTGAAGAGTGTACCTGAACTGTACGGAAAAAGGCTTCTGGAAAGTAGCCATAAGGCAAAAAGACTAAAGAAAAAAACTATTTCTAACTCAGAAAATGATGAAAAAACGTTTAGCACGGGCTGAAAAATACCAATCATGGACTGTTAACGACTGGAAGAAAGGGATTTGCAGTGATGAAACATTTATTTCTGCAGGGATTCAAATCTGGTGTAATTTGACGAAGGGAAGTTGAAACTCTTTGTTACCAGATCATATCCAACAGACTGTAAAACTCCCTTCTCAATACATGTTTGGAGTTTTCTTTCGCAACAAATGACATTGGAAGTTTAGTTTTTCATAAAAGCATAATGAATTCTGTCAAATATATAGAAATATTATGTAGTAGAGTTGTTCCTTTCATGGAAACATTTGATGAAACATTTCAACATGACATGGTCCCCTTGTCACTATTCAAAATTTACCCCTGCTTTATGCGAAAAAAAACTGCTCTATTGGCCAGTAAATTCCTCAGTCTAAAATCCTATTTAAAACTTATGTTATATCTCAAGAATTTTTTTTGCTAAGATGAATTGCACAGCAACATAGCAAATAATAAAAAGAATTATACTAGTGTGTTTTCATGATGAGGAAGTCACGAACATGTGGGCTACTCTTGTAGAGTCAATAAGAAGACATGTTGAAGAGGTCATTTATGCTAAACGAAGACATACTTCGGACTATTATGCAGAATTTTCAGTTTATTTAAGGCATAAAATAATAAATATATATATATATAGCTAAGGTTTCAGAAAAAATCACTTTTTTCCATTTTCTCAATTAATTTGAACAATGTAGTATTTCACCATGTCAAATATTATTTTCAAAATTGTCTTGTGACTTGTTCAGGTGGATACATTGATAAATTTTATTTTAATGATATATTACTGGTTTTAAACTTGTGAAGGTCCCTTAGGACCTCACTTTGAGAACGAGAATAATTTTGAGTCAAAGAAGAACCAGTAGCCATTTTTATAAATAACTTTCTTTATTTGGTTATCTTTCCCAAATAGAATCAAAGACTTATTAACAAATACGTCTACTAGTATTATGAGGTTTTAAAGGTAATATCCTTTAAATTAACTTAATTAATTAATTTATTAAATAACGATCACGCAGAAATTACCACGATAAGAGATCCCAGAATTATATTTAATAATGTTCTTATTGAACATTTAACTTTAATCTCACTCCTAAAACTTTAATGAGACTTTAATTATAAATCTATAATTACCAACGGAATCTCAACTCTTCTTGAGATTAAATTATCTCCAACAAGAAATCTTCAATTCAAATTCACTATAACTTTATGCTTCAATATCTATCTCTTACTGCTCTAACTTAACTATTTCGTTTGACTTAAATACTTTATCTAATCTGCATATATAACAAGGAATCCTGTCCGCTTTTTTTTAGTTGATTGGAAATAGGTAGGGAATTAAATTTCCCTAAAAAGGTCGACTCAGAAGGTTAGTGATAAAGTTCCGTATAGATTCGTCACAAACTCGATTTTTTTTTATCTTTTTTAACGCTTTAGAAATAAAGTTTTTTTTTTTAAATTATTGATTGGTCTCTCACACAAATTAAAAAAGTAGAAGAAATATATTTTGCGCATTTTCAAATGTTAATTAATGTAAATGTTAACAGTAAATTATGGATAAAATTGAAAATATTTGACATATCATTTTAATGTTTGATACAACTTAAAGGAAACAAATTGGGATGCATTTATAGCATTTGTACATACATCTGTGAAAAATTCCGATCCCACAAAAAATAATATTAAAGATAATAAATACCCAATAAAAAGTCTCAATGTTTTTCTTTAGAAGTTATATTTTTACTGTTGTTTTCTCTACACTCTATTTTTAACTGCATTTTAAAACTTTATTGATAGATGATATTTTGAAAACTATTTTTAAAAACATTCCATCCATTTCCCAAATAAATATCAATCATTTTTCCATATGAGCAAACTTATGTTTGAGAATAAAAGATCTGTAATGTTAAATGCAACAGAATGTATTATAAAGATGAAACTCTATATTAATTCAGTATAACTTTTACTTGATAAGTTTTATATTTTTGCTATGAATAGAAGGGTATCATTTTCATTTTCAGAATGCACTTTTGTAAATAGAAATACAATATTATCTGACTGGTGTATGTGGTAAGAAATAAGTTTATTCTAATTTTTTAAAAATAAAAATATAATGGAAATTCTTACAAAATGCACAATTTTATATGAAAAACAGAAATCCACATTACATTAGAAGTTATCTATTACTTATTGTAAATCTAGTTACAGATACAGTTGATAGATTTTTTATAATGTGATGTCTTATGTTTATTAAACACATTTTTCAAGAAAAATATTTCTGAGTTCTTTTTTTAATAAATAGTTTTCTTATTGTTATAAAAATTAATATTTCATATTAGAAACATATTAATACTAGGTGAAACATTTTTAAAAAATGGAAGAAGAAATTTAACCTGCAACACTCGCGTGAAAAAAACGACTGAAAGTTCTCGCACAGGGTATCTCATACCCAAGGATGTTTACATCCTGTTTTTATCGTAAAATTTGCACTCAAAGGTTGAAAAGGAAGAAAGGTAGGAAATACAATATATTTATAACAGTTTTCACTCTTAAATATGTAGAATTGGATATGTGCAATGGACAGCCCCTCCCCCTGTACTTAGGGTGGAGCAGTCCACACTGACGTCACACCCCGTCAGGAATGTCCGACTAAAAGGACACACGGGAAAATATGTAGACGGACGTTAGGGACGCTAAGCTTTAGAAGTAGGAGAAAGACGTTCTCCTTTGCTGTTTAGTATACATATATATATATATATATATATATATATATATATATATATATATATATATATATATATATATATATATGTGTGTGTGTGTGTGTGTGTGTGTGTGTGTGTATATATATAATCTAGATATTTCATCTTGTTAAATAATTCATTTATCATCCTTAGGTTGTAGTCATTTTCCCATATTTTGGGAGCTCGACCTTTCTCTTGCATATTAAGGAAAATCTCCTCTAGACGAGAGGAAAAATTTTTAAGACGCGTTAATATTTTTCTTCAGTGGACGCTACATTGCAAAAAGCGTAAAAACGTGTTGCTGTTGGAATTTCTTTTCTTGGATTCATTTAGTGCCTCAACTGGTTTTGGATTTATTGTACGGACTGCTCCCCAACCCCAGGTAGGCAAAATTTAATTAAACGTATTTTTTTTTGTTTATTTTGGCTTTAAAATAACTGTATTTAGTAGTTTTAACTCAGAGTGTGATAGGGAAATTTTGATTACAACCTTGCACCGTCTAAATTTTCAAAGTGATTAATTTTGTATATTAAGATGTCCTGTAAAAAAATTCAATTAGGCGATATTCCTATAATTGCTAATTCGTTGAAATGTGGTACAACTCGTGCTGTAAAAACATTAAATTCTATATTAGGATTCACCGAATTTGACCGTTCTTCGCGAAATAAAATAAAAAAATTTTCTACATTCCCTAAAGAGTTTAGAGTTGAAGAACACAAAGAAAAAAATTTAACCGAATTCTCATTGTCTGATTTTACTCAGTCGCTAATTTATTGCATTTAGACGTAGAAACAAATGAGCAAAATTTATGCAATAGTATATTTAAAGCTTTGACGAACTTAGATGAATTCCAACTAACATTAAATAATTCGGAGGCATCCTTTTCTGAAGGCGAAAACGTAGTTTCAAAAACCACGTTTAAAAAACGAATCACGTTAGACAGGAATTTTTCATCGGAAGGGACAGACCAGCACTCCCCGTTTCAACAACATCCGGTCAGTAATTCTCCCCTGCCCAGCGTTCAAGGTTATTCTTTCATGCCGGCACATCAAAACGTTTCATCTCTTTGTACACAAAATACTTTTCCTCCCTATTCAAACGAAGCTTCTCTTACAGAGATGAATACCCAGTTTTGGACTTTATTGCGGATAATTCGGCCGGGGAAGATTACCGGGGAAGATTTTTATTCTGTAAATAGTTTCTTTCGCGATATTGAAGAAAATTTTTATTTATTCCCGGCTATCAGTTCTTCTCAAAAATTAATTTTCGCGAAACGTCTAGTATGTGGAACTGCTAAATCATTTCTTTTTTCACAAAGAAATTTAAATACATACGAGTCATTCAAAAAAGCTTTAATTGAAGAATTTTCGGATTCAGTCACTTCAATAGAAATTCACCGTGAATTAGAAAAAAGGAAAATGTATAAAACCGAGACTTTAATGCAATATTTTAATTCCATGCGTGAATTAGCAAATAGATGTGATTCAAAAATTGACGAAGCATCAATTATCCAGTACTTCATTAATGGAATTGATGGGCCTCGTTCATATAAAATAATCCTCTGTCGTGCAATCTCATTTTCCGAATTTAAGCAGAAATTACGTACCTATGAAACTGTCATTAAAAACATGGGAATACATAACTCCAATTCACCGAATTTTCGTCATTCATATGAAAGCCAAGGACGCGATTTTAAACAACAAAGCTTCCAAAGAAAACCCACAAAATTTAACGCTTCCGACGCAGCTAGAAATCCCCAACGTTGTTTTAATTGTAATGATATAGGTCATCTATCAAAATCTTGTCCTAATCATTCACGTGGCCCCAGATGCCTCTCATGTAATCTTTATGGTCACAAATCATTTGAATGCCGATGAGCTAATTTAAATAACACTTCTACACCACCTTCTGGTGTAAATGCTGTGCATGAATTGCCTTCTCCTATTAATATGTGTAAAGACGTAACAATTTTTGGGCGTAAACCATAGCAAAACCTTTGAGTGACCTCCTTCGTAAAGACTCCCCTTTCAATTTTATGCTGAACAACAGACAGCATTTCAAAAATTAAAATACTTACTTTCCCAACAACCCATCTTAAGTATTTTTAACCAAAATTCTCCCACTGAGATTCACACTGACGCGTCAATCAATGGTTTGGGTGCAGTCCTACTCCAAAAATCCATACACGACAACCAGTTTCACCCTGTATTCTACATGTCAAAAAAGACATCAGACCATGAACGAAAGTATACTAGTTTTGAACTAGAAGTCTTTGCAGTGGTCGAAGCACTTAAAAAAATTCGTATCTATGTACTAGGAACATCATTCAAAATTATTACTGACTGTGACGCCCTCGTCAAAACACTAAGTAAAAAAGAGCTTAACCCCAGGATAGCCAGATGGGCACTTTATCTCCAAGAATTTAATTATACAATAGAACACCGTACAGTCTCAAAGATGGCTCATGTGGATGCTCTCAGTCGACCTCCACATTGTATGCTAATCCAAAATAGTGTTCATCTTCAATTTCTCAAAGCACAACAGGCTGATGACCAAATAACAACGATAAAGACGCTTCTAGAAACAACGCCGCATGACAACTATATCGTAAAAAACAAACTTCTTTACAAAACAGTCAATGGCACCGATTTACTAGTGGTACCTGACGAAATGCAGGCTAACATCATTAAAACTGTACATGAACGTGGACATTTTGCTGTTCTACGCACACAAGATTTAGTTAGCAAAGACTTTTACATCCCACGACTTAAAGACAAAGTTGAAAAATGCATTCAAAACTGTGTTACATGCATTCTCACAAACCGGAAACGTGGTAAACAAGATGACACGCTTAACCCGATAGAAAAAAAAACGATTTACCACTCCATACATTTCATGTAGATCATTTGGGTCCCCTAGCGACAACTTCTAAGAAATATAAGCATGTTTTTGCAGTGATTGACGCATTCAGTAAATTTACATGGCTGTATCCCACTAGATCTACGGACGCTGCAGAAGTCATAAATCGATTAGAAAACCAAAGACATGTCTTCGGAAACCCCGCTAGGATTATCACTGATAAAGGATCCGCATTTACTTCCTCCGCATTTGAAGATTACTGTAAAAAGCAAAACATCCTTCATATCTTCATTACAACTAGTCTCCCAAGATCTAATGGCCAAATTGAAAAACAAAATTCCACGATCATTTCTGTGCTTTTAAAACTTTCTGTCGACGATCCCGAGAAATGGTATTCTCACGTACCCCACCTGCAAGAAATCCTGAACTCAACTTTTCAAAGAAGCATCAAGATGACTCCATTTGAGCTCCTTTTCGGCACCAAGATGAAGTCTTGCCGGGACATTGAGAATGTCGAACTTCTTAACGATGAGATTACAGCTCAATTCCAAGAACAACGCGATGCTCTCAGTCAAGATGCCAAAAGCAAATCTACAAAGTTCAAGATGAGAATCGCCGCAAGTACAATCTCCGACGCAGACAAGCTCATAAATATCAATTACATGACCTAGTAGCAATTAAACGCACTCAGTTTGGTCCAGGCTTGAAACTTAAGCAAAAATACCTCGGACCATACAAAGTTACAAAAGTCAAGCACAATGACACTTATGACGTAGAAAAGTGTGATTTTGTCGACGGACCATCAAAAACGTCTACTTGTGCAGAATTCATGAAACTCTGGCCAAACCAAACTAACTCTACTTGATTTCTCCATTAAAAACTGTTCACAATTTTTCTTCCTGTGAAAGACTTTCGTTATGGACATTAACAACAGACTTTTATCTATTTATTTATTTTTGATTCCATTTTTATTGAATGACTCTAACACTTTCTTATTTCATTTTAGTACAAATTTAAGTGTTTAGAAGTAGGAGCATCTTGCTTCAATATGTTCCTGTTCCTTATTCCAGATTCTTATTTTTGCCTTGATCTTACTTGTATCGTTAACATAATTTGTTTTACCCCAGTGGTAACGTATGAAATTTTTTCTATTTATGAAATATTACTTTAAATTTGTTCATTTTTTCAGTATTTTTGTACTTTTTCTTTGATGATATTTTGTGTTGTGTATAGTTCTTTCATCTACTGTGTAACTGTGTACATTTTTAAAAATTTCCTTACTATGTATCTGTACATTTTATCATTGTATGTAATCAGGCGAGGTCGCCTTCCCGGTCATGATGGACGATGTAGGGTTGGATATGTGCAATGGACAACCCTTCCCCCTGTACTTAGGTTGGAGCAGTCCACACTGACGTCACACCCCGTCAGGAATGTCCGACTAAAAGGACACACGGGAAAATATGTAGACGGACGTTAGGGACGCTAAGCTTTAGACGTAGGAGAAAGACGTTCTTCTTTTCTGTTCAGTATATATATATAATCTAGATATTTCATCTTGTTAAATAAATCATTTATCATCCTTAGGTTGTAGTCATTTTCTCATAAATATATTGTTTCTGCTCTTTTTATAAGAGCATTCAGTACGTTGTTCATTCACTCCTTTGATCTCGTCGTGAGCGAGTGTGATGTTTCCACACGATCTCATTATTGTGTTTTTTAATCTGTATCTTTTTAAAACTAAACAAATAGGAGTATACTTCTCTTTTCTTTACATTAAAAAAATTTGGAATTTCTTTTTTATTTTCTCTTATTGTGCCAGCAATATTTTTTTAAGTTCATCTGAACGTGGATAAGGTGTGTACCTGTTGTCTTCTTTAATATACGTTCTTCCCAAGTGTTTTTGTATCTCTACATATAAGACATTTATTTTCAACAGTGTCCCCCCTTGTAAATCTGATTCAATTTCAGTGGAGGAATCATACTTGCTGTTATCCTTTGATTCTTCCTCATCATAACCACGAAGAGGATTTCTTCATCCGAAAATACTGTTGTACTATATATATATATAAAATATTGTATCTTTTAAATTACTTAAATATCACATTTCTTCATCATAATTACAATAATACACCATGGCATAAGGAAGATTTAAAACATGATCATGCATTTAGAACTGTAACTGTGATTCATGCACAGGGACCAGAAGAGACGGTGTCCAAAGATATATATTTAGAATTCGCGTACAAGCTAAGTCCGCTCAAAGGATATGACCTTAAAGTCAGCTACAGAGAAATTATCCATTTTCCAAAAAAAGATTTAGAAGGAGCGTTTAAAAAGGTTATGGTGGATGTGACATATACTCTGCGCAAGTACTGACGGGTTAAATATTTAATAGAATAAATTATAGGTTACAGAAGCCACGATTAACTGTTAACAAATCTGATGAGCTGTGTACGAGCTCTGATTTATCACCAGTTTCAAATTAAAATTGTTCTAAATTCTTTTATTGCATTCTCTTTAGAGAAGGAGTGTCAAACACGTGACCCACAATGAACATTTTTGGGGTTCATTATATCGGTACACAATAATATATTAATAATAATAATAATAATAATATAATAAAATTTAAGGCGACGGTGGACCATTAAAACTAATTTCTTTAATTGTTATCTTAATCAGCTGAAAATGGAAACAATATAGTAAATGATTGTTATGTTTCATAATTTAAATATATTTTGTAAAAAAACTATTATAAACTGATTTTTAAATTAAATTTTTAAAATTGTTTTTAAAAATGTTCCATGCGCATTAGCTTTTAAGATACGTACATAAATTTTGTTTTATACATAGATGAACTGCAACAAAATATATATGTGCATGGATTTTAAATTCAGAACTAAATTTGATGGAAAAAAGATAAATTTTCTATATTATTTGAAATACTTCACCAATTTTCACACATTCAAGGTATTCAAAACAACACAAAATATTATCCGTTAAATTCTTTAGAAAACTATTGCACAAATTTGTTAATTATATCAACTTACATAAGTTGTGAAAATTTCAGAGATATGACATAATTTGTAACGCAAAATTTTTTACGCAAATTAAGTAACAATGAAAAGGGAAAATTTACAAACTAAGAAAAGTGCACTTTAAACATTTATTTGAGTAAAATAAAAGAAATAATAGTAATTATAAATTAAAGTCCTTTGACAGAATTATTCTATGAATAATAAGGAATATTATTAGTATAAAAAATCAAAATCGCAATTGTGACCAAAATTTGACATTTTGAAGGTGCACCATTCCTTTAAAAAAATTTGTTCCGAAAAAGGAAAGATATTAGCAGAGAAGAGATGCCAAGTGTCAGGACAACAACATTACGTTTTCTTTTTCTTTTATATATGCTTATTATAATGTATTATTCGAAAGATACTTATGTTTCTATGTATATTGGTTTTTTTATGCTCATTTAAAGTTAAACCTTGTTTGTTTGGAACAAGTTAGCCTTTGAGTTTGACCCCTTGCCTTAGAATAATTTAATTTTGTAAATTTTTTTCACTCAATTTTATATGTCAGTTAAATTGATTTCTTTAGATGCCTTTCTGTGTGATCAACTATTTTTTAAACTTTATGTAAAATATGGAATTTTAAAATATTTCAACGCTAGAAAAATATCAAACCATTTTTTAAAGAAGAAACAGTTGTTAAAAAAATTTATTCCGAAACACTACTTGGGAAACCTTGTGAAATGCAAATTTACAGAGATAACTTAGATGACTTTCATACCTTTATTACAGTTTAAAGTTGTTCACCAAAGAAAAATATTTTAAATAATAAAAGGTACAGGATTGGGATTAATTTAGTATCCTAATTTGTTATGATATTTGTACTCATCCTCTCTCCAACTTCGACAAAGGACACAGAGTAATTTCTAGTATTAGATGTGAATCCTACCTTAACTAGAAACATAAAAAATATTTAAGTCAATTTCTACTTACATCAACGAAGATTTTTTTATTTTAGTTACTTTTTATTAAATAGTTATGATTAATATAAATATGTATATACATATGACAGAATCACAACATTAAGCGGCAATTAATTTTTATTAATTATCATTAAAGTATCGTATTGTCATCCAAAACAATCGTGTACATAAAATTTCAGTTCAACTGAATGCTTCAAAACGTGAGAAAAAAAAATCTAAAATTTTCACTTAAGTCGCTAAAAATGAAACAAACGCGGCTATATTTGTAATACTTTAAATAATTAGTTTCAGTCAGTTAATTTTAATTAATTGTAATTAAATTATCGTATTGTCACCCAAAACAAAATTGTGTATAGGAATTTTCAGCTCAAATGAGCGCTTTAAAATGTAAGAAAAAACCTTTTCAAGTTTTGACACAAGTCACCAAAAGTGATGCCAACGGGGCTGTATTTGTAATTCTTTGAATAATTAATTTTAATTAATTTTTATGAATTGTAATTAAGTTACTGTATTGTCATCCAAAATAGTCGTGTATATAAAATTTCAGCTCAATTGAGGGCTTTAAAACGTATTTTATTAAAGATTGTAAATTTGAACAAGATAAATATATAAATAAAGAAATAAAGAGAGAGAGAAAGAGTGTGAGCTATGATTAGGAAATGAACAAGACAAAAAAGTATCAAATATAATTACGAGGGGAAGGAAAAGATTTTCTTAGATTTATTATGTCTCGACTGTATTAAATTCAACAGTAGAACTCGAAGGGTGATTTGTTACCTCTACTATCTAGTGCTCTTTATAAAAAAGGCCTAGAAACAACGCTGAGAGTAGGTATTTCCATTACAAGACAAAATAGACACTATCAAATAAAAAGGCATTTTAGACCTATATCCTCATGTTTAGAGAGAAATCATTTCTTTCGATTTTTTATTCGATTATTAAGCTCAGGCTTATTTTTCAAAGATTAAAATGAAACCACATGTTTTATTCTGATATTTGATAAAGAAGACTATTAAAAGCTTAATGTCATTCCCTATTTTTTCTTTTTGTTCGTCATAATAGAGTAAAGTATGTTACTTTTTTCTATATTAAATGAAAGATAATGTACCTAATCAGTAATCTGAGAAGCAAAAAATGCAGAATTTTGCTATGGTATTGTATTCCTGACTTTTAATGCCTGTATTTCCTTTTTATGTTATATTATAATCCTTCTTTTCCTTGAGTTCTGATTTATTGAAACTGCAAACCTGTTCTTAAGTAATGCTATACTTTACGTTTTTCATAAAGTGGTCTCAAAAAAAATATAACGATACTTAATGGGTTTCCTGATTTACATGGAAGATTATCTTACATCTGTTTATCTTTTTTCCTCATACATTTTAAAATACAAATATATTCGAAGAAATATATTATTTAAAAAAAACTTTTTAAAGTTATTTAGAAAACTTCAAACACATAACAAGAGAGAACATTAATATGAAAAGAATATATTTAAAACTAATATATTATAACTCATAAGTTTAGCGCTTGAATCATATTAGTTTTCTTCATAGTTTTTTAATACAAATATTTTAAGGCTTTGATAATACATATATGATATATACATATATGACGGGATAACGCGTCTTTTCATTAACATGTCCTTTGGGTTTTTTAGGGCCAGAATTAATGGCAACTATTTTCCAACCAATCCCAAAAAGTGAAGCATGAAGGAAAGATGCAAATTAGAAAGCTTTTAAATATCAGAAGTTAGAGCACGTGGTGTGGAAATTTGAGGAATGTTATAATTCAAGCGTGAAGAGGTTTTGGAAAGATTAAGTGACAGCTAACAGAAGTTATTCGTGACAGAGAGCCATTAATGTAAGAAAAAACCTTTTTTAATGAGTCTTTATATTTCACATAATCTATAATAGCTCTAAAAAAATATTTTTTGCATCCCATTTCTCATGTTCTCAAAATCATTTCAAGTGTTTAAAATTTCTTCGACTAAGTATCATATATAAATTGAAGTTGAGCTTTTTCTTTCTGGCTTCTTTGATACGGATTGGAATTTTTCGAACTATAATTTTGATACTTATTGAAACCTTTCTGTCAAAAAGTTCTTTATTAAATCTGTATGTAAGAAAAATAAATTACCTGAGTAAAATTTAAGTTATTCGACGTGATTAATAATTAAAATCAAATGCATGTACATATATGAATATAAAGAGTGTTTTTTTTCCAGGCATAGAAGTTTAAGTTGGCATTACTTTCCAAGATGGCGACCGATTTAACAGCTGTCAAGTGATTTATTCTCAGTTTGTTTTGGCGATTCATCAAAACGATCATCAAGCAAGGCGTAGATTCGTCAAATAGGCCCAAAACGAGGTTGCCGTTGTTCCCGATTTTCATAAGCGAATTTTGTTTAGCGATGAAGCGCACTTCTGGTTTAATGGCTACGTCAACAAACAAAACTGCCGCATTTGGAGTGAAGCTAATCCACAAGTGTATGTCGAAACACCGTTACATCCAAAAGAACTGAATGTTTGGTGCGCTTTATGGGCTGGTGGAATCCTTCTTCAAAAACGATGAAGGCCACAACGTTACAGTCAATGGTGATCGGTATAGAGCCATGATTACTAACTTTTTCATTCCTGAATTGAACAATCATGATGTCCAGGAGCTGTGGTTCCAACAAGACGGCGCAACATGTCACACAGTTCGTGCCACAATCGATTTATTGAAATACACGTTTGGTGACCGCCTAATTTCACGTTTTGGACCTGTGAATTGGCCTCCAAGATCTTGTGATTTTACACCGCTAAACTATTTTCTGTGGGGCTATGTAAAGTCATTTGTCTATGCGGATAAGCCACAAACGCCTGACCATTTGGAAGACAACATTCGCCGTGTTATTGCCGATATACGGCCACAAATGTTGGAAAAAGTCATCGAAAATTGGACGTCCAGATTGGACTACATCCGAGCCAGCCGTGGCAGTCCTATGCCAGAAATCATATTTAAAATGTAATACCACAAGATTATCTTTCGAATAAAAAAAATTCATGTCAATCGAATAATACATCGTTGTTTAATTGCAATTTAAAGTTTTATACCTCTAAGAAAAACACCCTTTATATTAATTTCTATAAGTTCTTATGAATATATTAATTTCTTTATGAATACATTAATTTCTCTAGTTAATTGAATAGAAATTTAAATCAGAGCTTTTTGACCTATATGTGTTCGCAGACTATACCTGAATCAAATTATTTCAAAAGCCAAGAGGATGTATCCTCTGAATTGATTTTGAATATCTTAAAATATATGGATCTTTGGTAAAATACCAGATTATATAAATATTTTATGAAACAAACAAAATAAATGATTTTAACAAATAAATACCCTACCTTTTCATTCCATAATATTAGTATGACTTGAAAAATCCTGAATGTTAAAGATCACAAAATAAATTCCCAAATGAGGAAAGAAGAGAATTGACGGAAAATATTTTTGCCTATTGCACTACATTGGAGTCTTCAGAAAGCACATGCATTTGTTGTTCGAAAAAGAAATCATCCAACTTGAGTTTTTTTAGAAATATTTGGCTTATTCTTAAATGCTTGTAGTAGAAATATGCACATTATATTTCTTTTTAAATAAAAACATATTTAATAGTAAACATACAATTTTATTACGTTTTTTTTTCATAAATTAAACTGCGTAGCTTGTGTAAATTAATATATTTTAACATGAATTTCCAAACAGTATAGTGTATTATTATTTGATCCGAATTTCAAGAATTCAAGATTATCCTTAGATTAATTATTTCGTATTAATATAAGAATTATTAAGATTACTTCTTATATTTATGCAAGGCATTTTTTAGACAAATTGATTTTTCATGAATTTATCGGAATATAAGTATTATGAAGAAACCTATCACGATGAACTTTTTGAAGTATTTCTGATATGCAAATTATTATTTTATCTAAAGAGTAATTTGTACCAAAATTATAAAAACAAAAAATGCAAAAATTTTCAATAAATCCTAAAAATTCATGTGAATATCTAACAGATGCAATATAATAATCTTCATAATAATTTCTAGTAAAAGATTGCTATATTATCAATATTTTGTAATATGATATAATGAACATTTTGTAATATTTATACACGTAGGATCAATTCAAACTCCTTCTTTCGGAGATCTACGGATATATTAGATATACTTACTTGGAATTTGGTAGGCATGTCCTAATTAGTAATCTAAATACTGTAAATATATATAAAAACAATTAATAATGAAACATTTAGTGTATAATGAGTTGTATCTGAATAATATATATATTTCACAAAGTGTTTGGAAATTTTCAAGACACAAATCACAAAACTTCGTAATTCAAAACTTGCATTGAAATTCTAGGAAATATGGCCCAAATCAAAGCCAGATACAGTACATATAAATTTCATTCATTATAATTTACGAAAAATATATTTATTATTAACATCTATTCACTTGAGATATTAAAAGAAAATCATCTCGCATTTTAAAGTTAATGTTTAAGAGTTTTAATAAAATCCTTTAATTTCTTTCACAGTTTTTTATAAAAGAATTTCTTATTTTGAGCAAATTGTACATATAACATTACTTCCACAGAATCGGAAAGATAAATTTGGTTATTTGTGAATCTATTTATGTATTTACTGAGGCATCTTGTTTTATATCTTATTGTCTGATATTTTGATTCTCTTAAAAATTTTAAATAAAAATGATTTCAAATATAATGATATCAATTTCCATCACTCAAGATAACCATTTCAACATTCTGAGAACATATATTTTCCTAAAAATAAGTGTAGACAGGCGAGCTGAATGTCAAGAGAAGACGAAATTTATTCTGCTAAAATTTAAAACCGATGTAGCATGGCATACATGATACGGAACAAAATATTTTACAAAAACGTGATCTGAGTAAAATAAACCAACCAAAAGAGAAAAATTATTAAACAAGATTACATTATGATAACATTTTGGTTGATAACATTGCAACAAATCTTCTAATAGACATATAAATAATCTGCTACAAGATTTATCAGTAATTTCTACGTCATCTTTTGGTCTTCATTATTAATATTTATATATATATATATATATATATATATATATATATATTTATATATATATATTTAATAATTTCATTTCAAAACAATAAAAATTCATATATTTGGCAAATTAAATTAATGAAAATAATAATATTTAATTTAATTAATTTCATTTCAAAACAACTCGTAAAAATTCAGCGATGAATTTATGAGGCAAATTAAATTAACCAAATAATAATAAATTTTTTTAATGTTTGTTGAATTTATTATATTTCTAGTGACAAATATTACTTAAAATATGTGTTTAAAATTTGGATTTAACTTCACTATCACACTCTTATTTATGAATCAAAGGATTTGAATAAAAAACGAGAAAATCAATACGTCATTACACAAAAACAAGAATGCTTTGAGAAAAAAAATTTTGTCATGTAAATTATGAAAGGGTATTTGAAATACCTTACTGTTAAATACTTTCTTTACTTAAATTGTAATATATAAAATTTCCTTTTTATATCATAAAATTCAGAACATTTAACCTTATCTAAATAAATTGGCTTTATTGAATGGATGTTATGTTCTGAAAGTACATTTCCAAAAATTTTGACTCACTTATCCCTATCCCAAAGGAATTTCGTGTAATATAATCGGAAACAATTATAATTTTTAATAAACAATTTTTGAATTAATACCTCTTAATAATTCAGAATTATTTGTTGCTTACATTCCAAAGATAAAGAAAAAGAATATTAACACTTGTGAAAAATAAAAGGTGGAATTTGTGGCGTCTTCTCACTGTTAAGGAGGCAAATGAATGAAAATAGACATAATAAGCTGTTAAAGACAAGACGATTAATGGTCAAAGCAAGCAAAGGAATCTCTTTGTTCATGTCTATCATAGAAAGAATTGATAGATAATCTTTCAACTTTTAAAATAGCTGTTCATTTTCTGCTATTATTAATACAATACTTATTACGGAAACAAGATAAAGCTGCAACGCTCTCTGTTATTTGGAAAAAATGAAATTATTCTAGGTTTCAGGAATAAAATAAAGAGAACTTTCTAAATATGGAAAGCAGCAATTTAAATTTAACATGTTTCTATAATTAAAGTTACATACCAATTTCTATTCACAATCTAAAAAACGTTATTATGCATGCACATAAGAAAAAATTAATATCTTAAATTTAAGAACTATTTCAGGAAATAAATAGTAATACTATTTTATTTCAATTTACAAAAAAAAATATTTAAGAATTTGCATCTCAAAAAACTTATATTTCAAATAATTAATTATTTAGAAAAGCTGTGTGACCATCCCTATTCATAAAATTTAAGGTGTAATCAAGAAACTAACTCAGATAATAGTTTTTAGAAAAAAATTAAGAAAAGGAAGATGAATAAACTTTATATATGAATCAATTAAAATTTGAGTTTAGTTTCTCAAGGTCAATTGACTATCACATAACTCTATGAAATATAATTAATATTTTCAATATATACCATACTTTCACAATAGTCTTTAAATATGCTAAATGTTTTATTTTTCCATTTCTAATAAGCGAATATTGAAATTAGATCTTATATTTAAAAAAAAATATTGGCATGGTTTGTAGTTTTAGACTTAGATCTTAGGAACCTAAATTTTATTTATCAAACTATAAAATGTTTTCGTCATATTCACTATTAAGGTTACTGTAATTGAAATTCTTTTTGTAGAAATAAAATAATTTTTTAATATCTACACATATATAACTCGCATATTTATAAGACAATAAAAATTAAGAATCGAATTCACACAAAATAAATTGTTATTTCAAAATATTTATATATATATATATATAAACCATTGTTTTACTCTTACTTAACATTCTTTTGAAAATTTTTCTGTAGATATTATTAAAAATAATTAATTCATAATTTTTTCTCTACTTAGAATATAAGACAAGATTTTTAAGAAAAATTATACTTTGAAATAAATGTTAATGACATGAAATATCTTTTACAAGTAATTGTTTTGAAATTAAATGTTATACCTCTTTCTAATGGAAAGTTAGATTATTCATTGAAGTTTTATTCCATAACTAAGTAATGTTATAACTAAACTGTAATGATTTTAAATACCTAAAACTGTTCATTATCTTACCTATACCAAACGTAGCTTCCTTAAAATTAGCTCAAAAGAGACTCTACAGATTATTTAATTTTAAGTTTTGCTTATAGCAATAATGAAACAGCAATATATTTTCTGTAATGTGCATTATAGCTTTCTTTTTGTTTTTTCATTTCTTTCATCAATTTTTCCCAAAGAAATTAATCTTCCTTTGCATGCTTGAATTTTATCACAAGTAAAGAATTCTTTCAAAGATTCCTAATTGAGATAATTGAATTCTTTATATATATATAAAGAATTTATTCTCTCTTCAAATATTTTAATGTCAGAATTAAATATGAAGAAGAAAGAAAGTTTCAAAATACAATTCCTTATAAATTGCAAAAAATAAATATATCCAAAGCATAAATCTATAAAAAGCTAATTTGGGATGGCATTCATTTACCACTTAACGGGAAATCTTAAACGCCATGTTATACTTCACAGACAAATCCAGTATTTTACAGTTCTGTATGCAGAGGAAAATAGTTTTCTTAAAATATTTCATTTTTATTACTTATTCTGATAAACGAGATATGATAACTAGTCTTATGTTATGGTAACATCGAATATTATAAAATCATCAATTTAAAAATACGTAGAACTGCATAAAGTTAAATTGGTACTTTTCCATTTTGGGAGGCCGTAAAAATAGAACAAAAAAATTACCAAATATTAGTAAACTGTGTATTAATTCTGGTAAACCTACCACATATTTTACAAGTTTGAGTTCTTATGCGCATGTACAGAAAGACAATTTTAAAAAAAATATTTTGTGTTGGTTTTTGATTTGGCAAGACATTTTAACCGCTGGCAGTGAACCTCCGAAACGGAAAAATGCTTTTAATTTCTTCACAAATGTCAATTTTTTGAAAATTTATTATGTATTGTTAAAGGCATTTCTTATGATTCTTTTTTTATTTCTACCAGGTATTTAAAACTTATATCAAAATTTATTTAAAATTCAATTTTGTGTTACTTTTTTAAAAAAATTGTTAAATAGTATAGAAATGTAATAAATCAGTCATTTTATAACAATAGGTGAAAGCGTAACTAATCTTCAAACTCTATTGTTTTGAATACATTTATATTTTTATCTTTCCTGTCAACATTTTACTAAGCTATAAAAATACTAATTGGTTTATTCGAATAAAATAACAATCATTATTAGATTTAAATAACAAACTGAAAAATCAGAGGCAATTCAGAATCAAAATTTTGATATTTATTAATGAAAAATTTAAATAAATTCGAATAAATTTATATCAGCTTTAAGAATCCAAATGTAATAGAATATATAAATTTATTACAGTAAGACACTTGATGATAAAATAGGAATCTCCAATATAGAAATATATGTATGTATGTTAGCTGTAGTATGTGCTACTAAAAGGTACTTTCATTCTTCGGTGGTTAGCTATTCATGAAGCTTGTAATATATCTTCTATAACAAATAACAATCAATGACATCAGGTTTTCAGATAATAATTATGATGTATTTTTCAGGAAAAAAAATCATTCAGTAAAAAGAATAATTTATAGCAATAGTGAAATATACATGCATAAGAGGATGAGAACTATTGTTTCTTTAAGTAAACGCATTTGTTGACAGATATGGTTTCGTTTTATATTAATGCTTCCAAAATTGAAATTTTCTAAACATAATCAGGTTTAAATTTCCTCAGGAGGTCTCATTAAAATGATATGAGAGAATCTCCCTAATTTTTATATTGTGGAGCTTACAAATATTGCTGATGAAAATGTTTTGAGGTTGCACTGACAAACACATGTTATTCGTATTATTTATTTTGTTATTGAGTTTGTCGAGCGCTTAAGTTCAGGGATCGGAATGGTCTCAAAAACATAAGAAGCAAGATGGTTTTAATTCTGTCTTTTGATTACATTTCCTTCTAACATTCCGAAAATGCGCAAAATTATAGTTCTGCGTCTAGT
Organism: Trichonephila clavipes; assembly: GCA_019973935.1. NCBI lineage: Eukaryota > Metazoa > Arthropoda > Arachnida > Araneae > Nephilidae > Trichonephila > Trichonephila clavipes. The sequence continues at coordinate 718,781 of BMAU01010910.1, forward strand.
TTAGCGCACAGCCCTAATGCTTGACACATTTTAAGCACCATGGCGGAATGTACGATCGGAATAGTTTTCTCACGTTTTAACTCATTTTGTGTCACATGTTCCTTTTCGACTGAATGCGAAAGCTCTGCATCAATATTCAGTGCTTCACAGAACATTAGAATTGTTCTGGAGTACACTTTTGGAACTGTGCGTTTCTCTCTACTCTGAAACATCTTTTTTGCCACCCATACTTTCTTGTCTTGTTCAGCAGCGAGCTTTACTGGAAGATCAAGTCCTTGGCACATCTTGTAAATCATTATTGAATGCACTGTCGGGACTCCAGTTACCTCGCATTTCTCTTCAGTCTATTTTACAATCATTGTACTTTCTTGGACCCGCGTTATATTTTCAAAATACAACCCAAAGAAATTCCTGATTAGATCTACTACTAAAACACAGCCAAGTATTTCAAAAAAATCAACGAGGTAGAATTGAATATAATCTGCAGTAATTATAGAAAACAAGCGAAGACTTGTCTCCAAAATCCAAAGTACCATCATGGTTGAATTAATCACCACAGAGGTAAAAATAGCAATACAAATTCGTTGATAATTCGCTTAAAACTCACAAATAAGCACGGTTAGCAAGAGATATTTTTAAAATGAGCTAGAGAAACTTATATCCATTGTTTCATTTTTAGTTTGTTATTAAATAATATTACTTGGTGTTATTATTTTTGATTATTGTTCTGTTGGAAATATATAAATGTATTATTGGTTAGGAATAAACAGAGAAAAATGCACTATTGTTGTTACTGTTTCAATGCTCCCTCTAGCGGTCATTTGTAACATTCGGCAGAAGCGGACTGATTGTCTGCTGTAATTGACTAGGGAAATAACTGATAACTCCGAAATTCACAACCACTTTTAATTATAGTTGATTTACGTTAAGTTTATATTAAAAAATAGCCAGAAGATTTGGTCCGTCTTATCTATACCTCTTTTTGCGCTTACAAACATTTTCTAGTCCAGTTGGACTGTGATTATGAACTAAATTGCAATGGATATTGGTGAAAAGCTGAACAAGGCTTTTACTAGAAAACTAACTTACGTTGAAAAGTTGTCTAATGACATTAATAGAATAGAATTAAATGTGAAATTACAGAAAATGATCGTTTTCATAGCAGGCTCAACGAACTGAAACTAATCATCTTTCGACTTGAGAAAACCATTCCGACTGACATTTTTTAATTCGAAGATGTGAAAATTTTTAAAATAATCCTCGAAGATTTAGATTTAAGCTTTAAATGTTGGCTTACTCTAATAATGAATGATTGTCTGTGTGAGAAACCCCCCGGTTTCCACCCTGGACACTAAGATTAACTTGAGGCAAAGAATGACTAGACGCCATTTGTATAATAACAAATTATATTTATTCTCTTAGTTCCGATATCAACCTTCTAATTACAAATATTCAACTATATGTCTACGTCAAAAAGGCATTTACCTTTACTATTAAATTAAATTATTAAATATGAAAATAATCAATTACTAAGCTCAATATCGAAAGGGTTTACCGGAATAGGAGGTCGGAGAAATACACACAACTTGAGAATTATTACCATTCACTAAGATTTAACTAACTTTATTATATTAACGCTTGTGGTAAGCGGTACTAAGTTAGAGTATATCCTCTGGCTGTACTGACGATCTCTCCAGGTATATTAATCCTTCTAAGACTACTTCGCTGAATAATAACAGTAATACTCCAATATTATAATCCAGTCGAATCTTCCAAACCTCGTCACAACTGCTGCTGGCTCAATCGCCTTCCTCTCCGCTAATTTACAATGATCTCCTTAAATACCTTATCTACTTTTCATATCCCATTTTGTCCTTTTAGAGCTGATTGGAAATATACGCGAATTTATACAATCCCCAAAGAGGCCTAAGAGTATTAGTGGAAAGGTGTCGTAACGATTCGTCACATCTGTAACTGCAATTGAAAAAATAAATCTGAAAAAGGAACTTATTTTGTTCAAATAAAAATTCCACCTTTTATACTTCCCACTTTTTCAAGAAAGTATGATCATTTTAGTAACTTTAAATTTTAATTCGATATTTTAATAACATCGAATGAAAAATTGACTCCATCAAAAATTATTTTATTTTTATTTGAATTCATGTCTTTCAAATGAAGTTAATACATACTCCTCATTTGATGCATTTTCTTTTATACATGAAACGTTGAATCATGGTACGATAATAAAAGATTAATTGTTCATATTCATAAGTAATCAATATTAAACTTTAACGAAATAGAACGTGAGATTCTAAGAGAAATTTGTGAAACGATTGACTGTGTATTAAAATAAAGTTACGGGATTTAGAAATAACAAAGTATGAATAAAATAATTTTTATTGTATTTTTACTACATATCATGCTTTAGAAATTAAAAAATTCTGAAAGAGCTTTGAAACGAGTCTCTAAACAAAACATGTTTTCTCATTTAACGATTTTATCTTTCAAAACCAAAACGAATGATAACGAATCAAACTGATGAAAACAAGACCAGAGTAATTAATAAAGGAAAAACTGTGCAACCAATACTTCTACAGTGGTCCCAAAAAGTCCTGAATACACTCATTTTTCTGCGTAATTTTTGTGTTTGACTTCATTTTTCATTATGAAATTATCGCACTATCTTAAATATTGTTATTCATTTTAATGTATTTTTTCATGCTGTTTGTAGATTTCATCTAAAGTAAATAGTTTGATTGATATGTTGAAAAAACCTTGACAAGAAAGCACAAGGTCACTGTAAGAATGAGTGAGTGTGTTTTCCACCAATGAAATGCTCCGTTATTTAAACCAATAAGAGAGCAGTAGCGATAAGGGGCTGAAAGAAAAAAGGTGAAACGTGGTTTATTGTATTGAATGCAGTTGTGTGCTTGTGAAAAATTGTGTATTGAAAGCAATTTGAAGTGCATTTGTGGATAATATTGGAATTATGGCTAAATTTTCTCTGCCTGAGAATAAAAGGTACAAAATAATACATTTGAAGGAAGAAGGTTATTCTATGCGCCAAATTGCTGCTAAAGTACCATGTGGCTTTTCTACTGTTGTGAGAACTTTGAAAAGATTTCCTGAAACAAATTTTATTGCGGACAGAGGGTGATCAGGACACACACGACCAAGAAAACATCTTTACGTGAAGACAGGTTATTGCTTTCAAACAGAATGCTTAATTAATCGCAAATTTTGAAACAATGGGCTTTGACATCAAATGTGAGTGTGTTCCCAAGAACTGTTAGAGGAAAATTGCTGGAAATTGGGTTATGAGGCTGTAAAGTGCGCCCAAAACCATTACTGACTGAATTTCAAAGCAAGAGGCGGTTGACGTGGGCAAGGGAACATTCATTATGGACTATTAAAGACTGGGAAAAGGTAATATTTAGTGACGAGAGTCAGTTTTGTATTTCTGGCAACCAAAGTAGTGCCTATGTAAGACGACACACTCATGAGGAATTCAGCCCTTAGTGTCTGAAGCCCACAGTAAAGTACCCAACAAAAGTGATGGTATGGGATTGCATTACTTCTCATGGTGTTGGAAGACTTCACATCGTTAACGGAACAGTGAAAGCCACGGATTACATTGAAATACTACAAAATAAATTGCTACCAACTGCGAGAGACCTTTTGGGGAATCAGTCATGGATTTTTCAGGACGATAACGCCCTTTGTCATCGTGCAAAAGTAGTCCAAAAATGGTTGGAAGACCATACTGTGAATAGAATGAACTGGCCAGGACAGTCTCCCGACCTTAATCCGATAGAGAGTTTATGGTTAAAAATGGTTATGAAATTTCAAAGAAAAAACCTTCAAACAAACGTGAATTACTTGAGAAGCTTTAATATTTTCCTTCAACCACATTGTCACAAAAGATCTTCTTTTGAAATTGGTGCATTCCATGCCAAAAAGATGTAGAGCCGTAATTAAAGCAAACGGCTGGCCCATAAAATATTGTTTTTCTAACATGTGACAACAATGCAATTTTCAAAATGCTTATATTAAATATACCGTATTTGTCAATTTTCGTGTTATTTTTCTTTGTATATTATGTTATTCTATATTGTTTTATTCTGCACATATTTCATATTATTGTGTTCAGGCAGCTTTACTACAAAAAATATTTTAGTCATTAATAAATTAGTAGTAGATTTGAAATCAGCAAAAAAAATACATTAAAATCAATATTAATATTTAAGATAGTGCGATAATTTCACAACGAAAAATGAAGTCAAACACAAAAATTATGCTTAAAAAGGAGCGCGTTCAGGACTTTTTGTCACCACTGTATGTAAGAAATTCCTAGAATTAACTCATGATGAAAGATTATATCTGGTCCGATTACATTAAATATGTGAATAATGTTTACGAAAGAACCCTACAAAAATCAGAAAACTCTTCAACATACTTTTGTCCGTGTGGCTCAAGACATTCAAAAACTGTTTCATTCAGACCAATCGGTGGGAGGCTAAAAGAGCCCAGCCGAGAGAAGCCTCAAGTAGAAACAAAACAAGATAAACACTCTTCGGAGGTAATGAAGTCTCCCTTTTTTAAAATTACCATGAGTAACTAGGTTATACTAAACAAAAAGGAACATTTTTTATATCAACTGATAGGATGCTTTTGTAAAATAGAGAAGGAAAAATAATTATAAATTATCAGTGATTTTTTTTATCCTGCTTCTAATGTAAACATTTTATTAGAAAAATGAATGATTTGCTTGGAATTACATAAGAAAAAATACATACTTCAGTTCTAGGCTCAATTCACATCGAAAGAAAACTTAAATTACTGTGTTAAAACCAACCATTTGTTAGTATAGATGTTTCAAAATTAAAAATTCCCGATTTTTTATTAGGGTCAGATCCCTGATTTTTTGACGCTGAAGAGATTCATGTACAACTGAACGCAGATATTTTCTTTAGAATAATGAAAGGAAATGTGTATAAAAGATATGAGGAAATATTATTTAGGGAAACTCAATTTGGGTGGGTTGCTGGTGGGCGATTTCAAGAAACTAATACTAATAAAAACCTTTCATGTTATTCCCTTAAAGGTAGTGATTCTATTGAAGAAAAAGTAAATCACTTTTTTGAACTTCAAGCTCTAGGCCTAAAAGGTGATCCTCTCTTGCTAAGGTGAAGATGACCAAGCTATGAATAATTTCAAAGAGATCATACGATATAATAACGGTCGATATGTAGTAGAATTGCCTTTCCATAAACATTGGAAAGATATTTCCGATATTTTTTTTTCTGTGGCAAAACAATTCTTCTAGAATTTGCTGTGAAGGTTGCAAAGAGATAAAATACTATGCACAAAAACACAAAAGAAGCGGTTCGGGATTTTATAAATCAAGGAATAGTTGAAACGATCGAATATGTTGAGAAATAAAAACACAAAACCGGAATATTACCACATTCAGAAAAATAAACGTGAGTTGAGTCTTTACATACATCGACACGTATGTTTTGGGTTTTGTTTTATACCAAGCTAATGAACTGTCACTGAACGATTACTTGTGACCTGTTCCCAATTAGAATCGTAAACTTTTCTCTTTTAATAAATTTTAGTAAAAATTGAAACGCAGTATCTTGTGATATTCCACGTGCATTTCTTCAAATTTTCTTGGCAAATAAGCATAAAGATTTTGCACTTTATAATAATAAACAGTGTAATCCCTGAGCTGAGGATAAACCCACATTATAAGTTTATGGCTTAATAGGTAATTTTTGGAGTAAATACTAATTTCTACCTGTAGCAACTGTTAAAACACATCCCATTGAAAAATGTAACGGTCCTTACATAACTACGAAACATCTAACTTATTTCATACGCGTTGATGATTGGGTAACAGGTTAAGATTCTCAAGAAGAAGTACTCTCATTGTCTTGTTATGTTAAGAGTTGTTAATCCATCAGAAATATTTAACAACCTGACATTGGATATTAAAAAGCTGGCTAAAATTCATTTAGACAAACGAAGATATTAAAGATTCATTTTTACAAACTATACGAAGGATATTTAATCCTCTTGGATTATGTTTTCCACTTTCACTTTAATAATAAAACGCCTCATACAAGAACTCAGATAAAAAAATCAGGATGAAAATTCGTCTTCGAGGAAAGTGAAAATGATTGAACTGATGTATAAAACAAACTCCGCATTTGTAGATCAAATTGGAATTTAAAAGATTATTTCTTGGTTCTATTATTGATGAGATAAGTGAAAATATTGAGATCCACTCATTATGTGAAACCTCCCAACTTAGCCAACGATAATAAATTAATAAAAACATTTGAAAATTAAAATAACAAGTTACAACATATAATTATATACATTGCTATGATAATACAAAAATAATTGTTATTCAATAAAAACAATTTCCTATACGAAAAGCAATTGCAAAAAATTTTAAAATATGAAAATGTATTGTTTAATAATTTATGGGGGTATGAGAAACAATTCACTTAATAAATATATTTAATGCTAAACAAACTTCTTTTGAGATAACTTTCTTAAATATACTACAGACCAAAAGCAAAGAATATGTTTAGTTCTTTTTAAGAGAACATGCACCTTCTTCTTGTTTTCATTATAACTTAGCGACAGATGTTCTGTATCTTTATAAGCTCCTTTGTACACATACATGAGCCTCCGTTATAAAAACAAACTTTAAAGAGAAAATTTTTGAAGCTTTCATGAACCGTCAAAGATATTTGATGTAATAAAATTGAACTATATGACCTAAATAAAAAATTTTATTACTTCGTTCTTTTTCGTTTTATTATAAAAAGAATGAAAGTTATTTGAACACCTATATATATATATATATATATATACATATATATATATATATATATATATATATATATAGGTGTATAGGTTTATAAGTACAATATTTTAAAAGATCTTATGAAATTTAGCTACCATTCTCAATATGAATCTACTTTTAAAGATATAAAACAGAAA